>CM045736.1:40243895-40263895 GCA_024760905.1 Plotosus lineatus | reverse complement strand
TTTGAGTGTGAACATTTTTGGTTCTTAACTCCTTGTCACATTTTTTGCATTTTGAGTTTCAATTTCTTTCACTAATTAAAACTAACATACTAAAAGTAGATCCGCTGCTCCTCCGCGTTGACAGGGGCCAGTTGAGGTGGCTCGGGCATCTGGTCAGGATGCCTCCCGAACGCCTTCCTGGTGTGCTGTTTCGGGCATGTCCAACCAGAAAGAAACCATGGGGTCGACCTAGAACACGCTGGAAGGACTATGTCTCTTGGCTTGTCTGGGAACCCCTTGGTGTCCCCCCCGGAAGAGCAGGAGGAAGTGGCTGGAGAGAGGGATGTCTGGACCTCTTTGCTTAGGTTGTTGCCCCCGCGACCCAAACCCTGGATTAAATGGAAGAAGATAGGAGATACAGACTCAGTATGTTTAACTTGGACTCAGTTTTTAGTTTGGGTCAGGTGTCTCACTCCTGAACATTCATTCACGAACTCCGATACATTCGCCCTGGGTCATATCATACCAAGTGGTGGGCCAGAACCAGTGCTTTATTATGCCGAACTAAATCAACACACCCTCAGTGCAGCTAACTGGGATATCAAAGGCCGGCCATGTCTCTCACTGTCTATGGTGTGAGGTTCATGTAAAAGAACCATCGCTGACTTTCGACAAGAGTAGCTGCAAAGCCGTCAGCGTGTTTCCACCCTGTGATGGCCTGGCGAGCTATCCAGGGTGTACTCTGCTCTCGCCCAGAGTCGGCTGGGATGGGCGCCAGCCTCCCTGCGACCCTAATTAGGATTAAGCGGTTACAGAAAATGAACTGATGATGAAATCAACACAAATGATGACATATCATGAACAAATTAAAAAAATATTCTTATGGACTTGAATCATTTACCCAGCACTCATTTGCTGAACCTCGTAGGTCACTGGAGGTCTGGCATCTCTCTCAGCCAACAATGTTCAAAGGCATGGTACACCTTTTACAGTTCACTAGACTATTTAAGGGAAAAGGGAACACACACACACACACACACACACACACACACACACACACACACACACACACACACACACACACACACACACACACACCATTCATCCCTGGGGGCAATTTGGCAGAACCAATTAGTGTAATGCTCATATATTTCAACTGTGAAAGGTAAGCAGATTATGTGGAGGAAACCCACAACACAAGCACAGGGAAGGCATGGGACTCGAACCTAGGATTTTTCTTACTGTGAGGCGGATGTAGATGTACCAACCCCACGCTACCGTGCTGCCCTTGGAGCTGATTCACCATAGTTATTTATCAGGGATTTTTCCTCTAACTATGTTCAAACATTTAATGCTCCAGCGCCATAAATTCCTAACCACAGAGAGTCTCCGTGAGACAGGAAGCGTTCTCCGTTCCTGCACTGGCATTTTACCTGCACATCATTTAGAAATCACCTCGGTTGGTGTTGTGCCAAATCATCCATTTAGATTTAGTGGGGAAAGTGTGGTGTGTGCTCACATCATACATGGTGAGCACACAGCATATTAAAATACACAGAGGCTAAAAATGGATGCAGGGGAAATAAAGTTGAGTATCAGTGATTAATATGGAAACATGTACAGATCTAATAGATGCAGTGTTGTCTGCGGGCAGAATCGGGAATTTTAATTATCCATCTTTATCTCATTCTCTATGATTAGTAACACAGTTATTTCTCACAGACACTCAACAGAGGCATGCTTTTGTTTACACTTGTCGCTTTCTGTTATTGCCAAAAATATTTCCTCATCTATTTAGTTATAAATTCTTCAACTGAAGGATAATGTTTATATAGTTTTTCGTTTTTCATATGACAAAGCACACTCTTAGTAACATCATCTCTTGATCAGGAAAGACAAAAAACTTTTTCTTTTTCTTTCTTTTTTTTTTTTGATATACAGTACTGTATTAATCCTGTAAGGGAAATTATTGGCTCTGCGTTTAACCCATCCAAAGTGAGAACGTACACCAGGGGTCACCAACCTTTTTGAAACTGAGCACTACTTCTTGGGTACCAATTGATGCGAAGGGCTACCAGGTCGATACACATTTCTGAAAGAACAAATTTGCTCAATTTACCTTTAATTCAGTGCTTCTCGATTATTTTCTGTGGCGCCCCCTCTAGGAAGAAAAAACATTTCATGCTCCCCACACTCCGTGAGCGACTATAGTATTATTTGTCTATAAAATTGTTATTAGTACACCTCTGCATAACACCGTATCTTTATTAACATCAAAAACAAAAAAGAAAGAAATATAGTTCAACTTACAATAAAGAAAAACTTCATTAACATTGTTGTTTAATCTGTAACAGAAAAGATTTAAAGTGCATCAATGTGCCTGAAATTAAAAATATACATCTTTATTTAAACTCATTCAACTTATTTATGTCTTAATATCTCCGTCTCGCTCCATCGTTCTCTTCCTTCCTGATAGAAAATTTTCTGTGTTGTTTCTTGAGGGGTTGTTTACTGCACTTTGTATCATTTGTTCGTGCAAAAAAACGCTACACCATAGCGTGACGATGAGAGCGCCACTGCCAACTACTGGAGTGGAGCTGCAATTACACTTAATTCTCGTACACTATTCCAGAAATGCATGTTCCTCAGGGAATCACCGCCCCCACCATTTCGGCATCATACCGGGGCATGCCCCACTATTTGAGAAGCACTTATTTAATTATAGGTTCTTATTAATAATTAATGATATTCATCCATGTGAAGATATTGATTTCATTTAAAAAAATAAAAAAAATTAGATGCAGCTGAAGAGAGTGGCGCAATGGAGTCGCAGACCTGTTCTAAAAATAGCAGTAAACAAGCCTGCGGGTGACTCATGTTGTTCTTGTGGGCGACCTGATGCTCGCGGGCACCATGTTGGTGACCCCTGATGTACACACTCGGAGCAGTGAGCTGCCACACACTGGGGCATCCGGAGAGCAGTTAGGGGTTAGGTGCCATGCTGAAGTGCATTTCAGCCATCAAGGTGAAGGAAGGGAATGTGCAGCTCACTCCCCCACCGCCACATATTTTTCCTGCTGGTTTGGGAATTGAACCAGAGAGCTTTCGGCCGTAACCTGTAGACTATGGCTACCCCTATAAACTAATCTGTTTCAAAAGACATTTTTATTATCTCTTCTTTTTTGGCTGGCAGAATTTTACTTCAGCATCCACTTTACATGCAATCTCTTGCTATAATTTTCGCTGATGAATAGTGCAGTCAGCTGCTGTTATCGCCCACTCAGTGAGATGAGCCTATGTTCTCTTCTCACCATATTCAAGTCCATTTCCCGCAAAACTTCACAGTCTCAAGGAACCCAGCCCACACCACTGGAATCTCGACAGTTCATCCGCAGTTAAAGAAAGAGGGTTCAGAGTGGAATCTGTAAACTCCCTCTGTTTTTCGCACTGGGTTAAAACATTTTCCTGAGCTTACTCATAGATGTAAAATAACCATCATACCCTACACGTATCCCACGTACCTTCTGTCATTTCACTGTGTATAACCGCCACAACTGCACCATCTTAAGGATACTGTACTTCTTTCTTTTTAGGTCTGTCTATAAGATACAACAGTTACAATACATCTCATGCACGTGTGTCTAACACTGCACATAACACAGGCATGCATTTTCATTTGGACTTTTTAGATTTTAAACCAGCCACACATTACTGTTAAAGATACAAATCAAAGTCGATACAAACAAAGATATTTATAATTCACACCATTAGATCATTTAGTCCCCTATAACATGTACGAATAATAAGCCAGGAAACTATAGTGTGCCCCCAGTGCAGCTAACTGGATTATCAAAGGCCGGCCATGTCTCTCACTGTCTCACTGTGTGAGGTTCATGTAAAAGAACCATTGCTGACTTTCGACAAGAATAACTGCAAAGCCCTCAGTGTGTTTCTGCCCTGCGGTGGCCTGGCGAGCTGTGCAGGGTGTACTCTGCCCTCGCCCGAAGTCGGCTGGGATGGGCGCCAGCCTCCCTGCGATCCTAATTAGGATTAAGCGGTTACAGAAAATGAACTGAACTGAACTATCGTGTGTAGATATTAAAGTCTGGGTCGTTGCCTTTAAACCCATCATTACTTCAAAAATATACATTTTGTAGAAAATATCATGTTTGATGTCTCCCAATACACACAATTGTAATTTTATAATTTTACATTAATAGTTTATTCTCTGGGGCAGTTGTGTCCTGGTGGTAAAACGTGCTGGATCACGAATTCTAAGGTGGTGGGTTCAAGCCCCACTCTGCACGGTTTGTCACCGTCCCCCCTCCCAGTGCAGCTAACTGGGTTATCAAAGGCCGGCCATGTCTCTCACTGTCTATGGTGTGAGGTTCATGCAGAAGAACCCTTGCTGACTTTCGACAAAAGAATAACTGCAAAGCCCTCAGTCTGTTTCTGCCCTGCGATGGCCAGGCGAGCTGTCCAGGGTGTACTCCACCCTCGCCCGGAGTCAGCTGGGATGGGCGTCAGCCTCCCCGCAACCCTAATTAGGATTAAGTGGTTACAGAAAATGAACGAATGGCGAGTTTATTCTCTGCATTACAGATGCACAATAGACTGATATCAATACCTTTCAGACCGAGGGGTTGCATAGGATGGTTTGGCTGACAGCTTTTTGTTCCATAACAGCAATGAACGTAAGGACGAAATAATGAAATCACCAGGAACACCATGGCCATGGCCTCAAAATGTACTGTATGTGGCTTTATTCTACCATGTGGCCTTGTGCCCTTTGTAAAACTGGTACTCAGACAAATCATCTCCTAATCCTCCTATTTTTGGATTTTTTTTCCCCTCAATCAGCAGATGGGTTTTAAGTGGAAAAAAAATATTGTATTTATACTGTGCTTCCCTTTTAGGTTTATGAATAGATTGAGAAATAAGGAAAGATAAGATCTTGGTGTAACAGTTTTTCTCAACGGATTCAATGTGTTTAATTTCTCCATTTTTGCAGTATTTTCGTAAAACTCAGGAATTCACAAATCATTATTATGTCCCACATCTTTGGATGTACTATATTCTTGCTTCAGCCTTTTTTTTTTTTTTTAATTAACCGGTTGTGATATCAAGTAAAAATGCAGAAAATTGAGTATTGTGATCCATCCTTAGATCGTTGGATCTGAATGTGTCTGGTCTGGGATCATTACAAACTTTGTTTTGAAGCCAGTTCTCAAATGCATTTATGACTGCTTGGTCTTTTTTGAGGAAGATGATGTGCATCTAATAGTTTTTTTTCATACACTTGCAAATCATTACAAAAGGCCTTTGTATTCGTGTTGCTCTGTTTACCTGCTCCAGCATGTCACTAACACTTGAGTAATTCTTTGAGCCCTCCTGAACACCCTTCCTCCCTGGCCTGGGCTCAAGCACAGCTATGTTCTTTTCACGATGAGCAGTTGCTTCCACCCATCTTGCTTTGAGCGAATCACAACTCTTAGCTGAATCTCTCCAGCAGATTGAAGCCTCATCCTACCTGCGCAAAGCTTTAAATCTGAGCTAAACTCCTGCTCTCATTGGCGTTGTGGCTTTGCTCTGTAGAACCTGTAGACAATGTGCTGCCTCATGGCTTGGTTCTGAATCCTTCTGGTATGAATGTATGTCTGAATGAAGAGTGTGAATCAATGAGGGTAGAGGTGTGCGTAGGACCGTTTTTAAAATCCTACTCTTGCATGTTCCCAAAGGAATTCTGACTGATCCTGCTCACTCCCACACACTCCCAAGAAATCACACCCTTTCTTTACAGTTTATTTTGTACCGTGTCATAACATTTTCTAAAAAGTAACTTTATCTGTCAAGACAAAGTAATTTAACTCATGGGAATATAACAGCATAATAAAGTAGCTGCTAATAATGAATGAATATGTGGGGCCGGTGGCATAGTGGTTAGGGTGCTGGGCTCATGATCAGGAGGTCGTGGGTTTGAATCCCAGTTAGACTCCCACCGTGCTAAGACGCGTGGGCAAGGTATTAACCACAAGCGTGCCTCTGTTCACCCAGCAGTATGAATGGGTACCAGTAAAATATGTACTGGGAAGGTAACCTGTGATGGACTAGTGTCCCATCCATGAGGATTTGAACTCCTAGGGGCTTCACACTGCAAACTGGGGATAAGTGCAAACTCCGATGAGCCGCTCGGCTCGGGTGTAAAAAGCCTCCCGATGAATGAATGGAGCAGCACAAGCATGTAGAATGCTCATATATCACATATAAACATTCCCCTTTTTGTCCCACATTGATCATATATCTGTCTGCTCTCTTTTACCATCATGAAATTAAAACATCCTTCTTTCGCAACTTTTTGGTCGGGGTTTCTGGGGATTTCATGTGATGCCAGTCCCAATGCACACCTCTAACTGAGGCTACAGACAGTCAATTCTTATGTCATTCCTCCTTCCTAACACTTACCATCTTTCCAAATCAGGAAAGAGAGCTGGCCTCCCCTGGAGACAGTGGTGTGTCCAAAAGCTCCCTATACTCTAGGACAGGTTACAGTGAAGCCGAGAGCCCTTATCTCCCTCAAGACATGGACCATTCACTGGGCATAGCAAGAGAAGAGGTATACAAGTCCATATGCATCAATTCTCAAGTAGGAATTACTACAAAAAAAGTTTTTGATCAATGACTGAGTGCACCAATGTTCCAATTTGTCTGGGAATCTGAGGTAAAACAGTGATGGATTACATGCTTCAGTTCTGCACTCCAGCCAGTCTATTAATAATGCAGTTTTCCATTAAAAATCCTGAATTAAGAATGCATTATACTACTCTTTTATTATTATTATTCATTCATCAGCCTTACATCTTATACATTATTGTATGATCTAAGACTGCACATCTATTCCATTGCTGTAATGTAAAATATGCTTTTTCTTGCATCATCAGATTGTTGCCAAGGAAAAAGAGGTGCTGGAATGGCAGCAAAAGTATGAGGACAGTCGACAAGAGCTGGAAGAAATGAAGTAAGACAACAGTAGGATAATATCTGACATACATTCTGTGCTTTTGCCTTTATCCTTAAAATGTCTTGATTCATAATGGCTGTGATATGCATGCGGATGAAAACTTCATCGGTGACTCAGGAACTCTGTATCTCTAAATAGCACACAGATTTCCACTTATAGCAGAACTCGACCTTATTCATATATCAGCAATATATTATATAGGAATATGATTAAGTTGTCCTATAGCACAAATATTTAACTTTGCTGATGTTTGGTTCATATTTTTAAGAGCAACTTTTAGTAGTAAAGTGTCAAGTGAACAAGACAAAACAGTTATGTCATACAGGGATCCCTCACTTTCCGTGGTTAACGGGGACCAAGACCCCCCCCGCGACTGCAGATATCGACAAAGTAGGATCGATCCCCCTGACTGACGTACATGTATATGTGTATATAATATCAATAAATACATATTCAATGCTATAAATGCTTATAATAACAAATAAACATTCAAAAATAATGGTAAAAAAAGGTAAAGTCCGTTGGGCTTTTTACACCCAAGCCTAGTGGCTCATCGGACCGGTGCTTATCCCCAGATTCTGTAGCGTGAAGAAACTAGGAGTACAACTCCTCCTGGATGGGACTCTAGTCCATCGCAGGTTACCTTCCCAGTATATTTTTACTGGTACCCATTTATACTACTGGGTGAACAGAGGCACACTTGTGGTTAAGAACTTTTACCTAGGGGTCTTAGCACAGTGGGGGTCTCACTGGGATTTGAACTCATAACCTCCTGATCGTGAGCCCAGCACCCTAACCACTATGCCACCGGCCCCACAATAAAAAAATAAAATAAAATAAATTAAAATAATGCATAAGATGTAAATAAAACATAAATACACACACATAGAGACACGCGTGTGCACACACACACAAATGTAAGTAGTTTTGTTGGGTTGTTTTTTGTTTTTGTTTGTTTGTTTTTTTTTGTATAATTGGCCTTGATTTTTGGCATTTTCCTTAACTTCCCCACTATTTTCCCTTAATTTCCTTATTTTTTAAATTTTTTGATGAATATTTTTGAAAAACCCACGATGCACTGAAGCCGCAGGAACTGAAGCACAAAGTCGTGAAGGATTATTGTATACTGTAAGGCCGTATATCATTTAATTAAATGAAATGACAGCATCTGATATAACATGAATTGAATGACATTCTGTAAAGAATTTGGCGGATTTCCTAGTAAGCTAGCTAACACTTGGCTATTAGCTAACATGACATGTAATTTTAATTGAGTCAGACGAATAGACTGTGCAGTGGGAGGCATCAGCTCTTGGATTGTTAACAAGTCATGATCACCAAGTGGAAGACAAGTTTGCAGAGATCACATTTTGTCATAATTGGACTTATTGGTTTTTGCAAACAAGCTCTTCAAATGTACATGTGCTTATTTACGTTATCCTTCATTTATTCATTCATTTTCTAAGCATTTTAATCCTAATTCGGGTCATGGTGAGGCTGGTGTCTATTTCAGCCAACCCTGGGTATAGGAAGGGTACACTCTGAACAGCTAGTCAGACCACTGCAGGGTCAACAGACACGCAAGCATTCACACCCACACTCACCCCTGGAGCAGTCAATTAACCTACTGTGAAACCTGAGTCCCTAAAGGAAACACACCCCCGAGTCTGGGAATCGAACACAGGCCTTCTTGCTGTCAGGCGAACGTGCTAACCACTGCACCATCTCTTGCTCTTGTCCAATCAGCTGAACAATGCAAAAAAGCATGCAGCTGTGGATCAAAAGCATCAGTTAGAGCAGTGGTCCCCAACCTTTTTATCACCGCGGACCGGTCAACGCTTGACAATTTTACCGCAACCTGAGGGGTTAGCTTGTTTATATTGTAAATATAGTACCCCGCCCTCGCCCAGAGTCGGCTGAGATGTGCGCCAGCCTCTCTAATCAGGATTAAGCGTTACATTTTTAATCGAGCTCGAACTCTTCTTTAAAAAACCCCCACAGGTGATGGTGCACTAGCTGGGAGAATGAAGGCTCAGGCTCAGTCTCATCCTCACGCGAAATCCCCACTATTGTTTGAAACATGTCCAACTCGACTCTGTTCATGTGCAGTCCCCTTGTGGGTTACATTTTAGCGCTTAAATGACCGACATAACCGAGAGAATCCGGTCATTTTTCAAAATAAAAGTTTTTTCAAAAATAAAAGATCGTTCAGACTCAGATAATAAACAAAACAGAAATAAATAATTATTTCTTGTGCGGCCCGGTACCAATTGATCCACGGACCGGTACCGGTCCTCGGGCCTGGGGGTTGGGGACCACTGAGTTAGAGTTCGCATCAAGCGGCAAAATAGAGAAATGTGTCCTCAGTCACTTTGGCTATAGCATAGCTGCTTATACAAGATGGGATGGCTTCAATGCATTTGTAATTGCTGATCGCCTGGTATTTTAATACAATTTCTCACTCAAGAATATGGTGACTATTGAGTTTATTTTTAATTTTTCCTGGTCCAGGCATGCGCTAGAGGCTAAAGAGGAGAGGGAATAAATGCCACAGCTTACTTCATTAGGCTAATTGGTCTTAGCATAAAGAAGACCTAGAAAGCTAAGAGGAAGCACTTCTAATCCATCTGCTTAGTGTGCTGGCAACCTGCTTTTCCTAAAATAAACTCTCCCATGGGCTTTTGCCAACAAACAGCAGCCTTCCAAACACTGCCTTTATCAAAAGAACTTCAGGAAAAAAATGGCAGAGCCAGCCAACACGAGAAAAGCAAAGAAGAAATTGTGTGATTTAGCTTCACTGACATTGCCACAGCAGAAGTATTCTGTTCTTGGTCGATTGTGTATAATGAATTGAATGCTTGATATGTTTTTCTTGTACTTTGAATCCACTGAAATCAATTTCCTTCATTGTCTGTAGGAGAATAGTTACAGAATATGAGAAGACCATTGCACAAATGATTGGTGAGTATGTAATGTCTTCAATACACCTGAAAATCTTTGGTTCACTATGTCTATATTGCAGCTCTTCTTTCATTTTTTTCACAATTATTATAGTGCTGGGTGAAACTGATAAATTATTACATCATAATATGAATTTCATGAGCATTACAATTTAGCAGAAATAGCTAGCAATAGCGTTTACCCAGGAATGAACAGCCACAGTGTTTTTATGTCCATGAACATATCAATGAAGACTCTGTACAATGTAACATGAAACACTGAACTAGATTACTAAATAATAGGCCTATTATCATTATTATTATTATTATTATTATTATTATTATTATTATTATTATTATTACAGTATGCCCTTGACTAGTCGTGGTTTTGCACATACGGTTTAAGTATTCGCTGACTGCCGAGCAACCGGCACGTGATTCAAATTCAGCCAATGGCTGTCCTCCTTTCTCCTGATTGGTTGAGCTGATGTCCCGCCCCTTTGTCCTCATTCGCGCACAAGTTGTCAATGAGCCTCTTTTTTTGTGTGTATTTTAATTACCAGTTAAGCTCTATGATACCACTCAAACTCTGTGCGCCTTCTCTGGCTAAGCGCTAGAAAACGCTGGATGTCTCTTCTGAAGAAATAAGTCTTTCTCCTGAGAAACGACAGTTTTCTCTGTACTGTTGTATTAAAATCTTTATCAATTATTATTCCACTACAGTACCTAAGTTCATGTTTATGCGTGAGATTTTATGTTCGGTAGCATGTTTAACAAACGATACCAAAAGGATAAACTTTATTACAGTACTCTTCATGTCCTTTTACATTGAAGTTGGAGTGACGTCTCCAAAATGGTGCTTCACAGAGGGCAACGTCGCAAAGTTCTGAGTCAAATTGTTTCTTTGTTCGTTTTAATTTGTTTTATTTGTTGTTTTGTTTTTTTCATTTTTTACACCATGCTCGTCTACGACTGGTCGACTCTACTACAGCTATAAGATCGGAGTATCTTCGAGCGTGTATAACTAAGCAGAGCTAATATGCTATGGTAGGCAGCTCAATGCGAGCTGCACCCCAGCTAACAAAGAAGCCCAGGCGGGAAGGGGCCGAACGACGACTCCGGTGCTTGGGATTGCAGGGGTTGAAGGCCGTGTAGCCGGCTGGTGCAATCGCTTCATCGGGTGTACTCTCCTCGAGCCATGTTTCACAGAAACACAGTCCTGTAGATCCCTCTGCGCTGCAATCTGAGCATGAAGCTCGTCCATCTTGTTTCGCAGGAACTGAACATTTTCAAGCAGTATGGCCGGAAGTGCTAACCAAGCCTCTGAGAACTCCATCTGGGCGGTTAGCATTGAGCTACCATGGCATATTATTAGCTCACGATAGAAGTTGTTGCGTGCTTAGTTGCCCGAAGCTGAAGCTGCTCATAGCTGTAGTAGGGTCGACCGGTCATAGACGAGCATAGTGCAAAACATGAACAAACAAATAAAACGAACAAAGAAACAATTTAACTCTGAGAACTCCGCGATGTTGCCCTCTAGGCAGTGCCATTTTGGAGACGTCACTCCAAGTTCAATGTAATACATAGTATTATACATAGTATTTTACTTCCGGCTGCTCATTCGCGCATGTGACGTGATACATGGGGTTTTACTTTTGGGTACAGAACTCGCGGATTATCTTGATTCGCGGGAGGGCTCGGAACCGAACCCCTGCGAATGTCGAGGGCCTTCTGTATTACAATTATATTGTTGGGTGGAGCTGCTGATGTAGTAGTTAGGGTGCTGGGCTCATGAATGAGAGGTTGTATGTTCACTGTTAGACCCCAACCAACCTAAGATTCCTGGGCAAGTGTGCCTCTGTCCACTGAGCAGTATAACTGGGTACCAGTTAAAAAATCCTGGGAAGGTAACATGTAATGGATTCGCATCCCATCCAGGAGAAGTTGAACTCCTAGTTGTGCCACTCTATGGAAACCAGGGATAAGCTTGGGCTCTGATGTAAAAAGCCCAACAGCCTTAGCTTACCTTACATACTTTTGGCAGTAAAGAGAGATTAAAGAGTAGGCACCAGGTCACAAATGAAAAAAAAAAAAAACCCAAAGCTTTATTAAGTCAAAACTAGAGAAAAGCAGCAGAAAAAACATTGAGCAAACAAGGCCAAAACACCAGGAACACAAACACAGCAACTGTTCAGTGTCCAGTAAGGTCAAACTGTCCACAGATGTGCACGTTCGCACTAAAACAGTTATGCTGTCATGTTCTTTTGTCTCTATAATGTCTCTTTAAGAGTGATAAATAGCACTACAGTAGGCCCTTGACCATTCGTGGTTCAGAGCTCGCGCCCCTGCATACTCGCGGATTAGCGACGAACCCGGAAGTAACTGACACGCTCCCTCCTGCTGATTGGTTCCAGATGATGTATACACCGCTTATTTTTTCTCTGTGCACAAGTTATCATCGTGATTGCTTGAATTACGAATTCATGTTTTTTTTCGTGTGTTTTTAATTATTATTTAAGCCCTATGATGTCACTCAAACACCCTGCATCTTCTCTAGCTTCTGGTAAGGAGCCTAAGTGTTTTATTCATTCATAAATATGATCACAGTACAAAATTAAAAAGTTTTTAACAGGGACAGTGGTGGTCTAGTGGTATAGGGCGCTGGGTCGCTGATCCAAAGGTTGGGGGTTCGAGTCCCACTCTCCATAAGGTTGTCACTGTCCCCCCCAGTGCAGCTAACTGGGTTATCAAAGGCGGGCCATGTCTCTCACTGTCTATGGTGAGAGGCATGTAAAAGAACCATTGCTGACCTTCGTAAAGAGTAGGCTGCAAAGTCGTCAGCGTGTTTCTGTCCCTTGCTAAAAAGGGTTGTGATAGGAAGGGCATCCGACGTAAAAACCTCTGCCAAATCAAACGTGTGAATCAGATGATTCGCTGTGGCGACTCCCGAGTAAAAGGGAAAAAGCTGAAAGGAAGACAGACAGACAAAATTAAAAAGTTTTTACTTAATGATTACTATATTTTATTGCATTTTTACTGTATTAATGAGTAAGACTGTCTATAGAATGTGTTTAACAAGCTTATTTTAGCATATATAATATCATACATCATAAAATACGTCAATAACTCGTGGATTTTCATGATCCACGGAAAGGGCCAGAATCGAACCATTGAGGAAAATGGGGGCCTACTGCATTGAATTTTTTTTTTCTTTTTTTTTTTTAATATCAAGGTATAATTTGGAGATCATGTTATTGATTACTAGGCTACTATTCATAATAAGACTGAATTTCCCATATAAATCTCTGAATTAGTGGCTTTTTTTGGGGGGGGGGCGACTCTCTTCCACTTCACTCAACTTTTGTTCATGCCTCGCACAATGTTTCCTTTTCCTACATGGCTGGTTTTTACTTTTAGATATATTTGTGGAGTGTGGGTTGTTCAAACCTTTTTTTTCTAACACACTATTTCAGAGGTGTGTCAGTTTCAGCCGTGACATTCTTTTTTCTCACTCAGTTGAGCTTCCCTTTTCTCTCTTTCCCACACAGTATGCCTTTTTTGCTTATTGTTTTCCTGCTTCACTCACAGATTTCCATTGATTTAACTGTTCTTTTGGGTTAGTTCATCTTGCAACACCTCAGTTGAAAGGAAGAGGATTTCTTTTTATGTCTGTAACACACTTTCTCCCACGTATCACTCCCAGCCGGCTTGCTTTAACACAGTCCCTTCTTTCTGTTTGCCTCCCTCCTTTGTCCTGATAAATCAATCAGGCATGCCTGGTAAGTAACAAAAGGACTCTTCTTCTTGTCTGCTTGTTTAGTGTCCAAATAGATTTGGTAAATGGGGCAAGGTGGTGTCTATCCATCTTTGTCTATGTATGTTTCATTGTTTTTTTTTTATTTTTTTATTATTATTATTATTTTTTGTGAAGTCACGCTCATTACTACTCACATATACAGACTAGAAAATGTAAGCAAATTACAAAAAGGGGACCATACATGATATGTTCCATATTCTTCCTCTCTGTAAACTTAAAAATGGACCATTAGGTCTTATGACATCATAGAGTCAGAGGTGTTTCTATCTATTCTGAATCTGTTGTGGAAAGGGAAGTCAGACGATCCTCTGTGCTTGTCTCATCGGTTACCCTGTCTGTTTGGTTGCCCATCATTTTCTAATGTGTGTCTCGTCTGCATGCTTCACAGGGGAAATGCGGTTCAACAGAATGTCACCATATATTAGTGATCATCATTAATGATGCAATGCATATCATATTTTCCAATTCTGAATCCATTTATAGTGTCTGTATTGCTGGCCTTCCGTTTGTCTTCTCAGTGGGGATTTGTCTGTGTGGAATTGAGTGTGACTGTGTGTGTGATACTTAATTATTTATAATATTTTGGAATACTTTTTCATATCATTGTCAGTATTATGACAAGAAAGCAGTGTTCTTAGGCAGAAGTCTCATCACGGTGTCTCTTTGTGTGTGTGTGTGTGTGTGTGTGTGTGTGTGTGTGTGTGTGTGTGTGTGTGTGTGTGTGTCTGTGTGTGTGTGTGTGTGTGCGTGCGTGCGTGCGTACCTCAGAGGATGAGCAGCAGGAGAAGTCTTTGTCCCACCACACCATCCAGCAGCTCATTCTGGAAAAGGACCAGGCACTGGCTGATCTTAACTCTGTGGAGAAATCTCTTGCTGATCTGTTCCGACGATATGAGAAAATGAAAGATGTCCTTGAAGGGTTTCGTAAGGTGAAATCAAATGTCTATTACTCTTATTAAGATTTTCAAAAGTGCTTTGAAGCGTTTATCAATAAATGCATCATACCATTTCAGTAGGTCAGGAATTAAGTGTACTATGAGTTTAAAACATATTGGGTTGGTTAGTCTAGTGGTACACGGTAAGGGGCAGTGGTGGTCTAGTGGTATAGGGCGCTGGATTGCTGATCCTAAGGTTGTGGGTTCGAGTCCCCACAAGGTTGTCACTGTCCCCCCAGTGCAGCTAACTGGATTATAAAAGGCAGGCCATGTCTCTCAATGTCTATGGTATGAGGCATGTAAAAGAATCATTGCTGACTTCCGTAAAGAGGAGCTGCAAAGCCGTCAGCGTGTTTCTATCCCTTGCTAAAGGGCTGTGTCAGGAAGGGCATCCGACGTAAAAACCTATTCCAAATCAAACGTGCGAATCATCAGCTGTGGCGACTCCTGAAAAAGTGAAAAGCCGAAAGGAAATCTCTCATCATCTCAGTCTAGTGGTACATGGGATTTAATAAGCATGCTGGATAATAATTAGTTATTTATAACTTTCCATCTATTCAGCCATTATCTGTACTGCTTATCTGTCAGGGTTGCAGGGAAGCTGGATTTCAGCTAACTTCAAATACACCCAGGCAGGATGCCAATCAATCAAAGGGCTAACACATACAACCACTCACCATCATATTTACATTTATGAGCAGTTTAGAGTAGCCAGTGGACCTGTCTTTGGACTGTGGGAGGAAACCGAAGTACCCAAAGCAAACCCATGCGTCACAGGAGAACATGCGAAGTCCACACATGTTATGTGATTAACCAACAGGTTCTAACCTAGAATCATTGTACCATCATGTTATGCACTACTAATAACAAATTTTCATTCATTCATTTTCTGAACTGCTTATTCCTAATTAGAGTCGTGGGGAGACTAGGGCCCATCTCAGCCGACTCTGTGAGAGGGCAGAGTACACATTGGACAGCTTGCCAGGCCATCGCAGGGCAGAAAGACACTGACGGCTATGCATATACTCATGACGAAAGTCAGCAATGGTTCTTTTAAATGCCTCACACCATAGACAGTGATAGACACAGCCAGCCTTTGAGAGCCCAGTTAGCTGCAATGTGGGGACAGCAGTGACAACCCAGTGACAGTGGGGCTTGAATCTCTAACCTTAGGATTGGCAAATAACAAATTTTATTTAATTTATTTTAACCTAAAAAAAACAAATCAATAAAATTGCATGGATAAATGAGTTAAGACCCCCAGTGGCAGAAACAGACTGAAACTGTGTCCCCCCCCAAGTTCTGTGCATCGGTGTTAAAATATCAACGCAATTATACCAGTGAAATCTGATCTTATATCTACATAAATAGCACCGCACTGGGCTGCCATTGCAACTGTAAATTAATCTGAATTAATATCACATCAGCACACATTTACATACAGATGCTCCACAACTTACGTTTTAGTTCGGTTCCGGACGGCCGAACGTAAGGTGAAGAAAAAAAAAAAAAAAAGTAAGTTGTTACGGTATGTTCCAGTTACATAGGACGTTCATACTGTATAATACATCCATAAATACCATTACCGTATCTCATAAAACACCCCGAAATCAATTATTATAAACATAACATTGTAAAATAATCTTAAATATATCAAATAATATCAACATAAATTTCAAATAAATACATTTTAATCAAATTCACTCATCAAATATCAAATACAGTATCAAATATAACCTTTAACAGTCTCTGTGATGCGATCTTTCTGCTTGTAAATGGTTCCGATGGTCGACGGAGCCGTTTGGAAGAAACGTGCAATATTCACGTGTTTTTCACAAGCATAAATTTTCTTGATAATAGCCATCTTCATTTCGAACGAGCTGGCTTGCCGCTTTTTCTGATTACCACTATCACTAGTAGGCTTACGCTTCTGACCAACCATATTTGCTCATGGTAACAAAAGTCCGTAAAACAGTGTAAACACAAAGATCACAGAGACGACGTCTTAACACAAGGGTAACACGCAGTGAACTGGGAAGAAGGAGGGGCACGTTCAGTCTGTTGTTGGTAAACAATGGATGCAGCATCATTACATCATTGCGTCATTACGTCAGTGTACTACGTAGGTACGTCTGGTACTACAGAGAGCATGCTAACCTCAAATTTTGACATAATAAAAAAAAACAAACAAACAAAAAACCCCTGTAAAATTGAAAAATACGTAAAACGAATGAATGTAAGTCGTGGAGCATCTGTAATGTGTTCTTTCTTAGCCAACACATTTTTTTCTACACCAGGTAAACATCTGCATTAACATTGCAAAAAATCTCCTTACACCCAACATGCTAACACTATCATCTTGTTTCTTGTTTTAACATTACATGTCCCCTCTCTAAATTGCCACTTTAGAATGAGGAGGTCCTGAAGAAATGTGCACAGGAGTACCTGTCTCGAGTACGAAAGGAAGAACAGCGCTATCAGGCTCTGAAAATCCATGCTGAAGAGAAACTGGATAAGTAAGTTCGCTACTGTGAGAAGTTCTCAATAATTTCTTGCAGGATTATTTTGATTTGTATTCTCTACTACTGCCTAACGTATGTACCTGATGGCTGCTAGTGAGAAAATGAATTCTTTTGAAATGAAATCTGAATGTGAAATAGCACTGTGTGACTATGAAGTGCTTTGTGACATACGGCAGAGCGAATGCAGAAATTGCTCAAGTGCGTTGCAAAGCTAAGCAGGAGCAGGCAGCTTACCAGGCCAGTTTAAGGAAAGAACAGATGAAGGTGGATTCACTGGAGCGAACACTGGATCAAAAGGTTTGTCTTCATTACCATACAGGTGCATTCATTGATTTTGAGAATACGTCAAAACACCTGTGTGTATTAGTGTATCCACTTAACTAATGTGTTGCAACGTTAATGAATACACAGTTTCCGGCCAAAAATGCTTGGACTCCCTTAACCTTGGTTATAGCATGTAATCGCCATGGTAACATTTCAGCAAACTTAAATAACATTACAGACGCTCCCCGACTTACGTTCATCCGTTTTATGTTTTTTCGATTTTACGTTTAAAAAAAAAAGTCAAATTTTGAATTCAGACGTACCTACGTAGTACGTTCACGTAATGACACAATGTCCTAATGACGCTGCATCCATAGTTTACGAACGACAGATTGAACGTGCCCCTCCTTCTTCCCAGTTCAGTTATATATACTGGTCCTTCTAAAAAAAAATAGCATATTGTGATAAAGTTCATTTTCTGTAATGTACTGATAAAAATTAAACTTTCATATATTTTAGATTCATTGCGCACCAACTGAAATATTTCAGGTCTTTTATTGTTTTAATACTGATAATTTTGGCATACAGCTGATGAAAAACCAAAATTCCTATCTCAAAAAATTAGCATATCATGAAAAGGTACTCGAAACGAGCTATTAATCTAATCATCTGAATCAACCAGTTGACTCTAAACACCTGCAAAAGATTCCTGAGGCTTTTAAAAACTCCCAGCCTGGTTCATCACTCAAAACCGCAATCATGGGTAAGACTGCCGACCTGACTGCTGTCCAGAAGGCCATCATTGACACCCTCAAGCAAGAGGGTAAGACACAGAAAGAAATCTCTGAGCGAATAGGCTGTTCCCAGAGTGCTGCATCAAGATACCTCAGTGGGACGTCTGTGGGAAGGAAAAAGTGTGGCAGAAAACGCTGCACAACCAGAAGAGGTGACCGGACCCTGAGGAAGATTGTGGAGAAGGGCCGATTCCAGACCTTGGGGGACCTGTGGAAGCAGTGGACTGGGAGTAGAAACACCCAGAGCCACCGTGCACAGGTGTGTGCAGGAAATGGGTTACAGGTGCTGCATTCCCCAGGTCAAGCCACTTTGGAACCAGAAACAGCAGCAGAAGAAAGTACTTTTTTCGGATGAAAGCAAATTTTGCATGTCATTCGGAAATCGCGGTGCCAGAGTCTGGAGGAAGACTGGGGAGAAGGAAATGCCAAAATGCCTGAAGTCCAGTGTCAAGTACCCACAGTCAGTGATGGTCTGGGGTGCCATGTCAGCTGCTGGTGTTGGTCCACTGTGTTTTATCAAGGGCAGGGTCAATGCAGCTAGCTATCAGAAGATTTTGGAGCACTTCATGCTTCCATCTGCTGAAAAGCTTTATGGAGATGAAGATTTCATTTTTCAGCACGACCTGCACCTGCTCACAGTGCCAAAACCACTGCTAAATGGTTTACTGACCATGATATTACTGTACTCAATTGGCCTGCCAACTCTCCTGACCTGAACCCCAAAGAGAATCTGTGGGATATTGTGAAGAGAAAGTTGAGAGACACCAGACCCAACACTGTGGATGAGCTTAAGGCCGCTATCGAAGCATCCTGGGCCTCCATAACACCTCAGCAGTGCCACAGGCTGATTGCCTCCATGCCACGCTGCATTGAAGCAGTCAGTTCTGCAAAAGGATTCCCGACCAAGTATTGAGTGCATAACTGAACATAATTATTTGAAGGGTGACTTTTTTGTATTAAAAACACTTTCTTTAATTGATCGGATGAAATATGCTAATTTTTTGAGATAGGAATTTTTGGTTTTTCTTTACTTTTTTTGCCAAAATTATCAATATTAAAAAAATAAAAGGCTTGAACTACTTCAGTTGTGTGTAATGAATCTAAAATATATGAAAGTCTAATGTTTATCAGTACATTACAGAAAATAATGAACTTTATCACAATATGCTAATTTTTTGAGAAGGACTAGTACATCGTTTTTATATAATATATACCCTTGTGTTAAGACGTTGTCTCTGTGATTTTTGTGTTTACACTGTTTTGCGGACTTTTGTAATCCTAAGCAAATATGGTTGGTCAGAAGCGTAAGCCTACTAGCATGGGTGCAAGTCTCATACACAGAGATGAATTAACTATTTGCTCGGATCGGTGCAATCTAACTTGCATACTCAGTTAAGCAAAGAGAGTTGTATAATGAATGTAAATGTATATGACATCTTGAATTGATGTGAAAATTGAACCACTCACTAAAGTCTTCTCCATCACAGCCTAAAGAAGGGTTAAGGTCAGGGCTCTGTGGTTCTAAGTTAAACTGATCTTTCTTACTCCCTGAACTGTGTTTTTTGAGCCCCAATCTGTGCCATCAGGGGAGAAAAAAAATTGATGGAATAACTTGGTCATTTAATACATTCAGGTCATCAGTTGACCTCATTTTATTGCCACATACATTTACTGAACCTTGACCTGACCAACTAAAGCAACAATGCCATGGAGATTATGTGCCATAATCAAG
>CM045736.1:40201395-40241395 GCA_024760905.1 Plotosus lineatus | reverse complement strand
TGTCTGTATAACCCACAGCAAGTACACTACTTTTGGTGTTGAGTGCCTCACATATTGTAAGTGTTGATTGGCTGTCTTCATGTAAGGTCACTCGGTTCAGCTTCATGTTGTGTGACTCGGCTCAGCTTCATGTAAAGTGACCATTTTCGACCATCGGAACCATTTACAAGCAGAAAGATTGCATCATAGAAAATGTTAAAGGTTATATTTGATACTGTATTTGATATTTGATGAGTGAATTTGATTAAAATTTATCTGTTTGAAATTATTTTGTTTGAATTTAATTTATTTGAAATTAATGTTGATATTATTTGATATGTTTGATATTATTTTACAATGTTATAATAATTGATTTATGGGTGTTTTATGAGATACGGTAATGGTATTTATGGATGTCTAGTACAGTATGAGTGTTATACGTCACACGTCATACGTCACTGTAACAGCTTACGTTCACTTTCAACTTACGTTCGGTCATCCGGAACCAATTAAAAACGTAAGTCAGGGACCGTCTGTATATATATATATACATACTATATACAGTCAGCTTACTTCTTATGAAATTAATCCGTTCCAGAGCCTTTTTCATAGCCCGGAGTTTTCGTAAGTAGAGGTGTATTTTACATGTGATTTGTTCCAAGGCTCCCAAGACTACCCCATATACCCTTTAAAAATTATAAAAGTACACCAATTTTGTATGAAATATGTATTAAAAATAAAAGAAAATTATTAATTAAACCATTTAAATAGTTTATTAACACATTAAACCATTTTATGAATATATTTATTAATTAAACCATTATTAAACATTTTTATGATCCAATTTTTTTTTTATTAACCAACCCAAACAATATTACACATTAAACATTTTTATTACCAATTTTTTTTTATTAACTAAACTAAACAATGTTAAACATTATTAAACATTTGTGACACGCTCCGCCAAGTGCGGGGGGCGTCGCGGCCGACACTGGAGCTTTTGGGGCGGAACGCTGCTTGTCCGGGCCTCTGATCTGTCAAGCAGGCAAGTGTGCTTGGAACACTTGTTTAGTACTCAATATTCACTCGTTTGCTGGAGGGATCAGAGGTCCAGGTTTGTATATGTGTGTGTGTGTGTGTGTGTGTATATATATATATATATATATATATATATATATATATATATATATATATAAAATGAAGCCTAGCTGCCTCAATACTGGAAGGTACTGAAAAAGGGGCATAATTTTTTTTCTAAACAAGGTCTTTTCCACACCAACAGCCGCATATATATATATATACACACACACACACACACCAGATTATTTAGAAACAAATAGAAATTTGGATTTATCTTATAGTATAATTCAAATTTCGGTCAGTTTGATAAAATGAACCATAGTGTGTAAATCTAAAATAAATAAATAAATATAAATTTAACCATATAAACCAGAATTTGATGTGGATCGTATCCAAAATCTAATCAGATTTGACTTTTCCAAAGCAAGTGGTAGAACTTTCCAGGAAATCTGCACAGTACTTTTTGTGTAAGCCTGCTGAGATCACACAAACACATAGACAAACTGTAGATAAAATATTATTTCATTGGTGAAGGTAAAAAAAAAAAAGAATTACCTCTTTGTATATGAATTTTACCTGGAGCACATTGTCTGTTCATTCAATTTAAATTATTTGTAATAAGTTACAGTTCTTACAGTATAGTAATATAATACGGACATGGTATAATTCATTCTTATACTGTAAGCAGTTATTCATGTAGGTCTGGTGAGCTGTTTCGAGTGTACCCCAGTATCAGCTCAGATAGGCTTCAGCCTCCAATGACCCTAGTGGGATTAAATGGTTTACTAAATGAGTAAGTGAGTGAGTTATGCACGTCGTAATGGTTTAAGCATTTGAATGGCTCGGATCATTTTGCAATTCAATGTGCCATGAAGAGAAATAATATTAAAAATATGTGGAGAAGTTAATTTGGGGAATTGCTAAATAATCATTTTGGAAACCAATTTTTAACTGAGTATGATGAAAAAGTGAAAGATTCAGAATTATTGATAACTATTTGTTTGAGACTTATGTCTCAGTAGACAAGCTGGTAATCTCACTCTGTTCAGTACCGGTAAGGTATTAGCTCTCTGTCTTAGACACCAAGGTTTAGATGAGAGCAACCTGCTTTCTTGTTGGTCTGCCCAATACCACCAGCAACATGAGTGCTATTCAGTGCTTGATGATTGGCTTTTTCCTTCTTCTCTGTTGTGTTCACAGTAAGTATCTCTCCTACTGTTCTGTTTGTTTTTATCCTTAAAAGAATACCAAAGTTAACACGTCAATCTCGTAATCTTTACAGTCTAGACGTCCATCTGTTGTTTTTTCCTCATTAGTTTCCTGTCTTGCCAACTTCCTTAATAAAGTCCATTAAGTACCTTCCATACATTGTTGTTCCATTAGATAGGATTGCTTATGTTAATTTGGACAAAGTGTTAATGGCCTACTGGCAGTATACAAACCGACCCCTTTAAAAGCATCAAAAATCTCAATGCTATTTGGTTGATGCCAAAAAGGCTATATTGTATTGATTGCTTTAATAGAGAGCATATTTAACTTCTTCAGAGTGTTAAATTTGTAGTGCATGGCATGGTTACTGCCAGCTCCATTGCGGACATCAGTTTTTCTCATTATAAATTTAAAATAGATTGATGGAGTAAAGGGAATGGTTTTTTGTTTGTTTTTTGTGTTCTATAGTTGTAGGATTGTCTCACTTGTGATAAATGCTTCAGTTTGATTTGATTGTTAAGGGTGATAATAAGTCAAAAGCCTTGACAGTATTCCAGTGATTAAGGTTGGTCCTCAGAGTAAATTTAAACTCAGGTCTTTTTCCAAAATAAAGCCATAATCACTCTGCTCGAAAACTCTGTAATGTGTACTGTATGTACAGCAAGGTAGAATCAATTTGTTACATTTCATGTCTGAAAAGAACCATGACTTGAATTACCCAGGACTTTTTCTTCAAGAACTACTGGAGGAAGGTTGATTACTTGAGGATATGTCATTAATAAAACTGGTGGGAGTTAAAAAAAAAAAAAATCCAATTAGATAAGATCTCCCATAGATTAGAAAATCCGCATTAGTGTTACATTTTATACTTGTATGGTAATTCAGCAAGAGGAAAGTTCCCTGCAATAAGCATTGCATATACAGGGTGTCCCAAAAATGTACTGGGATCCCTCACTTTCCGCGATTAATTATGGGCCAAGACCTCCGCGACAGAAGATTTCCGCGAAGTAGGATTGACACCCCCCCCCCGACTGACGTATAAGTACATGTATATGTGTGTATAATATCAATAAATACTTAAAAAATGCTATAAATGCTTATAATAGCAATCAAACATTCAAAAATAATGCATAAGATGTAAATAAAATATAAATACACACACACATACAGAAGCGCGTGCGCGCACACACACATTCAGAGGCGCATCTCACATAAAAATGTAAGTAGTTCTGTTGGGGGGGGTTGATGGGCTGTTTTTTGTTTTTGTTTGTTTGGGTTTTTTTCCATAATTGGCCTTGTTTTTGCAGCATTTTCTTTAACTTTTCCCCTATTTTTCCTTAATTTCTTTCTTTATTTTATTTTTCGATGATTATTTTTGAAAAACTTGCGATGCACTGAAGCCGCAGAAACTGAAGCTCGAAGTCGCGAGGGATCACTGTATACACCTTTTCTTCAATACACTCCACGTTCACCAGACCTCACACCCACTCGACTTTTTTCATGGAGATACCTAAAAGACAAAGTCTACGCAATGAGACCTGCAACAGTCATTGAATTGAGAGCAACCATTGAACGTGAATGCAGGCATGTGTGCTATTCCATCGCTTCGCTTTGTCAGCAGTGTCTGGACCAGAACGGACATCAGTATGAGAACAGGTGGTGACAAAACAATAGAATGATGTTTGCAAATTCTTTTACATGTTGAAAATCCAACTAATTATAATAAACACCTAGTTTACAATTATTTAAAGTGTGTATTCATGTTTTGGGACACCCTGTATATAAGAACAACCAGAAGAAGAAGAAGTGAGTGAGTGCGTGTTGGTTGAGATTACAGTTTTTATCTGAGTGTGTCTGCACATTTTACCTTGGATTTGCCATATTGCTCATGTAGTGAAAGCACAACTGGGATTAAAATGCCACTTCATGACATTTAATAATGGTTTATTTTAATAAATGACTGTACTTGCAGAGATGGTAAAGCAAACAGCAGCGACAACAACAACAACAATAACAACAATGTAATTTTGGCCCATGAGTTGAAATATTGACCAATTTTACGCTAAATCCTTAGAGAAAGATAAGGGATGTATGTTATATAAATATAACATAATGTCTGCCTGGCTAGATGAAGCACTACGCTGTCACACCTGCATGGGCTCTACAGATGAGGATTGCAATCACCAGGGAGCTAAAGAATGTCCAAGATACTCAGACGCATGTGCTATTATCAAAGGAGAAGGGAGTAAGTATATATTTCATTTAAAATATAAATTCTTGCTACGAGTGCATGCAGTATTTGGTAATCTTTTAGAGAGATATTGACATACTAGCTGTGCATATTCATTTTCTATGATACCATACACACTGAACCTGGAAATGTGATCTTTTCTAACAGGCGGTGTACTGAAGTCATGTTCCTACAAAGCCTTCTGTAGTCAAGCTCACAGCCAAGGTGACAGAGTTTCAGGGGTGAAGGTTCACTGCTGCTACTCAGATGAATGTAATGCGACGGGACATGGCAACCGGCTCAGCAGAGGATTTAGTCCACTTTTAGTCCTCCTTCCATTGTTTTGGTATTATTTGCCAAGCTAAGTTTGCCTGTACAAACTACAACAACATGCTTCATGAAAGCGAAGACGTCTTAAGAACTCAGTAGCCTTTCAAAGCAAGAACGTCTCTGATTATGCTGATTAAACTCTTCATGCAGACTCCACATATAAAATAGTAAAATAATATAATCATTATTCACAGCAGTAAAACTGCCCTATTCGCTCAGAGATTCATGGTACTGTATGTTTAATGCAAATTAATAATAGTAAAAATACCTGAAGACTAAAATTCTTTTAAGTCAGTGTTCTGATCTGATATACTTCATATAATAGACAGTAAACTGTACACGGTGAAAATAATAAATTGATTATTCATCTCTGTAGGATAAATAGCTCAAATACCAGCATCTCTAAACTACCATGATGTGACCTTCCATTTTAGTCCCAGTTTCCAAGCTGCCACATCCACAGGAAATAATTTCTCTGTTTTATACATCTGTATGCATGACGACAATAAAGTCCCCCCATGTTTGCATTCTGTATATTTAAAATATAGCAGGAGAGTAAAGGTGCAATGCAAAAAAAAAAAAAAAAAATTGAATAAAAATTCAAACAATGGAATTAGCCATAAGGATATTGGTTGTAATAAGCAGTGTTTTGGTTGGCAGGAACTCAAAGTAACCCATAGAAACTGGCTGCTGCTACCAATCAATACTAGTTGTAACTAGATTTGGTAAAAATATTTGTAAGTGGCCAACATGGTTCATTTAATATGGTTAGAAGCTAGCTTGCACTCCAGTCAGAGAAAATGGTATATAGTCCTTAATGCATGCTTCACAGTGTTTCAATAATAAACAAGGCTGGATTCTCCAGGTTGTAACATATATAGGTCTGCACATCCCCTTCTTTATGTCTTTAGGGTTAATTATGGCAATCATAGGCCAGTAAATATGGATTAACATTACTGTGCACTTGACAAAACAACCCATGTCAGTTGTGTGATGATCAATGTTTTTGGTTGGACGCATTTTAACCAATACTGATTGTTTCAGTTACCAGTGTATTTTTGCAATGTATCTGAAATACTGATATTTTGCCAATCATTTTTTTATAGGTCACTCTGAATACCTATTTCAGGGTTTATGTTTTCATGCTTACATGCTTCACTCTGCCGATATCTCAGGGTATCAACTTAATACAAACCCGATATTGTCCTTGAGGATTCCAAGAATGTGGGAAGTTATAAGAAAATCCTAAAATAAAGGAGATTTATTATTCTTTAATCTCAATTTTCTCTCTAGATTTTCTGAGTGGAGAATTAGAACATTTGTGCTTGTATGGTTTTTTTAATCTCATTTTGCTTCTGAGTACTTTGTACAGTATTAACAGTAGGGGTCAGTATAAATTCACAAATGTTATGATGCAGTGATCTGGCAGGTAAAAGTCTGACCTTTTCAGGATTTGTTGCTCTCCAAAGGAAGAGCTATTATTTTCAACTTTCCTCTTGCATGTCTTAGCTGGTCAGTTTGACACATGATCCAATAACAACAGTAAAAATATCAGCAGTTTATACGGTATTATTAGCAGGCCATAACAGCCTGTACAGTGTTGTTTCTCTTATTTGGTGTATGTTTGTGTGGAGCTTGAAATCAGGGCAATGAACAAGCACAGTATTTATTAATTTTTTAGTTTGTACTCGATATACCCCCCACCCTCAAAACACTCTTACTAGAAACATCCCACAGAGATATTTCAAAGTGCTTCTCTCTTGTAGCATTGCATTGCTAACTCAAGCTACTTATATAATTTTAGATGCAGTACACTACTTCTGCTATGAAACATTACATGGCTCTTCAAGATATCCTAGAATTTAATACATTGAGCTGCAACATAGGAAAACACACACACACACACACACACACACACACACACACACACACACACACACACACACACACACACACACACACACACACACACACACACAATATATATATAGATATCAAGTCCCATTGTCCACATGGGTGTGTGTGAGTGTTTGTGTGTGTGTGTGTGTGTGTGTGTGTGTGTGTGTGTGTGTGTGTGTATGAATTATTTAAGCAATTGAAAATTGTGGTAAAAACAGTAGGTAACTGGTCATTAACTGTAGACCACCATTCACATCCAGACCAGCAAAATATTTAAGTGAATTAACCAGTGCAATGGATGACACAGTGGCACAGTATTTATTACTCATATCATGAAGGTCCTGGGTTCGATTCACAAGCTGGAACATTTCTGTGTGGCGTTTGCATTTTCTCTCCGTGCCTACATGGATTTCGTCTCACAGTCTACGCACAACAGGCTAATTGGCTGTTCCAAATCGCTCCTAAGTGAGAGTGTTTGTGTAAGTTGAACCTACATGATCTGGCGAGCCGTTCAGGTTGTACCTCACCTTAATGTTCACTAAGATACGCTGCACCAGCTTCTTGAAGCCTTAATAGAAATAGGCGGCTTTGCAAATGTGTAAGTGAGAACCTCAGAGCTTGAAAAAAATACTGTCTCATTACAAAAAAAAAAAAAAAAAACTGGCCAGCAACTCAATTTCTTTTTTAAAATTATTGATGAACTGTATTGGTTTCTGTAGCAGGTTTTCTGCTAAGACCTCTTGCTGAAAATTGCATGCATTTTAAAAAATAATTGACCGGGATGCAGCTTAGATAGAATTTTCTTAGACGTAAATACTCTCAATTTTATTTTTTTAACTTCATTTACATTTTGTATAATTAGTGACAACTTGGTTGACCACTTAAGACCAGACTGTACTCATATGGGACATCATATTTCCTCCCAATTATACTACATGTATGTCCTTGTAAGATCCTCATATGAGGACCATTGGGGATTATTCTTTTCCTAAAGTTATTCCATTTTGAAGATGTTGATCAAGTTCAGTTATTATTTGGTGAGAAGAAACAGAAATGATGTGGAGAAATGATAAGACACATAACACTGGGGTTTGGGTCTTAGGAGGTTTCAGATGATTGTAAAAATTCATTCAATCATTCATTCATCCATTTTCTATTCCACTTATCTGCCAGGGTTGTCTTAGAAGCTGGAGCACTTTGGGCAGCAGGAAGGGTAGTCAACTGCTAGGCTTCAACTCAGAAAAGTCTTGCTGTCAGGTGAAGGCATTAACTACAACACCACCATGCTGCCCCTTCATTTATTTAAGAGTTCAACAAGACTTTTCATCTCTTCAGAGACCAACTACTCAGAAGCAAAGAAAATCACTTCAAATAGATACGTATCCTCTATCTGTAGCTAAAACCAAATCCTTATTAGTTAAACATTAAAATATTTGTCTTCAACATTCAAACAGCTCAGTTGCCAAACTGGATCTTTGCAAGCAAGGAATATTATGCAAGAGGACCTTCACAAATTTTAGTTAAATAACCATACTCTAGTTCAGTTCAGTTCATTTTCTGTAACCGCTTCATCCTAATTAGGGTCACGGGGAGGCTGGTGCCCATCCCAGCCAACTCAGGGCGAGGGCAGAGTACACCCTGGACAGCTCACCAGGCCATCGCAGGGCTGAAACACGCTGACGACTTTGCAGCCTACTCTTGACCATACTCTAGAGTCTAGATTATACATCTTTGAGTGAGGTTTTCAAAATACAGTGGTACCTCACCTTACAATAGTCCAAGCAAAAGAAAAATCCAGGTTACGAAAAACATTTTCCAAAATTTTTTGTCTCTGTATACAAAACAAATTCTCTTTATGAAACGCGCCAAACGCGTCATTCAACCATTCAAACAATGGATGAGCTTCATTGACTATCTTCCAACATCCCGCCCCACTGGCCTCCCATTGGCTAGGAGGGATGACGCAGCTCCCTCTCATTGGCTGTCTCCCAACATCCCGCCCCACTGGCCTCCCATTGGCTAGGAGGGATGACGCAGCTCCCTCCCATTGGCTATTATGGAGCACCCATAATGCTTTTCGTGTAAAGGACAGAGTTACTGTTGTTTCATGAGTTTTTCAAGGGTGCTCATTGCAACTTTATCTTTTGGCTCAGGCTTTAAACTTTGCATAAACATTTGTAAGATTACAACGCTGCTAAGAAGAAGATATGGTCAACACACACACACACACACACACACACACACACACACACACACACACACACACACACACACACACACACAAACACAGATGAGTGTGATTCCCAGCATTGCAGGTGAAAAGAAGAAGTGGGCTAATGGAATGCGGTTGAGTGATATCGCATAGGAATATGGCCAAACCCGTCTACCATTGGTACGATAATGAAGCAGAAGGAGACCTTAAAAGGTATGCTTTTATCATTTTTAAAGGGTTTATGTGGTAGTTTTGGGGGCCTTGGAACGAATCACATGTTTTTCATGTAAAATGCAGTTCAATTTACAAAAAAAAAAATCCATGTTCAGAAAAGGGCTCTGGAACGGATTAATTCCGTAAGGTGAGGTACCACTGCATCTTCATGGATATTTTGACCAGGGCAATCCTCCCCTCATGAGGTCATATTCATGTTTTAAATTTTCCAAATTATACTATTTATCATGCTGGTACCAGGTGTAACTCTGGTATTAGTAGTTTACACATCTACAGGACTATAACAAAATGGATGCACAGCTTTTACATCTTTCCCCAATGTAACATTTTTTAATATATTTTTTGTCTCTTTAAAGAAACACACTCCCTCCTTTAGTCAGTGCTGTGACATTTTTTCAAAATTATTTTTTTTCCAAGACCCTTTTCTTGAGCACATATTTCTGTTCTCTTCCCTGCAGTGAGCCTTGCAGCCCTGTCCTTTGACAGACAGGTGTGATAGTGTGAGTAGGCTGCCCTGGAGGGGGATAGAGACTGACCCCAAACTGTGATGCTCCAGGCCCAAGAGTCTGAGTGCTCTGCTTGCCTATGTTCTATCAGCTTTATTTGTAGTTCAAGCACATTTAGATGTGAGGCCTCACTGCATGACGGCTGCGTACTTTCTCTAAAGAACTTTCACTTCAAAGACAAATGTGCACCTCATTATTAGAGGATATTGGGTCTCAAGATTGTGGCTTGCAAAGAATAAAAATAAATGTTAGTAGACACCTATAAGAAGGATATTTTGTAACTGTGAATTATTTCATTTTATTCATCTGCACTGGTATTAGGGCAGTGGTGGCAAAGTGGTAAAGGTGCTGGATTGCCATCTAATCCTATGGTTGGGGGTTCAAGCCCTACTATCAATGGGTTGTCACTGCTGTTCCCCCAGTGCAGCGAACTGGGTTATCCAAGGCTCCCATGTCTCTCGCTGTCTATGGTGTAAGGCATGTAAAAGAACCATTGCTGACTTTCGTCAAGAATAGCTGCATAGCCATCAACATGTTTCTGCCCTGCGATGGCCTGGTGAGCTGTCCAGGGTGTTCTCTGCAATCACCCAGAGTTGGCTGAAATGGGCGCCAGCCTTTCTGCAACCCCAATTAGGATTAAGATGTTCAGAAAATGAATGAAATGTACTGGAATTGTTTGCAATTCATCCTTACTCTTTATTTTCACAAGGAATATGATGCAATTTAACATGAGATTGGCATATTTGTGGACGTCCTCAGTATTCACATTATTAAACTAGGGCAGCAAAATGTTACATGAAGTTTCACATCTTTGTGTGGGTTTCCACTTTCCTCCAGCAAATCCCCATACAGTATTTCAAGCTTCCTCCCTGCTGTAACGCCAACCTAATATTCTATTATAATCAGGAAATGTCACTCACAATGCTGGCACTACATCTCACGCTATGCAGTAAGTAAGAGGTAAAATTCTCAGAAACTCCATTTAATGATTTAAGATGGTTTTGCCTGACTTTATTTGTTAATCAAGAAGCAGTAAAGTAAAGATTCATTGCTAATAGAAATACTCTACAGTTATTTGGTGGTCATATAGACTGGCATTAATTTGGTACAGATTCAAAACTTGCTGCTGAGCATAACTATAAACAAAAATATTAAATAACCATGTTTGAAGTACATGGTTATTTAATATTTTTGTTTATAGTGCTTCAGCTGTTCAAAATGTAAGAATTCTCAATTAGAGCTTAATTAAAAACAAAGATGCACTCTAATTATGTTGGCTTATAGTAGGAGTCCACTTGCAAGCACTGGTGTGCTTTGAAGGTCTGAATGGTACAAACTGGCTGTTCAGCAGTTCAGTACTGAACACAACATTTGGCATGCTGGGGTAAGTAACATTACTGGCAGCTCATTCACTAAGCAAATTTTTTTATTTTTGCTTACCGAGTCTGAAGTTAGTAACTGCTGTATTGTTTTAGCACATTTCATTTCACTGTAGTTGTAGTATATAGTAACTAACCCCTGCCAGCTTATTCAATAAACAAACATACAAACAAGAGCCACAATGCCTTAACCAATGATGTAAAGTTTAATTCTAATTGATTGGGATTTCTGATTGAAAGGCTAATGAGAAATAATCCTTTATGAACAACAATGTACAGAGATCCCTCACTACTTCGCGCTTCAATTCATGAAGCTTCAGTGCATCATGGTTTTTAAAATATTTATAGAATTAAAAAGTAAGGAAATTAAGGAAAACTAGGGGTAAAAAGTTAAGGAAAATGCCGCAAAACAAGGCCAATTGTGCAAAAAAAAACAACAAAAAAAACCCCAAACAAAAAAATAACCCCCCCCCCCATCAAAACTAATGTACTTGCATTTTTATGTGAGTGCATGTGCGCGTCTGTATGTGTGTGTGTATTTATATTTTATTTACAGCTTATGCATTATTTTGGAATGTTTAATTGTTATTATAAGCATTATAAGCATTGGATATGTATTTATTGATATTATATACACATATACATGTACAGTATGTATACGTCAGTCGGTGGGGGGGGGGGGGGGGGGGGGGGGTTGATCCTATATCGCGGAATTTGGCAGTCGCGGAAAGAGAGGAATCCCTGTATTTCACTGTTATTATACACTGCAAAGTGAATAAAGTTTTGCGACGTGACTTCTTCTTTCCTGGGATGATAAAAACAGATGGAGACGGAGGCAATGTATAAATGAATTTGAAGATTCAGACTTGAGATGTTTATAGATACATTGTCTTGTTACAAACCACAGAAGTGGCTCAAACTTTGCAGGAGAACTGATTTAATTCATATAAAAAATTATGTTATCATTTAGCATGATTTTCAAGTATAAAGGTCAGTGTCACCATGGTGACCACCTAGGAAGAAATGTCTTGTTTGATCATCCTTAGGTATCTGCTCAGATCTAATCCTTCTTTTTTCCTAAGGGCATTATTACAGTAAATTATATCTTCCTTCCACAGACCCTTGAGATATATGCCCTTTACAGGCTGGAGATATGGATGTGGTTATTTTGATCCTGTAGAGGTTGCCTATGTTTTGTTCCAGACTTACAATCTCTTTAGTTTTAGATTTTGCACAGTGCATTTTACAGGCACTGCACAAGAGGTGTTCATGAGTTGATTGTTTCTCTACATAAGTAATCGAAAAATCGAGATTTTCATATATAAATGTAAGGAAAGTATTTGGTTTTTTTATACCCAAGCCATAGTGGCTCATCAGGCCGGTGCTTATCCCCAGTTTCCATAGCATGAAGCGACTAGGAGTTCAACTCCTCGTGGATGGGACGCTAGTCCATCACAGGTTACCTTCCCAGTACATTTTTACTGGTACCCATTGGTACTGGTACTGTTCACCTGCTGGGTGAACAGAGGCACACTTGTGGTTAAGACCTTGCTCAGGGGTCTTAGCACAGTAGGGGTATAACTAGGATTTGAACACACAACCTCCCGATCATGAACACAACATCTTAACCACTACGCCACCGGCCCCACAAGGAAAGTATATGGACATATTCTTACCTCTGCCAGGAGGATGTGTTTTTATCTGTGCTGGTTTGCTTGGTGGTTTGTTTGTGTGCAGTAAAACTGAAAAAAATCTATAAAGATTTTGATCATTTTTAAAACGTTAAAAGGATTCTGATAATTTGCTTTAAAGAGTAAGGTGTTGTAGTCGTTGCAATCCATTATATTTTGCAGGTGGTACTTGCATGGGGCTATGTCAATTATTATTATTATTATTATTATTATTATTATTATTATTATTATTATTATTATTATTATTATCAGTAGTAGTAGTAGTAATAGTAGTGGCGCTGATGGTATTGTTATTATTGCTTTGCTAGACCAGTGAAGTGGAGTGAAAACTTGTCCTGGTCTCTCCGATGGGCACAATAAGATTTCGTTTTGACCATAATTTTTTATATTATTTTCAGTATTTTAACATATATAACTACATATATAACTACATATTTACAGTTGCCTTGTTCGGAATTATGCAATTATTTTGACAATCAACTACTGTTCACAAAGATATTTACCTAACAATGACAGTGAGAATTGGTAAAATAACAAAATACAGTCGACCCTCTAGTTACGAAAACCTCTGAATACAAAAAAACCAGATTACAAAAAACATTTTCCTAAATTTTCTCTATAAGATTATTTCGAAAAAATCAACCGCCATATTTAAGGAGCTTGTGAAGGAGGGTGAGGGTTCTTTTAAAGCATCGCATTGGTGGTTCGAGAGATTTAAAAACAGGTAAATGATTACCTTTTACTTTTAAAACATATTTCATACAAAATTGGTGTACTTTTATCATTTTTAAAGGGTTTATGGGGTAGTCTTAGGAGCCTTGGAACGAATCATGTGTTTTACATGTAAAATGCACGTCTACTTAGGAAACTCCAGGTTACGAAAAGGCACTGGAACTGATTAATTTTGTAAGTAGAGGGCCGACTGTAACATTAAAATAAACATCAATACCTATTGCATATATTCATTCACAGAGGGCAGTGGTGGTCTAGTGGTTAAGGCACAGGATCGCTGATCCTAAGGTTGGAGGTTCAAGTCCCCACAAGGTTCTCACTGTCCCCCCAGTGCAGCTAACTGGGTTATCAAAGGCAGGCCATGTCTCTCACTGTCTATGGTGAGAGGCATGTAAAAGAACCATTGCTGACTTTCGTCAGCGTGTTTCTACTCAAACCACTCACCAACCCACACTGAACCAGCGTGGTGAGTTATGGTTCAAACCCACAACATTGAAGGTTGTAGAGGCCATCTGCCAGCAGTGGCATGACAGGCTGCTGATGATGATATTCATTCATTCATTTCATGAACCGCTTAATACAAAGGGCGAGAGTAGAGTACACCCTGGAGCTTACTGCATATATTTTGGTTTTAACATTTAATATGTCTATCTGGTGGTCTTGTGGTATAGGGTGCTGGATCGCTGATCCAAAGGTTGGGGGTTCGAGTCCCACTCTCCACAAGGTTGTCACTGTGCCCCCCAGTGCGGCTAACTGGGTTATCAAAGGTGGGCCATGTCTCTCACTGTCTATGGTGAGAGGCATGTAAAAGAACCATTGCTGACTTTCGTAAAGAGTAGCTGCAAAGTCGTCAGCGTGTTTCTGTCCCTTGCTAAAAAGGGTTGTGACAGGAAGGGCATCCGACGTAAAAACCTCTGCCAAATCAAACGTGCGAATCAGATCATTCGCTGCGGCGACTCCTGAGTAAAAGGGAAAAAGCCGAAAGGGAGACAGACAGACATGTCTAGCTATAGGTTTGGGCTTCAGTTTAATTTGGCTTCCCAGTACACTGTGCATACAAAGTATTGCTCACCTTTTGGGTTAACATTGGAAAAATACACAAGATCTTGCAGATTGTACTTTAACACTAGTGGGTGGATTGACAATTTAAAGTGCCATAAAACTTTCCCCAGAATGCATCTGCATGCATTTAATGGTTTTCCATCTCCAGACAAGACCTTTCATGTCCTGCAAAAGGATTTTCAAGGTATTCAGATAAGAACTTGGACAGTTCAAAATCCTATTTTTCCCTCAGTCATTTGAAGGTGGAGATGCTCTTTGGATTGCATCAGTGCTTGCTTTGGATTGTTGTCTCCCTGCATAATCCAATCACATTTGAGCTTCAGCTCATTGACTGATGTCAGGATATTCTGCTTTGCTAGTTTTTGATTAAAAAAAATGATCATATGCTTGGAAAGCCATTAAAGCACTAAAGCAGCTTTACGCCATCACACTACCACCAACCTGTGTGACTGTCTGCATGATGTTCAGTGTGCATGATTATGGAAAGCTGTATTAGCTTTTCGGCGGTCATGTTGTGTATGTTGGTGCTGAATAGCACAGAATGAAACAGAACTTAAGTGCAGAACTAGATTTATTCACAAACCTGACCACAAAAAACCCAGCAACAACAACACCCCCTCCCCCACAATAAGCTGGCATAGAAATGGAAAATCAAACAGAATTTTGTAAAGAAGTCACGTTTAACTATAACACAGATGAGTGTAATGATGCCAATTTTGTATGCTAAAGCGTTAGAAACATTCCTAAAATGAGCCCTTAAATTCTTTAAAAGTAATTAGACATTCAGTTTCTCATAATCTTCCAGTCACATGTGGTGGCTATGCTGCAACATCTGCACAAACCAGGAATTGTAGTCAATGCCATGAACCAAAAATAATCACTATAGTGGCAACCTGAGGCAAACCACTGAGAACACAGAGACAGACAGCACAACAGCAGATGAACCAAAAAGCTCCATTTTTCAATCATCAGTCCATCGAACATTATTGCAAATTGTTTGGTTGTAATCAAAGTTGTTTTTCCCCCCAAACGTTGTAAACAAGCCTTTATGATCCTCTAGCTTGTAAGGATTTTTACCTTGCCACTATCTCAATATTTAAATTTTTTGCCCAGTGTTTTTCTAATACGTAGTGAAATCATGATTACTGATAGCTGAGCTGAGAGAGGTCTGCAACTTCTTTAGTGACTTCTCAAATATGTTTTATTTGTGTCACTACAGTGATTTTCCTAGTTTGGCCACTCCACAGGCATACATATTTACTACTATTCACTAACCAATGTTTTCTTGATTTTTGAGGATTACTCATACAGTGTTTTGGAGGAATCTAAGAATGGGAGAGATTGATTTGCAACCCTTTCTTAACTCTCTCTCTGTCTCTCTCTCTCTCTCTCTCTCTCTCTCTCTCTCTCTCTCTCTCTCTCTCTCTCTCTCTCTCTGTGTGTGTGTGGGGACTGGTGTTCTGCTTATTGTGTATTCCCACCTCACACTCAGTGTTCTTGTGCATAAAAAACATAAAGCGATTACTGAAAATGAATTAATGACTGAATACTGCAGAGTATTAGGCTTTGTGTCAGTCAGAAAGTACATCCATCATGGGATTCACTGAGGCCAATCCCAGCTGACTTTGGACAAGACGTGGTATACACCCTGAATAAGTCACCATTCTACGGCTAGGTTGACACAACAGGCAAACAACCATTCACACAACCAGTACACTAAGACTAAACAATGAGTAATTTAGGAAATAGCCCAGGAAAGATCAATCAGGAAATACGCCCTCATTATTCGCGGGGGGTTTGGTTCCGGCCCCTCCCGCGAATGAAGATAATCCACGAGTTTGGTACCCGGAAGTAAAACCCCATGGATCATATTACATGCACCGATCAACTGGAAGTAAAATACCATGTATCTATTACATGTGCTAAAATATGCTTCTTAAACATGTTCTATAGACAGTCTTACACATCAATACAGTATTAATGTAGTAAAATGTAGTAATGATTAAGAAAAACTTTTTAATTTTTACTGTTATATTTATTGATGATAAGATATAAACATTATACAGCATACATATATATATATATATATACACACATACAGTCGGCCCTCTACTTACGAAACCCTCTGGGTACAAATACTCCAGGTTACGAAAAACATTTTCCGAAATTTTCATCCTCTTTTTACAAAAACACCCTCTTTTTTTTTTGAAAAGCGCTAAACGCGGCATTCAAAAATTCAAGCGCCATTCAAAATTGAAACCATGCGCGAGTTGCTCTCTCATTGGCTGTCTCCCAACATCCCGCCCTGCTGGCCTCCCATTGGCCAGGAGGCAGCTGAACTGTACCCATGCTTCCTGTACCCATACTTCCTGTTTGTCATACGTGTAAAGGAGAGTTGAACAGGACTGTTGGCTTGTTTTGAGATCATTGTAGCATTATATTTCGTTATCACCGAAACCCCTCTACAATCGGGACAATATTGAAGCAGAAGGAGACCTTAAAGTGGAAATACAGTGACGGAGGTGATTATTTTGACATGATATTGAAGCAGAAGGAGCATGAGCAGAGTACTCCGTGGGACAAGACCTCCGATCTCGCAAGGAAGCAAGTTAATATTGAATCAGGACCTCTGATCTTTCAAACAGGTACTGTAATTACGCTTTAAATACAACATCACATCCATTTAAAGATTTAAATAGAATTGTTCCGCCAGCTGCACGTTGTGTGTGGGCGGAGCCCGCATTCGAAAAAACATACCATAGAAACAGTTTTGTGTGTGTGTGTGTGTGTGTGTGTGTGTGTGTGTGTGTGTGTGTGAGAGAGAAAGAGAGAGACAGGGAGAGAGAGATAGAGACACAGTGTGTGTGTGTGTGTGTGTGTGTGTGTGTGTGTGTGTGTGTGCGTGTGTGTGTGTGCGTGACAGAGAGAGAGAGAGAGAGAGAGAGAGAGAGAGAGAGTGGGTGTGTGTGCATGTGTGTGCACACGTGTGTGTGTGTGTGTGCATGTGAGAGAGAGAGAGATAGAGAGAGAGAGACTGCCTACAGAGTCAGTCAGAGATGAAAGGAGGCTTAACTCTCTTTCGAGAGAGCACATTGCAGCTTATTTTTCTTTTTTAAGTTGTTTAATTTAGTAAATTTTTAATAAATGTGGTGCGCGCCGCTGAATGTGAGCAAAACACGGCTCATCTGGACCTCAGATCCCTCAAGGAATCAAGTTAAAGTTGAGTTTGGACCTCCGATCTGTCAAGCAGGGAATGCGCTTTGAATTCCCCATCTTAAAATGCTCCATTGTGTATGTTTGTGTGTGTGAGAGAGAGAGAGAGAGAGAGAGAGAGAGAGAGAGAGAGAGAGAGAGAGAGAGGGACAGACAGTGTTTTGTGTGTGTGTGCATGTATGTGTGTGTGTGCGTAATGTGAGTTAATAAAAAGGTTTAATAATGGTTTAATTAATAAATATGTTAATAAAATGGTTTAATATGTTAATAAAATGTTTAAATAGTCCAATAAATAATACTTTTCTTTTACTTTTAACACATATTTCATACAAAATTGGTGTCCTTTTATAATTTTAAAGGGTTTATGGGGTACTCTTGGGAGTCTTGGAATGAATTACTCATTTTACATGTAAAATACGCCTCCACTTACGAAACCTCCAGGCTACGAAAAAGGCTCTGGAACGGATTCATTTCGTAAGTAGAGGGCCGACTGTATATATATTAGAGAGCGCTCCCTTGAGGGCGACATCGCTGAGTTCTCAGAGTCATGTTGTTCCTTTGTTTGTTTTGATTTGTTTTATTTGTTGTTTTGTACTATGCTCGTTGATGAGTGGTCAACCCTACTACAGCGATAAGAGCGGAATCTTTTGGGACATGAAGAACTGAGCATGCTCAACCCCTATCCTGAGCTAACATGCTACGGCAGCTCAATGCTCGCCGCATCCTGGATAACAATAAGCCCAGGCGAAGATGTCGCAGGCGGGGAGGGGCTGAACGACAACTCTGGTGCTTGGTTAGCAGTGGAAGGTTAGCACTTCTGGTAATACTGCTTGGAAATGTTCAGCCTCTGCAAAACAAGATGGACCAACTTCATGCTTGGATTGCAACACAGAGGGATCTACAGGTCTGCTCCATGCTGTGTTTCTGTGAAATATGGCTCAAGGAGAGTACACCCGACGAAGCGATTACACCAGCCGGCTTCACAGCCTTCAGTGAGGACCAGAGCGCAGCGGATAGCAACAAGGCCCTTTGTTTGGAAAAAAAAATGCGGCCATTTTGTTTACCTACAACTTTGAAGTTAGGTGTTCCACATTCTCAGAGAAAGAAATAATCTACAGTCAGTACACCTGGTTTATTTAACGAAATCCGCCGTTCTTCCGCCACGGGCTTTGTTGCTATCCGCTGCGCTCCGGTCCTCACTGAAGGCCGTGTAGTCCCCCCCAACTGATGCTTACATTTATATGTGTATGTAATATCAATAAATACATATTCAATGCTATAAATGCTTATAATAACGATTAAACAATCAAAAATAACACATAAGCCATAAAAAACAATATAAATACACACACATACAGACATGCGCACAAGCAGATGCGTGTGCACGCACTAAGATGAGCACCTCACAAAAAATGTTAATAGTTTTGATGGGGGGCGGTATCTACATTGTTTTTTTGTTTGTTTTTTTTTTTCTTTTTTGTTTTGCATAATTGGCCTTGTTTTGTGGCATTTTTCTTAACTTTTCCCCCTTTTTCTTCCTTAATTTCCTTATTTTTTAATTTGATGAATATTACAAAAATAATAATGCAATGCAGCCGTGGTTGGGGTGGCACAAACCAGTGTCCCTCCCTCATGCAGGTCCCAAGCCCGCAGGGGGTTGCGTCAGGAAGGGCATCTGCGTAAAACAAATGTCAAATAAAAATATGCGAATCACAACAAAGAATTTCATACCGGATCGGTCAAGGCCCAGGTTAACAACGACCACCATCAGTGCTGTTAACCAACAGGGTGCTGGTGAAAATTGGACTACTGTTGGTTGAAGACATCGAAGAAGGAGAGGCAGGAGGTGTGTCCGTAGGCAGAGACAGAAGAAGAAAGGTATGCGTCTACGACTGAAAGTAGGGACTTTGAATGTTGGAACGATGAAAGAAAAAGGTAGAGAGCTGGCTTTAGGGTTTAAGCTGTTTTTTCATGGTGTGGATGGGAAGATAAATGGAGTAGGAATCATCTTGAAGGAGGAGCTAATGTGATCAGGGAGACAGGTAGGAGAATACTTGATGTGTCATCTGGAAGGAGAGTAGATAAGGAGACTTGGTGGTGGAATGAGGAAGTGCAGGAGTGTGTACAAAGGAAGAGGTTAGCTAAGAAGAAGTGGGACATTGAGAGGACCGAAGAGAGTAAACAGGAGTACAGGGAGACACAGCGTAAGGCGAAGGTAGTGAACAGAGGGTGTATGATGACTTGTATGCTCGGTTGGAAAGTAAAGAGGGAGAAAATGATTTGTACAGGTTGGCACAGCAGAGAAATAGAGATGGGAAGGATGTGCAGCAAGTCAGAGTGATTAAGGACAAAGATGGAAATGTATTGACTGATGACAGAAGTGTGCTGGGAAGATGGAAAGAGTACTTTGAAGAGCTGATGAATGAGGAAAATGACAGAGAAAAAGAGTAGAAGAGGTGACCATTGAGGAGCAGGAAGTAGCAAAGATTAGTAAGGGTGAAGTGAAGAGGGCATTGAAGAGGGTTGGAATGGAAAGGCAGTTGGTCCTGATGACATACATGGAGGCATGGAAGCGTCTAGGAGAGGTAGCAGTAGAATTCCTGACAGAAACATTCAACAAGGTCTTAGAGAGTGAGAGGATGCCAGAGGAATGGAGGAGAAGTGTGATGCTGCCCATTTTTAAGAACAAGAGAGACATGCAGAGCTGTGGCAACTACAGAGGGATAAAGTTGATGAGCCATACAATGAAGTTATGGGAAAGAATAGTGGAAGGTAGACTAAGGGCAGAGGTCAGTATTTGTGAACAACAACTTGGTTTCATGCCAAGAAAGAGCACCACAAATGCAGTGTTTGCCTTGAGAATGTTAATAGAGAAGTACAGAGAAGGTCAGAGGGAACTGCATTGTGCCTTTGTGGATCTGGAGAAAGCATATGACAGGGTGCAGAGAGAGGAACTGTGATATTGCATAAGGAAGTCTGGAGTGACAGAGAAGTATGTTAGAGTGGTGCAGGACATGCATAAGAGATGTATAAGAGACAGTGGAGAGGTGTGCTGTTGGTGTGACAGAAGAGTTCAAGGTGGCGGTAGGACTGCATCAAAGGTCAGCTCTGAGCCCCTTCTTGTTTGCTATGGTGATAGCGAAACTGACAGATGAGGTTAGACAAGATTCCCCAGGGACTATGATGTTTGCAGATGACATTGTGATCTGTACTGAGAGCAGAGAACAAGTGCAGGAAAATCTAGAGAGGAGGAAGTATGCCCTGGAAAGGAGGGGAATGAAGGTTAGCCTCAATAAGACAGAATACATGTGTATGAATGACAAGGACCCAAGAGGAACAGTGAGGTTACAAGGAGCAGAGATAAAGAAGGTGGAGGATTTTAAGTACTTAGGCTCAACAATCCAGAACAGTGGAGAGTGTGGAAAAGAGGTAAAGAAGCGTGTGCAGGCTGGTTGGAATGGTTGGAGAAAAGTGTCCGGTGTGATGTGTGATAGGAGGGTATCGGCAAGAATGAAAGGAGAAGTGTACAAGACGGTGTTGAGGCCAGCGATGTTGTATGGTTTAGAAACAGTGGCCCTGGGGAAAAAACAGGAGGCAGAGCAGGAGGTAGCAGAGGTACCCCAAGTTGGGTGTAACGAGGATTGATAGGATCAGAAATGAGCACATCAGAGGGACAGCACATGCAAGACGTTTTGTAGACAAAGTCAGAGAGGCTAGATTGAGATGGTTTGGACATGTACAGAGGAGGGATAGTGAGTATATTGGTAGTAGGATACTGAGGTTGGAACTACCAGGCAGAAGGCCTAGAGGAAGACCAAAGAGACGATTCATGGACGTGGTGAATGAAGACATGAAGGTAGTTGGTGTAAGAGAAGAAGATGCAAAGGATAGGGTGAGATGGAGGCAGATGATTCGCTGTGATGACCCCTGAAGGGAAAAGCCAAAAGGAGAAGAAGAAGATAACAAAAGTAATAATGCAATGCACTGAAGCTGCATGAATTGAAGCGCAAAGTAGCGAGGGATCCCTGTATTCAATCATTCCTTCATTTTAAAAAAAAATTCTTAATCTTAATTTGTGTTATTAGGAGGCTGGCATCCATCTTAGCCGACTCTGAGCAAGGGCGGAGTACACCTGAACAAGGCAGAAACACACTGAGAGCAAAATGATAAATATTACACATTGACAGGATATACAATAATAAACAATATACAATTACTACTACTATTAATAAAAATATTTAATAATTTTTATTATATACACACATGTAGTACATACATTCTTTCATTAATTAATTTGCCAAATCACTTAAGCCGACTCCAGTCTCTGTGTAGCTGCCACCTATCTTAAACAAATCTCGGCAAAGGTTCCCCCCAGACAACTCACAAGCTAATCACAGTGCCAACAAACACACACACACACACACACACACACACACACACACACACACTAATGCCTAGGTGCAATTTGGAACAGCGAATCACCGTAATGCACTTGTCATTGGACTATATGAGAAAACTGAAATACCCGATGGAACCCACACTTAGTTGAACCTGCAAACTTCAAACAGAAATGCTGGGACTTGAACCCAAGTACAGTGGTACCTCACCTTACGATAGTCCCAGCAAACGAAAAATCCAGGTTACGAAAAACATTTTCCCCAATTTTTTTTGTCTCTGTATACGAAACAAGTTCTCCTTATGAAACATGCCAAACGCGCCATTCAAACATTCAAACAATGCACATGCTGCTCTCCCATTGACTATCTTCCAACATCCCGCCCTGCTGGCCTCCCATTGGCTATGAAGGATGATGCAGCTCCCTCCCATTGGTTATCTGCCACCATCTTGCCCTGCTGGCCTCCCATTGGCTAGGAGGGATGATGCAGCTCTTTTGAGCAGCAGCTTGTTCATGAGTTTTTTGAGTGCACGCATTGCAACTATTTTTTGGCTCAGGCATTTAACCTTGTATAAACATTTGTAAGATTATAACTCTGCTAAGAAGACATGGTCAACACGAAGTAAGTACCTTAAAAGGTATGCTTTTATAATTTTTAAAGGGTAGTATTGGGGGCCTTGGAACAAATCATGTGTTTTACATGTAAAATGCGGTTCTACTTACGAAAATCCAGGTTACGAAAAAGGCTCTGGAACGGATTAATTTTGTAAGGTGAGGTACCACTGTATGTTCTTGCTGTGACGGAGATGTACGAATCACTATGACACCGTGTCGCAAGATTATATGGGTCTGATCATGACACTGCTACTGAAATGTGTGACAAACTGTTACATTTCCAGCAGTATGTAACAATGCAATGTACAAGGCCATTATGCATTAATTCCTGGTAGATGACGGATGACATTTCTTGGAAATGCAGAAACACCAAATTATCAGCAGGACGACTCAAAAAGTCTGTATGTAACATGAACAGTATGAATGGCCTTATATTCACTAACAATAGCTTTAACTAATAATTGTGTAATTAGTTTCTCTATGCCAATTGATGTGCTTGATATATTCAACTTTTGTTTTTCATCTAAAGTCAATCAATGCCATTACATCAGTGATCGGTGGGAGCATAGGATACACCGTAACATGGACACGGAAAGATATGTATATCATTGATCCCATTTTAAGTCTGGTGCTTATTTACCAATTTTGCCAGGCACATGCAGATTCTGTGGTTTATTGTGCATCTGTGCTCTAATTCATGTGGTTATTGGACCTGTGGAGATGTTAGTAGAGGCTCTGCAGGACTGAAAATAATGAGGTCTTTCTCTTGTCACAAAATTGAGCATGAAAAGGGTGTAAACTAGGAATGGACAGACTTTATTTCAAAATCTGTGTTCACCATATGGGCAGTAGTGGCCTAGTGGTAAGGTGGTGGATTACCGACCCCGAGGTTGGGGGTTCAGGCCCTACTGTGGCAGTTAGCACTGCTGTTCCTCCCAGTGTAGCTTACTGGGTTATTGAAGCCTGGCAATGTCTCTCACTGTCTGTGGTGAGAGGCATGTAAACTAACCACTGCTGACCTTTGTCAAAAGTAGGCTGCATAGCATGTTGCTGCCCTGCAATGGCCTGGCAAGCTGTCCAGGGTGTACTCTGCTCTCACCCAAAGTCAGCTGAGATGGGCACCAGCCTCTCCATGACCCTAATTAAGACTAAGTGGTTCAGAAAATGAACCTGTTGTGAATGAATGAATGTACATGATATGATATTATCTCACAGGCATGTACTAAAGATTTTGATGCATTGATTCATAAATAAACTTACCAAAGAAGAGATTTATGGATGTGGTGAAGGAAGACATGAAGGTCGTTGGAGTCAGAAAAGAAGATGCGGAGGACAGGGTGAGGTGGAGGCGGATGATTTGCTGTGGCGACCCCTGAAGGGAGCAGCCAAAAGTAAAAGAAGAAGAAGAAGAAGAAGATTCATAAATAAACTTGGACAGGAAATATTTATTCACGTTTGAAGTTTCTAGTTGGAAAATGTACCAGTTTCCTGATCAGACCCATATACAGAAAGTATGTAGTTACAAAAAAAAAACACAGACACGTCCAATACATCCAGTGACAGTATTTGAAAAGTAATGATATCTTCCTGTGCAGGTGGCAGTGTTTATCTGTCACGCAGAGGTAGATTGTTGTACAGTGCTTTGGACAAAGGCAGGAATGATTTCCTGTAATGTTCATTATGACAGCCGATCTGAAAAGTCTTTTGGAGACTGAGCTCTGCTGTCTCTCTATTGGAGCATAGAGGGGTGGAATGGGTTCTCCAAAGAGGAGAGCAGTTTGTTCAGTGTTTGCATGCCCAGTTTTCCTGCACGGACTCAATCAGTATCCATATTGTGGTCAAAATATTCCCAGCATTGGGGAAGTGTTTGTTAACTGTGTTGGAATCCCTAGTACTGCCACTGCTCCCACAGCAGAAATCAGAAAAGTAGAAGTTAAGTTAGATGTTGCATATATGCATATTGTATAATTATTTTGCGACTAGTTTCTTATGAATAGTTCTCTCTATTGTCTTGGCTGCATAGTTACAAATTGACCACTGATCAAAGAATAGTGCAGCTGGTGTTAAATCCAGCATTATAGCATCGATGCCTAATAAATTGTGTATATATTACTTCAAAAACAAGCTTTTTTCAGCACTTTTCCTTGCAACATTGGACTTAACGTATTGTACATAATATTTAAGAATAAAATTGTGTGAATTTCAATGCTTACATCCATGTATTTATTATTTATACCTCATCTTTGCCAGGACCACTGTGGAGCTGGAACCAATCGTAGCTGACTTTTATGGCAAGAGGTGGGTTACACCCTGTGAACAAATCTATTTTGGGGATAACATATGTAGAGCCATTGGCACTCACGTTCTTAAATTTGCTGCTATATCCACTAATAAAAGCTGCGTAGTAGCAAGACATATCAGTTTGTGGATCAGTAAGGGTAATAGGAAAATTTTAAATTCCTTTACACATTGTAAGCCCCTACTTTCACTGTGTAAAGCTGCTTTGCGACAATGTCAATTGTAAAAAGCGCTATACAAATAAAACTGAATTGAATTGAGTTTGGACATTACAGTACGTTAAAATGGCATGTGATCAAACAAGCCAAATATTCAGATTACAGCCATGTATTGCAGTGAGCCAGATCAAATGCCCTCTATGTCCAACAAAAGAAAAAAAAAGTCTGAGAGGGGAGTACAGCAAATGAGATGATGTCTGTGTTAACAAGCATGGATGGACTGACTGGCTGGCGAGAGTTCAGGCTGTGGTCACTGGTTCTCTGGTCTCTCCTACTGAGGTCTTTTTGAAAAAGGTTCATGAAGCAGAAATGAAGTGAACTACCTCTGAAGATGCAGAGTTTTGCAACAAGTGTGTGTGTGTGTGTGTGTGTGTGTGTGTGTGTGTGTGTGTATGTATGTGTGTGTGTGTGTGTGTGTGTATGGGCGGGGGTGTAAATTCACAGAGTGGAATGAAATGGCTTGAAATGTATTAAAATGGGTAAGTAGTAAAAAGAACGAGGAGTGGTGGGTGTCTGTAAAAATACAATGTTGAATTGTACATAATCAGCATAATCAAGGTACACCATTCAAAGACAAAATACACTGATTATCTATAATCTATATTTAAATTTTTATTTTTTTCACCACAACAGCTCAGGATCACTATAGACACACAGAATATTGATCTAAATTTGTATTTGACACATATGTATATAGTGTCATATGCCATTAAAGATAAATTATATCTCCACATGCCATCCATAGCAATGAAATACAAACTCTATATATTCTTTGACAAGGTGAAGTCACCAGTGAATATAAGACATTATAGAAGCTAGAGGCGAGCTGATCATATGCAATGGTATTTAAAAGTGAGAAAGCATTTGCACAAGTTCCTCCTCCCCAGTGAATTGATATTTTAGTATTCTCTAGCTATTTCGATAACTAGTTTAACTTTTGACTACATCAAACTAGTTTAATCTTACAGAAACCTTACATAATTGATAAAGATGTTGAAATTATTAACAAAATATTTTTAGCATTTCAACTGAGATTGCTGGACATTAAAATATAAGTGTGCTATTGATTGAATTATTATATGAAGTTATTTACTACTTTTTTTTTTTTAGAGGTATGCAGTGATGATCGAACTATATATAGAGGGCGAGAATAAAGGGACAGTTCACAAACTTTATGAAACTTCTGATGGAAACCTGGTGCTGTTTTGTACATTTGCTGACTGGAATACATGCAAAAACGGCAAAAAAGCACATTTATACATTTATAAAATTAAGATTTTCATGTTTGTGGTCGGGCAGTGGTGGTATAGTGGTGTAGGGCGCTGGATCACTGATCCAAAGATTGGGGGTTCGAGTCCTACTCTCCACAAGGTTGTCACTGCCCCCCCCCCCCCCCCAGTGCAGCTAACTGGATTATCAAAGGCCGGCCATGTCTCTCACTGTCTATGGTGAGAGGCATGTAAAAGAACCATTGCTGACTTTCGACAAGAGTAGGCGGCAAAGCCATCAGCGTGTTTCCGCCCTGCGATGGCCTGGCGAGCTGTCCAGGGTGTACTCTGCCCTCGCCCGAAGTTGGCTGGGATGGGCACCAGCCTCCCCGCGACCCAAGTTAGGATTAAGCGGGTACAGAAAATGAACGATGATGTTTGTGGTCTATTTTTTTAGCATGTTGATGAGAGTATTTTGTTGTGCATGTATGTGCCTGGTAACTTATGTTTAGCTGATAAGTCCAGTGAGTAGTGTTAACATTGCAATATCTAGCAAGTATACCATTACAGTGATCCATTCATTCATTTTCTGAACTGCTTAATCCTAATTAGGGTCACAGGGAGGCTGGCGCCCATCTCAGCCAACTCTGGCCAGGGAAGAATACACCCAAGACAGCTCGCCAGGCCATCGCAGGGCAATAACATGCTGATGGCGATGCAGCCTACTCTTGACAAAGGTCAGAAATGGTTCTTTTACATGTCTCAAACCATAGAGAGTGAGAGACATGGCCAGCCTTTTTTGATAACCTAGTTAGCTCCACTGGGGAACAATGACAAGTGGTTGAGAGTGAGGCTTGAACCCCAAACCTTTGGATCAGTGACCAAGCACCTTACCACTAGGCCACCACTGCCTCTTGTTTACTGTGATACTTTAAATAAACTTGTAGCTAAACACTATGCAGGCTATATTACATTTAAAACATTTATAAAAAGTTACTGACTCCCATTTCCATCAGATCTGCTCCTTTGTGGCTGAACCTCTCTGTTAATGACAACAGTTTTTTTTTTTATGAGATATGCACTGCTGTTGCATTCTCCAGTGTGAAAAAAAAAAAAAATCACCCTTCAGAAATGGAGGCCGTGTATATTTTCTTGTACTTTGATCTCGTTTGCTCTGTAACTTTGGCTTAAGAAGGAATGAAAGAAGAAAAAGGGGAAAAGAGCTAAGCACTTGGAGAACAGTGCTCTCACCAAATTAATGTATCATTATTCACTTAAATATGGAAATGTGCCATTACCGTGGTCCTTGTAATTTTATCATTTTCCATTTGATAAATGATATTTATGTTATTTTACCACCTCTTAACAAACCAGAACCGCATATATTTCAAAAACGTTTTGACCGTATAACTGCTCAATGATGAAGTAAATTAATGACAAATACACATCAACACACGTTTAATGAGCTTTGATATTATAGGTTCTGCCAGTTTGCTTTCAATATCTGCTTTCAATAACCAAAAACAGACAGATTTCTGCTAAGTTGCTGTCTTCAAAAAATAATTAAGTCTTAGCAGACTGTGAAATTAAAAAAATGATAAAAACCCTACTGTATATTAGTATATAATAATGTCTATAATCTATTAATAATAAATAATAAATGATAAAGACCCCATTCTAACCCGAGGATCTAAAATGAGGATTTCTCCTCCTTTTTTCTGTAGCAAGAGGTTAAAAAATGTAAATGTAAGTCTAAGCCATAGATACTTCTTTAGATTTTTGAAACCGCTTAATCCCAATCAGGGTTATGGGGTAGCTGGCGCCTATCTCAGCTAACTCTCAGATAGGCGGGGTACATCCTGGACAGCTCATCAGGCCACTGCAGTGTCCATAAATACTTGTAGCCTTGCTTAATTGTTGTTAATAATTGATACAAAAGCAATGTCAAAAAAAAAAAAAAAATCAGTACACAAACACACATTCATATCAGAACATGTACAAAGTACAAAGCAATACAGAAGACAAGAACACAATAATGCAGACGCTCCCCGACTTACGTTCATTTGTCTTACGTATTTTTCGATTTTACGTTTTTAAAAAAAATATGTCAAATTTTGAGTTTAGCGAGCTCTCTGTAGTACGAGACGTACCTCCGTAGTACACTGACGTAATATGCTACTTCCGCATGATGCTGCGTCCATTGTTTACAAACAACAGACTGAACGTGCCTTCTTTCTTCCCAGTTCACTGTGCGTTACCCTTGTGTTTTGACGTCGTCTCTGTGATCTTTGTGTTTACACTGTTTTGTGGACTTTTGCAACCCTTAGCAAATATGGTTGGTCAGAAGCGCAAGCCTACTAGTGATCGAGGTAATCAGAAAAAGCAGCAAGCCATCTCCTTAGAAACGAAGATGGCTATTATCGAAAAAATTGATGCTGGTGAAAAACATGTGAATGTTGCACGTTTCTTCCAAATGGCTCCCTTGACCATCCGAACCATTTACAAGCAGAAAGATCACATCACAGAGAATGTTAAATGTTATATTTGACACTGTATTTGATATTTGATGGGTGAAAATTTATAAATTTGAAATTATTTTGCTTGAATTTAGTTTATTTGAAATTAATGTTGATATTATTTGATATATTTGATATTATTTTATAATGTTATGTTTATAATAATTGATTTCGGGGTGTTTTATGAGATACAGTAATGGTATTTATGGATGTATAGTACAGTGTGAACGTTATACATCACTGGAACATACAGTAACAACTTACGTTTTGTTCGGCCGTCCGGAACCGAACTAAAACGTAAGTCGGGGAGCGTCTGAACTGCATCCAAAGTACACAATAGTCTGAAAAATAATGATAATGTTATTGCCATTGTAATCTATATCAATGCAAGTGGTGCATTAAGGACTCACAGTGGTGCTTATGAGCATGCTTCTGCTTCCCAAAATGAAAACTGGTTTATCCTACAGCAGTGATCTTTAGTCTTATCTGCAAAGGACAGTTGTGGCTGCTGGTTTTCATTTCAGCCAAATAGGAGAACAACTAATGATTTGAAAGCTAATATCAAGTGTGTAAGTAAATGGTGTCAGGTGCAGCTGAGGCACACTGAATGAAACCCTGCAGCCACACTGGAAACACCTACCATGTAGCTTGACATTGCATATTGGTATATGAAAGCATGCTACAGCTCAGAATAAAGTTATTTTGTTCTTGAGTTTTACCAAATACAATTTACAAAATACCTTTAAGATCAGTGTTAGTCTTGTTCAAATTAACCTTAAACCTTTCTTTTGCTTTCTGCTACCATTAGAGCATGAACAAGATTCTATTTATAATTCATAAATTGAAATGCACTGTTATAGATGGAGTGGCACTTGCAGAAGGTTGGAGTCCCAGTCTCAGTGAGGATGATCCTGTCTAAAGTTTGCATGTTCTTCCTGTGCTTGCGCGTGTTTCCTCCAGGTACTCTGGGTGTACAGTTGGGTGACTGGCTGTTCCAAACTGCCTCTCTTGTAGGGGTAAGTGAGAATGCCTGCATGTGTGTTTGCCTTGAGTTTCAACTGGCACGCTGTTTAAGCCGTACCTGGTCTTTGACCATTGTCGGCTGAGATAGACTATTATTATCAATAATTAAAATAATTAACTAACATAATGGGTATGCTATGCATTTTGATAAAAGGGCACTAATTTTTTTTTTTTTTTCTCGTAATTGTAAGCTGCAGGATTTATAGAAAGTTGGACTTTTATGGATATGTGAAGCACTAGAGCAAAAAGCAAATGACATCAGTAACTACTGTCCTCTGAGACTAAAGTAGACGCACTCAGCTGTGCTGTGCAACTTGGATAATTAGTTTTGGAAAGAGATATCAGCGGATATAATTGAGCATTCTCCCCTAATGAAGATCCTTCATGTTGCCAGTGACAAGGTGCTAACTGACAGCAAAAGAGTGATTTGACAAGCAGAGGCTGAGAAACTGGTTTGCTGCCCATGTAAGTGGAGAGTGTTATAATGATAAAATCTTTTGCTGAAAGCTGTCAAGTGTTCAATTTCCCAAGTGTTCCTTTCTATTGCCTTTGTTGCTCCCTGTTTCCTGTGTTGTTTTGTTTTTCTATGATTTATGTTTGGTCTGTGTTTTGTGGTCTGTCTGTTTCTGGATGAAAGAGAAGTCCATAGAAGGAATACACAGGACATAGTGAGGATTATAACGAGAGATAGACTGAAAGGAGAAAAAAGGATGGAATTAGAAGGAACGATGGAGGGAATGGTTAAAAAAACAACAACAAAAATTGGGTTAAGGGACTTGCTGGCTTGTTCTGTAAAGGGGTGGTGTGGGCTGTGTTCACGGTTTTGACTGAGGACTACAAGGGGTTGACGATTTAGAGTGGGGGGCAGGAGGAGGTCACTGTGAAATTAGTTTGGAGGGATAATAGGGGAGCAAATTGGTTTTGACAAGTCTGGGGAGGTGGAAGTAATGCACTTCTTTTAAAAATGAAAAAGGAGCAAATGCAGGAATACCATGAGATAATAGAGGGGACTGCTGGGAGGGGTGAGAGGAGGATTATAGTCCAAGAGCCTTGGGGCCCAGCCCTGGTGCAAATGTAGCTCATGGCTAGAATGCCCCTTATCACATACTCACCTGTACATACTGTCATGGCAAACAGAATGCAACAGAAGAGGCTCAGCTGTGGGGCATAATTATGGACCTACTGAGCAGAAGAAATCTATTTGATGATTATTTGACATCTAAATGAGGTTTACGGCGTTTGGGATTACAGAGATAGTGCAAAATGAGTCTTGTCCAGTGGTTATTTTTTTCCAGATTGGGCCTAAACCTGCAGCACATCTCTCTGCTGTTTATGAAGAACTACACCCAGCTGTCATCTCCCTCCTGTTAATAAGACGGGAGTGATTATTCACTAGACTGTTAGTTGTGTCAGTGATGCAGGCAAATGGGTTTTCATGTGTTTGAAGAGAAACAGAGGATTAGGGGAGTGCAGGGAAAGCTGCAGGAGATAAAGCAGCATTAGGCTGTTGATATTTACCACGCAGAGTGAGGCCTGCTCCATGCCTGGACCACCCCTGCTGGGGTGGGAACTGTGCTTTATGGTGGACCTCTCTGTACTGAGAAAACTGAAGAAAATAGAGCTGCTTACACACTGTTCATACAGAAAGTGTTTTGTGTGAATACCTGGCGGCATGGTTCTCTGGTACTGAGCACTAATTCTCAAATAATGGCTGGTGGTAATGGAGCCTTGAATGACCTATTGCCATTGAATTTGTAAGTACCTTTCTTAATACAGAGTGCATGAATTAAAACCAAACCATTTGAGAAATTGCTCTTTTTTTGCACTGCTCAGGAGCTGACAAGTGAGGTGAGGGCAGGTCAAAAAGGAAACGACTTTGATTGATTGAATGAAGAGAAAGACTTTCCTTGAACACCTGGAACAGATGTGCAACAAGGGCTAAGATCAGAGAAGCAGAGTCATCTTTATCACACTGGCACAAAACGAGCAAATTTACACTTTTCAAACTCTGAATCTTTCAAATATATGTCAATCAAATCTCAGCAGTCATTGCTGTACTCTTAATAAACACACTGCTGCTATTGCAAGTGCTTTTTCATCTTATGGCAAATAATAAAAAAAGACTCATTCCTGGCTTCATTTCTGCATGTCTGTACTGCATCTCCTTCCCACTCAGCTGAACCCATGATGGCAGTGGGCTGGAATAACATCCCGAGTTTCAGACAGTGGCAGACTGCAACTTCATACATAGATTCAAGCTGAGGCTGTGTCATTAATCTGTATGTGTCTAGCAGGCACTCCTATTTTGGCTGATTATTTTCCATCCTGGTATATCTGCCACTCCATTGGTAGACTGTGTCACCTGTTTTTCTTTGCTAGGTAGGCGGACATCACAATTAATGAGAATCAAAATATTTTTGCATCACAACCTGGGCTGTCTTATTATTTATTAAAAATTGAATAGCAATTGCACAGTTTCAAGATTTATTATGCTCTGGATATTCTATACTGGAGAGTTTTCTAGCAAAGCCAGTGGTATAAATATGTGTTTACTGAGGGCTAGTAATGCTCAAATGCTATTAATGAATGCTTCAGTGTGTTGGTCTAACTATATGTTTACATATTGTTATTATTTTTCTATATAATTATTAATGTTATAATAAATTCTTCAAAAATACATATAACATCTGAATCTAGATACCATGTACCTAATTTTATATATACTGTATATGGAATATTATGTATGGCAGCATGGTTATCACGTCTGCCTCATAGCAAGAAGGTCCTGGGTTCGATACCCAGTTTGGGCATTTCTGTGTGGAGTATGAATATTTTCCTTGTGCTTGCATAGGTCTCCTCCAGGTACTCCAATTTCCTCCCACCATCCAAAAACATGCACAGTACATTGATTTGAATGGATGTTCCCAATAACCCCTAGGTGTGAATGAGAGTGTGAATGGTTGTGTGAGTGTTGCCACTGTGATGGCCTGGCGTGCTGTCCAGGGTGTCCCCCGTCTTTCCCTGGAGTTGGCTGAGATGGGCACCAGCCTTTCCTAATTAGGATTAAGTGGTTACAGAAAATGAATGAATATAGATAGATAGATAGATAGATAGAAGGCCCTCCTTATTCGCGGGGGTTTGGTTCCGGCCCCTCCCGTGAATACGGATAATCCACGAGTTCTGTACCCTGAAGTAAAACCCCATGTATCATATTACATGCGTAAATGATCATCCAGAAGTTAAATACTATGTATCTATTACATGTGCTAAAATATGCTTCTTAAACACATTCTGTAGAAAGTCTTAATCATTAATACAGTATTAATGTAGTAAAATGTAGTAATGATATATATATATATATATATATATATATATATATATATATATATATATATATATATATATATATATATATATATATATATAAGAACACCTTTAAATGAATTTTCCTTGAAACATACAGCACTGTACTTTTCAAAAATGCCAACTAGAGGAATGTATCGCATTATTTGTGAGTCATGAGATGACTGAATTCAGGTATGAACTGCATTCAGTCAGAGGAGCAGCTCAGCCACACCCCTCAGCTGGCACGGGTAAAAAACAGAGTTTTAGAGTGAGAGAGTTAGAGAGCATCACAATGCAAAGAAGTGGTGACGTGATGCGAGTTAATCCTCTGGTGCAGAGGTGAGCGTGCTTTTGTTTATTGGGAGTAGATGAGAATAGTGAATTCAGGTGTGAGGCACCGAGCAGCCCAGCCACGACCCTCAGCCGAAGTGGAGAGAAAACAGTTAGTTAGAGGCACAGCCACCAAAATCGAAGTCCCCCAAAAACACAGACCATAACAAAAAGGCCATAAAAGAACAAGAAATGTAACAAACTGGATAAACAAAACAAAATGAGAAACATGCTACACCACAGTACATAAAATCACACACACAAACATTCTAAACATTAACTTATGTACTGTACTGAAATAATAATTGAAAAATACTTTAATACTGGAGTGTTTTACAACAGTTCAGATGATTATTCCTCTTCAGGTACTTCAGAGGAAATTGTCATCTCTTCTGGAAAAAGTCTTATTTCTTCAGAAGAGACATCCAACGTCATTACCTTTTTCTGGTGCTTAGCTGACATTTGAGTGACATCATAGAACTTAACTGGTAATTAAAACACACTAAAAAAAGGCTCATTGACAACTTGACATTACATTGTCTCAACCAATCAGCAGGAAGGAGGATGGCCATTGGCTGAATTTGAATCACGTGACAGTTGCTTGGCAATCTGCGAATATACAAAGCCGTGAGTGCAAAACTGCGAATAGTCAAGGGCCTACTGTATACACACAAAATGTATAATTATATACAGGGATCCCTCACTTTCCGTGGTTAATTGGGACCGAGATACCCACGTGACTCTCAAAATCCGCAAAGTAGGATCACTCCCCACCCTCCACCCCCTGACTGACGTATACATACATGTATATGTGTATATAATATTAATAAATACATATTCAATGTTATAAATGCTTATATTAACAATTAAACATTAAAAAATAGCACAAGATGTAAATAAAATATAAATACAGACGCTCCCAACTTACCAACATTCGTTTCGCAAACATCCGGAGATACCAACATGTCCAAGGTCGAAAGTGAAAGTGAAATTAAAATGAAATTGAAGAACAAGTAGAAATAGAAATGGAATAAAATCTACAGAAAGATATATCATAAATACAAGTATGAAATATGATTAGACATTATCCTGAGGTACACTTAATACTAGGCTCTGGCAGAGGGAGGTGTGGCTGAGGTCTGGGAAGAGATGCAGAAAGCTACTTTTCTGAACTCCTGCCAAAACTTTTAAAGAAGAAACAAATTGACTCTAGTATTATAATGAACTGGACAAGAGTGAAACTCTCTGTAAATCTGATCAGATCCGCTGTGCTTGAGAGGAACCAGGAGTTTAAACACGGGACATAATGATATTGATAATGTACAGATGATTATGGAGAGAGAGCGAGAGAAAGAGAGAGAGAGAGAGAGAGAGAGAGAGCAAGAGAGAGACAGAGAGAGAGAGCGAGAGAGAGAGAGAGGAGAGATTGTATACAGTACAAACTCGTATAGGTTACTTATCAAAGGTTTAAACATACAGTACGTTCCCCTCTAAAGAATACCCACCCTGTAACGACTTACAAACAAATTCATCTCGGAACGGCCGTCCTGAACCTAACTCGTTAGTAAGCTGGGGAGCATCTGCACACACACACACATACAGATGGTATTGCATGAGAAGAAGGCGGCACACATATATCCGCGCGCACGCGGGCAGACACACAGATGCAACAATGTATCCAGTTTTGATGGGAGATTTTGGGTTGTTTTTTGTTTTGTGTTTGTTCAGGGATTTTTTCTCATAATTGGCTTTGCCTTTGTTACTTTTCTGTAACTTTTCAAAACTAATTTCCTTATTTTTTTAATTCGATGAATATTTATTTATTTATTTTTTACAAAACCGTGATGCACTGAAGCCGCATTAATTGAAGCGCAAAGTAGAAAGGGATCCCTGTGTGTGTGTGTGTGTGTGTGTGTGTGTGTGTGTGTGTGTGTGTGTGTATATATATATATATATATATATATATATATATATATATATATATATATATATATATATATATATATATAGTGCTGTGCAAAAGTTTTTGCCCGTTACTGATTTTTTTACTTCTTTGCACCTTTTTCACACTTAACTTTTTCAGATCATTAAACAGATTTAAACATTACACAAAGATAACCCAAGTATTAAAAAAATCAGTTTTCCTGTTGTGATTTTATTTGTTCAGAGACAAATCCTATCCAAACCTACATGAACCGCTGTGAAAAAGTAATTGCTCCCTTGTTAAAAGTGAGGTAATTGTGATTAATCCTATTATTGGGGAAAACTGGGTTCAATTTCATGGCCACACCCAGGCCTGATTGCTGCCAGACATTTCCAATCAGGAGATCCCTCACATAAAACCTCTCTGACAAGGTGAGCTAGGCCATACTGAACACACATCATCATGCTGCGACCCATTGAGCTTCAAGAGCAAACAGGAAAGAAGATTATACAGACATCTAAATCTGGGAAAGGATACAAAGTCATTGGTAAATCTTTGGGACTCCAGCAGACCACTGTCAGAGCCATTATCCATAAAAGCAGAAGGCATGGTACAGTGCTAACCTTCCCAGGAGTGGCCGACCTACCAAAATTACTCCAAGAGCACGGCGCAGACTAAACTGAGAAGTCACAAAGGATCAAAAAATCACTTCAAAACTACTACAAGCCTCACTTGCCTCAGATAATGTCAATGTTCATGACTCCACCATCAGAAAGACACGAGGCACAAATGGCATCCATGGAAGAGTTCCAAGGCAAAAGCCACAGTTGACAAAAAAGAATATCAAGGCACAACTCACTTTTGCCAAGAATCATCTTGATCATTCCCAAAGCTTTTGGGATAATGTCCTGTGGACTGATGAACCTAAAGTTGAACTTTTTGGGAGAAATGCATCCCATTATGTCTGGCGCAAAAGGAACACTGCATTTGATAAAAAGAACATTGTGCCTCGAGTGAAACATGGTGGTGGAAGTGTGATGATCTGGGCCTGCTTTACTGCTTCAGGACTTGGGCGACTTGTCATGACTGATGAAACCATGAATTCTGCTCGCTACCAAGAAATCCTGACAAAGAATGTTCGTCCTCAGTTCGAGATCTCAAGCTAAAGTGCACTTGGGTTCTGCAGCCAAGACAATGATCTGAAGCACACCAGCAAGTCCACTTCTGAATGGCTAAAAAAGAACAAAATGAGGGTTTTGGAGTGGCCTAGTCAAAGTCCCGACCTGAACCCTATTGAGATGCTGGGGCATGACCTTAAAAAAGCTGTTCATGCCAGAAAACCATCCAATCTGGTTGATCTTAAACACTTTTTCAGAGAACAGTGGGCCAAAGTCCCATCACAATGATGTGAAAGACTTATTGCCTCTTATCGCAAACGCTTGACTGCAGTTATTGCTGCAAAAGGTAGTTAAACCAGCTATTAGGTTTAGGGGCAACTAAAATAAACGCATTTGGCACTGATAACTGAATTTTGTGTTTACTTGTGTTTTATCTTTGTGTAATAGGTCTGCTTGATCTGAAATGGATGACAGTGATAAACGTGCAAAAAATGTCAGAAATTGGTCAGGGGCAAAAGCTTTTGCACAGCACTGTGTTTATGTACGTATATATAAAATTTTGAAATACTGTATTAAGTCCTTAAGGAAAATTATTTCTTTTGCATTTAACCCATCCAAAGTGAGCACACGCATGTAAACAGTGAGCACGCACACACTTGAAGCACTGGGCTGCCACACACATGGGGGACACCCGGAGAGCAATCGGTAGTTAGGTGTCTTGCTCAAGGGCAATTTATTTATTTTCCAATATTATCCATTTATGTTTTTCGGACATTTCATCGAAAGCCGCGCCTCCAACCGTTAGGTCACGCCCCCCCCCCCACACTGCTGGTCAAAAGTATTACAACACCCCAATTCTTCAACATGAACTACAACAAAAAATATTTGATTTCCATCATAGAATGAATGCAGCAAGTGGAATATAAAGGAGGCGCTAGTGATGAGTCAAAATTTGAGATTAAATTTTTAAACAGAACAAATCCTCAATCTCTTAGTTACTTACCGATGTTTTTACTTCTAGGCTTTAATTTCAGACTGCACCAAAACACTACACTGCATATATTTTATTAAAAACCTGAAAAAAATGGAGTTTTGACTGGTAGCGTATATCAGTACAGTTACCACATGTCTACAAAGTTATCTAAATAGGAAAACTGCTTTCTTGACTCATTTCCGTCGATTTCTTTTGCAGATATTCCAGCTGAACTCACTCGCGGTATTCACTCAATGATGGGAATCAAATATTTTTTCTTGATGTTTCTTTCCAACACTGTGGCAAAAGTTTGTATAAACCATATCACTTAGTCATTTGATCAGATTCCACACACACTTTTTTCAAGACCTATCATTTTTTCCCCTCACAGTTTCCTACTCCAGTCCGTCGTGGTGAAGAAGGAGCTGAGCCGCAAGGCAAAGCTATCAATTTACCAGTCGATCTACGTTCCAACCCTCACCTATGGTCACGAGCTTTGGGTAATGACCGAAAGAACAAGATCACAGATACAAGCGGCTGAAATGAGCTTCCTTCGCCGGGTGGCGGGGTTCTCCCTTAGAGATAAAGTGAGAAACTTCGCCATCCGGGGAGAGCTCGGAGTAGATCCGCTGCTCCTCCGCATTGAGAGGGGCCAGTTGAGGTGGCTTGGGCATCTGGTCAGAATGCCCCCCGGATGCCTACCTGGTGTGGTGTTTTGGGCATGTCCAACCGGGAAGAGACCCCGGGGTCGACCTAGAACATGCTGGAGGGACTATGTCTCTTGGCTTGTCTGGGACCGCCTCGGTGTCCCCCCGGGAGAGTTGGAGGAAGTGGCTCGGGAGAGGGACGTCTTAACCTCTTTGCTTAGGTTGCTGCCCCCACAACCCGACCCTAGACTAAGCAGAAGATGATGATGATGATGATGATGATGATGATGATGATGATGATGAGTTTCCTACTTGCACATTACTTTCATTTTTACAGTTAATTAATGCAACAAATTAATACTGCTGGCATTTTCATATTCACACAATAATTACAGCCATGATTTATAATTATCAATCAAATCAGTAGGACATATACAGATAGGTTTTGAAATTTTTCATAGAAACTTTTTGGGAATACCTTGATTCTACTGAGCAGGGAAAGATTTTAATCTATGTTACCTATTTTCAGTATAGTTTTTCAGCTTGCATGATAAAGGCAAGTATTACTTTTACAACTAATGTGAATCCATTCATTCAATTTCTGAACTGCTTAATCCTAATTAGGGTCATGGGGAGGCTGGCGCCTATCTCAGCTGACCCTAAGCATGAGTGGGATACACCCTGGACAACTTGCCAGGCCATCACAGGGACATCTGTGAATCTTTATAGAATAAATGTGTCACAGTAATGGGCAGCTTGATGTAAAATTGCATTAAACAAATAACTCTTTTTACACTGTGGGAAAAAAAGCTGAAATTAACTTATTATGGTCTTTTTTCCTAAACTAGTTCAACCTGTTTTTCTCTTTGTCATTGTCACACCGATTTTCACAGAACAATAAAATGACCCAAAGCTCCTCTTCCCTTTATTGATTGATATTTGTCATAGAAATTAGGGATCTTCAAGTGTCCTTTGGGGTTCAAGTGGCAAGACAAGGATCCTTTAGTTTCTAAAAATGGCAAGACTCACAAACTCTTTCTGATGGGAAGATGCTCCATTGTTGAAATCTACATGGATGTTTTAGGGCTCCACCTACAATCTCCTAAATTAGCTGGGTGTGTAGGATGTGATGGAGAGTCTGTACTGGGAGAGGGAGGAAATGAGTCCATGAACAGTGGCAGAAACAAGTTAAATTAAACAGCAAAGTTATTTAGAGACTGCAATGTTGGTTGTTCTTGTCATACCTGCAGTGCACCATCATAGAATCTGGAGAATTCCTTTAGACGGATAAACGTAGCACATGGATTTTAACAGCTGCATGTTTTCAAATAATAAACTGGAATAGTCAAACAACATTAATAAAATAAACAGAAAGTTGGCTTTAAACTTTAAAGGGACTGGAATTTTGGAGTGAAGGCAGTGGTGGCCTGGTGGTATAGGTGCTGGCTCACTGATCCCAAGGTTGGGTGTTCAAGCACCAGTCTCAACAGGTTGTCACTGACCCCCCAAGCCCCCCCCCTCCCCAGTGCAGCCAGCTGGGTTATCAAAGGCCGGCCATGTCTCTCACTGTCTGTGGAGAGATGCATGTAAAAGAACCATTGCTGACCTTTGTCAAGAGTAGCTGCATAAGCCG
>CM045736.1:40086395-40196395 GCA_024760905.1 Plotosus lineatus | reverse complement strand
TACGTTTATCAGTTCGTCAGTGAACAAACTCCTCAACATATCCATGCAAGGATTTTCACCAATCTTGGTGTGGACACAAGACTACAGAAGTCTAAAAAATAGATTTTAAAACACATATATTAAAGGGAAAGATCACAAATTTTGGTTATAGCCATTTTCATTTTTTTAAGATTGCTTACATTAGTCACATAAAGTGACATAGAAACTTAAATACACATAAGAAACCAGACACATTTTCAAAAAGTACAATATCCCTTCACATGAGTGACATTAAAAATAATTGATTTTTAGCACTTATAACTGTCAAGAAGTGGGCAGTGGTGGCCTGGTGGGAAAGGGCGCTGGATCGCTGATCATAAGATTCGGGGTTCGAGTCCCACTCTCGACAAAGGTTGTCACTGTCTCCCCAGTGCAGCTAACTGGGTTATCAAAGGCCGGCCATGTCTCTCACTGTCTATGGTGAGAGTTTCATGTAAAAGAACCATTGCTGACTTTCGTAAAAGGAGTAGGCTGCATAGCCGTCAGCGTGTTTCTGCTTCTTGCTAAATGGGTTGTGTCAGGAAGGGCATCTGACGTAAAAACCTATGCCAAATCAAACGTGCGATTCAGATGATTCACTGTGACGACCACTGAAAAATGGAAAAAGCTGAACGGAAAAGAAGAAGAACGGTGAAGAATTGCCGATAAACATGCAGTTGCTCTGTAACACTAATAAGAAACAATATATGGACTTTCAAATGAGGCAATTACCTTTGACCTTGACTGACCCAAAAAGATCAAGCCTCAGCCATCCTGCAAATCCCTCAAACCATTTAAAAAATAATCTAGTAATATCCATGCCCTACAGAACATATTGCAAGATGAGCACATGGGTTATTAAAACGAGTCCACATAAGGCCCGTTTACGACATTATCCGTGCAATGTGGCAGAGGGAGCTTTCATTCTATGAGTCTCCCTCTAGTTTCTTCCTGAAAAAAAATTCTGAGGTCTCATTTCTGCTTCATATTTCACAGCAATACAGTGAATAAGTTAATACAGATACACACTTTCAGATATATATATATATATATACACACACACACACACACACACACACACATAGATACATGTATCAGACAGGGAGAAATAATGTAATCTCAGTGATTTGGTCTGTGCAACAGTTGTTGGTGCCAGATGCGCTGGTTTATTTATTGCACAAACTGTTGAAGTTTTGTACATATTTTTGATTGTTTATCTGCTGAAAAAAAAACTATAGAGACAAATCTATAGGTAAGAATACCTTGGTGATTAGAGAGATTGAAGGAAAACATAACATGGGCAAATAAGTTCAACGTGATAGGACATCTGAGGTCGCTCAAATACGCTTCTTTACATCTGTGGTGAGAAGAAAAGTATCTCAAGGTACAATACTTTCAGTGTTCGCTCCAGAGACTGATGAGTAATTAGGACTGCGGGGAGGCTGGTGCCCATGTCGGCTGACACCCAGAGTACAGCCTGGACAGCTCGCCAGACCAATCGCCAGGGAAAAAACATGTTGATGGCTGTGCAGCCGACTCTTTATGAAAACTAGCAATAGTTCTTTTACACGCCTCACACCATAGACAGATATGGGGGCTGGGGGGCTGGATGGACGGGCGGACAGACGGACAGCAATGACAATCCATTGATAACGGTGTTTGAACCTACAGCGTTGGGATCAGTATTTCTTAAAAACAAATAAAAGGTGGGCAGCAGCTACTTACTATAGCCCTGTGTTCACCTAAACATGAGAAGCTCTGATGCCACTGTCAGTCAAAAAGAAGCTGCAGTCAGCTGTCAGTGAAATTAAACAGGCATCAGGTTTTGGGTCAAATTTCCAATAAGTGTTGGATGCATTTATTTGTAATACCGTATGATCTGTTTGTTTATGCCAAAAACACATGAAACGATAATCAAGTGGCATCATAATAAGACATTATAAACTCATCCAGTGTGAAAGTTGTTTTTAACTCATTAAGATGTCTTGTTTCTTCTGTCTTTTTGTTATACTGTACTGGTATTGACCTCAGCTTTGACTCACTGGTTTCCTGATTATGATCTGGTTTATTCTTTGGCTATTGCATGTATTTTTAAAATTATTATATTCTAACCTTCTTCCCATTTTTGAATATTTCTACCATGTGTAAAAAAAAAATGAACAGCACCTGCATCCTGCTAAAATCCCTTATGTGACAATTGATTGATGCAGTACAATAATATGAGGATTAGGTTTTGATGGCAGCAAGTTTATACGTATGATTTTATAGCAATCATTACATCATTTTACACACACACACACACACACACACACACACACACAGCATGAACATCAAATACGTATCCATAAACACCAAATAAAATTCCAGTAAAGAGCTCATTCAAAAGCGAGTATTTACCCAGCCATTATTTTAAAATGGACAATACTTGAGACAAATGCCTTGGGATTTTTAATTAAAATAATTAAATAAATCATCATATTATCAAACCAAAACAAATATTTATGATTAATTTATTTACATTGTTATTTATTGAATTCCACACAATCAGGGTGCCTCAGAGGTTGGGCCAGGCAGTCAGTGCAGATGAAATAATTTTCAGAGTAAATCTCTCAGTAAACAAAGGTGGAAGCAAGCTGTAGACTCAACACACTCCGCTATGATTCAGCCAGAAGCTGTCCCTTCTCATGAAAGCCACTTTGTGTATAGCCTTTCTGTAATTTCTTATTAGGATGTTTGCTGTTTATTTGACTTGAGTACAACATTAAAAAACAAAAAAACAAAAAAACAGATACCATATTTGATCCTGTATCTGATGGAATTGCAAATGCTGACAAACACAACACCTCACTTAATGTCGCAAAATAACAGAGGAAAACCCTGATGTTCGCCAACTTTTCTGATGAATTTTGATGAAAAACGACTTTTCCCAACTCCTGGAAAAATACCAAGTAAGTGTGAGGTAAATCTTGTTATATAGTTTTTGAATAGTATTGATGGATTGTATTGTTCTGATTTGTTAGCGGTGGTATTAAGACTTTGATTGAGTCTGTGAAGTCCCCAGTGAAGGCCTAGGAACCAAATGTTCGGCCCACCCCTTCCGTTTGCAACCTTTTATGAACACTGATGAAATCCAAAATTCAACATATTCATCAACATTCAATGCTACGTGAGCTACTTGTTTTAGATGTTATGCAATTCATGACAGAGATGAAGGCAAACATGTCAACATGTAATGGTGGCTTTGATAAGGCACAGGCAGAAAAAGACAATGCAGAATCGTAGTCAAAATCAGGATCAGAATTAGTTCACTCAATCAGACAGATAAACAGAGACAAATCAGTAATCAAAATGAGAAGACAGGCAAAAGTCAAAAAACTGAGTGCAACCAGAAAAAATATAGGTTTGGCGTGCACTGACAACAAACCACAGGAGAAATACTTCACATTAAGCATGAGCAACGTGTTCACACTGTGCAGTCCCCAGTAGAGTGAAAAATTATTGGAACTGAAACCAGGTTTGCAGAGTCTTGAGACACGTAACTGAGATTGGTGAGGTGTATTCTGGGAGCTGTAGTACGAGTTCAGAATCAGTTGTGAAAAAGCTGTGTCATTAGAATGTAATGATTGGCTGTAACAAAATTTACAGGGAAAATCATGATATACTTCTAAATATATTTATCAGTATGTTCATAGCTGCCATTTAATTGTAGAACAAATCTATAAAATCTATAAAATCTATTTTATCTTTGTATAAATATTTGAATTGTTTACACTGCATTCATTGAAAGTGCTGTTTTGACATCGTTCTGTTTTAAGTTATGACTCTTTTGTGATTCTTTCCTCTTGCTAAATAATTTCTGTTATTTGAAGTTATCAGAGTTTGATTGAGAAATTCTTTCGTTGAAGTCATTGGGTTCCACAGGAATATAAGACTTCCAGTCTGTAAACATTTCTGGTCTCGCTGGCTGGTGGTGGCTACTCCCCTACTGGTTCTAATGATCCAGTTCAAGAATGGGTTTTTTTTACACTGTGTGCTCTGTGCTTTTCCAGAGTCATCATTCTTGCATAATGAAGTAATAGCATTTGGAGAAATCGCTTCTCAGGTAGGTGGAATGCCATGCTGTGGTTAACACTTTCACCGCACAGCAAGAAGGTTTTGGGCTCGAACCCAGTGACTGACCAAAAAAAAAAAAAAAACAAAACCTCCACTGTAACTTTGTTTTCTCTGAGCTGATTTAATTTCAGAAATAATTTTTAAATTTCATTCATTTTCTTTTACCACTAAATCCTAATTAGGGTTGCAGGGAGGCTGGTGCCCATTCCAGCCGACACCGGGCAAGAGCAGGTTACACCCTGGACAGCTCGACAGGCCATTGCAGGGCAGAAACATGCTGACGGCTATGTGGCTACTCTTGTCGAAAGTCAGCAATGCTTCTTTTACATGAACCTCACACCATAGACAGTGAGAGACATGGCCGGGCTTTGATAACCCAGTTAGCTGCACTGGGGAGACAGTGACCCTGTGGACAGTGGGGCTTGAACGTCCAACCTCAGGATCAGTCATCTAGCACCTTTACCACCAAGCCACCACTGACCTATTTTTTATTTTATTTTTTTTTAGTTTGCAGCAGTTTAATGAGGCCATGGAGTATCATAGTGGTCTAATATACCATCTTTATCCAATATATCAAAACCACCTAAACTAGAAATTATTTTTTGTTGGTCATTTTGTGCTTTGTGTGAGGGGAGTTGTTGGCTAATTTTTTTCAAATTAATATCACACCGGTAAAGAGATATCTCTATGTGTATGGTATTGCAGTGGTCCCCAACCTTATAATCACCGCGGAACAGTCAATGCTTGACAATTTTACCGGGGGCCTTATATTGTTTATATTGTAAACATAATAATAATAATAAAGGTGAATCCAAGGTGGCTTGTATGCAACTTTATTAGCAGCTTCCTTGCAACATTGCACCAACAACATAAGAGTATAACATCAAAATCTCTGGTGACACACTGCCCGGAAAAAACAAAAAAAGAAAAAAGTATTTCACATCGAAAAATAAATACTGTAAATGACAAGAAACAGCAATTACACATTTCTTCCTCCTTTATCTAAATATACCGCCACCTACACATTATTATTATTATTATTATTATTATTATTATTATTATTATTATTATTATAATTATTATTATTATTATTATTATTATTATTATTATTATTATTATTATTATTATTATATGATTATTATTAACAACAACAACAACAACAATAATAATAATAATAATAATAATAATAATAATAATAATAATAATAATAATAATAATAATCACCCCATGAATGTGATTTTTCAACATCTGAAATAAAGTTGCCAGTTTGAACTGCCAGGCGAGGCTTCTGCATGTTTGTGTACCTGCCAGGATTCAAAAGCTCCTCCCCTCTCCTCTCACACCCCGTCTTTTGGCGACCACTGCCCTAACACTGACTCTGGTCGCTATGGTAACTTTTAAACATGCCTTCAAAATAATATACAGATACTCCGCAAAATTTAAAGTGCATGAAAATTTTAACTCAGCATAACACTAAATCAATGTGAGCCCCGGGAAACATGTCCAATACGCCTCTGTTCACATGCCGTCCCCACAGATCCAGTTTTGAAGTTCTGAAGGCTTCATGGCCTCATTGGAAAGCGGCACGCCGGACATTATGCAAAACCTGCTTGGTGTGTGGGAATCACCTGTCGCGATAAATCCATCTTTCATGTAGGATTCGTGGTATTGTCTGTTAAAACTTTTGTTTTTCTTGGATGTCTCATGCTCTTCTGTGTCCTCACTGGGCCTTTTCCCCTTCACAAAAAAAAAAACTTTCTAAAAACTTGTTTCTTACTCATTTTGCTTGTGGGTTACATTTTAGCGCTCAGATGTAACTGACATAATCCGGCCATTTTTCATAATGAAAGATCTTTCAAAAATAAAAGAACGTTCAGACTCAAATTATTAAAAAAAAAAAAAGGAAATAATCAATTATTTCTTGTGCAGCCGGTACCGGCCCACGGCCCAGGGGTTGGGGACCACTGCTGTATTGTACTACTTCTGTTTGAATTGAGATAGAAATTTTCTTAATTTTTTTTCTCCTGTTGTGTCTTTGCCTCCATAATGTGTGATCAATGCAACAATAGGTGAGTCTTTATGCCCCTAATTTTTCAGTGGCCTGCAAACATTTTCTCTGATCCAACTCTATGTACAATAAAATGCACTTACACCTACATGCATTCCTGTTTTCTTGACTGTGGGCTATTCCTGAAATTCACTGTCTATGTCAGCACTGACTCTTAAGTGCTTCTAAAGGGCTATTAGTGGCACTAAAGCATTTTAGCACAGCCACTGAACAGGACTAAAACCACAGAAATATGGTCTTATCTGTAACAGCTCTGACCAACAAATCCTGCCTGAAATCCAGGGTCTTTCCAGCTGTGTGCTAATGTGTCATATGGGCCAATTTACAGCTGAATGAGAGTATGAATCAGAGATGGGTTATAATGTGTATGCTAAACGACTTTTACATATTAAAATTTGCTTAAAAACTGGCAGGACACATATGGGTTTGAGTGTGAAATGGAAAATAACTACAGTAAAACCTCCGCTGACGAACGCTTAAGCTCACGAACTTTTCGCCTCAAGAACATTAAATTTGCGAGCATACAGTCTCTGCTGACGAACTAGTTTTCGGCGGACGAACCAAACCACGCGGTCGAACAGCGCCACGGTGGCGGCCACGAGAAGCTGACGCACGCTCACGGCGTCACAGTTCGTCACCCCCTTTCTTTGAGTGCGGAAGTGGTTTGTGTTTGCTAGGCATTTTGGACCATATTGAGTGTACTTTTGCTATTATGGGACCGAAAAAGACCCCACCACAGGCGGAGATCATTGAAAAACACGAACGAGGTGTGCGTTTGTGTGACTCAGCGTCCCAGTACCAGTACGCTAAGTCTACCATTGCTCCCATCCTTAAGAACAAGGAAGCTATTAAGGGTGCGTGTGTGGCTAAGGGTGTTTCCAAACAGTAGGCGTTTCCAAACACTCCTTCCAAACAGTAAGTCCCTCCCTCCCTCCCTCCTCCCACTCCATTCCATCAAGCCAACTACCATCTTCTTCTTCTTCTTCTTCTTCTTTTACTTTCGGCTGCTCCCTTCAGGGGTCGCCACAGCAAATCATCCGCCTCCACCTCACCCTGTCCTCCGCATCTTCTTTTCTGACTCCAACGACCTTCATGTCTTCCTTCACCACATCCATAAATCTCTTCTTCGGTCTTCCTCGAGGCCTTCTGCCTGGTAGTTCCAACCTCAGCATCCTACTGCCAATATACTCACTATCCCTCCTCTGTACATGTCCAAACCATCTCAATCTAGCCTCTCTGACTTTGTCTCCAAAACATCTTACGTGGGCTGTCCCTCTGATATACTCATTTCTGATCCTATCCATCCTCGTTACTCCCGGGGAGAACTTCAACATTTTCATCTCCGCAACCTCCAGCTCTGCCTCCTGCCTTTTCCTCAGCGCCACTGTTTCTAAGCCATACAACATCACTGGCCTCACCACCATCTTGTACACTTTTCCCTTCATTCTTGCTGACACTCTCCTATCGCACATCACACCGGACACTTTTCTCCAACCATTCCAGCCTGCCTGCACACGCTTCTTCACCTCTTTTCCACACTCTCCATTGCTCTGGATTGTTGAGCCTAAGTACTTAAAATCCTCCACCTTCGTTATCTCTGCTCCCTGTAACATCACCGTTCCTCCTGGGTCCTTCTCATTCACACACATGTATTCTGATTTTCTGAAGCTAACCTTCATTCCTCTCCTTTCCAGGGCATACCTCCACCTCTCTAGATTTTCCTGCACTTGTTCTCTGCTCTCACTACAGATCACGATGTCATCTGCAAACATCATAGTCCATGGAGATTCTTGTCTCACCTCGTCTGTCAGCCTGTCCATCACCATAGCAAACAAGAAGGGGCTCAGAGCTGACCCTTGATGCAGTCCCACCTCCACCTTGAATTCATCGGTCACACGGACAGCACACCTCACCACTGTCTTACATCTCTCATGCATGTCCTGCACCACTCTAACATACTTCTCTGCCACTCCAGACTTCCTCATGCAATACCACAGTTCTTCTCTTGGCACCCTGTCATATGCTTTTTCCAGATCCACAAAGGCACAATGTAGCTCCCTCTGACCTTCTCTGTACTTCTTTATTAACATCCTCAAGGCAAACACTGCATCTGTGGTGCTCTTTCGTGGCATGAAACCAAACTGTTGTTCACAAATGCTGACCTCTGCCCTTAGTCTAGCTTCCACTATTCTTTCCCATAACTTCATCGTATGGCTCATCAACTTTATCCCTCTGTAGTTGCTGCAACTCTGCACGTCTCCATTGTTCTTAAAAATGGGCACCAGCACACTTCTCCTCCACTCCTCCGGCATCTGTTCACTCTCTAGTACCGTGTTGAATGTTCTTGTCAGAAAATCTACTGCTACCTCTCCTAGACACTTCCATACCTCCACAGGTATATCATCAGGACCAACTGCCTTTCCATTCTTCATCCTCTTCAATGCCCTTCTCACTTCACCCTTACTGATCTTTGCTACATCCTGCTCCTCAATGGTTACCTCTTCTACTCTTTTTCTCTCTCATTTTCCTCATTCATCAGCTCTTCAAAGTACTCTTTCCATCTTCCCAGCACACTTCTGTCATTAGTCAATAGAGTTCCCTCTCTGTCCTTTATCAATCTAACTTGCTGCACGTCCTTCCCATCTCTATTTCTCTGCTGTGCCAACCTGTATAGATCATTTTCTCCCTCTTTACTATCCAACCTATCATACAAGTCATCATATGCCCTCTGTTTGGCCTTAGCCACTGCTACTTTCGCCTTACGCTGTGTCTCCCTGTACTCCTGTTTACTCTCTTCGGTCCTCTCAATGTCCCACTTCTTCTTGGCTAACCTCTTCCTTTGTACACACTCCTGCACTTCCTCATTCCACCACCAAGTCTCCTTATCTACTTTCCTTCCAGAGGACACACCAAGTACTCTCCTACCTGTGTCCCTGATCACATTTGCTGTGGTTGTCCAGTCATTTGGAAGCACTTCCTGGCTACCCAAAGCCTGTTTCAACTCCTCCTTGAAGACAACACGACACTTTTCCTTTTTCAGCTTCCACCACTTTGTCTTCTGCTCTGCCTTTGCCTTTTTCACCTTTCTCACCATCAGAGTCATCCTGTACACCACCATCCTATGCTGTTTGGCAACACTCTCACCCACTATGACTTTGCAGTCACTGACTTCCTTCAAATTACATCGCCTACACAAGATGTAGTCTACCTGTGTGCTCCTACCTCCGCTTTTATAAGTCACCCTATGCTCCTGTTTCTTCTCGAAGAAAGTATTCACCACAGCCATTTACATCCTTTTTGCAAAATCTATCAACATCTGTCCTTCTGCGTTCCTGTCCTGGATACCAAACCTGCCCATCACTTCCTCGTCCCCTCTGTTGCCTGCACCAACATGTCCATTGAAGTCTGCACCAATGACCACTCTTTCACCTCTGGGGGTACTCTGCATCACTTCATCTAAGTCACTCCAGAATCTCTCCTTCTCTTCTAGCTCACATCCTGCCTGTGGGGCATAAGCACTAACAACATTGAGCATTACACCTTCAATTTCTAACTTGAGACTCATCACTCTGTCTGATACTCTTTTCACTTTTAGAACATTCCTGACAAACTCCTCCTTCAAGATGACTCCGACTCCATTTCTCTTCCCATCCACACCATGATAAAATAGCTTAAACCCTGCTCCTAAGCTTTTAGCTTTGCTACCTTTCCACCTGGTCTCCTGAACACACAGTATGTCCACCTTCCTCCTCTGCATCATGTCAACCAGCTCTCTACCTTTTCTGTGCATAGTTCCAACATTCAAAGTCCCCACTCTCAGTCCTAGACTCATGCCTTTCCTCTTCTCTCTCTGCCTACGGACACGCCTCCCACCTCTCCTTCTTCGACGTCTTCGACCAACAGTAGTCCAATTTCCATCAGCACCCTGTTGATTGACAGCACTGATGGCGGTCGTTGTTAAAGCCATCAACTACCATCACAAAGGTAAATAAAACGACTTTATTATACAGTACAGTTTATTTCTTTAATTACAATACAAGAGCACATTTATTATACATAAAATAAGGTATATTTTTGTGTAGTTTTAAGGCTTATTTAGTAGAAAATTATGTTTTATGGGGACCTGGGAACGGATTATTCTCATTTTAATGGTTTCTTATGGGAAATAAATGTTCGGAAGACGAACTTTTCGCCTTACCCACACTTTCTGGGAACCAATTATGTTTGTGAGCAGAGGTATCACTGTATATTACATGCTAAAGGCCATCTTTCGGTGTGTTCTTTAGATGAATAGAGGATAGGGGAAGGAGAGAGATTGACCCTGGTGATGTAGGAAACAGAAAGAAAGGATGGGGAAAAAATGTCAGAAGGCTTGAAACAGAAAGAGCATTTGTGAAAACTAGACAGTGGGAGAGAAAGGAAGAGAGGAACAGTGAAAGCGAATGGCCTTTCTGGCCTTTGCCTGAGGTGGACATGGTCTGCTGTTCTTGTCTGAATGTCCCTGCCTCAATTTTGGACTCCAGAGATGTGTTGAGGTCCCACTTCTGCCATCAAGCGTTAAAGCGCCCTTAGCCATAGCTGACTTTACATGCACCTGCCTGTGATAGAGAACAAAGCACTAAGGATGAGAAGAAAAACGAGATCCCCTCCTTTTTGTGAAATTCTTCCATAGTGTGGGGAGGCCAGGCTCGACCGAGTTAACAGCTGCTGGGTAATGCATTTAGAAAGTCATTTGTTAAAATCTAATTGATGGCTCCACTTCCACCTCCACTCATCCTGGCCAAGCAGTGCAGTGTTGAACTGCAGCAGATGCTGGCAGTCCGATGAATGGCAACGCTGAAGGCAAGGTGCTTTAGTAGCATATAACACATACACACGCACTCTCTCTCTCTCTCTCTCTCTCTCTCTCTCTCTCTCTCTCACACACACACACACACACACGCCTTATAAAAATGTGGATGTTGAATGTTCTTTTTTCAACATCAGAGAGCTTATAATATTTAAAGGTGACATAAGCAACATTTTCTCAGAACACACTTAGATTATGTGCTAAAGTTCTGTCTTACATTCTGTCAGCAGCCAATAAAATATGAGATTGTGCATTAGCCGCCGTAGTTCACAGAGCCTGCGAACAGAGGTAAAAATCCCTAAAATTAACTGCAAACATCTGACAAAATGAAAGCAAGGTGGTATCATCTAAATGATGAACAAAGTGAAGTTGGATGCAATATTGTTGATTATTGACTGATCAGCCACAACATTAAGAACAGAATGAATACCATTAATTATTTGCTGTATTTTATTGGAAGTAATTTTTAATACTTAATGGGCAACAGGATTTGAGTATATTCTTTTTTTTTTTTTTTTTTTTTTTTTTCTAGTATAGCGTCCCAGACATCTCTACCTCCTTTTATGAAATTAAGCTGCTATTAAACATGACATGTATGACCTCATAACTGATCCTGCTGAACTTTACTGAACAATCATGACCTTAATTGTTTTGTAAACTGGTTGCTGCCATGTGGTAGTAGACAATTAAATTGCAAATGAATCAAGAATATTTTAGTCAATTTTTATTTTGGCATTTAAATAAGCTCCACTGTTAATCAGTGAGGAATCCATGACTATGTAGTATTAATCAGAAAAGAAAATGTGTTTGGGTTTTTCTTGTTTTTTTTAGATGTTATTAGTAATTATGGAAGATTTATTATGATTTGTCCTGAACTCTAAATTTGTCCTGAAAATGTGAGAATGAGCACAACTTTTCTTAAGGTGTGCAGACAGGTTATAGACAAACAATTCAGATATAAACTAATAAACTTCTAAATAGAATAAGGCTCTGTGTGTCTGCCCATAATACTACAATACATTTACTTACATTAGACTTGTTTACATCAATGCACAGTACATATTCCAGCACACAACAGTTCTGTGATAACTGTTTATTTGAATCCTGGAGTGCACCCCACCATGCCTATGGATTTAATGTGTAATTCCATGAAAATGTCCCATTATTTAAACCATTACACTTGATCTACACAAAATAAGCATCAATCATCTCAGAAAACGAATGAATGAAATATAAAAATGCTTTGAATGAAAGCAAAACAATGCATAATGCTTTTAAGCCCAAATTACAATTTTTCCACAGACATCTGGACTGAGATATGGTTTTAGTGAGTAATATCACCATGCCATCCGTTTTAGGTGTGAACAGACATCTTTTAGAGTGATGTGTGAAATTCAGTTTTGCCATTGAGATCACAGACAGTTGTTCTGCACCTGAGCAGGAAATAGCCACTGTCCTCAATGGCTGTGACCTGTAGCCTGACTCCCCTCGTTTCATTCGCACCTCTCAGGATATAGGCCTGGACTTTTCAGCTGGGACTATTCCCGATAATAAGGCCAGCAGGTGCATTGTCACTGAACTGTATGTGTGTGTGTGTGTGTGTGTGTGTGTGTGTGTGTGTGTGTGTGTGTGTGTGTGTGTGTGTGTGTGTGTGTGTGTGTGTGTGTGTGTTCGAGAGCACTGGGGGTTAGAACAGGTGCGTTAACAATACCATGCCTGACAGTGAGCACAGGAGGAACACGATGGTGGTGTGTGGACTCCATTGTCACCAACAGCGCAATCATATCACATCAAAGCAAACAGTGGCAGCCTTGCGGCATAATTCTCACCCTGAGAGACGAACACTGCCAAGTGGTGCATTACCTCACAGCTTTAGCGTATCCTCTATGAGCCCATCCTAACACTACACACACGCATTTTTAGAAAAATAAAGACAACTGCAAGGGGACACACACCATTCCATTTAAAAACAAACCCTGTTCCTACACTGCACTGACTGTAGGGATGCTTCAGGCATCTCACTGACAGTCAGTAAGTAGGCTTCAGAAACCTCATTTTTTAATGTGTGACCACTGGGAGATATTTAAATTGGTTTTACCAGTGGGATATATTGGTGCTTGGTGAAGTGGATGAGCAACAGTAGAACATGGACTCTGCTTAAATTAGTGCATTTGCAAGGAGGTCAAGCTGCAGATTGGTTTGAATAAAGACACAGTCTGGTGTAATGTAATTTTAGTTGAAATTTGGATTTAAGTATCCAGAGGCCCATATTCACTGCATTGAAGAGCAGACCGATGGCTGGACTGGTGCTGTAATCAGTTCAATGTCCTGCCATAGTTGCATTCAGAGTGCGAATTATACAGTGATAATTGTGGTTTGGTTAACCTTTTCAACAGTACACAAAGGGAACAAGTACAATGCACATGCCAGTGTTAATAATTTTGAAATCTTACAATCCATATACTGTAAGATCTTATTTCTTTAATATCGCGTCTTGCAGTCTGGAGATGATAAATCTCTCCTTTCTAACAACTGTTTGCGAAATACAGTACCCCATTACTGACTCCTAACCTCGCTTTTCTTTATTTACAAATGCAACAACACATAAACATAAAAAGTACGTTTACCCACAATTCCCTGCTCAGTATTAAGCCTGCACTATTAAGGCTGTTCTGAGTGTACTCCACCTTCGCCCAGCGTCGGATGAGAAGACCCTAATAAGATTTAGTGATTCAGCAACTAAATAAGAGTGAGTGAAATTACATTCACAGAGATTATGGCTGGTAAAGCTGGTCAATCAAATTTGTTGTGCTACTCATGTTTTTTTTGTTGTTGTTTGCAGACAAAACCAGTCAAAACTAGACCTTAAGTGTGACCTTGAGAACTGTGACAACAACCATTAATTTCAAGTGCCCCAAGATGGAAATTGCATTGAGAAAAAATTGTATTCAGTGAATAAAATAAATCTTGCTTATTTATACACACTTTTCTTCAGGAAAAGAACAAACACACAAAGCCCCCCCCCCCCCCCCAAGTGAAAAAAAACAAAACAAAAACAAAACAACAACAACAAAAACTTGTCCTGCTCTAATCTCAATTCATTCATTAATTTTCGTAACTGCTTAATCATAATTAGGGTCGCTGTGATGCTGTTGCCCATATCAGCTGAGGGCAGAGTACACCCTGGACAGCTCACCAGGCCACTGGAGGGCAGAAACACAGAGATGGCAAGCCATGGCCTAATCTTTACAAATGACCGCAATGGTTCTTTTATATGCCTCTCATCACTGACAGTGGGAGACATGGTAGGCCTTGATAACCCAATTAGTTGCACTGGGTGTGGAGCGGGACTGGGAGGTGTGGGAAAACTTGGAAATAAAGGGGCTTGAATCCCCAACCTTCGATCAGTAAGTCAGCAATCCCACCAGAGGGCCACCACTTCCCTGACTTTTGTAACCCGATTTGATTGTAGTCATTAGAAAAAGAATATTACAGCTATAAAGTTGTATAAAGTGTATGCCTATTTTGTAATTTTTTTCTTTCTTGATCAAAACACTCCTTGAATGACATATTAGGCTTTCATTAAATACTTGAGAATGACCTCAACTGCAGTGGGGGGCAGCAGTAACAACTTGGGAACTGGAAAGTGGGACTTGAACCTCCAACCTTGGGATCAGTACCCTTCCACTGGGCCACCCCTGTCCTAGTTAAATAATAGAACAAATTATAGCTTGTATTATAAAATAGCTAATAGCAATTAACACTTGGCTATTTTACAAGCTTATATCGAAAAGGTCAAAACAGTAACTAAACCAACACACAAAAGACAATTAAATGTATAATTACCTCCATATTGATCTCAATAATTATATATTGCTAACAACTAGTTCTCCACTGAGCACCAATTTTAGCTACAGTAACACCCCGCCCATTCGCGGTTCCGCGCTCAAGGCCTCGCAGACTCGTGGATTAGCGGCAAACCCAGAACTTACTGGCACGTGATTCAAATTTAGCCAATGGCTGAGAGCTTTTGTTTCTCCCTCCTGCTGATTGGTTGCAGATGATGTGTGCGCCTCTTTCACGCACATGCCATCAATGTGATTGCTTGAATTGCGAATTTAGTGTGTTTTTAATAATTATTTAAGCCTTGTGATGCCACTCAAACACCCGATATCTTCTCTAGTTTCTGGTAAGGGGCCTAAGCGCTTTATTCATTCATAAATCTGATCACAGTACAAAATTAAAAAGATTTTACTTAATCATTACTACATTTTACGACATTATTACAGTATTAATGAGTAAGACTGTCTATAGAATGTGTTTAACAAGCATATTTAAGCACATCTAATATCATACATAGGGTTTAAAAACCATGTCAATAGTTTGCGAATTTTCAGTATCCGCAGGAAGGGGTGGAACACAACCCCCGTGTATAACAGGGGGTTACTGTACATGTTATTTTTATAATATCAGTTCAGTTTATTTTCTGTAACCCCTTAATCCTAATTAGGGTCGAGGGGAGGTTGGGGCCCATCCCAGCCAACTCCGGGCAAGGGCAGAGTACACCCTGGACAGCTTGCCAGGTCATTGCTGATGGCTTTGCAGCCTACCCTTGTTGAAAGTCAGCAATGGTTCTTTTACATGCCTCACACCATAGACAGTGAGAGACATGGCCGGCCTTTGCTAACCCAATTAGCTGCACCTGGGGGACAGTGACAACTTTGTGGAGAGTGGGACTCGAACCCCCAACCTTAGGATCAGCGATCCAGTGACCAATACCACTAGCCCACCACTGCCATTTTTATGATATTTTATATTGTGTATGCTATCAGCTATCTAACTTTAGTTAGCTAATGTATTGCAAACATTAGCTTTAGCTAGCTTGTGTTAGTTAGCCATGCAATACCTAAAGTAAAATAGTAAATAGAATATAATTCAAACCTTGATGGAATTTTGGGATTGTGCTGCAGGTTATCTTTGTGGTAAGTTTACAATTTACTACCCCATATTTGTCAGTGGTTCATGCTTGTTTTGATTGTTCGACTTTTTGAATCAAATAAATATGAGGCATGAATGTTGCTGAGTGTCATAATGGATAAATAAAAGTATGTGCCATTGTAGTGTCTTGCTCTGCTGCTCCAAGCACAGTGTGTCTGTCAGGGCGTCAGAGAGCATCAGTGGCATGCAAGAGAATAAAGAAGACACAGGAGGATGAAAGCTACTGGTCCCACCCTTATTAGGGCAGATCAGTTTTTTTTTTCTTTATGCACACAGATAAAAACTCAAATTGTAGCTTTCTTATTTGTGTTTCCTCTTCTCTTTATAGTCTGACTTTCTACTTCGGTCTTACTTGATTCTCATCCTCTGTTTAGTGAGACATCATTAACCATGCTGAACTACTGACTTCATTTTATGATTGACAGTTGGGCTGAGTTGTCTGGAGGTTTGCATATCACACATTGGCACACTACCTGCTGCTAATGGTGCCGATCCCCTGACTACAGCTCCTGAATTAGCATCTGCCAGTCTGGGAGCTCACTGGGCTAATCAGCCTGGGATGGGGAAGAGAAGGAAAGGGAGGTTTAAATTACAGCCCTCTCAGTATACCAAAGGCACACATAAAAGTGTGATACCCAGCTGTCAAAAAAAAAACAAAAAACAAAAAAACCGAAAACTGGTTATGGGTGCTGACATCACCTTACTGGGACATTGGGAGCATGTCGCCAAGCGTTCTTTGATTTATATATATATATATATATATATATATATATATATATATATATATATATATATATATATATATATATATATATGCGCCACGTCTTTCACTGTCTATGATGTGAGGCATGGAAAAGAACCATTGCTGATTATCATCAAGAGTGGCTGCATATCCAACACTGTGTTTCCTGTGTGTTTCTTTCCTGCGATGGCCTGGTGAGCTGTCCAGGGTGTACTTTTCCCTCGACCAGAGTTGGCTGGGATGAGTGCCAGCCTCCCAGTGACCCTAATTAGAATTAAGCTGCTCAGAAAATAAATGGATATGTGTGTGTGTGTGTGTGTGTGTGTGTGTGTGTGTGTGTGTGTGTGTGTTTCCATATATACAGTGTGTGTGTGTGTGTGTGTTTCCATATATACAGTGTGTTTCCATATATACAGTGCTGTGCAGAAGTTTTTGTTTTTTTTAAACTGATTTTTTACTTTTTTTGCACCTTTTTCACACTTAACTTTTTCAGATCATCAAACAAATTTAATCATTGCACAAAGATAACTCAAGTATTCAAAAAATGCAGTTTTCGTGTTGTGATTTTATTTGTTAAGAGAAAAATCCTATCCAAACTTACATCAACCTCTGTGAAAAAGTAATTGCTCCCTTTTTAAAAGGTGAGGTAATTGTGATTAATCGTATTATTGAGGAAAACTGAGTTCAATTTCATGGCCACACCCAGGCCTGATTGCTGCCAGATATTTCCAATCAGGAGATTCCAAACATAAAACCAGTCTGACAAGGTGAGGTAGGCTATACTGAATACACATCATGACATGGGTCAGTCTGGGAAAGGATACAGACTCATTGGTAAATCTTTCAGACTCTAGCGGACCACTGACAGAGTCATTATCCATAAAAGGAGACGGCATGGCACAGTGGTGACCCTTCCCAGGAGTGGCCAACCTACCAAAATTACCCCAAGAGCACGGTGGAAACTAACCTGAGAAGTCACAAAGGATCAAAAAATCACTTCAAAACTATTACAAGCCTCACTTGCCTCAGTTAATGTCAATGTTCATGACTCCACCATCAGAAAGACACGAGGCACAAATGGCATCCATGGAAGAGTTTTGAGGCGAAGGCCACTGTTGACAAAAAAGAATATCAAGGCACGACTCACTTTGCCAAGAATCATCTTGATCATCCCCAAAGCTTTTGGGAAAATGTCCTGTGAACCTAAAGTTGAACTTTTTGGGAGAAATGCATCCTGTTATGTCAGGCTCAAAAGCAACACTGCATTTGATAAAAAGAACATTGTGCCAACAGTGAAACTTGGTGGTGGAAGTATGATGATCTGGGCCTGCTTTGCTACTTCAGGACCCGGGCGACTTTTCATGATCGATGGAACTATGAATTCTGCTTGCTACCAAAAAATCCTGGCGAAGAATGTTTGTCCATCAGTTCAAGACCTCAAGCTAAAGCCCACCTGGGTTCTGCAGCAAGACAATGATCCAAAGCACATCGGCAAGTCCACTTCTAATGGCTAAAAAAGAACAAAATGAGGGTTTTGGAGTGGCTTAGTCAAAGTCCCGACCTAAATCCTATTGAGATGCTGTGGCATGATCTTAAAAAGGCTTTTCATGGCCGAAAACCACCCAATCTGGTTGATCTCAAACAATTCTGCAGAGAAGAGTGGGCCAGAATCCCATAACAGTGATGTAAAAGAGTCATCGCTTCTTATCGCAAACGTTTGACTGCAGTTATTGTTGAAAAAGGTGGTTCAGCCAGCTATTAGGTTTAGGGGGCAATTACTTATCCACACGGGCCCTTGTAGGTTCAGTCTCCCCCCTTATAAATGCAATTGGCACTGAAAACTGCATTTTATGTTTACTTGTGTTTTATCTTTGTATAATATTTAGGTTTGCTTGAATGTCAGTCATTAGTCAGGGGGCAAACATTTTTTCACAGTACTGTATACAGTCGGCCCCCAACTTACAAAATTAATCATTCCAGAGCCCGTTTCGTATTGCGGGGATTTCGTAAGTAGGGGGTCACATCTTACATGTTAAACGCCTAATTCGTTCCAAGGCTTCAGTCTTTGGACTGGATAAACCCCATAAACCCTTTAAAAATGATAAAAGTACACCGATTTTGTATGAAATATGTGTTAAAAGTAAAAGAAAATTATTTATTAAACCATTTAAACATTTTATTAACATATTAAACCATTTTATTAGCACATTTATTAATTAAACCATTATTAAACATTTTTAATTAACACACACCTTACACACACAAACACAGGCACACACACACACACACACACACACACACACACACACACACACCCCTGTCTCTCTCTGAGCTCAAATCTTTTCAGACCAGCAAATATTTTTTTCATAAATCTGCACACCCTTAAACTAATACCTTGCTGAAGCAGTTTTTTTTTTTTTTGACAGCATTCATTTATTTTTGGTAGCAGTCTAATATCCTGTTAACAACCCTCTTTAGGTCAACCTGTAGATTTTTACATGAATTCAGGTCTGGTTTCTGCCTGAGCCTTTGCAAAAGTTTACTCCTCTCATGAGGAAGCCATATTTTGATTGATATGGAGGACTGCATTGGGTTGCTGTTAGGATAAAAGGTGAAATGTCTTTTTATCTTCAGCTCTCTTATAAAAGGCCTAAAGGGTTCATATTAAACTTCCCACCACCCTGAATAAATCCCCAGTTCCAGCTAAAGAGAACCAACCTCAAAGCATGATGCTGCCACCATCGTGCTTCACTGTGGGTATGCTGTTCTTTTGGAATTGTGTTGGGTTTTATTTTAGTGATTTTTAAAAAATAAATTTTAACATATGCTTTTGAGAGATTTGATGCAGTGTTTTTAATCTTTAGATGGCTTGGATCTTTTACCCTGTGACAAAAGTCTTCAGATTATATTGTTACATTAGACACAAAAAATAAAGGCAGAAATTCCTGCACTCGTTTTACTGTTGCTATTGGCTTCTTGGCAACCTTCCATTCAAGTTTCATTATCCAGCTCTTTCTATTCTGCCATATTTTCTCCAACACTGATGACTCTCTTCATTATGTCCCATGGTATAGCTGACATCTTGAAAAAAATTTTGAATCATTCTTCTGAGTGATATATTTCAACAATGAGGTTTCTTTGATGCTCTCTGTGCTCTTTGCAGATTTAAGTTTAAGATGCAACACAGTGTCAGAAAAGTCCTGCAGAACAACTGAACTTAATTTGGGGATAATCAGAGTTAGTGTAATTGATGGTAGATATGTACTGACATGTAGTTCAAATAAGTTAATTCGCAACACCATCACATTCATAATGTGACACAGAAAAAAACAAACAAAAAATGTTTTTAATATTTAAACCCCCTCCCCATTAAAAAAAAAAAAGAAAGTTCTTATGCAATTTGACTAAAAATCAATCTTTTGCATTGAGGGGAATGAAAATAAAAAAGTAAAGAAAAATACTAAAATTATCTCTGTCGACATATAGTCAAAAGTCAACAGGGGTGTGTCGACTTTTTATTCAAATTTACCAGGGACGGTTATGTAGTGAGTTTCCAAGCTGTCCACTCCGCAGTATAAATGGTACCAGTAAAAGTACTGGGAAAGCAACCTAAAATGAGTATAACACATACTAGGATAAGCTCTTGCACTGATGAGCTACTAGGCTCGACTTTAAAAAGCCCAACAGACTACTTAGCAGACAGTAACATCTTTTTATATTCACTGTGTGTGTGTGTGTGTGTGTGTGTGTGTGTGTGTGTGTGTGTGTGTGTGTGTGTGTGTGTGTGCGCATGTGTGTGCATGTGCGCGTGTGTGTGCGTGTGTGTGTGTGTGGTGCATGTGTGTGTGTGTGTGTGTGCGCGTGTGTGTGTGTGTGTGTGTGTGTGTGTGTGTGTGTGTGTGTTTGCGATGGTGTCAGTGTTCATTTGTGGTAAGGGTGGTTGCTGCTCTGCTGTTGTGAGCAATGCCCTAAGCAGACCCAGAAGAAACTGTAGACTCCACAATAGATTACAGCAGGAAACCTGAAGACCTGAGCCTCCTGAGCAGTTCAGGTGGATGCCGGGAAGCTGAAAATCTCAGACACAAAATTTTCCAGTAAAAAGGTGTTATAACTAGACCTACTACACTGCATGACCTCATAGCAAACCATTAATGCCACTTGGAAGACTCCCCAGAAAAGCAATAATACAGTTCTAATCATTTAAGCTTTATTATAAGTATTATCAACAATAGCCATGTTTTCACTTATATTCATGTAAGGGAAGAGCTGCCATACATTATTTATCACCGGACTGCCACTGTACATTCTAATTGATGGTCAGAGTAGATATATAGGGTGATATGGGATGGACATTTGTTTATGACTGGCTGCAATGAACTGTATTCTACATACTTTAAATGTACGTTCCAACATTTACACCCAGAAATATGAAAAAAGATGATTATCAATATATTCTGTAATTTAATTCATGCAGACTTGTGTTGTTTTAACAGCTGAAGTTCGTCAGATGCTCATTATTTAGTTAATATTTCAGAACAAAGAACTTATTTATTAGAACCTCATTAATTTGTTGTAATAATGTGAAGCCCAAGATGATTAGTTATTGATATGTAATGCATTAAACAATTTTGAGGAGCAAAGCACAAATAAAATGCTGTGAATTTATCATAAAATATGAAATGTGCAGAAACTGAGACAGCTAAAGGAAAGTATTTACAGTATTTATTTACTTATTTGTTTAGTTATTTGACATACCCTTGTAGTTTTCTCATCTACTATACCGCTTGTCAGTGTTTTGGTTTGATCGCTCATCTCTCATTGCACCGTTAAAAAAAAAAAAAAAAAAAAAAAAAGAATTTCCCAATGGCTTTGTTGATTTTTTTCAATACTACAATACTAGACAAAAATTACCAAACTGTCTGTGCTCAAACTCTCTTTTAGTTTCAATGTCTACAGATTAAGGATATAAATGACTTATGAATTTTGTAGTACATTTCTAAATTTTTATTTTCATCTGATCAGTCACATGGGCAAGCAACTACTATTTATAAGATCTTCAATTGATGACATTTCTGTCAGATATTCCAGAATAGGTGCCATTGATGAAAACCTCATCTAACCATGTCTCTGAGGTCTTAAAAATAAAATAAAAAAAAAACAGTTATGGATGCCTAATAATTTAAAAAACATTTACAAAGATCTGAATTCTGTTATATTAAATTAATAATTTCACTTAAGGTGCAGAACGTACATATTGTGTGAACTTCTGACATCTGACAATTTGTTGAGGGTTGGCCACCCTGGCAAATTCAGCAATTTGACAATTTAATGCAATGAACAAAGCAGTCTACATGAGGCAGTAGTTATGGCTCAGTGGTTTGGATTACTAATCTGAAGGTTAATGGTTGAAGCCCCAGTGGTTCATGTCTCCCAGTAACCTGCCACTGTTGGGTTCTTGAGAAAGGCCCTTAATCCTCAATTTCTCAATTATATAAAATGATTAATGTAAGTCACTCTGGATAAGAAAGCCTGTCAAATGTAACATGAACCCCAAAATTTGATCAGAGAATCAAGAAGAGATGATACAAACTTGGACTTGCACAGTCGGTATGCCGATTTTTGTTGTCCAAAAAGAATATTAGAGCAAGACTACCACTAACTATTGTTTCCCATGAAAATACAAGCACATGGGCTTGATCTACAAACGGTACGATTACAAAAAAACATGGCGTACATGTTTTCCCACGGCAAAGTTCAGATGTATCAGGAGTGAAATGATTGTGGAAATGTGCAGTGCCTCACGCCAAGTTCAGAGCTGGCATACGCATGTTTCTGCAGCTGTTGGTCCTTTGGCAACACTGAGAAGTGATGCTGAGAAACTGTTGATAATGTAAAACAATTTGCCTTCAGAATGATGTGTACATGAGAGACGCATGAACAATTAACACATCCTTGTGTCTGCGATTGAATGAGTAGATATAAAAGCATGTGCAAAGTGATGCATAAAATTCCGTAAACAACAATGGCTGCCTTAGCAGTATAAGAAAACATCGCAAATGGTGCAAGAAGAACAGAGCGAATATTCCGAGATAGAGAGGATATACCGGCACATGATGACGACTGGCTCATTAGCCACGTCAGATTCCCAAGGGCAAAAAAAATTAAATTGGCTAATGTGAGTTAGCAGAGAATTATGCAAAAAGGCCTACGAGAAGTCTATGCTGGTTTCTTTGAATAGGGTGTGCATACATTCTCTGTAAAAGCAGATTAAATGTATTCATATTTTTGTTCAATAAATAATTTAAAACTGAAATTATATTTGTAAGGGAAAATAATTTAATTCCCCACCCTAATAAAGAGGGTGATTTTTTTTGCTTGTTTAAATGTTGTCTCTATCGACTGATAGTAGTTGCTGTGTTTTCCTTTGCAATACACATACTCTTCATCCTGCAGAATGATTCCTTTGGAAATAGAGTACTGAGCGAAGTCATATGGTCAGGGGCCTGCTCGGTGATTTGTTTGGCTGGAGAGTGTGAAGTTGATGCCGGAGCATGGCCATAGTTTTTTCGGCCCACCGTAGCTGCGGGGCAAGGCTGTGATGTATGAAGGTAGGGTGACCTTGGGGAGAACCAAGCTTTCTCTGCACTTCTCACAGTACCTGCTGTTTCTTTTGTGCTGGTGTCCACCTGAATATGCTTGTTTTGTTGGGTTTTTTGTAATGTAAGAATAGCTACTGTTTCCCCTGCCTGTTGTTAAACGTGTTCATCACAAAATGACATGGTCAATATCTAGACACACTGATTTATTTTTTTCTTCCATTGCTTTATGCCATTAGAGAGGAAACCCATAGGTTCAGCATTGTCTCTTGTTTGGTATGTACGTGTTTCCCTTGCAGCATGTTACACTGCACTTTGCTTGGTGGCAGTGCCACAGCAGCCTCTTATCTAATTTGAGCTGTCACAATTACTTTGTGTTAACATTGTCACACTGCACAAAGCCCAATGCTTAGGCTGCCTTTCTTGTCTACTTATGTTACACAAGCATATTGTAATGCGTCCAGACAATTCCAGTAAATAGCTGAGAGCATCTTATTTTACATTATGGAAGAAACTAAATATTCAGTGTATATCAATGGCATATTTCAGTGCAGTTACTTCACTTGTAGAAGATTTTTTGTTTGTTCGTTTTTAGAAATAGCACTAAAAAAATTTAATCATTAATTTCAAAAATTTACATCATTATTTTTGTTTTTATTATTGTATTTAGTCACTTCCTGCAATACTAAACATTAAGTAACTGCAACAATAAAAAGTGCAATAGCATAGGCAGAATACATGAGCAAATTGTAGCATACTTTTACCTCGCCAATCATCTAACAGTTTCAGAAAAAAAAAAAAAAAAAAAACTTTTTGAAGTTTAACCTCAGAAAGGCGCCGTGTGCTTTTTCGGTTTCTCATCTACATTTTGACAAATGATACCTGTCGGTTGGTCTGAAGTGCACTAATTGAGTCCTATTTAAATTATTAGCTGGCAAAGAAAGCCTGAAGTCCCTGTGGTCCTGAACAAATTACTTGTAACGTATTTGTGTTCCCCAGAACATATCTTCTGCTGCTGGGCCATCAGTGTCTCAAGAGAAGAAGAATATATTGGTGGATTGATGCAGTTATTGCTTCATTTATCTTCTTCAGCTGAGACGAGTCTAATGTGTATGTATGTAGGTATATTATATATACTGTACATACATACAGAGAGAGAGAGAGAGAGAGAGAGAGAGAGAGAGAGAGAGAGAGAGAGAGAGAGACAGAGAGAGAGAGAGAGAGAGACAGAGAGAGAGAGAGAGAGAGAAAGATGGAGGCGAGATGAGAAATGCAGATATACATTTAAAAGTAAACAGTAATATAAGCAACAAAGGATTAAGAAAATAATTTCATAAAAATTTATCTGATTTCATGAGATAAAATTATAACATTTCACAGGAATTTCATATACAGTAGGCCCTTGACTATTCGCAGTTTTGCACTCACGGTTTGAGTATTTGTGGACTGCCAAGCAACTGACATGTCACTCAAATTCAGCCAATGGCTGTCCTCCTTCTTGCTGATTGGTTGAGATGATGTAACGCCCCTTTTTACTCATTTTGTTGTCAATGAGCCTCTTTTTTTTGTGTGTTTTAATTACCAGTTAAAGTCTATGATACCACTCAAACGCTGTGCATCTTCTCTGGCTAAGCGATAGAAAACACTGGATGTCTCTTCTGAAGGAATAAGAATTTCTCCTGAAGAAACGACAGTTTCCTAGCAACTGTTGTATTAAAGTCTTTTTCAATTATCATTTCAGTACAGTATCTAAGTTAATGTTTAGAATGTTTGTGCGTGAGATTCTATGTTCTGTAGCATGTTTAACAAACGATACAAAAAGGAAAAACTTTATTACGCTTCATGTCCTTTTACATTGAACTTGGAGTGATGTCTTGGAGTGATGTCTACAAGATGGCGCTGCCTAGAAGGCAACATCGTGGAGTGCTCAGAGTCAAATTGTTTCTTTATTCATTTTAATTAGGTTTATTTGTTGTTTTGTTTGTTCATGTTTTCCACTGTGCTTGTCTATGACTGGTCAACCCGACTACAGCTATGAGATCAGAGTCTTCTGAAGTTTAGCACATTCCTATCCTGAGCTAATATGCTATGATAGCTCAATGCTAGCCACACCCCATGGGGTGCATACATGGGGTTTAATTTCTGGGTACAGAACTCGCGGATTATCATCATTTGCGGGAGGGGCCGAAACCGAACCCCCATGAATATCGAGGGCCTACTGTATGCATCTATCAGCAATGGCTTCATCTTTGCCAAGGATGTGGTGGATCCAAAGAGTACCACTTGAATAAAGTGAAGAAGACATGAAACATCTTGGAAAGATCATGAGTAAATTTCACTGCATCATCAACATTCAACAAACTAAGGTGCTTTAGGTAAGGGGATAAAATCAGATGAAACTTCTAGGGAAACTGGAAGAATGTGAAAATGCATAATCTGAGATCTGGAACTCTTTGTGCTGCAAGACGACAACTTCATCAGTTACATTTCCATACCTCCTGCGTAATGAAAACTGTTAAGTTTTATGCAGAGCGACTGGCTCACAAAGAACAATCATTCATGAAACAACATGCACTGATGCTTACAAGTTTGTAAACCATTTTGAGTTTTCTATATTTTTGCATGGATTTTATTTATTACATCATCAGAGTTTTGTTGTCGAAAGTCTTAAAGTTCTTACAGAGGCAAGTTTACTATTACATTGCCACTGTGTTGCATTGCCTTTTCTTTTAATTACACTTTTTAAAACTTTGAAACTAAGAACACTAATTATTGCAGTTTTTCAATTGGGATTTTTTTGTTGTTCATTCTTGCTTGATTTAAGAGTTCAGCTGCTCAACAGTCCCATCTCTTCATTATGCAAAATAGATTTTCAATAGGGAACAAATCTATAGCCATGCTTTTGGACTTTGTGCAGAATAAGACGTGGCATTATCCTGCTGAAAAACTAAAAGCTTCATGTGAAAAAATGCTAATTTAATGGCAATTTCTTTATAAAGACCAAATATATTATTTACCACCAATTATATTTTTACACACTGGCAACTCACCCAGGTTTTTAGCAGAATCCTGAATGTTCATGCCAAAATTAGATAGTGTTTCCAGCAGTTTAAAATGTCCAACACTTTGACTAAAGATCCAGTTCCAGACCATCAATCAACCAACCAACCAACCAACCAATCAACCAACCAACCAACCAACCAACCAACCAACCAATCAATCAATCAATCAATCAATCAATCAATCAATCAATCAATCAATCAATCAATCATTATTGATTTTCCCACAGACTTTTGTAAGCCTTTAGTTTTTGTAAACTTTAACTCCATCTAAATCAGAAAACCTTGCCTAGATAGAATTCATGAATACATGAGAACTGCCACACAGAACACAAGTTATATTTGTGAGAAATTCCTGCAGCTCCTATTATTCATAACCATCTTCACTATGTTCCATGATATATCTAATGCCTTCAAAATTATTTTTCTACCATTCTCCTGACTGATATTTCAACAATGAGATCCCTTTAACACTTTGTAACCAGACCATGGCTTTTGCGGTAAGTAATTTAGGGTCAAAGCTGAGCATTATTTAGGGTTAATCACGTGACTTTAATTCATGGTTGTTGTGTACTGACAAATGCTTAGCATGAGTTTGAATCTGATTGACATATCATGAAAACAGCTGCATTTCAAATTATAAGAGTGCGTGCATGCTCGTGTAACTATTTTTTAATTTATTTACTTCTTTTTTGGTTTTCAATTCCAGTTGCACAGATTATAGGTTACATTAAAGTTTAAAAAGTTATTATATCCACTGCAAACACTATTAATACTACTCAACAATGGTGCGTTATCTATAACCCACATCCATCTGATTAGTGAACCAAGCTGGAGCCAATCTCAGCTGACTTTCGAGGAATGGTCATCAGTCATGAGTCCTTCTAGGGCAGTGCTTCTCAAATAGTGGGGTGCACCCTCCTTGGGGGGTACAGTATGATGCCAGGGGGGGTGCGGTATTACCCTGGAAAACATGCTTTTCTGGAATAGTGTAGGAGAATTAATTGTAATTACACCTCCACTGCAGTAGTTGGCAGTGGCACTCTCATTGTCACGCTGTTGTGTCGCGGTTTTTGGCATGAGCAAACGATATGAAGTGCAGTAAACAACCCCTCAAGAAACAACACAAAAATTTTTCTAACAGGAACAAATAGAAAGGTGGCGAGAGACGAAGATATTAAGACATAAGTAAGTTGAAGGAGTTTAAATAAGGATTTTTTATTATTATTTCAAGGCACATTGATGCACTTTAAATCTTTTCTTTTACAAATTAAAAATGTTAATGAAGATTTTCTTTCGTGTAAGTTGAACTATATTTCTTTCTGTTTTGTTTTTAATGGTAATAAAGATATGTTATGCAGTGGTGTAATAATAACAATTTTATAGACAAATAATACTATTTATAGTCGCTCGTGGGGTGGTGGGGGGGATGTTTTTTCTTCCTAGAGGGGGCACCACAGAAACTAATTGAGAAGCACTGATCTAGGGGTAATGTTATGTAATGCTAATGTACTAATGTTAAGTACTAATATATAGGACAGCAATTGAATGAAACAAACAAACAAACAAAAGTGTTGCAATGACCAGGTTAAAGTCTATACCTCAACCCCATTCACGGTGGAATCTTAAGAGAGCTTTGTGTGAAGGAATGTCCTTAAACCTTCATGGACACAGCGACATTGTGGAAAAGAATGAGTCAAAATTTCTCCCAAACTCTGCTGCACGTGCTTAATGGCTCCAGTTGGTATGAAAATCTTTTCCTTTTCCAGGACATTTCTTTTAGTACTCTGACTCTTCCTTCTACCCCAGGCACTAACAATAGCATTTTAGAGCAGGGATGGCTCAGTGGTTGTGTTGATCTGAGGACAGGATTTCAATCCCCAGTATCAACACTGTTGGGCCCTTGAGCATGGTGCTTAACCGTCACTTACTCTGTTGTATGAAAATGGTAAGTGTAAGTTGCTGTGAAAAAAAAGTGTCTGCCAAATGCCATAAATGAAAATTATAATTCAAATGTGTGTGAGCAGATACTGCCTGCAGCGAATATCCTCTGTATAACTGTTGTCTGTACGTCTTTCTTCATGTTCCTCTTTTGTGTTCGGTTTCCTTGCAGACAAAATGCTGTTGTGAAGTGTAAAGTGCTAGTGAGCTATCCACTCTTCTTCTTTTACTTTCGGCTGTAACCTTTCAGGGGTCACCACAGCGAATCATCTGCCTCCATCTTCATGGAAGTCATGTTAATGATTCGCATATCAATTTGGCAGAGGTTTTTACGTCAGATGCCCTTCCTGACACAACCCTTAGCAAGGGACAGAAACATGCTGACGGCTTTAGAGCTACTCTTGACGAAAGTTAGCAATGGTTCTTTTACATCAACCTCTCACCATAGACAGTGAGAGACATGGCCCGCCTTTGATAACCCAGTTAGCTGCACTGTGGGGGGGGGGGGGGGTGACAACCTTGCAGAGAGTGGGACTCGAACCCCCAACCCTTAGGATCAGCTAGCCAGCACCTTTACCATCAGGCCACCACTGCGCGCTAGTGAGCTATCCACACCAAGCGGTGCTTATTTGTCTGTCTGTCTGTGTTCCTTTTAGCTTTTTCGCTTTAACTCGGGAGTCGCCACAGCGAATCATCTGATTCGCACATTTGATTTGGCAGAGGTTTTTACGTCGGATGCCCTTCCTGTCACAAACCTTTTTTTAGCAAGGGACAGAAACACGCTGACGACTTTACAGCTACTCTTTATGAATGTCAGCAATGGTTCTTTTACATGCCTCTCACCATAGACAGTGACAGACATGGCCTGCCTTTGATAACCCATTTAGCCGCACTGGGGGGGGACAGTGACAACCTTGTGGAGAGTGGGACTCGAACCCCCAACCTTTGGATCAGCGATCCAGTGCTCTATACCACTAGACCACCACTGCCCCCCCGGGTGCTTATTTGTCAATATGGTTATAATATGCATGAGTAAGCTTTCTTTGTTCATATGCATTCGCTGACCTGAAGTTCTTATTAGTATTAAAAAGGAAATACCAGCATTAATGTCCAAAGAAAATATTTCCAATATGGTTCTTGGTTTTTCTTTTCCGCAGTGATGATTTTTAAGTCTCATCCATAGAGAAACACAGGGAATTTTCTTTTTCTGGTGTATTCAGCTAAGTTGCACAGCTACAGACTTCATGTGCTTCAGAGGAAGACATATGCAAGCCTTCATCTCTCCAGATGGTGCTGTCACTTAATCAGAGAAACACTGTCCATGGAACTGGGTGAAATTGATAAAAATAGTAAAACATGAATAATGTTAGATAAATTTAGTCTAACAATGGTTAATCTATTAAACTGATTAAGAAAACTGAATTTGTTATTCAAAGCTACATAGAGCAGATTTCATCTTCGAGCTAAAAAAAAAAAAAAAGTTGAAAAGATGCTTGTGAGTGGACTTCATGTTGTTGCTATGGTAATAAGGGTAGTGGTATTAGTAGAGCATCTTATAAGTGAATCTGCCTCTCCTTGGTGTTGATTTTAATATACACCATAATACCCCTTTATTTGGTAGTTAATCCAAAGCAATATGGTCTCTCTCTCCTATAATGCTTTTAATATACTTTATTTATTTATTTTTTCTCAATTAATGTACAAGATTAGATTACAGCTCTGGCTTCTACCGCATTTCATATGGCGAGGCAGTAAATTGATATGATAATTTGAATGACTTTGTGAAAGAATATTATCCTCCAAAAATGAAGGAAATTTGCCTTATATTCTTGCATGCTATTTTAATTTAGTTCTTCTGTTCGATGTTTATGTGCACCTTTGTTGCTCCATATTTCCTCTTTATGAACATAATAATTTAAACTATCAAGATATTACTGAATAGCCATTTGCCTTTATGACAAGCCACATATCTACAGTGTGAGTGCTACTTAACATAGGCGTGAATACGGGCACGGACTGCTCTGCAGCCAGGCTGGGTGAGCAATATGGATATCAGTGTCAGTTATTTTTACCTCATCCTTTTTATAGCCTTAATAAATCTATGAAAGGGGGAATTCTTCATCAGGACTTCCAGACGATATAAATAACAATGATTAAAGAATAATATAATATACATTAAGCATTCTATCTTGCTGTTAATTCAGTCTGGCTCTTTTTTTTTTTTTTTTTGAGTTTTTAATAATTTAAAACACTACTCTCTACCTTTATCACTAATATCCTAGTCAGTCACTGCCATAGTTGGTTACTTATTGATATATTGTTTAGAAATGTGAATTGCCAGTTGGACTCAGTACTAATCACTTCAGAATGAGAAAAATAGGGAACAGAAAGGAAGAAGAAGAAGAAGAAGAAGAAGAAGAAGAAGAAGAAGAAGAAAATGATGATAATGGTGATGGGGATGATGATGAAGAATTGTTGGGATAAAGCAGTTTGGAAAGATTAGATGTGAGGCTTGCGGAAAGACTTCTGCTGCCTGCATTGTTATTTCCAGTGGCATTGAAAAATCCTTATAATAAAATAATGACAAAGTCAATAATTTGCCATAGAAAACTACCAAAGTTTATTTCATACAAAAATGAAATAAGTTGCACAATTACATTATGTATGAAGAATGTGGTAAGGTTCCATAAAAATTCTTTCAGGACAGTGATAGCCTGGTGTTAAGGTGCTGGATTACCGATCCCAAGGTTGGGGGTTTAAGCCCCACTGTCAACGGGTGTCACTGCTGCCCCCCCAATGCAGCTAACTGGGTTATCACAGGCCAGCCATGTCTGTGGAGGGAGGCTGTAAAAGAACCATCGCTAACTTTCATCAAGAGTAGTTACATAGTCGTCAGCATGTTTCTGCCCTGCGATGGCCTTGTGAGCTGTCCAGGGTGTACTCCACCCTTGCCCAGAATTGGCTGAGACGGGCACCAGCCTTCCCTTGACCCTAATTAGGATTAAGCGTTTCAGAAAATGAATGAATGAAAACTTATTTTACAGATGGAAGAGGCGGTGTAGATTAATAATGGCAACCCACTTGTGGAGCTGTAAAAAATGTTTTGACATGGGAAACCCCAAAAATCAACTTAATAGAAAAGAACAATGAGTATGATGTGAAGTCAACGTTTTCTTGAAATAGGTTGACTGGTTGAGGGCAGGTTAAGGACAAGTAAGTGTGAGGATGTACGATAATACAGGTGACAGATAATAAACCTCATGTGCTGGTAGGTAACACAATCAAATGTAATAATAATAATAATAAGAAGAAGAAGAAGAAGAAGAAGAAGAAGAAGAAGAAGTGGAAGAAGAAGAAGAAGAAGAAGAAGAAGAAGAAGTGGAAGAAGAAGAAGAAGAAGAAGAAGAAGAAGAAGAAGAAGAAGTGGAAGAAGAAGAAGAAGAAGAAGAAGTGGAAGAAGAAGAAGAAGAAGAGGAAAAAGAAGAAGAAGAAGAAGCCTCCTCACAAATAGAGGTTCCTGTGTTCTTGAAGCTGAGTTACTGTCAGTGGGCAGTTTAACATGCCTGCTTGTGTTTCTCCAGATTCCATCCAAAAGCCCAAACACATGTACCTACACAAGTTGTCCCAAAGTGTGTGTGTGTGTGTGTGTGTGTGTGTGTGTGTGTGTGTGTGTGTGTGTGTGAATGATGTATTGGAACAGCATTTCATATACTGTGGATTCTCCTGCCTTGTGTCCAGCAATACTGGTATAAGATCCAAAATTCACCACAATCCTGATCAAAATAATGTAATTCCTCAAAATTCATTTTGTGTGTGTGTGTGTGTGAGTATGACTGTGAGAGAGAGCAAGAGAGAGAGGGAGGGAGGGAGAGAGAGCGCGCACGCGAGAGAGAGAGAGAGAGAGAGAGAGAGAGAGAGAGAGAGAGAGAGAGTGAGAGAGAGAGAGAGAGCAGAAGACTGATACTTACTCAAAACTTAACACATTTATTAAGGCCATTTGTGAGAAGTGAAAGAATTTAAAATTCATTCCTTCATTTCCTGAACGGCTTAGTCCTAATTAGGGTCGTGCATGTGTGTGTGTGTGTGTGTTTGTGTGTGTGTGTGTGTGTGTTTGTGTGCGTGTGTGTGTGTGTGTGTGTGTGTGTGTGGGGTTTGCTGGTGCCCATCTCAGCCAATTGCTTGCAAGAACGAGGTACACCCTAGACAGCTTGCTGGGCCAACGCATGGCCAACACTCACACAACCATTCATACTCACACTCACACCTACGGGCAATTTGGAACAGCCAGTTAACCTACTGTGCATATTTTTGGACTGTGGGAAGAAACTGGAGTACCCTGAGGAAACCCATGCAAGCATGCGGAGAACATGCAAACTCCACACAGAAACGCCTGAGCTGGGAATCGAACCCAGGCCTTCTTGCTGTGAGGGGGACGTGCTAACCACTATGCCAACATGCTGCTCCAGAAATGAAAATATTTTTGGGAAAAAAAAATATATATATATGTTTGCAAATTGAAGCAAGAAAAACAAAATAACTTTAAATAAAAAAGAAATATTAGGGGCAGTGGCAGCCCGGTGGTAAAGTGTCGGATTACAGATCCCCAGGTTGGGGGTTCACGCCCCACTGTCAATCCCCCAGCTATCCCCCCAGCTACAACAGTGTAACTAACTGGGTTATCAAAGGCTGGCCATGTTTCTCACTGTCTATGGTGAAAGGTGTAAAAGAACCATTGCTGACTTTCATAGAGAGTTGCTGCATAACCATCAGCGTGTTTCTACCCTACAATGGTCTGACAAGCCATCCAGGGTGTGCTCTGGCCTTGCCCCGAGTCAGCTGAGATGTTCGCCAGCCTCCCCGTGATCATTATTAGGATTTAGAAGCTTAGAAAATAAATGAGTAAAACAGATTTGCAATGAAAAGAAGGAAAAATAATAAGGTGGAACATTTGGAGTGCAAACAGAAACAGAACTGTTAAATGCGTTCCAGAAAAAATGACTTTACTGTTTGTTGTTCCTAATAAGTGCTCGGCACTGTCTCACTCTCTAATTGACATAATATTTTGAAGTACTGTCAGCAGTTGAGTCTGCAGCAGGGCACTTATCACGCAGACAAAGCAGCAGCTACATTTCCTTTAAGCTCTTAATTAGATAATTGCTCGTTATTTAAGTGTAAATCACAAAATGAGATCATTAGAAAAGATTACTGGACGGTGTTTGACAAACACTCACAGTTTGTCACAGTCACTATAGACTAGGTAGTTTATACGCGGTCTGCAGTGGCTGAACAAGGTGGAATGAAATCAGAAAAAATAAAGAATAAAAGTCTTGCTTTAGTTTGTTTTCATTCTGCTTCCACATACGATATTATTACTTTCAATGAGTTTAAAACACACAAAAAAATGTTTTTTAAATATTTTTGTGTCGTATATATTAAGTCTGGGTTTACAATGCTGCGTGATATCCGATCTGCCTGTCAATCTCCTGCGCCATCCTTTGCTAACTCGTGAACAATACCCTGAGATACTTAAACCCCTCCACCTGGGGCAGGACCTCATTCCAGACTCGAAGAGTGCATTCAATCCTTCTTTCGGCTAGGCACCATGGCCTTTGACTTTGAGGTGCTGATTCTCATCCCAGCCGCTTTGCAATCGACTGCGAATTGCTCCAGTTAGAGCTGGAGGTCCTGGATTGATAGAGCCAAAAGGACCACATCATCTGCAAAAAGCAGAGACAAGATCCGATGGCAATCAAACCAGAACCTCAACACTGGGGCTGTGCCGATGTAATCTGTCCATAAAATTATGAACAAAGGACAGCCTTGGCGGACGCCAACCCCCACTGGAAACAAATTTGACTGTCCAGGTGTGTTTTGTGGATTTAGAGAAGACTTTCAACTATGTCCTTTGGGCTGTCTTGTGGGGTGTGATCCTTGAGTATGTTGTACCTGACCCATTATTACGTGCCATTCGATCTCTGTATCACCGGAGCCAGAACTTGGTCCAAATTGGTAACTACACTGTAAATAGTCGCAGGACAATTTTTGACAGTCAAAATTTTTGCCATGATCAGTGTGATCATTACAAATCCACAAGTTCACTCAAGATAATTCAAATTCCCGCCACATTCCTCATGATTTTCTCAGATTGTGGAGATTGCGGACATCATGCCCCAGTGTAAACAGAGTAAGAATATGAATGGTTTAAAAGATGCTTTTTGCCACACAGTGCTTAGCTCTGCTTGGTACTAATACCCAGACCTGCCTCTGTCATTATTAAACATATAAAAATAAAATGTAAGAATACTTGTGTTATTAATAAAGTGTTCAAAATATGCCTCTGAGCCTATGGAGCTGATGGCGCATCATCCCAATTTCATTAAATTTTTTTGTATAACACTTTTCACAATCAATAATGTCACAAAGCAGCTTTAAAGAGTAAAAGATTTAGTTAATAATTTAATCATACGACTTTAAATATTTCTCTTTCAGTTATATATATATATATATATATATATATATATATATATATATATATATATATATATATATATTCCATATATCTCAACCTATTGAGCAGTGGGGACAAGGAAAAACACCTTTGGATGATGAGGATGAAACCTCAGAGGCGTCAGACTCAAAAGGGAAATCCATCCTCATTTGCCTGTCATCAGATGACAGAGATTGTAGAGATGCACCATGACTGTGTCATGTGGTTTACAGTACAAACTGTGTAGCAGGACATTCTCTACAGACACAACAACACCTGTTTGTTGACTTATAACTATAATAATATATGTAAGCAATTTTATCAAAAGAAACAAGTGTAAAACCATCCTCACAGTTTCTAGGTGTATATTGAGGTCCTTATGAGATAATGATCAGCAGGAGTGAGTGGTTTCTACGATGAAATTAAACCAATGCAGATACAATTAGAACAGAAGTGGATAAAATATGTAAAAATGTATTAAAAAAAAAACTTTAAAAAACTCAATTTAGTTTGTGGGTGGCACAGTGGCATACTGGCCTTTTTCTTCTTCTTCTTCTTCTTCTTCTTATTATTATTATTATTAACAACAATACTACTACTAATAATAGTAACAATAGTAATAATAAAAACACTTTTCATGTTAATATAGCTGTTAGCATGTCCACCTCACATCAATAAGGTGATGTGTTTGAATCCTGGGCTCAGGTGGTTGGTGGATTTACCAAGCTAAACATGTTCCAAAGGATCATAATGAATAACAAGTATATGCATGCACATTTGTATAGGGCCAATAGAAAGTAGAGTCTCGGTAATTGGGATTTAGTTTGATAGGGTCATTAATAAGCCCCACACTAGGGAAGAAAGTTCACAACTCAGAGAAGTAGTAGCACCAAGCTAACCCCAATAAAGTATCAAAAAATATAGTTCCAATTAAAAAATTGTCAAAGGAACAAGTCATTTATTTTACTTGCACAGATATCATTAAATAATCTCATCTGAGTATTATAAAATATATAAATGTTAGATTCTACAATACTTGTATGAAAATAACAAATTATGTTATTAACATTATGGCCATAATTTCATCAAGTCTTCTAACTCATTATTTGTAGGTAAAAGCACATTAAGCAATTGATTTAATTATGTAAACATAACAATCACATAGTGTTTAATTTTCCAATTTATTTTTAATATTATGGAATATCAATTATATACTGGTAGGAAGATGCTGAGGTTGGAACTACCAGGCAGAAGGCCTAGAGGAAGTCCAATGGATGTAATGAAGGAGGACATGAAGGTAGTTGGTGTAAGAGAAGAAGATGCAGAGGTTAGGGTGAGATGGAGGCAGATGATTTGCTGTGGCGACCCCTGAAGGGAACAGCCGAAAGGAAAAAAGAAGAAGAAGAAGATTATGGAATATCAAAATATCAATTAGACAAGTTTCTGTTATGGCTTACAATATGTTATTGGGATTGTTCCCTTACCTGTAATATAGAATGTTTACCATTCAAGTCACTGTGTGTTTGAGAAGATATTACAGAAACAATATTGCATTACAACCAATGTATTTATATAAACTCTTGGTTTTTATATAACCATTGCATGGAGCATCACCATTGCCCCACAGATTCTCCAAGTCCAGAGTTCTGGTCAGTGCTCCTGTGTCTGGCAGGAACTCTCATTTAAAGAAACTCGCCACGTTCTCCCCTCCGCTACCTTTAATTTCCAGATTCCACCCTTCACAGATGGCCGTAAGAACTGATTGTTTGATTGTAGTTTGCTTATTCTCTGCGTGCAGCACTGAGATAAAGAATAAAGGATTGTTCTGTTAAGCTGTGGCAGCTCGGTGACCCGTCAACAATTTTGCATTACCTCAGTGTGAAAATCCCTGCTTTAATTACCACTTAATCATGTCAGGGTCCAGAGGGACTGACACCATGCTCCTTCATTTTGGCTGTGGAAAATACTCTCTGAAATATATGAGGTGTGAATGGCTTTGTTTGGTGCATTGGAAAAATAAATAAATAATTCATTAAAAAAAATTAAATCTGTATTCACACATTGTATGCATTACACGCTGTATTGTAACTTTTCAGAATTAATTGTTTTGGGTTTATCAGACATAATTATTGGTTTCTGCATCTAAGCATTGGATTTCACTTCTCATCTTAAAATTATACATTTACATAGCTCAGCCATATCATTAACACCATCTGAATGGTCTGCAGCTAGGCAGTCCCAAGCACAGCAAACTAAAATTCTATGTGTGTTCAGATACTTTTCTATCATAGCCAGCATTAAAGGAGATTTCGCAAAATTTTGAGTCAAAGATACGGAGGGTTTGGAGCATAACTTGAATCAGCAAGCTCAAGCTAAGTGATGTCACATCAAGAACTCTTGCTTAGCACAGCTTGCAGGGAATCCTAGCTCTCATTGAGTGCTGTCAGGTCACTCCAGAGCATTGTTTATCTTTTAAATTCTCAATAAATACAGAATACTGTCTTATTGCTAGTTTGACAACCTAGCAGCTGATTCCTCAGACCTGGACACTTTAGGAATTAAAAAAGTTTATTGGGGAATGTTGAACCATACCAATTTGAGCCATATGGAAGCAGCAGTGATGTAGAGGGAATGCTAGCTTATGAGAGTGACCTGATCCAGGCAAAGTCAACAGTCAGTTATGTAACACCCAGTGGTATGTTAATTTATGAAGAATATTCAGAACATCAGTCAGGACTTTACGTTTTTCTCTCTGCAACATCCATATAGTCTTATTTAATGCAGTGCTTATAAGTCATACATATTAATGCGCAACAAACAGTATATAATTCTGCATTTTAAATTACAACCTGATAGGCCTCCCATTCATATTGCAAATGTCAAGCTGTTATGTTAAGGCCTCTATGTAAGCTAAAAAAAAAAAAAAAAAAAAAAAAAAATCACCAAACTATTAAGCTGGTAACACATTGACATTACCTTCCCAGGCTTTAGCTACGAAAGTATGCTAATTTGTTCATGCTAACTTATGCTGTTGTAGGCCCATGCACAAGATATAATATTAAGCAGGTTTATGGAGAAATACATGCAACCTTGTTATTCAATCCAAAAATTTTGTCAATTTTGAACAAGATGAATAATATTTGACTATTCAATATGCAAAGGTTTACTTTCAGAACTGAAAACCAAACCAAATCTTGGCATTCAGAATGGAAAAATATTATTTCTCTTGATGAAAACTTTCTTGAGTTTCAGTAAGGCAATGATTATTCCCCTTATAAACAGTAATTTACATTTTTTTTTTACTTTGACCAATAACAAGAATGATATTTTATTTATTTATACATTTTTTAAAAGGAGACTTACTTGAGAGTGCTCCTTGTTCCTTTGAGCTGATCGAGGCTTCTCGGCATTTTCTTTCTTCTCTCTACTAGTTCAGCCTGTACAGTATAAAGGATTGTTGTTGTGAGAACATCCAAGTCATATAGTCATGTATCAGCCTAACCCAATGCTTTCTCCTCACGGATTTAGAGTGGTGCTCACCTTTTCTTTGACTTCTTTGTCACTTTGCTTGACTTGACTGCAAGAAATCCAGGTATGTATCAAATGTCTGAAGTTTCATAGTTATCGTTATTGATGTGTTCAGAACATGATAATGACTTTTTCATAGGGGTCCTGTTTGCTCTTCTGTTTCTAACAAAACAAGTTCATAGTTTCCCTTTTTGACCTAGAGTGCAGCTTGCAACCATCTGCTGGGGTGTTACTATAGCCACCAGTAATGTTCCTTGTGTGGCATAGCACTTAAAATAAAATGTTTCTGCTGAGATCTTAAAGCAGCTTATACAGTAATCACAGTGTGCATCTAATAAGATATAAATCAAAATGGCACAGGGAATTTGTTTATGCTATGATATCACAAGTGCAATTAAAAAAAAAAAAAATATATATATATATATATATATATATATATATGATTCTTCACTACATATCTTACAGCAAAATTGGAGGCCTGGTTCTGGGTATCAGCTTTAAGAGTTTCCGTTTACTACAATAGCTCTTCTGCAGAGAGCTCTCTTGTTTCAGGCAAATACAGTACAAAAAATTTGAATAAAAAGAAGCACATTTTTCTTTGCAAGAACTCTTGAGACGAGCTAATAGAAAATAAATAATTGTATAATTTTACACAGTAATATTATGATATTACTTCTTGAATGAATATGTACCTTTAACCTGTTTTTTAATCTGACTTTACAAAATTTACTCAGTGTAAAATTAATCTTTGCATGAAATTGCAAATTTGCTTGAAATTGTTTTCCTAACCTGTTAAAAAATTTGATCTATTTTTAATGTTTTTTTGTCAATAGAATTTTATGCTGGTTTAAAGAGTTCTTACCAGGAAAAAATAACTTACCCAACTCTTTTTTTAAAAAAATTATTACCGTATCTTTCGGACTGTGGGGCAGTGGTGGCCTGGTGGTATAGGGCACTGGATCGCTGATCCTAAGGTTGGGGGTTTGAGTCCCACTCTCCACAAGGTTGTCACTGTCCCCCAGTACAGCCAACTGGGTTATCAAAGGCGGTCCATGTCTCTCACTGTCTATGGTGAGAGGTTTATGTAATAGAACCATTGCTGACTTTCGTAAAGAGTAGCTGCAAAGCCGTCAGCATGTTTCTGCCCCTTGCTAAAGGGTTGTGTCAGGAAGGACATTCAACTTAAAAACCTATGCCAAATCAAACATGTCAATCATTCTCTGTGGTGACCCCTGAAAAAGGGAAAAGCCAAAAGGAAATCTCTCATCTCATCTCATTTTTCGGACCATAAGGTCAGGTAAAAGCCTTTCTTCCTTTCCTTTTGGCTTTTTCTCTTTTTTAGGGGTCGCCACAGTGAATAATCTGATTCGCATGTTTGATTTGGCATAGGTTTTTACGTTGGATGTCCCTCCTTTAGCAAAGGGTAGAAACATGCTGACAGCTATGCAGCCTACTCTTCACGGGAGTCAGAAATGGTTCTTTTACATGAACCTCTCACCATAAACAGTGAGAGACATTATCGGCCTTTGATAACCCAATTAGCTACACTGGGAGATCAGTGACAACCTTGTTAAGAGTAGGACTCAAACCCCCAATCTTAGGATAAGTGATCCAGCACCCTTTACCACCAGGCCACCACTGCCCACTTAAAAGCTTTTGACCCTCAAAAAACTAATGAAAACTGAATTTTACAGGGTGATTCCATAATTTCTTCCTTAAAAATTGAGTGATTCCAGAATTTATTCCCCTTGCTTGGTTTAAAAAAATGTACAAACTGTTACTGACTACCACATTTTTTTCTTGATTTTTTTTAGTGTTTCTTAAAGCCAGAAAATTGCCATTTGAAATGACTTTAGTTTTGTGTCATGTCTGTGATCTGCTTTTTTTTTTTTTACAAAATTAAACAACTGAATGAACATCCTCCGAGACTGGTGATTTCATCATTTTTACTAGGGGTTGTAATAGTGACTTCTTTATTTTTAGTGTTTATTTTAGTGTAAGTTTGTCAGCCTTTGTTTTTGATTGTGAATGTTTTTGCAAAGTCCTTGAATTAGCCTCTGTTCTATCTTCTCTGATTCCTGCACCTGGGTTGCCTTCCTCACAAACATGACAATCACAGGAAGTATGCATGTGCAATGTAACAAGATAATAACAAAATAATAAGTTTGAAAATCCAATTGATAGTTGGGCAGTTGGTTTTGTTTTGAAAGATAATATTCTGGATTAAATTAATGTGATCTGTAATAATAACTTAATGCTTCATCAGTTTATCCTTATTGATGGGCACATTTTCTTCTCAGGAGAGCATGTTAAAAAATAAAAACATTACAATTTTCTTTTTAAAATTAAAATCTTAAAACTGTAAATTAAATTTGTCATAAAATAGCACAGATCATTTGGTGCGTAATGCACCAAATTATCTTTTTGATGTTTATTTAGTACCTTGTGTCTTTGATTTAGTTATCCTCATCCTCATCATCTTCCGCTAAATCCAGGGTCAGTTCGCGGGGACAGCAACGTAAGCAAAGAGGTCCAGACGTCCAGACTCTTCCAGGGGGGACACCGAGGTGGTCCCAAACAAGCCGAGAGACATAGTCTCTCCATCGTGTTCTAGGTCGACCCCGGGGTGTCTTCCCGGTTGGACATGCCCGAAACACCACACCAGGGAGGTCCCTCAACTGGCACCTCAACTGGCCCCTCTCAATGCAGAGAAGCAGCGGTACTCTGAGCTTTCCACGGATGGTAGCGCTTCTCATCTTATCTCTAAGGGAGAACCCCGGTACCTGGCAAAGGAAGCTCATTTCTGCCGCTTTTATCCGCGATCTTGTTCTTTTGGTCACTACCCAAAGCTCGTGACCATAGGTGAGGGTTGGAACGTAGATCGACTGGTAAATTGAGAGTTTTGCCTTGCGGATCAGCTCCTTCAACACGACGGATCGGTACAGGCTCCGTTTAACAGCAGAGGCTGCAGCGATCCGTCTGTCGATCTCCCACTCCATCCTTCCCTCACTCGTGAACAAGACCCCAAGATACTTAAACTTCTCCACTTGGGGCAGGACCTCATTCCAGACCTGGAGGGTGCATTCCACCCTTGTCCGACTGAGGACCATGGCCTCGGACTTGGAGGTACTGATCTTCATACTGGCTGCTTCGCACTTGGCTGCGAGTCTCTCCAATGAGAGCTGGAGGTCCCGACTTGATGAAGCCAAAAAGACAACATCATCTGCAAAAAGCAGAGACAAGATCCGATGGCCACCAAACCAGAACCCCTCAACGCCCCAACTGCACATAGAAATTCTGTATATAAAAATTATGAACAGACTTGGTGACAAAGCACAGCCTTGGTGGACTCCAACTCCCACCGGAAACGAATTCGGCCTGTTGTTACCAATACGGACCAAACTCTGGCTCCGGTGATACAGCGACCAAATGGCCTGTAGCAATGGGTCCGGAACGCCGTACTACCGGAGCACGCCCCACAAGATTGCTCAAGGGACATGGTCGAAAGCCTTCTCCAAATCCACAAAACACATGTGGACAGAATGGGCAAACTCCCATTCCTCCTCCAAAATCCTCTGGAGCGTAAAGAGTTGGTCAACAGTGGTACGGCCAGGATGAACACCACATTGTTCCTCCTGAATCTGAGGTTCAACTATCAGTCGGATCCTCCTCTCCAGTAACCCTGCATAGACTTTCCCAGGTAGGTTGAGGAGTGTGATTCCCCGATAATTGGAACACACCCTCCAGTTCACCTTCTTAAAAATCGGGACCACCACCCCGGTTTGCCAATCCAGAGGTACAGCCCCTGATGACCACGTGATGTTGCAGAGACGTGTCAACCAAGACAGTCCTACAGCATTCAGAGCCCAAAGATATTCTGGGCGGATCTCGTCCAACCCCGGAGCTCGACCACCGAGGAGCTTTTTGACAACCTCAGTGACCTCCACTCCAGTGATGTGCAGACCCCCACCCAAACCCCCAGGGTTTTCCTCCTCCAGGGAGGGCGTGTTGGTAGGAATGAGGAGGTCCTCAAAGTATTCTCTCCACGTCTCGACGACATCCCCAGTCGAGGTAAGCAGCTTCCCACCTCGACTGTAAACAGTGTTTGTGGAAAACTGGCTCCCCCTCCTGAGGCGTCGGATGGCAGTCCAGAACCTTTTTGAGGCCAACCGATAATCACCCTCACCGTACTCCTCCCACGCCCGAAATTTTGCATCTGCGACAGCCTCGGCTGCAGCACGTTTGGCCTGCTGGTACCTCTCTGCTGCCTCGGGAGTCCCACAGGCTAATAAAACCTGATAGGCCTCCTTCTTCAGCAGGACGGCCCTTTTCACTGCAGGTGTCCACCGCCGGGTTCGGGAGTTACCACCACGTCAAGCACCGATGATCTTCCGGCCACAGCTATGGGCTGCCAGCTCAGCAATGGTGGCACGAAACATGGCGCATTTGGATTCCATGTCACCCACCTCCTCCGGGATGTGGTTGTAGCTCTGCCGGAGGCGGGAGTTAAAGGCCTCTCGGACAGGGGAGTCCGCCAAACGTTCCCAGTAGACCCTGATTACACGCTTGGGCCTGCCAGGTTTGGAAGGCAGCCTCCCCCACCACCAAAGCCAATTCACTCACCAAAAAATATTCATCGAAAAATAAGGAAATTAAGGAAAAATAGGGGAAAAGTTAAGGAAAATGCCGCAAAACAAGGCCAATTATGCAAAAAATCCCAAGCAAACAAAAACAAAAAAAACCCCAACAAAATTACTTACATTTTTATGTGAGGTGCGCATCTGAGTGTGTATGCGCATCTGTATGTGTGTGTATTTATATTTTATTTACACCTTATGTATTATTTTTGAGTGTTTAATTATTATTATAAGCATTTTTAGCGTTGAATATGTATCTATCGATATTATGTATACATGTATGTATATGTCAGTCAGGGGGTCAATTCTACTTCGTGGAAATTGGTGGTAGTGGGGGGGGGGGGGGGGGGGGGGGGGTCGGTTCCCATGAACCGTGGAAAATGAGGGATCCCTGTAATACTGTTAAATTAAATCAAACTTGCAACAATAGCCAATTTACTAGATTACAATTCGATGTATTTAAACAAACAATCTTGCAATCTAACTATTGGTTGCCTTGGTTTAAACATGTGGCAAAGTATAAGACATGAGCTATAGAAAAGTTAAATGATTGCAAGCACAGCCAGAACATGCAAACTCATGTACACTCTTGTTGAACCTGGGACTCAAATCCATTAACATCTTGTTGTACAATGGAGGTACTAACCACCATGCCACGGTGCCACCCAGGTTTATTTTAAGAAAGGTTCTAAACAAATTCACAATTCACAGCAGGGAAAATGTACCTTATTTAATTTGGTATCTGGACTGTTTCTCATTTGTTTATCCATCCTCCTTCTCTGAGTTTCAAAGATTGAAGGATACACTCCCTTTCCAATCATTGCAGCCCTGTGACTGTGATTGTAGAGAACCCAAACTGAAACTGCCTCAGCAACTGCCTTTGTTTAATTGCGGGATTGGAAATGCCCAGTGCTTGTTAAACTTGCCCTAAGGAATCTAATCTGGTAATAAATTACACATGTCGCAAAGCAATGAATTTCAATCACCTCTTCTGCCTGCTCTGGAGATTGCTTGTGTGTCAAACTGCCACTATGTCCACCAAGACATTTCAAAGATCTGAAAGTCCAGTCAAGAGGCATCATTCATGGGCCTTTTATAATTATTGATGAAATAAATAATAATGTAAAGTTCGGGTGACACCGTGGTGTAGTGGTAAGTACATCCTCCTATTGGAGGCCTAGGTTTGTCTCAGGTCGGGCTTTTCTGTGTGGAGTTTGCATGTTGTCCCTATGCTTGTATGGGTTTCCTCCGGGTACTACAGTTTCCTCCCACAGTCAAAAAACATGCACAACTGAAACATGCTAATTGGCTGTTTCACATCGCCCTAAGGGTTAGTGTGAATGGATGTGCTGTGTGTGTGTTGACCCTGCAATAATCTAGTGAGCTGTCAAGGGTGTACTTTGCCCTTTTCTTGAGTCAGCTAAGTTGAGTGCCAGCCTCCCCGCAACCATAATTAGAATTAAGCAGTTTAGAAAATGAAGGAATGAATGTAAAACCAGTCAAAAAAAACAAAACAAATCCCCCAGAGATTTGTACATGAACTTGCAAGTGTTATAATGTGAAGCAAGGTGGGGCAGGAGGTAAACAATGATGTATAATAATAATAATAATAATAATAATAATAATAATAATAATAATAATAATAATAACAACATTTTAACAGTTTTTTGCAAATCTTGTAAAAAAAAACAACCTGTGAAATACCATTTGCACTAGTAATCCTAGATGATAATATAGGTTTCTTTTTCTTTTGAGTGCTTCCTATGGGTGGTAAAGTGAAAGGTCATGTAGTTCACTACATTATGAATAATTATCACTACACAAAGTAAAAAAAATGAGAATGACTTGTAAAGGGTAATGAATACATGATCATTGCGTACTACAGTATATCTGTTATATGTGCATTTATGCGTATTTTTTTACATTGTTTTATGCACAGGCCCCCTTGCTATTGAAAAATTGAAAAATAAGAGTGAAATACACACACACACACACACTGCCCTCCTTTATTATTGGCACCCCTCATTAAACATGTTTTTTTTATTTTTTTTATTAATTTATTTTTTTTAGCTTCTAATAAATTCTTTTTTTTTTTTTTTCTAAATACAGACGCTCCCCAACTTACAAACATTCGTTTTACGAACATCCGGAGATATGAACAGGGCTGTTCGAGGTCGAAAGTGAAAGTGAAATGAAATTGAAGAACAAGCAGAAATAGAAATGAAATAAAATGTATAGAAAGATATATCATAAATGTTAGTATTAAATATGATTAAACATTATCGTGAGGTACACTTAATACTAGGCTCTAGCAGAGGGGCGTGGCTGACACGTGCTTTACACCATACGGGGGAAGAGAAGCAGAACCATACATTTCTGAACTCCTGCCAAAACTTTCAAAGAAGAAACAAATTGACTCTAGTATTATAATGAACACGGGATATAAAGATATTGATAATGCACAGATGGAGAGAGAGAGAGAGAGAGAGAGAGAGAGAGAGAGAGAGCGAGAGAGAGATCGTATACAGTACAAACGCGTATAGGTTACTTATACAAGGTTTAAACATACGTTCCCCTCTGAAGAATGACCTGTAATGACTTACAAACAAATTCATCTATCGAACAGCTGTCCAGAGCCTAACTCATTCGTAAGTTGGGGAGTGTCTGTAATATTGGACCACAATGAGAAAAGAGGAAACGCTAAACTTTAATTCAAGTGCATATATGTGGGGGAAAAAAATCTCACATTATGAAATAATCATTTTACATCAAGTCATGTGTACCACAATTATGAGCCCCCCCCCCCCCCCTCCACGATGTTAATACTTTGTACAAACATCCTTTTGTGAGCAAAACAACACCTAGTCAGTCTCCTATAAGATGTCAAACGATGGGAGAATACAGAAATAGGGATCTTGGGCTATTCTTCTCACTACAATCTCTATAAATCATCCAGCGACCTGGGTCCTCTCCTCTGTGCTCTCCTCTTCAGCCCACTCCACAGGTTTTCAATGGGATTGAGGTCTGGAGCCTGAGATATCCATGGGAGGAGCTTGATTCTAAGTCTGCTGAAACATTATAAAATGTCCTGCTATTACAAAGTGTTCATGATGCCATGCACCCTTAAAGGGCCCCTGGACCTCGAGAAAAAAAAAACAGGACAGCATCACCAATCGTCTCCATACTTCACAGTGGGCATGAGGTGCTTTTCTGCACTTCTCAACTTTTGTGTTCCGACAGACTCAATTACAGTGTTTGTTGCTGAAAAGCTCCATCTTGGTCTCATTTGACCAAAGCACACAGTTCCAGTTGAGGTCCCCGTACCACTTAACGAACTCCAGGTGATCACGTTTATGATTGTAAGTGAAAAAAGGTATTTTCCGTGCATGCCTCCCAAACACCTTGTGGGCATGTAGATTGCACCTGATGGTGGTGTTGGAGATTTTGTGACCTCAGGATGATAGCTTTTGCTGCAATTCTTTAACAGTGAGCTTTGGAGAACTTTTTTTGTCTTATCATCTTCCTCACTCTGCATGGTGGTAAAATACCCTTGCAGCCTTGTCCAGGTTTGTTTACCACTGTTCCAATTGCTTTAAACTTCGTAATGATTCTTCTGACAGTAGATATGGGCAGATGCAGGTGAGAGGCTGTTTCCTTGTAGACATTGCCTGACGTGTGAGGTTGACACCCATCTTGAATGGTGTGTTTCTTTTCTTTCCATGAAAAAAGTGGATAAGAGAAATGTGTTGTGTCATATTTATACCCCAGGTAAACAGAAAGTGATGAATGTTCCTAGATATTCTGATCAACTTTGTAAACTACTGTAAAAATGACTGAAATACTTCAGTAACATTTATTTCGAAGGAATTGTTAGGGGTGCCAATAATTATAGAGGGCAGAGAGAGAGAGAGAGAGAGAGAGAGAGAATGTGAGTGAGTGAGTGTGTATGTATGTGTGTATATATATATATATATATATATATATATATATATATATGTACTAGTCCTCCTCAAAAAATTAGCATATTGTGATAAAGTTCATTATTTTCTGTAATTTACTGATAAAAATTAAACTTTCATATAGTTTAGATTCATTACACACAACTGAAGTAGTTCAAGCCTTTTATTGTTTTAATACTGATGATTTTGGCATACAGCTCATGAAAACCCAAGATTCCTATCTAAAAAAATTAGCATATCATGAAAAGGTACTCTAAACAAGCTATTAACCTAATCATCTGAATCAACCAATTAACTCTAAACACCTGCAAAAGATTCCTGAGGCTTTTAAAAACTCCCAGCCTGGTTCATTACTCAAAACCGCAATCATGGGTAAGACTGCCGACCTGACTGCTGTCCAGAAGGCCATCATTGACACCCTCAAGCAAGAGGGTAAGACACAGAAAGAAATCTCTGAGCGAATAGGCTGTTCCCAGAGTGCTGTATCAAGGAACCTCAGTGGGACGTCTGTGGGAAGGAAAACGTGTGGCAGAAAACGCTGCACAACCAGAAGAGGTGACCGGACCCTGAGGAAGATTGTGGAGAAGGGCCGATTCCAGACCTTGGGGGACCTGTGGAGGCAGTGGACTGGGCTACAGGTGCCGCATTCCCCATGTCAAGCCACTTTTGAACCAGAAACAGCGGCAGAAGCGGCTGACCTGGGCTACAGAGAATCAGCACTGGACTGTTGCTCAGTGGTTCAAAGTACTTTTTTCCACTGAAAGCAAATTTTGCATGTCATTTGGAAATCAAGGTGCCAAAGTCTGGAGGAAGACTGGGGAGAAGGAAATGCCAAAATGCCTAAAGTCCAGTGTCAAGTACCCACAGTCAGTGATGGTCTGGGGTGCCATGTCAGCTGCTGGTGTTGGTCCACTGTATTTTATCTAGGGCAGGGTCAATGCAGCTAGCTATCAGGAGATTTTGGAGCACTCCATGCTTCCATCTGCTGAAAAGCTTTATGGAGATGAAGATTTAATTTCAGCACGACCTGGCACCTGCTCACAGTGCCAAAACCACTGCTAAATGGTTTACTGACCATGGTATTACTGTGCTCAACCTGCCAACTCCTGACCTGAACCCCATAGAGAATCTGTGGGATATTGTGAAGAGAAAGTTGAGAGACACCAGACCCAACACTGTGGATGAGCTTAAGGCTGCTATCGAAGCATCCTGGGCCTCCATAACACCTCAGCAGTGCCACAGGCTGATTGCCTCCATGCCACGCCGCATTGAAGCAGTCATTTCTGCAAAAATATTCCCGACCAAGTATTGAGTGCATAACTGAACATAATTATTTCAAGGTTGACTTTTTTTGTATTAAAAACACTTTTATATTGGTCAGATGAAATATGCTATTTTTTTAAGACAGGGATTTTTTTTTGTTTTTCTTTCCTTTTTTGCCAAAATGATCAATATTAAAACAATAAAAGGCTTGAACTACTTCAGTTGTGTGTAATGAATCTAAACTATATGAAAGTTTAATTTTTATCAGTAAATTACAGAAAATAATTAACTTTATCACAATATGCAAATTTTTTGAGAAGGACTAGTATATGTATGGGGCCAGTGGTGTAGTGGTTAGGCTGCTGCGCTCATGATCAGGAGGTTCAAATCCCAATGTGTTCAAATCCCAGTTAGACCCCCACTGTGCTAAGACCACTGGCAAGGTCTTAACCACGCAAGTGCCTCTGTTCACCCAGCAGTATAAATGGGTACCAGTAAAAATATACTTGGAAGGTAACCTGCGATGGACTGCAGCCCATCCAGGAGGAGTTGAACTCCAAGTCACTTCACGCTAGAGAAACCGGGGATAAGCACTAGCCTGATGAGCCACTATGACTCGGGTGTAAAAAGCTCAGAGGACTTTACCTACCTGTATTAATATATATTATTCTATAATCACCTGAAGAGAGAGGATGGTTTCACCACCCCTCGAAACAGATCTGTAGTGATAAATGGAGTTTCAATAGAAAGTCTTTGTCCTGTCCTTTTATTTTTGTTTCTTCTTCTTTTACTTTCGGCTGCTCCCTTCAGGGGTCGCCACAGCAAATCATCCGCCTCCACCTCACCCTGTCCTCCGCATCTTCTTTTCTGACTTCAACGACCTTTATGTCTTCCTTCACCACATCCATAAATCTCTTCTTTGGTCTTCCTCAAGGCCTTCTGCCTGGTAGTTCCAACCTCAGCATCCTACTGCCAATATACTCACTATCCCTCCTCTGTACATGTCCAAACCATCTCAATTTTGCCTCTCTGACTTTGTCTCCAAAACATCTTACATGGGCTGTCCCTCTGATATACTCGTTTCTGATCCTATCCATCCTCGTTACTCCCAGAGAGAACCTCAACATTTTCATCTCTGCTACCTCCAGCTCTGCCTCCTGTCTTTTCCCCAGGGCCACTGTTTCTAAGCCATACAACATCTCTGGCCTCACCACCGTCTTGTACACTTTTCCTTTCATTCTTGCTGACACTCTCCTATCGCACATCACACCGGACACTTTTCTCCAACCATTCCAGCCTGCCTGCACACGCTTCTTCACCTCTTTTCCACACTCTCCATTGCTCTGGATTGTTGAGCCTAAGTACTTAAAATCCTCCACCTTCGTTATCTCTGCTCCCTGTAACATCACCGTTCCTCCTGGGTCCTTCTCATTCACACACATGTATTCTGATTTTCTGAGGCTAACCTTCATTCCTCTCCTTTCCAGGGCATACCTCCACCTCTCTAGATTTTCCTGCACTTGTTCTCTGCTCTCACTACAGATCACGATGTCATCTGCAAACATCATAGTCCATGGAGATTCTTGTCTCACCTCGTCTGTCAGCCTGTCCATCGCCATAGCAAACAAGAAGGGGCTCAGAGCTGACCCTTGATGCAGTCCTACCTCCACCTTGAATTCGTCGGTCACACCGACAGCACACCTCACCGCTGTCTTACATCTCTCATACATTTTCTCATCATATTTTTGTTTATATATATATATATATATATATATATATATATATATATGTAATGTTCAGCATAACCATGCATTGCTATCCAAGCATTATTATTCATTCATTCATTAATTTTCTGAACCTCTTAATCCTAATCAAGGTCGCGGGAAGGCTGGGGTAGGCGAGGGCGAGGGCAGAGTACACCCTGAATAGCTCGCCAGGTCATCGCTGGCAGAAACACGCTGATGGCTATATGCAGCCTCCAATCATTATTAGTTTTGATTAAGTCTACTTATTGCATTAACTGCAGTGGATATTGAGTTGGAAGAAAGTTAATGTGAGCTAAATCAATATCTCAGGTTTGCAGCTCACTTTAAACCACATTGTTAAAGAGAAACAATGCGTCCCTCACATCACTGCTTAGCTCTGTCATTGGACTTCATCTACCCCCACCAGCTATTTTGAATCTTTTACCTTTTTCCTTCCATCATAAACCAAATGAGATGGTTACAGCACTGTGGTAATTTGAATCCGTTCTTTATTTTCTTTATTATTCTCAGTCGAACATTATCAATTTTTTATTTTGGCTTAACAAGAACTGTAGAAGTAGATTGTAATGTTACCATGCTGATTGTCTCAGGGTATGAAAAGAGAGATGAGAGATGCACAGTTGTACGTTTTAGGCATATACTGTATCAGAACAATGATAAGTGGAAGGAATAGCACAGTGCGTTCTAATTCATCTGTCTTTAGGGGGTGTGCTTTTATAATGAGAATTTTGCAGACTGTCCATTCTCACAGTATGAGAACATCATCTCTCTTTTTATTTATTCATGTCATGATCAGTGGATGCTGTGGCTTATGCCACATTGTATCTCGCACTCTGCTTCATGTTGGTGCTTCTGTACAAAAAAGTTGTACACAATGCTCAATGCACATTTTCTCATGTAGTCTCATCTCAGGTGCCCATCAGTGCCAAAGCCCACTATGCTCCAAGCTCTCAATGTATTTATTTCTGTTTAAAGCTTGGGCTGTAATGACTGACCTGTGCTAGAGAGACCAAAGCCTGGAGGAAATTAGTCACTCTACTTTTAATGAGAGCAGATCAGATCAATTTCCTCTGCTTTCTGCTCTGTTTGCATGACAGCATGTCTCAGTAGAGATGAACTGCTTGATAATGCCTAAAGAAAGCTGCAACGATGTTTTAATTACTCCAACGTATTTTCCCTATGGTATCAGACATTAGTTTCCAAAGAAATCTTACACTTCATTCTTGCTTAAAATATTCATACTGAACTGTTTCCATATACAGTGGTACCTCACTTTTACGAAAGTCCCACCAAACGAAAAATTCAGGTTACAAAACGCATTTTCCTAAAATTTTTGTCTCTGGATATGAAACAAGTTCACGTTAAGAAAGTGCCATCTCAAAAATTCAAACGCGCCATTCAAACATTCAATCAATGCGCAAATTGCTTTCCCAATGGTTGCCTCCCAACACCCTGTTCCTGCTGGCCTCCCATTGGCGAGGAGGAAGCTGAATCTCCATAATACAGTACTGTACCCATAATGCTTTTTGTGTGCCTTCAACCCATTGTCATGCGTGAAGGAGAGTTGTGCTGTTGGTTCGTGAGTTACGTGAGTTTTTTTTTCGTTCTTAATCATGAGCCCCAAGAAAGTGATTCCCGGTCAGATTGGAAAGAAGAAGCGGACTCCGTTATCAATTAAAGTAAAACAGGAGATGATAAAAAAATACGAAGGTGGGATGCTGTTGAGTGTAATCGCAAAGGAGTATAGCTGAAACCCCTCTACAATCGGGACGATATTAAAGCAGAAGGGGGCCTTAAAAGCGACGACCCCGTCGAAAGGCCTCACTGTGTCATCACTGAACGACAAGATGAGGAGAGTGTTACTCCTTTGGATAAAGGAGAAAGAAATTGCTGAAAATACTGTGACTGAGGCGATTATTTTGGAAAAAGCAAGCGCCATACTTAAGGACCCCATGAAGGAGGGTGAGGTGAGGGTTCTTCGGACCAGCAACCCCCGGAATTTAAAGCGTCGCATGGGTGGTTCGAGAGATTTAAAAAAAGAATGGAATCCACTCTGTATCTGTTAATACAATGGTTTAATATGTTAATAAAATGTTAAAATGATTTAATAGATAATTTTCTTTTACTTTTAACACATATTTCATACAAAATTGGGTACTTTTATAATTTTTAAAGGGTTTCTGGGGTAGTATTGGGAGCCTTGGAATGAATAAACGTTTTACATGTAAAATGAGGTTCAATTTACGAAAAATCCAGGTTACGAAAAAGGAGATGGAACGATTAATTTTGTAAGGTGGGGTACCACTGTATTTAATTCCCATTTCAGCCAACTCACCTACGCAGCCTCATGTTTTTGTTTAATGTAAGGAAACCAGAGACCCTGAAGAACATCCACTCTAATATAGGTCTCAAATAGTAACTTGGTATGTGAGATATGTGAGGACTGATATATAGCTGGGTCTATTGTGGTGATTCCATGAGCATTCCAGCAGATTTTGCACAAAAATTGAGGTAGAAAATATTGAAACGTAAGAAACACGAGCATTTGGCTTACATAAAATCATTTATGCCACAATTATTAGGACCATTGAGCTTAATATTTTGTACAACCCCCTTTTGATAACAAAACATTTTTTTTTTACAGATTATAGATTATATTTAACTTTATTGTCATTACAAATTATGGTAATAGTTCAGTTTAGCATCCGATCAGAAGTGCATAGAGCAACAAGTGCTATGTGTGTGTATATATATATATATATATATATATATATATATATATATATATATATATATATATATATATATATATCTTTATATGTTTACAGTGGTACCTCACTTTACGAAAGTCTCACCAAACGAAAAATGCAGATTACGAAATGCATTTTCCTAAAATTGTTATCTCTGTATACGAAACAAGTTCACATTACAAAAGCGCCATCATAAAAATTATAAAAAACGCGCTATTCGTATATTAAAACGCGCCATTCAAACATTCAAACAATGCATGAACTGCTGTCTCGTAAATGACATTCAAACATCCTGCCCCGCTGGCCTTCCATTGGCTAACAACTGAGCTGTCGTTCATGTCACCTTCACTCGAGCGCCATCTTAGACAGGGATCCCATTGGCTAGGAGAGATGATGCAGCTACCTCCCATTGCGTATTATGGAGCTGAATCGATGTTGAAGCAGAAGGAGGTCTTAAAAGGTATGCTTTTATAATTTTTAAAGGGTTTAGGGGTATGAATCACACGTTTGGAATGAATCACACGTTTTACATGTAAAATACTTTTCAATTTACGAAAAATGCAGGTTACGAAAAAGGCTCTGGAACGGATTAATTTCGTAAAGTGAGGTACCACTGTGTGTATATATGTATATATATATATATATATATATATATATATATATATATATATATATATATATATATATATATATATATGTGTGTGTGTGTGTGTGTGTGTGTGTGTGTGTGTGTGTGTGTGTATAGGTGGAGATAGTCATGTAAACAGCATCTAATCTTCTCCAATAATGTTCACAAGATGTGAGAAAGCAGGATCTTGGACCATTCCTCTTTGCACAATGTCTCTCAATCATCCAGTGACCTGGGTCCTCTTCTCAGCTCCCTCCTCTTCAGCCCACTCCACAGTTTTTCAGTGGGGCTGAGCTTTGAGGCCTGAGATGGCCATGGGAGGAGCTTGATTCTGGGTCTGCTGAAACATTTCTGTGTAGATTTGGTCACATGTTTAGGGTCATTATCTTGTTAAAAGGACTAGTGATGACCAATCTTCAGCTTTTGATCAGAGGCCACCAGATTTTGATATAAAGTGTTCTGGTATTTCAAAGCGATCATGATGCCATGCACCCTAACAAGGTTCCCAGGGCCTCTGGAAGAAAAACAGGCCCACAGCATCACCGGTCCTCCCTCATACTTCACAGTGGGCATGAGGCCCTTTTCTGCATTATCCTCTCTGTGTTCTGTGAGACCCACTTAAAGTGTTTGTTGCCAACAATGCTCTGTCTTCTCATCTGTCCAAAGCACATGGTTCCAGTTGAAGTCCCAGTACCGCCTAGTGAACTCCAGACAATTCATGTTTTTGATTATGAGTGCCTGCCAGTGTGCCTGCCTCCCAAACAGCTTGTTGGTATGTAGATAGCACCCAATGGTTGTTTTGGAGAATTTGCGGTGCCAAGATGATACCTTTGTTGCATTTCTTTAACAGTGAGCTTTGGAGAACATTTTGATTCCCTTACCATCCTCATCACTGTGCGTGGTGGCAGAATAACCTTGCGTCCTTGTCCAGGCTTGTTTCACAACTGGAACAGTGGGAAACAAGCCTGGACAAGGACGCAAGGTTATTCTGTCACCACGCACAGTGATGAGGATGGTAAGAGAATCAAAATGTTACAAAACTAAGAAGTGATTCTTCTGACAATCGATTTGGGCAGGTGCAGGCAAGTGGCTATTTTCTTGTATCCACTGCCTGGCTTGTGAAGGTCGACACACATCTGCCTTACTTGAATGGTGTGTTTCTTTATCTTTCCCACGTTGAAGAGTGGATAAGAGAAATGGCCTCGGTGTCTTTTGATATTTATACCCCAGGGAAAAAGGAAGTGATGAATTACTAATGAAATGTTACCAGATCCTTCAGTGCAGCTAACCGAGTTATCAAAGACCAGACATGTCTCTCAGTGGCAATGGTGAGAGACATGTAAAATAATCATTGTTGACTTTGGTTAAAAGTAGGCTTCATAGATGTCAGTGTGTTTCTGTCCTGTGATGGTCTGGCAAGCTGTCCAGGGTGTACTCTGCCCTCACCTCGAGTCAGCTGAGATGGGTGCCAGCCTCCCCACAGCCTAATTAGCATTAAGCTTGTCAGAAAATGAATGAAGTCATGTTCCTGGATACTCTCATCAACTACTGTAGAAATTACAGAAATACTTCAAATACAGTTATTTCCTAGGAATTGTTAGGGGTGCCAATAATTGTGGAACAGATGATTTAATATTTCTTTGTCAGGGATTTTTCCCCCTTAAAATTTACTTGAGTTGAAGGTTACATTTTTCTACAATTTTCAGTGTGAGAGTAGCTTCTGCAATAAAAACTAAATTTATTTTAAGGGTTTTAATACATCTTAACCCGGGGTGCCAATAGTTATGGAGGGTAGCGTAAGTATTTAATTCTTCATATTTGGTTTTTAGATTAAACAACTGAAAAAAAATGGTATGAATGCATTCATTTTCTGAACCATTTAATCCTAATTAGGGTTGCGTTGAGGCTGGCACCAATCTTAGCTGACTTTGGGCAAGGGTAGACTACACCCTGGACAGTGCACCAGGCCAGGTGTGAAGAGAAATGCATTGATGGCATCTCAATGGTCTGCTCTTTATGAATGACAGCAATGGTGCTTTTACATGCCTCTCTCCACAGACAGTGATCGACATGGTTGGCCTTTGATGACCCAGTTTGCAGCACTAGGGGGACAGCAGAGACAGCTTGGTGATGGCAGGGCTTGAATCCACGACCGATCAGTAAGTCAGCAGCCTATCGCCTCACCAACCCTGCCCATTGCTTAAATGTATATTTTTGAAATCATATACTAATGCTCATGCAGCTCTAATGACTTTAAAGCAAGTAATCACAGCAAAACCATCAACCTTCAACTCAGACCTCTATTTTTTAGATTTATATTTACTGCATTTAGCAGGTACTCTTATCCGGAGTGACTTACAGAAGTGCTTTGAAGTCACATTCTTGTTCTGGTTCACTAGGACATAAACTAAGTATACCATCAGTCAAAACTCGGTGGGTTGGTGTGTGGAATATTTATTTGTGTGTGTGTGTGTGTGTGAGAGAGAGAGAGAGAGAGAGAGAGAGAGCAAGTGAGTGAATATAATAGTGCTAATCCAAATATTTCTGAAAAAGGTAGGTTTTTAAGCCGTCGTTTGAAGACGCTCAGTGACTCAGCTGTCTGGACAATTAGAAGCAGCTCATTGACCTTGGTGCCAGAACAGAGAAGAGTTTACGTGCATGTTTTCCTTGTTCCTTTATGCAAGTAGGCAGTGCTGACTGATAGAAGAGAATGTGATGCAGTGCAGGGTGTGATAAGTGTTTTAATGTAGGAGGGTGCAGGTCCATTTTTTTTTTTTTTTCTTGAACAATCGATGAACAGAAGAGCAACTTGTTTTTGAACAGCCCAAAGTTGAACAAAGTAGCAGGTCTTGTTTGCAAACTATTCATGAACACACTGCAACTTGACTTTGAACAGACCACAACCAGTACAGCAATTTGGGCTTGTGAACAGCCAATGAGGAGGTCAGCAGCTTATTTCTGAATACTTCTGTAGAGAAGCTGAGTAGCTCCTTCAGTGGACGACTGAGGCATCCTCAGTGCAGGAAGGATCACTACCGCAGGTCGTTCATTCCCACCGCTGTCAGACTGTACAATGCCACTTTGTAACTGTCTGTGAAAATACCGGTTATGTGCAATAAAAACCCCATGCACTTTAATCAACCACATCTACCCCACTGACTGTGAACCATATCAACCCATCTACTCTGCCCTCAGATACATTACACTTTAATATAGGCCCGTCTATAAAGTCGTTCCCTTCTTTTCTTTTCTTTTTTATTAATTTATACTATTTATGTAGGGGCAGTGGTGGTCTAGTGGTATAGGGCGCTGGATCGCTGACCCAAAGGTTGGGGGTTCGAGTCCCACTCTCCACAAGGTTGTCACTGTCCCCCCCCAGTGGAGCTAACTGGGTTATCAAAGGCCGGCCATGTCTCTCACTGTCTATGGTGTGAGGCATGTAAAAGAACCATTGCTGACTTTCGACAAGAGTAGGCTGCAAAGCCGTCAACGTGTTTCCGCCCTGCGATGGCCTGGTGAGCTGTCCAGGGTGTACTCTGCCCTCGCCCAAAGTTGGCTGGGATGGGCACCAGCCTCCCCGTGACCCAAATTAGGATTAAGCGGGTACAGAAAATGAACTGAACTGAACTATTTATGTAGCTATTTATTTATTTACTTATATAATATATATGTATGTGTGTATGTTTGTATTTGTATCTATTTTTGCACCCCCCTACTGATGGTACCTCAAGAACCTGTAACAGTGAATTTCTCCATTGTGAGATTAATAAAGCTGTATCTTATCTTATCTTATCTTATCTTATCTTATCTTCTATCATCATTTACTGATGCTCATAAAGAACTGAACTTCTGTACTCTAAAGCAGACAACCACACCATCTCAGATTTCCATTTATGAACAAGTGATGACTAAATTAGAAGCTTCACTCTGAAAAGGGTCCTTGACGAGCTTACAAAGCCCCTGCTGACTTGTCCGGAGAGAAATAGAGAGTTTTCACTGTCGTACTGCACACACTGACTTGATTCAAGCCAATGTATTACACAAACTGTACCTCATAGTACTTAATTATTAAGAAGTGCTTAATAATTTCACATAATTTGTGATGCCATGTATTCTTTATCCTACCTGTGTTAGTGAGCTGGATGTTTGATAATGAGTGCTGATAGTGTTGGATAATGCACCGAATCGAATGCTAGTAAGCAGGCAAAGATCCTTGCTGCAACCAACATACAGGAGGAAACAGAAAAAAAAAAAAAAAAAAAAAAAAAAAGGAAGACAGAATGAACAATCTGTACAAGGGTCCATCAGATACAGGATTGCAAACATAATCCTTTTTCTTTGACCTGCTAATCCAGGTTTTTCCTGTTAACTCTTTCTTGAGGTGAATCAGTAAATCAGTCATTTAATTGACTGGGCCAGTGGAAGAGAAAAGATACCTGTAAGCCCCACTTGACATGTCAGGCTCTATCCCTGATAACCCCTTCAGTAACCTTGCAGTAATTCTGAATAAAAACTTTTTTGTTGCCTTGAACATCTTTATAGGGCACTTAGCTCAGAAAATAAATCCTGCCCCACTTATGGTTTGACCATGGTCGAATTGAGTCAAGGAGGCAGTGGTGGTCTAGTGGTATAGGGCGCTGGATCGCTGATCCAAAGGTTGGGGGTTCGGGTCTCACTCTTCACAAGGTTGTCACTGTCCCCCCCCAGTGCAGCTAACTGGGTTATCAAAGGCGGGCCATGTCTCTCACTGTCTATGGTGAGAGGCATGTAAAAGAACCATTGATGACTTTCGTAAAGAGTAGCTGCAAAGTCGTCAGCGTGTTTCTGTCCCTTGCTAAAAAGGGTTGTGACGGGAAGGGCATCCGACGTAAAAATCTCTGCCAAATCAAACGTGTGAATCAGATGATTCGCTGTGGCGACTCCCGAGTAAAAGGGAAAAAGCCGAAAGGAAGACAGACATGGTCGAATTGAGTCACACAATTGTACATGACATTTTTGTAAAAATTCCCTACACAAACCTGTCTGCAGTTCAGGCCAAAAAATGTTCCTTATGTAAACTATTATCATTAATGAATTATTGCATGAACTTCATTCTTAATCATTGATTATGTTTTCATGTGATTTGATAAGAACTTGACTTTACCTCCACATGCTGCAAGCATGTAGGCCGGCATGTTGCAATGAGGAACACCTTTTGTTCTAACATTAACCACCAGATTTTCTCAACCGTTTTCATGCAGGGCCAACACATGTACAATTGTGTACTTGTGTACTGAAATGGCCTATTGTGGAATCTGGGCTTCTGTGAGGGTAAGTAAGGCAGATGTATAATTGTACATTCAGCTGCTGAAGGGGATAAACTCAATACTTACCAATTCTGGTTTAACCAGAATTGCTGTAAGCATATCAGATGTTCTAAAAGCATGCAAAGTAACACTCAAAGATGAAAACATATTTTAGCCTGAAGTAATAATTTTATATTTGAATGCCATCACTGTTGTTTGTTCACGACAGAAACTTATGCTAAGCCAAGCCTCCAGGTTTCTTTCTAAATAAGGCTTAAGCGCACTGATTTCTAAATATACTGTGGGGGTATTTTAGACTCTGCGTGCTTGTGATCTTACAAATGCAAAAGGCAGAGGTGGCATAAGCACCACATCTCATACACTATGCTGAGTAGCAAACAGACAGTACATAGGGTGATTGAACATTCATTTATCATTAAACTTTCAAATTGTATATATCCACATAAACATAGTCTGTACCGCCTACCATTGAGTAGAAATTATTTGATTTTGCTGTGTATATTCCAAGTCTTCAGGGGATAGAATTTAGGTTGACTGAATAAATTTGCAAATTACAGTATGTCTGTGCATAGCCTCACTGGAGCACTTAGATTTCTGCTCTCTTTAATGAATCTTATTTCTGAGCAGAGATATGGTATGATGTTCACTGTTATTAGGTCTAATAGATTTCATTGGTGAAGCATGGTCATGCGCTATTACTAAACGTCGGATCTTCTCTAGTAGCATATTATGGTAAATGCAAGTGACATGAAGTGTTCCGTAATAACCGCTCTGTAGTCAGTCTATCTCACTTAAGTATAATGCTGTTTTATGTCTTCCTCCTCCCATTTCGAATTACTATGGGTTGAGTATGGGAAATAAAATGTAGCAGGAGCAATAAGGTGGACATTACGTCATCTGATACAATAGGTCATATCAAGATTCACATGCATTATTTAGGGTTTATTGCTTGTACTGCTGGCTTGCAAATGCAAATATGTCTGTTACTGCAATTACAGGTAATCAAACTCATTGATTCTGAACAACTTAACGGCCTTTTTTTTTTTTGCCCTTTATACAGTCAGCATTTTAAATAAAATCATGTTTCAAATTAATGTGCCACCCTTATATTGTTAGGGATTTCATTAAAATCACAAACTTCATTAAATGGAAGATTGTTTAATATTATTACTGTTATCGCAATTCTTGCATTGTTGGATGACCCACAAAAACATATAATTGCAAGCTTGCATATAATTAAAATTTATTTTTATACTCTGGATTGACAATAGGATATTCTTCTTCCTGTGAAAATATAAATTTGTCAAAAGCAAATCTTGAAATATCAGTTGGTTAATGGAAAAGTATATGGTTGAAATAAAGGAATAAATAATGATTGTGCTACTAACCCTTATAATGTTTATCTTACGTACAATCACACTCATGGTGTGGTTTGCTATTTAGGGCTTGTAATCAAGCAGTATATGGATTTTATATAACATTTTATATCTTTTAGAACAATCTATGTTAAAAAAAAATTGTGTTTGTATACTTGATGCTTGAGCATGAGCATTTAACTTCTGAGTTTTTTGGATTTATTTATTTTGGGTATATTCTACAGAAGGTCAAGATAGAGCTATAAAATACGTGTATGGGTTTGCTTGTACTAGTATATGTGTTGACTGTGGATTATTCCATATAATTACACATTTTCTCATGTGGCTTTGTATTTACTGGCACTGCACTTCAACAACAACCCCCACATTCTGCTGTTTAATTACCCTGGACTATTGATCTCTTCTCGGTGTAGTCCACGGTCTTGGCGCTGTCCAGGCAGTGAAGTGCTAGGCCACCTGACTCAATGAACCACTATTTATTTGTCTTAGTTTTGGGGTCACTGTTATATCACTTTAAACTGTAATAGTCATCAGGGCAGTTTATATAGTAAGATAAAAAATTAGAATAGTTTCATGGTGGAAAAAAAAAATAATAATAATAATTCATCACACTTACGGTAATATAGAGCATTGCACAAGGCAAAGAGAATTTAAACAGAGAAAAAACATTTCAAATTTGAACTTCCCATAAAGTAGCTCCCTGGATATATACTTCTTGAGTGTACTATTCTCCTTTATTTATGTTATTATTATCTTTAAAATAGATTCAAATTTATTTTGTTGTGGAGTAGGATTGCAACCTGTCATATACACGGATCCGTCACTTTCCGCGGTTAATTGGGACTGAGATCCCCACGCGACCATCAAAATCCGCAAAGAAGAACCCCCCCGCTTCGACTGATGTCAAATCTTGACAACCTTGTGGGGACTCGAACCCCCAACCTTAGGATCAGCGATCCTGTGCCCTAACCACTAGACCACCACTGCCCTGCCCCCTATTCTTCTGTAATTTACTTATTTTTTAATTCGATGAATATTTAAAAAAAAAAAAACACGATGCACTGAAGCTGCATGAATTGAATTTGAAGCACAAAGTAGCGAGGGATCCCTGTATATGGGGTAAAAAAGTGTCCTGTGGATGTGATGTGTGTGTAAATTAATACAATTTAAATTATTAGAAATAAAATGTTTTTATTTTATGTAAATATAAAAACATAAGATGACTTCCATTTTGTGCCTCATGCACTGTGACTGCAAGTTAGGGCTGCATTTCAACCTAGCATGGAGTCCTTTATGCTTGAAGTTCATTTTGCACTTTCAACGGCCTCTCACTCCATCCCCGACATAAACTGAGATGAGTGAGTGAAATTGGATATGACACATAGCTTACCATTCACTTTTGGTAAGTTATTAAAAAATAGGAAAAAGAAATAGGCACAATAATCTTATCATTCTTTCATAATGTTCGCATGATATATGAATGGGATACCGTGCATTTTAATTTATAAGCGAGCATATGTAAAGTAGAAGAATATGACAAAACATTGAGAAAATCTAATAAACAATGAAAAAGTCAGAAGTAGAGGTGGATTAAGAGGCCGCATTGACGTGTACTAGACAGGAAGTCTAGTATTGTTTAACATAGCTTTCATCTTCTGGATGCTGGAAACATGGTACATTAGACCTCTTCAAATTTGACTTTTTTTCATCAAACATATGCAAACTGATAGTTTTCCCATTCTCCAAGCTCTAAATTAACTAAATATTCCAGTTACTTTGATCTTGGACCTAGGCTATGCCTGCCCCAAGAGCCATGGAGTTTTATTGTTGATGCTTTTCAAAAACTCTGCAAAATTGGGGATATTATGTCTTTGTTTTCATTGTAGCTTCCCAGAGGTTGATGCTATAGCATTAAAAGTGGTACCAAATGAAAGCCAATATTTTTTTTTTGCATGTGGTTGTAAACACATGAACATCTTCGAAAGGATGACATGCAATACATAACTTTGTCTCAAAAATGTTACTCTTAATAACACACACACACACACATATATATATATATATATATATATATATATATATATATATATATATATACACACACACACACACACACACACACATATATATATATATATGTGTGTGTGTGTGTGTGTGTGTGTATATATATATATATATATATATATATATATATATATATGTATAAAATATAAAATTTGTTAAAATTTACACAGGTGTTCATATGTTTTGTTGTGTTTACTACCACATGCAACAAAATTTTATTGGCTTTCATTTGGTACCACTTTTAATGCGATAGCATCAACCTCTGGGAAGCTACAATGAAAACAAAGACATAATATCCCCAGTTTTGCAGCGTTTTTCAAAAATGTCAACAATAAAACTCCATGGCTCTTGGGGTCAAAGGTCCAAAATCAAAGTAACTGGAATATTTAGTTAATTTAGAGCTTGGAGAATGGAAAAATATCAGCTTGCATATGTTTGAAGAAAAAAGTCAAATTTGAAGATGTCTAATGGTACATTTGTTGTACGAATAATGAGTAATTGGTCAAATACAGAGATCTATTTAAGAATGATCTATTCTCAGTATGGCATTTGAGACCAATGAATGTATCACAAATTAACAGACAAAATGTTATCTAACTTTATGTTTTTTTATGTTATCTAACCAACTGTTATCTAATTTTATCCTCCTCAGTAATCCTTCTTTTAAACCTTCATAAGAATACAACATGATGAATCTCGGTGGCTGAAAGAATCCATTTCTGCTGCTGTATTCAACATTTATATGACAGACCTGAACATTTTATTGGAAGCTCCCTTTGAACTTAAAAATTCATGATTGCTCAGCGCAGAGGGTAATCTAAGAAGAGGTACACGCAGCAGGAGACGGGAACAGCATTAAAGGGAAGAAGAACCCTGGCCCAGTTTTAATGAGCTACCCTGATCAGTTAAAGTCCTCAGACTCTTGGAAGCAGTGTGAAGGATGGACAAGCCCAATCAACTCAACACCCAAAGGCCTTTGGAAAAAAAAACAAAAAAAGAAGTGTATGTGTAAGTGACACAACTGTCACAGCTAGGTGAAAGAGTCTGTATCTTTTCTTACTTTTTTCCTATCTGCCCCATTCTGTTGCTCACTCTCTCGCGTCATAGCTGAGGATTTTGGAAATTCTCTTTCATCTCGGAGATAGAAAGGGTCACTGGGGAAAAATAAGATATCATTACGAGGAAGTGATCTTTACCCAGACTTCCCATCCTGTGGGACCAATGTGGAGATGAAGGGTTGAATAATGAATATGTCAGAACAGGAAAAAGGGAAAAAGGATAAAGAGGTAAAAATGAAGAGTTAGCCAGGTCTGAATAAAATGTAAACCAATTTTTTCCCAATAAGGTCTTGATCTAAGGTGGGATAGAAGTTCTGTCTATGACAATTCTGCTTCTTTTTTTTTTCATAAGTCTCTCTCTCTCTCTCTCTCTCTCTCTCTCTCTTGCAAAACAAAAGATGGACCAAGTAGTAGTAGGGCAGGGGGTGGAGGTGGGGTATGTATGTGGAATCTGTATTAAGAACATATTGGAATTTCTACGGTTTTCATGTTACATTTATAGTTTTACAAATATTTTTAATGATTTATTTTCATAAGAAAAAAAAGACTAAAGTGCTCTTTTTACATGAAACCTGAGACATGAAAATATGCCTTTGTTTTGATGCAAAATTATTTCTTGTGACATCTAGGTTAATCAGGATTCCCTCAATAATCCTTATTTGGCATTAACACCTTTTAAAACATTTATCTCTAAACAACCAGTGCTTATGCTATTAGGGTGACAGGGATGCCAGAGCCAATCTCAGCTGATCTCAGGAGGAAGCAGAGTGCACCAGTCTATTGCAGGACTACAATGACACAAACAACCTGTCACACTCACATTCATGCCTATTGGCAATTTATTGCAGCCCGTTGATCAACTGTGCATGACTTTGCAACTGTGCATGAAAATCACACAAGCATGGGGAAAACATACAAACTCGAAAGAGATAGACTCTGCTTCAACACTCGGGCTTCAACCTGAGACCTTGCTCTGAGCCAACAGTGCTGGCCACTTCACCGTCAGACCAATAAAAAGAGAATTTTAAAAAAAAGTGTTGTGTTCCACTCATGTCACCCAAGAACAAGAATCAAAGGTACAAATCACTAAAACATGACTGTTGTTAAAAAAAACAGCCCACAAGATTCAATTCTAATCTATAATTGTTCTTTTTTAGTGAGTATATGCCTATTGTAGCTTCAGATTCCTGTTATTGGATGGAAACGAGGAACAGAAGTGATGTGGTCAATAAATATTATCTGGAGTGGATAATGCTTGAATCAGACTGACTGACAAAAACCCATGTTTATTGATTCTGTAATAATGGAAATTCAACAATATTGCAGTGCAATAAGCCCCCTGTGTTTTACCAAATAATAATAAAAAAAAACACTTTATTTGGGTGTATGGTTTGCATACTGAATGAGTTTTAAAAGATATTTTTACATTAAATAATAAACAATAAAATATTGTTTTAGTTTGCCTTTGTTATTTTCCACATAATACAAAATTATTCAGTCGACACACTATTTACAAAATTGATCCATTTCAGTGCCTTTTTTGTAACCTGGAGTTTTCGTAAGTAGAGGTGCATTTTACATGTAAAACATGTGATTCATTCCAAGGCTCCCAAGACTACCCCATAAACCCTTTAAAAATGATAAAAGTACACCGATTTTGTATGAAATATGTGTTCAAAATAAAAGAAAATGATTTACCTTTTTTTAAATCTCTCGAACCACCCATGCGATGCTTTAAAGTCTGGAGGTTGCTGGTATAAAGAACCCTCAGCCCCACCCCCACCCTCCTTCACGAGGTCCTTAAATATGGCAGTTGCTTTTTCCAAAATAATCGTGTCTGTCACTGTATCTCCGCTTTTAATGCCTCCTTCTGCTTCAATATTGTTTCGAAATAATTGCCTCTGTCACTGTATCTCCGCTTTTAAGGTCTCCTCCTGCTTCAATATCGTCCCGATTGTAGAGCGGTTTCCTCCATACTCCTTTGCGATTTCGCTCAACCGCATCCCACTTTCATATTTTTTTATTATCTCCTGCTTCACTTCAATTGATAACGGAGCCCACTTCTTCTTTTCGGTGTCACCGGGAATCCCTTTCTTGTTGTCCATGATGGATAACGAAATATAATGCTGCAATGATCACTCTCAAAAAACTCACGAGCCAACAGTCCCGTTCAACTCTCCATCACGAACAAACAGGAAGTGACAAACAGGAAGTATGGGTACAGGAATGGGTACAGTTCAGCTCCCTCCTGGCCAATGGGAGGCCAGCGGGGCGGGATGTTGGGAGACAGCAACTTGCGCATTGTTTGAATGTTTGAATGGTGCGTTTGAATTTTTGAATGGTGTGTTTGGCGCTTTTCGTAAAAAGAGGTTGTTTTCGTAAAAAGAAGACAAAAATTTAGGAAAATGGTTTTTGTAACCTGTATTTTTCTTATTCAGAGGTTTTCGTAAGTAGAGGGTCGACTGCACTTTGAATGAGTCCAAAAAGATTTTTATAGAGTCTTCACTGAGCATGCGAGACTCACCTGCCCTGTCATACTTTAAATATGTATGAACAAAGTATAGAAATCCTGATTTAGTGAAATCTTTGTTTGATTATTATTTTCCTCTGTCATTATACTTGGTACGTGTTGCTGAGTTGAATAAATCCCTCGACACTTCATCTTTATGATTATTGAATGATATTCGTCTTTAGCAAATTATTGTATTTAATAAGATAATTAGTAACTGAAGCTGAACGAGACAAATTCTTGAAGGTGGAAGTGGTGGAAATTAGATGAATAAGAACATATTGCTGTGCTATTCGTAGTATAACATTTTGAGTTAAATACGTTTTCGGCTTCCTAAGAGATACTCTACCCTTTTTCATACAGCTCTTTTTACGAGGCTACCTGGCAACAAAATCTTGGTATAAATCCAGATATTTTTATCCAGCACATGCACATTACAGTATTAAGATGTGCCCACACATAGAATACGTTCTTGCCACCCACTCTTTATGATACATTTTTAACTGAAACTTTTCATTAGGATTTTATAGCTCAGAAAAGTATGTGGGCTCCATTGTCTAGCAATGTCTAGAATATCGGGAAGTGGTGGCCTGGTGGTAAAGGTGCTGGATCTCTGATCCTAAGGTTGGGGGTTCAAACCCCACTTTCTACAGGTTGTCACTGTTCACCCAGTGCAGCTAACTGGGTTATCAAAGGCTGGCCATGTCTCTCATTGTCTATGATGTGAGGCTGTACAAGAATCATTGCTGACTTTCGATAAGAGTAGCTGCATAGCTGTCAGTGTGTTTCCGCCCTGCGATTGCCTGGCAAGCTGTCCAGGCTGTACTTTGCCCTTGCCTGGAGTCGGCTGGGATGGGCACCAGCCTCCCCATGACTCTAATTAGGATTAAGCAGTTACAGAACATGAACTATGAACGATTATGTCACCAGCATTAGTAGTTTTTAAATACAATTACAGATGGTTCTCTGCAAATTTCTGTTACATCCTCAGTTGCATATCTTCACATTCATTACCTCCAATTTCACTTACTATTTTTTTCACCTCCTCACTGTGGTTTGTGCTTTATTTGTAATAACAGCATAAGAAAAATCTGGCTTGCAACTGATATGGACCATCTCATGTTTCGCCAACGTTTTTAGGTGATATAGTAGAGGTAAGCAAAGTATAGTGTATGGTTTACTCTGAATCCAAGAATTTTATATCCGGTAGTGATGTTCTATTGTTACCTGCATAAGACTATAAAACTTAAAACTTGAGAAGTACAGTACTGAAGTAAATTTGCATGAAGTAACTACGAGATACTGTAGATGACCTGCTCCGGCATGAAAAAGATTAAGTAGCAAGATAGTGTTTTGCGTAAGAGCTAAAGTAAGTTGAAAATGACTAATTTGGACGAAAATGCGATATTGTTAAAAAACAAGTATCATTGAAAACATAATATTCTTCCACATGACCAAGTTCAAATATCCATAAGCACACGATCTATCCATGCTAAAATGCTTGTTTAAAAAGGGTCCCATTTACATGTTGTAAAACAATATAAATATCCACTTATGTTGGCAATTTTCAATCTGCTTTTGTGATTCCTTAGGCTATTTCATGACAATACATATTCAATACCAGAATATTCTACACACTTAAATAATCCCAGATGGATTCCCCAAAACATACAACAGTAAACAAATGAGAAACCTCAAAACAGACATGACTTGGTGTAAATAGAACTCTATTGCTGGAAGGACGCATGAAAGATTGTGCTGATTGGTTGAAAGCCGAATTCATTTAGTTTATGGATGATAGGAAGTTTTATAAAAAGTGGTGGCCTAGTGGGAAAGGGCGCTGGATCGCAGCTACTCTTTACAAAAGTCAGCAATGGTTCGTTTACATGAACCTCTCACCATAGACAGTGAGAGACATGGCCTGCTTTTGATAACCCAGTTAGCTGCACTGGGGGGACAGTGACAACCTTGTGGAGAGTGGGACTTGAACCCCCAACCTTTGGATCAGCGATCCAGCGCCCTATACCACTAGACCACCACTGCCCCTGTCTTCCATTGTATGCACAACAATGTGTAATGCCTGGGACACTTTAGTGATGTCTATATAGATGACTACACAAAGCAAAATATAAACTGTAAAGAAATCCTTTCATTATCTTGATAGTTTCTATTAGACAGTACAGTATTCAGAATAACTTTTCTCTTTACCTCTTCTTGAAATTTAGTGTTTAATACATCTTCTCAGCCAATCATTCAAATACATCGTGTCAAGTTTACCACAAGCCGAGCAATGTATAGCAATATGCACATATCCTGTTTGTCATACTAAAAAAATTATTTTGATGAAAACTCCAGTTTTTAATGCAATTTTAAGGAGAAGCACTTGCAATGGGAGTGACACATAAAGGAAACAGTAAAAAAAAAAAAAAAAAAAAAAAACTGCAAGGAAATCACATGGCATATGAACAGGACAGCTATATTCAATTTTTTTGAAATATATTTCGAGATATATTTGTGCAAAAACATATTTCCTTTGAGTATATACTCTACGCTATAGACTCTGTTTCCATGGTATATGTATGTAGATATGATATTTAATATTAAATCGTAATGTGTATTGTGGGAGGTCCATGATCCCATCAATGAACAGAAACATCCCATTGGATTTTTCATAAATGCCAGAGGTTTCAATGAGGTCATCTTCAAGACTGTTGCACAAAAGTTCTTTCAGCATATAAAGTTTGCCACAAGAGATGAAGATATACTGGAATTATTTTACACAAGCATTCACAACTCATACAGAATCAGGTCAGCTGTCCACCACCCATCCTCACCAAGTTCTGTAGAAACTGGAGAGTCTCCTGACAAACTGTCACACTGTGTGGTTCGAGAGCTGCAGCAATGTGTGCGCCAATATTCACGCTGTGATGCATATATGGAGTACTGTATATCTATATGTACATATGTATACAGTGATCCCTCGCTACTTCGTGCTTCAGTTCCCGTGGCTTCAATGCACCGCAGGTTTATCAAAAATATTCATCGAAAAATAAAAAAAAGGAAATTAAGGAAAAACAGGAAAAAAGTTAATGAAAATGCCACAAAACAAGGCCAGTTATGCAAAATAAAAACCAAAAAAACCCCCAAACAAACAAAAACAAAAAACAACCCAAAACCCCCCAACAAAACTACTTACATTTTTATGTGAGGTGCGCATCTATGTGTGTTTGTGCACACACATTGGTATGTGTGTGTATTTATATTTTATTTACATCTTAATCATTTTTTAGAATGTTTGTTATTATAAGCATTTATAGCATTGAATATGCATTTATTGATATATACACATATACATGTACGTATACAACAGTCAGGAGGATCCATCCTACTTCCCAGAAATTCAGCAGTTGTGTGTGGTGGGTCCCCCTTTAACTGCAAAAAAAAAAGTGATGTATCTATATATGTGTATACTGTATTGCTATTATTCTTATCATAAAGTCCACATGTGTATATAACATTCTGAGCCTTTGCTGTTCCCTGTGCTCCTACCACTTGTCACTTCACTGTCTGTTCATTGCAGTTGAAAATTTTGTATTTTATATATTGTACAATTCCTAGTATTTATTTATTTTTTTTACATTTTATTATATTTTACTCTGTTTTATTCAGATTATTATCCTATTTTTAATATTGTTGACTGCACCTTGTGTCTGCACATTGCGCCATTTCGTTCATCTGCAATACATGTAATCTAGGAGAATGGCAATTAAGTTTTTTAATTTTGAATCTTAAATCTGATGTCTAAACATAAATAAATCTAAATGTATAGCTTCAGAAAAAAAAAATCAGAAACCAAATGCAAGATTATTGTTTTCTATATTTTTTTCTTAGTGGTATATGTTTTTGGGAACTTAAAAACTTTTGTTTTACTCCATAAACAACTGACATAACTTTAATTAAAATCACATCCATAGGTACATTTATGGAACTCCTGGTGCACAAATTCCATCATCTCAACTTTGTTTAAATGCTTGATTAGGTCTGGAGATTTGACTGGCATGATACAGTGTTGGACATGTGGTCCTTTATCTACATTTTGATTGACCTGTCTGTGACGCAAAAAACATTGTTTTGTTGGATTTCTTCCAGGACATCCTTCTATATGGATTAAATCATACATTGTTCAAAAACAAAAATTAGCCCCATTCCCTCCTCACTGAAGTACGCTCCAGATCAATACTTATCTTCGATCAAATTTGACTGTGACCATGTAGCTTGCTTGTTGTCAAATTGCATCATGAACTTGTCCAGACATCCAAAGTCATTTGTATTCTTATAGACACTTACTTGATCAGTGTCTCATTCTTACAAGTTGAACAGTGTCAAGTATCATGGATTCCTGCTTTAGTGCGTATATAAATTTTGGCTCAAAATTTCAAATCATTGAGAATCAGTACCTGCAAATTCGAAGCCATGGCTCTCAGCCAGAAAAAGGGTCAAATGCACCCTGCCCTAAGTAGAGGAGTTTAAATATCTCTGTCTCTTGTTGGACGGATAGAGTGGGAGATCAACAGGTGGATCGCTGCAGCCTCTGTGGCAAAGCAGAACTTGTACTGGTCCGTTGTGGTGAAGAAGAAGCTAAGTTGCAAGGCAAAGCTCTCAACCAGTCGATCTACATTCCAACCCACACCTATGGTCACGAGCTTTGGGTGGTGATCGAAAGAACAAATCATGGATACAAGAGGCTGAAATAAGCTTCCTTTGCCGGGTGAAGGGATTCTCCCTTAGAGATAGAGTGAGAAGCTCAGGCATTCAGGAGGAGCTCAGAGTAGACCTGCTGCTACTTCGCTTTGAGAGGAACCAGTTGAGGTTGAACGCCTCCCTGGTGTGGGCTTTTTGGGCATGTCCAAACAGGTAGAGACCCCGGGATCGACCTAGAACACGTTGGAGGAATAATACCTCTCGACTGGTCTGATCGAATGCTTGGTGTCCCCTCGGAAGTGCTGGAGGAAGTGGCTAGAGAGAATGATGTCAGGAAGTTATTGTTTAGGCTGCTGCCCCTGTGACCGGACCCCAATTTAAGTGGAAGAAGATGATGATGGTTATGATTTTCTTATCACAACAAGCAAATCAAGCTCATCACCATACACATGGGGAAAGCTATGTACTGGGCCCTGGTGGTCTGCAAACATGAAGGTAGCACCAATCTCATTCATTCATTTTCCGCAACCGCTTAATCCTAATTAAGGTCATGAGGAGTCTGGCGCCCATTCCAGCCAACTCCGCGCAAGGTCAGAGTACACCCTGGACTACTCGCCAGACCATCGCAGGGCAGAAACACGCTGATGGTTATGCAGCTACTCTTGTCAAAAGTCAGCAATGGTTCTTTTACAGCCTCACAACGTAGACAGCACACAATGTAGCCAGCCTTTGATAACCCAATTAGCTGCACTTGAAGGGGCAGCACCAACCTGACCTAAAAAAAAGCTTAATAGTTCAATTCCACCACATATTCGATCACACTCCAAAGGGCTAAGAGATTGCTAGCCATCTGTCAATGAACGCAGAAAGAAGCTGAATATGCTCTAGATTTCTTCATGCTCCAGATTTCTGTTGCCAATTTGACCAACGGAGCTACCACCAAAGGACCTCAGAGCCCCTTTAAAAGCATGACACAGCCACTCCGTTTTCATGTCATTGACAGAGGACTCGTAGGTCACTCACTGCACTTCACATCCTAGCTTTCAAGTGAGTACAGTACATTAGAAAACATTATGGTCCTGATAACATACTAGTATAAGCCTGACCGCTCTATAAACTTAACCATGCCATGCATGGCACAGCACAACCCTGCCCTCTCAGGGACGATTATGTAATCACCTGTCTCATACCAGTGCATACAGAACAGCCTAAGACATGCACTGCATCCACCTCATTCGAAAGTCCTCACATCATGCATTCCATATACTGTACATCTAAATACTATGAACTGAGTGATGTATTCAGCTAAAACAAAAAGTCAGTGGCCTGCATAGACCATACAGTGTATGACTGTGATCCATATAGCCATATTATCCTTTTTAGTGTACACCTTTAAGCAGCTACTATAGGTTTTCTCAAAACTGGACTTGTACGTCACCTAACCTTGGGCTACATCTGCCCTAGAGATGAATGGAAGGCGGCGTATAACCCAACCAGCTGGCACTTGAAATACTCTGTTATGTCATATAAGCTGTAATGTTGTCTAATACCCTTGCTGTCTTTCAAGCCATCAATGACATCCTATGGGGCATGCTGGGGAAATGTGGTCACCTATATTGAAGACATGTACTCCCCAAACTGTGAGGTCCATGACCAGCATGTAAAGAAGAATGCTCACAACATCCCCACCAGAACCAGCTTCATGTAAAGACTGAAAAATGCAAGTTCACTTTTTACCTCATCAGTCCATCACCATAAATAATCCCAAGTTTACACTGGTAATATGTTGGCATAAGCCAAAACCCATGAAAGTGTTCCAAAGCCTATTTGACTTTTTCAATCAACCAGTGCATCCTTAATGGATTCAATATGGTAGCAAGCTCTTGAGGGCCCTGCTCAAGAATGTCACTAAGAAGTTTAGCTGGAACTAAGCAGCCAAAGAAGTTTGCCAAACGTCTAAGATTGCACTCACTGTAGCCCTTATGGTAATGCAGCCAAGACAAAAAAAAAAAGCCCTTCCTTGGGCTTTTCTTGAGGTGGAAGCCAAAAATTCAGAAATGTGCTGGTTAGCATGTCATGGAGAGGCCTAGGCCAGACCGAGTAGTCATCTTCTCCAGGAAGCTCTTCCTGGCAGAAAGAAACTTAGAACTTTTAGTTGCTAGGTTTTTACCTCAAGCAGTGTCACTGGCCTGCTTAATCCTACTGGAGCCATTCTCAACTGACTCTGGGCAGACGTCAGAGTCAATTAATTGCAGAGCCAACACAACCATTCGCACTCACATCTAGAGGCAATTTTAAACAGTTAATTAGCTTAATGTGCATATATTTTGACTCTAGAAGGAAACAAGAATAAGCAGAGGAAGCCCACAGGGAGAGCATGCAAATTCCACACGGAAACACCCTTCCAAAGAACAAGACTCAAACCCTTCTTGATGTGAGGAGCAGATGTGCTAAGTTCTACGCCACCATGCCGCACCGCACTTATGACCTTGATTCACTGATAATTACTCTTAATGATAGGGAGACACATTTATGCTATCCATCCCTCCTCTAAGAGCTAAGCCAATCAACTTTCATGATCTCCTGGTCCTGAATGACTGCATACAACGGTTGATAGCAGTGCACCCAGTCAATTTGTGTTTTTAACTTTTTCCTGATATAAAAGCCTGTGGATAAATGTACAAAAATGCCTTTCTTTTGTTGAATAGTGAAAAAAAACCTCCTGCACCTAATGAAGAGACATATTAGATGGATGCATAAGAAAATACTGCTTTTTACAAAGGTCTTTATTTGCAAATGACTGTCTGACATTAAACTTTGTAAAAGAGTTTTAGATTCTGTTTATGAAATGATATGAAAAATTACTGTTTATGAACTTGCTATCAAAGCATTTTCCAGTTTAGGAAGCGCTATGAAGCTCTTTACAGCTGGCTCAGCCATCATATTTGAGCGAGTCACTTCAAACACTGATTGGCCCATTATTCAATGGGTGGAAAAACATTTTAAATCCTTAGGACACTTATAGATAGTAGCAATACAGCAACACTGACAACAAAACAAAGCAGCTGCTACTGATACTGCTGTGGAAACACACTCAGACCATCACTGCTTATGTACAGCAAAAAACATAATAATGATGGGTGCAGGAGGTTTTTACATTACCAAAAGTAAATAACATAAAAACCTAATAAGAAATATTTATCATATGCAACATCAGGCAGATTAAAAAGTCATAAACCTACTGTTGACTCACCACACAGGAGACCCAAACTAAGATGTACACTCTACTTATGAAATTAATCCGTTCCAGTGCCTTTTTCGTAACCTGGAGTTTTCGTACATAGAGGTGCATTTTACATGTTAAACGCATGATTCGTTCCAAGGCTCCCAAGACGACCCCATAAACCCTTTAAAAATGATAAAAGTACACAAATTTTGTATGAAATAAGTGTTAAAAGTAAAAGAAAATGATTTACCTTTTTTTAAAATCTCTCGAACCACCCATGCAACGCTTTAAAGTCCAGTGATTGCTGGTCTGAAGAACCCTCACCCCCACCCTCCTTCACAAGGTCCTTAAATATGGCGGTTGCTTTTTCCGAAATAATCGCCTCCGTCACTGTGTCTCCGCTTTTAATGCCTCCTTCTGCTTCAATATCGTTCCGAAATAATCGCCTCCGTTACCGTATCTTCGCTTTTAAGGTCTCCTTCTGCTTCAATATCGTCCCAATTGTAGAGGGGTTTTGGCCATACTCCTTTGTGATTTCGCTCAACCGCAACCCATTTTCGTATTTTTTTATTATCTCCTGCTTCACTTCAATTGATAACGGAGCCCGCTACTTCTTTTCTGTGTCACCGGGAATCGTTTTCTTGTTGTCCATGATGGATTTTTTTTCCAAGATGGCGCCGGGTGACCTGCAGCCAGTTACAGGAGCTCTTCAGTTTATTTTTCTTTTTTTTCTCTTTTCTATTGTATATAGGCGTGTTTCTTTATCTTTTTTCAATTTTTCTTTTTCTTTCTTCAATCCTGCATCTGGACTATTTATGTATCTATTTATTTATTTACTTATATATGTATGTGTGTATGTTCGTACTTGTATCTATTTTTGCACCCCCTACTGATAGTACCTCAAGAGCCTGTAACAGTGAATTTCTCCATTGTGAGATTAATAAAGCTGTATCTTATCTTATCTTATCTTATAACAAAATATAACGCTGCAATGATCACTCTCACAGGAAGTGACAAACAGGAAGTATGGATACAGGAATGGGTACAGTTCAGCTCCCTCCTGGCCAGTGGGAGGCCAGTGGGGCGGGATGTTGGGAGACAGCCAATGAGAGAGCAACGCACATTGTCTGAATGTTTGAATGGCACGTTTGAATTTTTGAATGGCGCTTTTGGCGCTTTTCGTAAGAAGAGTATTTTTCGTATACAGAGGGTGAAAATTTAGGAAAATGGTTTTCGTAACCTGGATTTTTCGTATTCAGAGGTTTTCGTAAGTAGAGGGCGGACTGTATTTAAATATTTAGCTTACTGGTTAAATGTTAGCAACTAAGAAATTTACAGAACAATTTATATGAAACAGAAACTTGCAAAACAGTCTGAATAAATCCCAAATAGTGTAGGAGGTAGGAAGATAATACTTTAGGAAGGTTTTTCTAGTTCACTTCTAATGGCGTCTGCCCCTATGCATTTTCACAGGTGGTCGGGGTGTTAGAAGGAGAAGTTGCACACTAACAATCTGTGAATCACCCTACGCACAAATCTGTCAGACATGTGCAATTTAAAATCAGATTCCAAAGTAATATTATGTTCTGTTTCTATATCAGTTTAGTATTATGTGCCTTGCAGAAGAATATTAAAGCAGAATGTTTTATTCATTCACATCTGCTTTGTTAAAAGTGATAGCTAATTATATTGTTGTGAGCTTGAATTGTTTCAAGAATATATTTTACTTACCTACACAATAAAATTTGGACAGGCAGTGGAGCATTTTTATGCTCTCCAGAGATGCAGCCCCTCCCCTTTCTCCTGGGCTTCATCATAACGCCCCATAAGGACAGCAGTCATTAGAGGCTCTAATGATAACATGGAACTTGTCTCTGACTGACACAGAAGGGGGTCCCCAGGTGCCTGCATTACATTTGATAGGAGCAGGAAGGGGATAGAGAGAGAGAGAGAGAGAGAGAGAGAGAGAGAGAGAGAGAGAGAGAGAGAGAGAGAGAGAGAGAGTGTGTGTGTGTGCGTGTGTGTGTGTGTGTGTGTGTGTGATAAAGGATGAACTGTCTGACTGCATTGTCAGGGGTGTGTTTTAATTAAACAGATGAAAACTACAGCAATAAAGGTACTGAGGAGGCCTGTGGGCTTGGGTTTTAATTGCGATGCTGAAAAAGTAGTTTCCAAGGGCAATTTTCATACACAGGACTTTCCCGCATTGCCTGATGTGTCTACATGTTAAAACATATTTTTTGCTGAACATTATTTTCAGTACTGTATTGTGCATGAATGGTGTTCATATTTTTTGTTGATGTTGAACTGAACAATTCAGTGCACAAACGATTGAGCATTTATTTGAACTTTATTCACTCTGGCAATGTAAACACTGCACAAGTTAAAAGTTCGTCTCTCTCAGAACCCTGAAAGAGAGATATTTATCTCTTTTTAACAGCTCTGGTCTCAATTCAAGGGCTGTCAGTCTGTTCACATTTCATGACACTGTTTTATTGTTGCATGACATCTCTATGGTTGGTGGTAACGGTGATGACATCAAATACTTCTGAAGCTAGTTTGTATATACATTTGAATCAGTTTTATGAACAAAAGAGTGAAGACTACAACATATTTTTATGCAAATTGTGCCTGTCAGGTCTGAAAAAGTAGGTCCAGACATTTGCCATATTTCAAACAACATATGGAGTCGAAACATCATAGTAGTCTGGAGGATTATATGCGATTTATATATTAGCATAATTAGGATAGGACTGTGAGGCAACATCTGTAAAGTTCATCAAGCGCACAGCATGTCTTCATTTTGCCTTCATGTTTGAGCCAGAAATGGACAAGACTTGGAATGCATTGTGGAAGATATGAAGCCCTTGAGTAAGGTAAAAATATGGCTTAACAGATTAGTGACTGGTTTGCAGCTATACAGACTAGCAAGAAATCAGATACAGAAAATGCTGAAGATTAATTAAATAGGAATATTTCAAACTTCAGGGCTGAACTCTCTGATGTAGATAAATAGTAAACAGCAGCTTAACATTGGTCAGATGTTAACAAGGCAGTTATGCGTATAACAGTGCACGGTTCAGTGATGCGTGGGCGATGTATAGGTAGAAAGCACAATTGAAAAAGAATAGCAGCTTATTTATTAATCAGAATAGAACAGATGAATGTGAACTAATTTATTTTTAGAACCGCAGCTGAAAAAAATGGACTTTCAACATGAACCTGTTCATTTTTAGCTGTGTGAACTGAACTCTAAACAAGTGGGGGTTTTTTAAAGCGTGAACTGAAGCATGATTTTGTTTTTAAACCCGAGAATGACAGCAGTCCTGTACACACAAAACTGGGACTACTGCAATATGTTGAGTATAAAGAATATGAACACAACAGTAGGGGAAAAAATGCTGTTAATGCCTGTGGCTGCAAATAGGATTTGCATGAGCCCATTTACCTAGAGCACATTATCAAGTCTAAGAGTGATGGCAAATCTGAGTTTGTTTTTAAAAGTCACATTTTTGTGATACATACAACAGGAACAATTGCATATAGATTGGAATTTACTTAACTTCTTTACCACTTGGGCATTTTCCATAGTGACCACATACTTCTGTTTGTACAAGAAAGATGTGACTGGTGAAAACTGACCAGCTGTGTGATAAACATAAGCCTCCTGAATTCACAATGCATCTTTCTTTTCTGGGTTTATGGTCAAACTGCAATGCAAATCTCCAAACACATGCAAATGAGGTAGTTTTCAAAAGGAAAGACAGATTGGACATTCTTTTCCCACATAAATACATTAGTCTAAAAACAGTCCTCTAAACCTGAGCAGTTGCATAGTTACTGAAAGTAAAGAAGAAAAAAATAAAGTCTTGACATATATTGCATATTACATTAGAATTATATAATTACCATAAGATTTGATTGGTACAATAAATATTTATCTATCTATCTATCTATCTATCTATCTATCCTCTTCTTTTCCTTTCAGCTTTTTCCCTTTTCTCAGGAGTTGCCACAGCGAATCATCTGATTCGCACATTTGATTTGGCATGGGTTTTTACGTCGGATGCCCTTCCTGTCACAACCCTTGAGCAAGGGACAGAAACACTCTGACGGCTTTACAGCCTACTCTTTATGAAAGTCAGCAATGGTTCATTTACATGCCTCTCACCATAGACAGTGACAGACATGGCCCGCCTTTGATAACCCAGTTAGCTGCATTGAGTGGGCAGTGACAACCCTGTGGGGACTCGAGCCCCTAACCTTTGGATCAGCAATCCTGTGCCTTAACCCCTAGACCACCACTGCCCTATCTATCTATCTATACTGTTTATATATATATATATATATTCTTCTATAATCACCTGAAGAGAGAGGATGGTTTCACCACCCCTCGAAACAGATCTGTAGTGATAAATGGAGTTTCAATAGAAAGTCTTTGTCCTGTCCTTTTATTTTATTGTTATTTGCTCTACCAAAAAGTATTGAGCACTCTCCTACGGAAGGATCTACTCAGAAAATCCTCTCTCTCTCTCTCTCTCTCTCTCTCTCTCTATATATATATATATATATATATATATATATATATATATATATATATGATGTTAATAGAGAAGTACAAAGATGTTAATAGAGAAGTACAGAGAAGGTCAGAGGGAGCTGCATTGTGCCTTTGTGGATCTGGAGAAAGCATATGACAGGGTGCCGAGAGAGGAACTGTGGTATTGTATGAGGAAGTCTGGGGTGGCAGAGAAGTATGTTAGAGTGGTGCAGGACATGTATGAGAGATGTAAGACAGTGGTGAGGTGTGCTATCGGTGTGACAGAAGAGTTCAAGGTGGAGGTAGGACTGCATCAAGGGTCAGCTCTGAGCCCCTTCTTGTCTGCTATGGTGATGGACAGGCTGACATACGAGGTTAGACAAGAATCTCCATGGACTATGATGTTTGAAGATGACATTGTGATCTGTAGTGAGAGCAGAGAACAAATGCAGGAAAATCTAGAGAGGTGGAGGTATGCCCTGGAAAGGAGGGGAATGAAGGTTAGCCTCAGTAAGACAGAATACATGTGTGTGAATGACAAGGACCCAAGGGGAACGGTGAGGTTACAGGGAGCAGAGATAAGGAAGGCGGAGGATTTTAAGTACTTAGGGTCAACAATCCAGAGAAGTGGAGAGTGTGGAAAAGAGGTGAAGAAGCATGTGCAGGCAGGTTGGAATGGTTGGAAAAAAGTGTCTGGAGTGATGTGTGATAGGAGGGTATCGGCAAGAATGAAGGGAAAAGTGTACAAGATGGTGTTGAGGCCAGCGATGTTGTATGGTTTAGAAACAGTGGCCCTGGGGAAAAGACAGGAGTCAGAGCTGGAGGTAGCAGAGATGAAAATGTTGAGGTTCTCTTTGGGTGTAACGAGGATGCATAGGATCAGGAATGAGTACATCAGAGGGACAGCACATGTAAGACATTTTGAAGACAAAGTCAGAGAGGCTGGATTGAGATGGTTTGGACATGTACAGAGGAGGGATAGTGAGTATATTGGTAGTAAGATGCTGAGGTTGGAACTACCAGGCAGAAGGCCCAGAGGAAGACCAAAGAGACGATTCATGGATGTGGTGAAGGAGGAGATGAAGGTAGCTGGTATAAGAGAAGAAGATGCAGAGGATAGGGTGAGATGGAGGCAGATGATTCGCTGTGGCGACCCCTGAAGGGAAAAGCCGAAAGGAAAAGAAGAAGAAGAAGATTATTAATAAAATAAAATAAAATTAATTTAATTAATATTTGCTAGAAAAAAAAAATCAGAAAATATCATAAAAGCAGAAGAGGAAAGTTCTGTGTTCTAAAGGGTTTATATTCGATGACTTAAAGTCATTTTGCACCATTTACATGATATACTCAGACTCAAACCTCGGGGTTATTTGGAACTGGCAATTAGCCCACTGTGTATGCTTTTGGACTGTGGGAGGAAAACGGGGAGAACATACAATTCTACACAGGACCACTTGAGCTGGGAAGAGAACCCAGGACTTCTTGCTGTCAGGCGGATGTACTAACCAATACACCACCGTGCCATCCCGCTTTGTGTGCGCGTGCGTGTGTGTGTGTGTGTGTGTGTGTGTGTGACACCAAAATTTAGCTATTTTAATTACAGTATACTGTAATTAGAACGTTTTGAGTTTCAGGAGGGCCATGGATGTACTCTCTCCGTATTGTCGAAAGATCGACTTTATTTGAAGTTTGTTTTTTGGTTGAGTACTGACAGGCCAGGAAGAAAGTTATTCACTGCTCTTTATGGGGAATTTCCAGACTGCTGAATGACCAATCAGATCGTGTGTTCTGTCCTTGCAATTTACTAAATATTGACTGTTCTTCTTCTTCTTTTCCTTTCGGCTGTTCCCTTCAGGGGTCGCCACAGCAAATGATCTGCCTCCATCTCTTCCTATCCTCTGCATCTTCTACTCTTACTCCAACGACCTTCATGTCCGCCTTCACCGCATCCATAAATCTTCTCTTTGGTCTTCACCGCATCCATAAATCTTCTCTTTGGTTAAATATTGACTGTTATTTATTCATTTTCTGAACCATATCCCTTACACTTACAAGGGCCACAGGGAGACTGCATACCATCTTTGCCAACTCTGGGTGAAGACAGGGTACACCCTAATCAACTTGCGAGTCCATTGCTAACACACTCAGCCATTCACACTGGCATGTCTCTGGACTGTGGGTATAAACCAAAGTGCCAAGAGGAAATCGACACAAGCACCTGGAGATCATGCAAACTCTATACAGAAACACACCACTTAGATCAGGGATCTTCTTGCTGTGAGACTTACTAACCACTATGCCACTGATATCCTATACAGTATATTATATTTACTGTAAAGTTTATAGGTATGTTTTTTGCCCTATTACCTCCTCAGAAGACATTCTGCCCTCGTTCGTTATTAGAAGAAGTGTTATTACTGTAACCTATATGACAGCTATACTCATTTGTCAGCCCATTTGATTAAACAATATAATTCAGCTGCCAACAGAGCAGATAATACTTTGCAACAGATATTTAAGTAAATGCTTCAAGAGCTTATAGCTTAAGCAAAATGTCTGTGTTTAAACTTTAACTTTTTTTCAGTTAACACCACCCACTTGCACTCAATCCATCGCCTTTAACCCTCCTTTAAGTCTCTCTAATTCAGCACTTTGTAGTTGCATTGATTTAACAACCGCGTCGATAGCTTTCAAATGTAGCAGCCTGTCTGAAGAGGAGCTGTGGAGCATGAAGAGAGAAAGATTTACTCTAGGTACATGAGGCTTTCCTTCCCCATGGCTTTTGCTACATTATTCAGCTTGTGTTGATGCACAGTGTTTTAGGTGTGACTTTGTACCAGCATCTCTCTCCTACACTTTTCTTAATTACCAGTTATCCACTGGGATTCCGACTGAGGCTTATGTGTCTCCTACACAACTTGTTCAAGGTTGTGACTCTTGTCTTCACAAAGCTTCTCTGACACCTGTTGCTATGAACGCTGGTGTTCTGACCCTATACTTTCCACTTTGAGGACGGTGTTGGTCTTATGAAAATTGAACTGCAATCACTTGGGGCTTGGCAGAGACCCTGGTGTGTTGAGCTGTTGTACTGTGAATCATGTTCTCAAGAGTTTGAGAATGGAGGAGAGAAGATCAAGGCTGGACTGTGGACTGGGAGCATTTCAGGGGCATGCTAAAGGTCTATTGCTAGCAGCTGTTTAGAGAGTACTGAATATCCTTGGGATGGAGCAGTTTCTGAGAGGGTGGTCACTTTGGTCTGCCTTTGTCAAAGTCTCAGTGATGCAATCAAAAAAAAAAAAAAAAAAAAAAAAAAAGAAAGGAAGAGAGGAGGACACACACAAGAGAGGTTGGAGTGAAATAAAAAGTAGCTCTGGGAATGGCGCGGCAGAGAGCACAGTATTGAGCTTGAATGCTCTCATTACACTCACTACACTCTTCAGCTCTCAAAAGAGCACTTGAATCTGCCACCACGCCTCTCTGCTACAAAAGAGGCCTGCTTTAATAATAAAGGCTTAAAACACAAACATACTCTTTAAAACTGCTTCTAGTTGGTCTTCTGTGAAACAAAAGAGATAAGCAGCTCACACACTTACGCTCCGTCAAGGAAGGCATCAGAACAAAGTGACACTCAGTCTCAAGCCAAGGCAGCTCTTTAATGATAATTTCATATTAGTTTTTCTCCAGCATGGCCATGCACTCTGTAAGCAATGTTTATCTCTTAGTGGCAGTGCTATGTGGTTATGAGCAGCAGCGTGGGCAGTTGCCTCGCCCATTCTGCCTCTGGTCGCCTCTCTAAGTCAGGAGCAGATAATTGGCAGAATTCCCAGCAGGCAGTGCTGCTCTTTTAATCTAGCATGTGTGTAATCCTGGCTCTCTGTCTGGCACCGATAGGCCTTCAACACACCTGCGACACCCTCCAAGCCACCGCAACACACACGGCTTTAAATAATGCGGAGAGAAAAATCCTGTGTGTGTGTGTGTGTGTGTGTGTGTGTGTGTGTGTGTGTGTGTGTGTGTGTGTGTACTGAGGGATGGACATGGGATGAATTTCATTCATTCATTTATTCATTTTTTTGAACCACTCAATCCTAATTAGGGTCACGGGGAGGATAGCGCCCATCTTAATTGACTCTGGACAAATTCAGCGTATACCCTGGACAGGTTACCAAGTCATCGCAGAGCAGAAACACATTGATAGCTATTCAGCCCGCTTTTTACAAAAATCAGCAATAGTTCTTTTACATGCCTCTCACCATAGACAGTGAGAAAAATGGCTGGCGATTGATAAACCAGTTTGGTGCACTGGGGGACAGCAGTGACAGCCCATTGATATTGGGGCTTGAACGACAACCTTGAGATCAATAATCTGGCAACCTACCACTGGGTCACCGTTGCCAGTTCTACCAATTACTATCATATTATTAGTTATATTAGGTCTACCTGTGTGCAAGTCATATGACCTTAGTATGTATATCCACTTATTAAGAAAGGGTCCAGAGACTACAACACCATTAAACAGAGGTAAGCAAGTCACACCATGTTAGGTCAGGAGCAAAGTTGTAATAAAGTCTGTTTCTTAAAAAACAATATCCAAAATCTTAAAAATCCTGTTGTGCACTATTAAATCAATCATCACAAAATGGAAATAATATGATACCACAACAAACCGCTCCAGGGAGGGCCATCCTCCCAAATTCAGAGACATAGGTAAGGATGGAACAGGAACCAATTTGCTTTATAAATTACAAAAATCCCAGTGGCTAGGTCTGTACACTCATAGAGTGAAACCCTGAAAAACCTGCAGCTGTAATTGCTTCAAAAGGTGACTACAGTGATTCGTCTCTACTTAATGTTTCAGTTACTGCAGCTTCAGTAGACCGTTGGTTTTTCAAAAATATTCATCAAAAAGTTAAAAAATAAGGACATTGATGAAAAATAGAGAAAAAATTAAGGAAAATACCACAAAACAAGGCCAAGTATGCAAAAAATCTCCAAACAAACAAAAACAAAAAACCCCAAACCCACAAAATTACTTACATTTTTATGTGAGGTGCGCATCTGAGTGTGTGCGCACACCTCTGTGTGTGTGTGTGTGTGTGTGTGTGTGTGTGTGTGTGTGTGTGTGCACGTGTGGATCAGTATTTGTGTGTATTAACATTTTATTTACATCTTATGCATTATTGTTGAATGTTTAATTGTTATTATAAGTATTTATAGTGTTGAAGATGTATTTATTGATATTATATACACACATACATGTAGGGCAGTGGTGGTCTAGTGGTGAGGGCGCAGGATCGCTGATCCGAAGATTGGGGGTTCAAGTCTCCACAAGGTTGGCACTGTCCCCCCAGTGCAGCTAACTGGGTTATCAAAGGCTGGCCATGTCTCTCACTGTCTATGGTGTGAAGCATGTAAAAGAACCATTGCTGACTTTCGTAAAGAGTAGGCTGCAAAGCCATCAGCGTGTTTCTGTCCCTTCTTAAAAGGGTTGTGTCAAGAAGGGCATCCAACGTAAAAACCTATGCCAAATCAAACGTGTGAATCAGATGATTCGCTGTGGCGACCCCTGAGAAAGGGAAAAAAGCCGAAAGGATAGAAGAAGAAGAAGAAGAAGATATACACATATACATGTCTGTATATGTCAGTCGGGGGTGGGGGGGTTGATCCTACTTCGTGGAAATCTGCAGTCTTGGGGGGGTCTTGGTCCCCATTAACCACAGAAAGTGAGGGATCACTGTATATAATATGACTTAGGGTGAGTGAATACTTCTACACACTCAATTTATTTTTGTAATATTTGTCCTTTGCTTCACAGTAACAAATATTTTGCATCTTATGGTGACATATTTGAGAGAGGCAGAAAATCAATACCTTTGGATATAGATGATGACCTACATTTAGCCCTGATACCCCCCCCCCGCCCCCGCCCCGCACTGCAGAATCACATGAAAAGCAAGCTGAGCTAGTTAATGAACGTCTTTTGATTTCTTCGTGTTTATTTCTCTCCAGCTGTGTTGTGAGTCCACTTGGTCTGCTATTTACTTTCACTTAGGGTGCACTTCATGTAAATGACCTAACCCACTCTTTTAAAGTTCCCTAAAAACATTGTAAAATGACTCACTTCCTTTTAGCTTACTGCTGGGAATATTGCCAACACCTTGGCTTTTGATGGGCAAATATCTTACGTATATATATATATATATATATATATATATATATATATATATATATGTATATATATATATATATATATATATATATACAGAATATACACACACATCACACACACACACACGCGCACACACACACACACACACACACACACACACACACACACACACACACATATATATATATATATATATATATATGTGTGTGTATGTATATATATATTACCTTCACTTAGATATTTACTGCTACCTTCATCTTTTCTTATATAAGGTTTTTTTAGTGCTCTCCTTCCCTGTCGACTATTCTGACCTCCTCGCTACACGTTCATTGACACAGTGTAGGTCAGTCATTGCACATGATTAGGAATAAGCAGCATTATACAAAGCATTTCCTGCATGATTATTTCTAATGAGCAATTTGGCACACTTTGGCAGCGTTTACTAGCAGTACACATTGAATAAATGAAGATTTTGACCGGATGCCTAGAGCAGCTTTTGCCAAGAGTAATTGGATATATTATGAAATTCAAAATATGCTCTTGATTTCTGTGCAAGTTTAATTCTAGTGGATACATAAAGTATTAAATTGTTCTTTACGTTTAAAGAGCCGCAATTGTGTGTTACTAAGTACATGCAGTTCCATTACGTGCTGACTTGTTTTTCTTCGTATTGCTGTCATTGCCGTGGGAAGAATTTTAATGTTATTCTTTTTTGAGCGTCACGCATTAGGATACAGAGCCTGTGACAAGCAATTCTGAGAAATTACAGGGTGGCAAATCAATCTCAATCTGCAGTCTTCGAGCACTTCAGTCCCAAATCATAGTCAGCTTAAGTGCTTCAAATAAATCAATATGCTTTTTCCCATGTGGTGCAGAGCTTTAACCTATTCAGGAATATTCATAATGAGGAACAAAAGCTCACGATTTAATCAAGTGCAATAGCCTTGCATCACATGACATTTTGCATGACCAAAAAACATGTTTTTCATGGGTGGTTTTATACAGTGCTGTCAGACAACATAACTTGATGTGTATGAAAAATCCTTATGATGCAAATGATGCACTGAAATTTAAGTGATATTAAACTATGACACGGTGTGTAATGTACTTCAAAACATATGTAAACCCTGTGCACACACAGCCACTTCTATTGCTCTATAATTACATTGCTGCGCCCTCACACACCTTCTGCAGTAATCTTTTGTCTATTTTCACACACACACACACACACACACACACACACACACACACACACACACACACCTATGCACATGCGAATGTGTTTGTAAAATAAACATCAAATATAGAATCACACAGAAACTCAGGTTAAAGTTACACTTACTACATATTTACTTTAACTTTCTCACTCACTTTAACAGCTTCCTGAATTTCAAGCAGAAGCATTTCTTGTTCGGCTCCACTAGGCATCTGTGCAGCTGTAAAACTCAACAGATTTACATGTTTTCTTTTGGTAGCTTATGAAAATATCCTCCTCATAATAGTCAGTCAAAGAGCAGCAAGTGGGAGGGATATTGTTGAAAGTGGTGATGAAGAGAAAATTATCCATTCATTCATTCTCTAAGTAAGATTGCAGGGAGACTGGTACCCATCTCAGCCAAATCTGATCAAGGGCAGAGTGCACCCTGACCAGCTTTCAGGGCAAAAACAAACTGACAGCGATGCAGGCTACTCTTGACAAAAGTCAACAATGGTTCTTGTACACACCTCTCAACCCAGACAGTGCAGGACCAGGCCAATCTTTGATGCGTAACACAGTTAGCTGCACTGGGTGGGACTGGCAGCCACAAACCATTGATAGTGGGGCTTGAACCCCTAACCTTGGGCTCAGTAATCCAGCACCTTACCACTAGGCCACCATTACGGCAAGAGAGAATTAATATCAACACATTTTACCATCTGTTCCACCAAGGCTTCAGTCAGCTGTTACTGGTTGAGGCGTGTCTTTCCTGCTCCACACACAAGCATGCTGGTGTATGTCTGCTTCATTTACTTTCTGATTCTTAAGGTGATTATATAGTCATGGGGGTACTGAGTCATTCCTGCTGATATGTAAATCTATGCACTTCATTTGCATAGATCTCTCATTTACTGATAGGACATTTAAAAGTGTAGTGATTATGGCTCTGTCTCACAAAAAAAATGGTGTTTTTTTTAAAAAAAAAACAAACATACCCGTACATAAACAAAACAAAACCATGATCCCTCCGGCAATAATCAGACACATCATTAAACGTTTAATAACAAAGCCTGCTAATGATGCTACTGCTAGTTGTTCAGGGATGGTGCACTGTTTAGAATAACATGGCTTTTGTTTCTAGTCCCCTCATTTATCTTGCATTATAATAAATGCCTTATCTAAATTCAAGTGTCTGGAAAGTAATTAATGGTGCCAACCTTGTGTGCCATCATTTGCTAGGTGTCACACATTTGTAAGGTACGCTTTATGTTTTTCACTGATATGAACCACAGTTAATTATAACAGCTTCTGAGCATCATCAATTTACTTAGTTAATTTCAGACACACAGCCAGGGAACCTTGGGCATAGCTGCTTTCATTTACAGAGTGAAAATTCACTGTGCATCATTTAATTTGGATGCTTGTCAACTTTTATGCACAGACCAAAAGATGTAACTAAATAAGCCGCCATTAAACTTAAGGGTAGATAAAACGCAACACCGCTGAATTCTCAATTCTAAGTGTTCAAAGGGTAGCGACTAATAAACTAAAGAATTCTGACAGTGGGCTAATTGCAGGTTTATGTTCTCATTCTAATATGATAGCATTAAAAAAATACAACAAAGGACAACACAGTAAATCAGTAGTTAGGGAATGATCACACTAGAGGTATGAAAAAAGAGACTGACCCAATTGCTGTTCGCGGCTATCGCTTTTAGGTGACAAATTTGTCAGGTGATACTTGTATGTGTCTAGCTTGAGAAACTCATTGCAAAAAATGTTCACACATATTTAAAATTTCTGTGAGTGTCTTTAAACAAAGCTCTGATAGAGAATACAGTGATCACTCGCGCTTCAGTTTCTGCGGCTTCAGTGCATCGCGGGGTTTTTCAGAAATATTCACCGAAAAATTTTAAAAATACGGAAAATAGCACAAAACAAGGTCAATTATGCAAAAAAACCCCAAACAAACAAACAACCCAACAAAACTACAGTACTTACACTTTTATGTGAGGTGTACATCTGAGTATGTGTGCACGCTTGTGTTTGTATGTGTGTGTATTTCTATTTTAGTTTCATCTTTAGCATTATGTTTGAATGTTTCATTGTTATTATAAGCATTTATAGTTTTTAATATGTATTCATTGATATTATATACACATATACATGTACGTATACATCAGTCAGTGGGGTCGATCCTACTTCGCGGAAATCAGTGGTCGCGGGGAGGTCTTGGTCCTCATTAACCGCGGAAAGTGAGGGATTCCTGTAGTCTCAAACTCTTCTCAGATCATCCACACATATTGTGAGAAGGTTGCGCCGTTGTTGTTTCGCTCACAAATTTTTTCATTTTTCATGCTCAAGGAAAAACAATCGAGTGGAGACTTCCATGCTAAAGGTTTGAGACTTGCTGACATCTACCATATTCCGTGTATTTTATCATCATTCGTATTTTATTTGCATTTTGCTTGGGCTATTTATGTGTGAATAAAAGCAAATGGTTTGAGAACAAAAATCGCACAAAACACGACTTATTTATAACAGGAGATTTGCTTTTTTTGCCAAACATTTGCAAAGCAAGTGCAAATTACTCAAACATTAGTTGCAAAAAATATTGCATGAAATATGTTTTAAAAATATTTACCTCCATGTGGAGTTGCAAAACATTACAATATAAAATCACAAAACATGTGTAGAGTCGGCATCTCCTCATGTTCTTCGAGGTGTTCCAGTTTCCTCCCTTAGTAGAAAGACATGCATATTAGGTCAACAGTCTACTCTAATTTTACCATAGTAATGTAAACATTTATGTTTTTGTTGTTTGCGTCCAGTGATCAACCTGAGGCCTGTTGAAGGTGTGACCTGTTCTCTACTGAAGTCACCTGACATTGGACTCAGTTTTCTATACAACAAGCAGTATAGATAATGAATGGATGTAATAACAGCTATTCATTCCAAATATTTTATCATATCTGATTGGTGGAAAACTATCAACTAATTCTTGGTATTTTTCCAAGAGTCAACTTATTTCATCATTGGAAGTAAATAACTTGAATGCCATGCACCAATATGCCTTAGTCTCCCCATTTCTCAAAGAAAGTTAGCCATAGTTACGTGTAACAAGTCGATAAAGTTGCATTTGGCCAATAAATACATAAATAAATAGTTTTTGATATCAGGCATTCATTTTCTGAATCGCTTCATCCTAATTAGGCTCACTGGGAAGCTAGTGCCCATCGCAGCCAACTCTGGGTGAGGGCAGAATACACCCTGCACAGCTTGCCAGGCCATTACAAGGTTAGTTCTTCATACAGACATTTTTGTTTAATTCTTAAAAACTTTCTTGACCTCATCAAATGCTTTACTTTCATATTTTGTTGCTTACATTGGAATTTGTCTGACTTTATTGGCATTAGCAGAATAGCATGCTATCGACGTTTCCAGCTGACTCACACCGGCTGCGATCCCCTCTCCACAGGACACCCTCATTAGGCCACACTGCACTGACAACTCAGTTACAGCTAGAGGCCTTTTCCTCGCAACCCTGTTTGGTTAAAAAAAAAGTCGAATTTGAAAAAATATACATAAATATATAAATACACTCTGTAATACTTTATTTCTATATCTGATTGCTTTTTAATGTAATTTATTTCGAAGTTGAAATGCTGTTCATAGAATAACATGCCAAGTCGATGTTAAAAAATGTGCAATGAAGTATTTGCCGAAGGCAAAGTGGATGTTACTGAATAGGTCCTAAAATGTCAATTCAGCAACATCCACCAGCCTCAGCTGATTAATTTCTTTAGTATATGGTACAGAAGAACATAAGCAAATAAATAAATAAAGCAAGAATTTTGTGGTTTAATTAAAAAAAAAAAAAAATCAATCAATAAATAGAAGTATATGAGCTCCATACATATGCACTAGAGACAACACATAAGAGCTCACTCAGGAAACCTTCTGTGATTTCTGTCAAAATATACCATGAGTGGTTGGGGTGCCACGTTGGGCATTGCGTCATCGGTATGCTGCAGGTGGCACTGCTTTTAAACCACATTCTGTAAGTGTGTATTTTTATATTTTACTACATGGAAACACAAGAACCCCCAGAGCAGCTAAGTGGGTTATCATAGGCTCTCACTGTCTACAGTGTGAGGCTGTAAAAGAACCATTGCTGACTTTCGTCAAGAATAGCGGTAGAGCCGTCTCTGTTTCTGTCCCTGCGATGGCTTGGTGAATCGTTTTGGCGAACTCTGCCCTTGTCCAAAGTCAGCTGAGATGTGTGCCAGCCTCCCCGCGACATTAATTAGGATTAAGTCGTTCAGAAAACGAATGAATGAATGAATGAATGAAACACAAGAAACAAAACTAAAACAATATTTTTAATTATTTATTTCCATGTTAAAGCTCAACTATTATGTTGCCTCCTGCTCAGAATGACCATAACACACCGTGCATGTCTCTGAATCTGATTTAAACATTATCCACTTGGGGTAATGTTTTTAATCCTGTGACAGTAGACCTATCAGATTGCACCATTCATGGTACTTACTTATTGTTGATATTGTGGAGTTTACTGTGAAAAGAAATTTTATATTTAATCTAGATAATAACAGTAATTAATGGATAACATATGAGATATTCTTTCATTTATAAAACGTTATAAAGAAGTCTGTGGTATAACACATGGCATATGACATGAATGACACTTCAGAATATCACATTGAAAGGTTGTTAAAAACTTCCTTAAAGAACATGTTTAGTGCTCCTCCAGAACCTTCATATGGAATGAGTGGTCCGTATTTTATGCTTCAGGGAAACAGATCTGTGATAACATTTGATGAGCGGCCGGTGATCTTCTGTGTTCCAGTGGGATGAGGAGATGACTGACATGTTTGGATGTCATTTCATATATAAACAGAAGCCTGTTCTTTGATTACTTTTAGTAAATGTCCATATCTTGCACCTTTAAATTGGCCCATATATGAGTTCATCAACAGAGAAAAACCATTTACTCCATCTTTAGACTTTCATGAGTAATTTATTATTTTTAGGAAACTCATTTTAAAAGGTCACATTTGCTGTAGATCCTTAAAAGCAAGCGTGCCTTTGTCAGTTTGACTTGTACTGATATGGACTGTGCGTACAGATGATATGCTGAGAATTTGTGTGTGTCTCTGTGTTTGCGTGACTTTAGGGAGGAACAGTGTATTTGTCCAGAAGATTATTACCCTATACACACTATCAGGGGATAAAGTCTGCAGCAGACAGCCTTCTAATAGCATTTCACTTTTATCAGAGAACACTAATGCACGCTTGGTAGGTGTTTGCTTCCCGAATGTCAGATCACCCCTCAAATGGAGGCAAACATCAAGTGACAGGGTAAATTGGAAACTATATTTTTTTCTTTAAATCCCTTAAAATCTCAGAGTCCCCAAAGTAATTAGTGGGGGGCGGGGCTCGGGGTGGGGTGCTCGGGGGTGGGGATGGGGGCTCACTGGGAATTCCTTTCTCCACCCTTTACGCCTCACCTGTCTGCCCATCTCAGCTGTACACCCCACCCCGCTTCTAAAACACATTTTGAATGGTTTACACTGCATAATTTAAATCTAAATAATGTGGTCATAATGTTAAACTTCGAGCAACATAAGTTGTCTTCAAAACACAGCGGCTGCTTTGGGTGCCATTGTGTAATGCTTTTAGTCAGGGTTTTTATTATGCAGATAACTCTGGATAACTATGTCAGCGAAACATGATGTCATCGTGCCAAAGAACAATTTAGTCCGAAGGCACCTTTATGGATAAGATGGAATATTCTGTGACTATTATTATGCATAAATCTTTTAATAAAAATTAATAAATCATAAAAAATAAAATCCAGACTTGATATGACATCATTTTGTTTTAAAAATTAGTCCTGGTGGGCAAAGCTCTCAGGAAGGAGGGATGACATACGCTCACTTACCTGTCACTCACAGCAATTACCAGTCAATAATGGGTATCTGTGAGCTCATTCGTAAAAGGAGGCGTATAACAGCTTCCATCCTCGAGTGTGTTAGACTGCCTCCAACCAGTTCATAAAGAGGCTGGTGGCTAGAATTCTGTGTCCTGGAGGATTGGATGGGGCGTGTGCATGTCTACTGCCCTCCCTGGTTGATAGTGGTTATGTGATAGAGAGGGCAATACTTGATAGGTGGGAATTGGATACGACTAAATTAGGGAAAAAATGGAAAAAATTGAAGGAGTCAGAAAATTGTATGCTTTCTTTCTTTCTTTCTTTCTTTCTTTCTTTCTTTCTTTCTTTCTTCTTTTTACATCCTAGACACATTTGTACTTAGAGTCTACATGATTTTCTCCTGATTAGATTTAAAAAAAAGAAAAAAAAAAAAAAGAAATGCAGTTAGGCATAAATTAAAGCAAACATATGTATATGGGTTTCATGGTTGCTTTATATAAGGTAGGGTAAGTCTGTTGGGTTTTTTACACCCGAGCCTCGTGGCTCATCAGACCAGTGCATTTTGTCCGGTTTCTGTACCTTGAAGCAACTAGGAGTTCTAGGAGTTCTATTACCCCCATCCATACCGGATCGGTCGAGGCCCGGGTTAACAACGACCGCCATCAGTGCTGTCAATCAACAGGGTGCTGATGGAAATTGGACTACTGTTGGTCGAAGACGTCGAAGAAGGAGAGGTGGGAGGCGTGTCCGTAGGCAGAGAGAGAAGAGGAAAGGCATGAGTGTAGGACTGAGAGTGGGGACTTTGAATGTTGGAACTATGCAAAGAAAAGGTAGAGAGCTAGCTGACATGATGCAGAGGAGGAAGGTGGACATACTGTGTGTTCAGGAGACCAGGTGGAAAGGTAGCAAGGCGGGAAGCTTAGGAGCAGGGTTTAAGCTATTTTATCATGGTGTGGATGGGAAGAGAAATGGAGTAGGAGTCATGTTGAAGGAGGGGTTTGTCAGGAATTTTCTAAAAGTGAAAAGAGTGTCAGACAGAGTGATGAGTCTCAAGTTAGAAATTGAAGGTGTAATGTTCAATGTTGTTAGTGCTTATGCCCCACAGGCAGGATGTGAGCGAGAAGAGAAGGAGAGATTCTAGAGTGACTTACATGAAGTAAGTACTGGTCTGACTGGTAAGTATAAGGTAGCCACAGAGGTGAAAGAGTGGTCATTGGTGCAGACTTCAATGGACATGTTGGTGCAGGCAACAGAGGGGACGAGGAAGTGATGGGCAGGTTTGGTATCCAGGACAGGAACGCAGAAGGACAGATGTTGATAGATTTTGCAAAAATGGAAATGGCTGTGGTGAACACTTTCTTCCAGAAGAAACAGGATCATAGGGTGACTTATAAAAGCGGAGGTAGGAGCACACAGGTAGACTACATCTTGTGCAGGCGATGTAATTTGAAGGAAGTCAGTGACTGCAAAGTCATAGTGGGTGAGAGTGTTGCCAAACAGCATAGGATGGTGGTATGCAGGATGATGCTGATGGTGAGGAAGGTGAAGAAGGCAAAGGCAGAGCAGAAGACAAAGTGGTGGAAGTTGAAAAAGGAAGAGTATCGTGTTGTCTTCATAGAGGAGTTGAAACAGGCTTTGGGTGGCCAGGAAGTGCTTCCAGATGACTGGACAACCACAGCAAATGTGATCAGGGACACAGGTAGGAGAGTACTTGGTGTGTCCTCTGGAAGGAAAGTAGATAAGGAGACTTGGTGGTGGAATGAGGAAGTGCAGGAGTGTGGCAAAGGTCAAACAGAGGGCGTATGATGACTTGTATGATAGGTTGGACAGTAAAGGGGGAGAAAATGATTTATACAGGTTGGCACAGCAGAGAAATAGAGATGGGAAGGATATGCAGCAAGTTAGATTGATAAAGGACAGAGAGGGAAATGTATTGACTGATGACAGAAGTGTGCTGGGAAGATGGAAAGAGTACTTTGAAGAGCTGATGAATGAGGAAAATGAGAGAGAAAAAAAGAGTAGAAGAGGTGACCATTGAGGAGTGAGAAGGGCATTGAAGAGGATGAAGAATGGAAAGGCAGTTGGTCCTGATGACATACCAGTTGAGGTATGGAAGTGTCTAGGAGAGGTAGCAGTAGATTTTTTGACAAGAACATTCAACAAGGTCCTAGAGAGTGAGCAGATGCCGGAGGAGTGGAAGAGAAGTGTGCTGGTGCCCATTTTTAAGAACAAGGGAGATGTGCAGAGTTGCGGCAATTACAGAGGGATAAAGTTGATGAAAGTTGAAGTTATGGGAAAGAATAGTGGAAGCTAGACTAAGGGCAGAGGTCAGCATTTGTGAAGAACAGTTTGGTTTCATGCCAAGAAAGCGCACCACAGATGCAATGTTTGCTTTGAGGATGTTAATAGAGAAGTACAGAGAAGGTCAGAGGGAGCTACATTGTGCCTTTGTGGATCTGGAAAAAGCATATGACAGGGTGCCAAGAGAAGAACTGTGGTATTGCATGAGGAAGTCTGGAGTGGCAGAGAAGTATGTTAGAGTGGTGCAGGACATGTATGAGAGATGTAAGACAGTGGTGAGGTGTGCTGTCGGTGTGACAGAAGAGTTCAAGGTGGAGGTGGGTCTGAGCCCCTTCTTGTTTGCTGTGTTGATGGACAGGCTGACAGACGAGGTGAGACAAGAATCTCCATGGACTATGCTGTTTGCAGATGACATTGTGATCTGTAGTGAGAGCAGAGAACAAGTGCAGGAAAATCTAGAGAGGTGGAGGTATGCCCTGGAAAGGAGAGGAATGAAGGTTAGCCTCAGAAAATCAGAATACATGTGTGTAAATGAGAAGGACCCAGAAGGAACGGTGATGTTACAGGGAGCAGAGATAACGAAGGTGGAGGATTTTAAGTACTTAGGCTCAACAATCCAGAGCAGTGGAGAGTGTGGAAAAGAGGTGAAGAAGCGTGTGCAGGCAGGCTGGAATGGTTGGAGAAAAGTGTTCGGTGTGATGTGCGATAGGAGAGTGTCAGCAAGAATGAAGGGAAAAGTGTACAAGATGGTGGTGAGGCCAGCGATGTTGTATGGCTTAGAAACAGTGGTGCTGAGGAAAAGGCAGGAGGCAGAGCTGGAGGTAGCGGAGATGAAAATGTTGAGGTTCTCTCTGAGAGTAACAAGGATGGATAGGATCAGAAATGAGTATATCAGAGGGACAGCCCATGTAAGATGTTTTGGAGACAAAGTCAGAGAGGCTAGATTGAGATGGTTTGGACATGTACAGAGGAGGGATAGTGAGTATATTGGCAGTAGGATGCTGAGGTTGGAACTACCAGGCAGAAGGCCTCGAGGAAGACCAAAGAAGAGATTTATGGATGTGGTGAAGGAAGACGTGAAGGTCGTTGGAGTCAGAAAAGAAGATGCAGAGGACAGGGTGAGATGGAGGCGGATGATTTGCTGTGGCGACCCCTGAAGGGAAGAAGAAGAAGAAGAAGAAGAAGAAGAAGAAGAAGCAACTAGGAGTTCATTGCCTCTTGGAAGGGATGCTGTTTATTTTTTTCTGGTACCAATTTATACTGCTGGGTGAACAGAGGCATATTTGTGGTTAAACCCTTGCCCGGAGGTTCTAGCACAGTGGGGTCTAACTGGGATTTGAACACACAATCTCCCGATCATGAGCATAACACCTAACCCAGGGGTCATGAACCTATGGCTCGCAAGCCAGATGTGGCTGTTTTGATGACTGTATATGACTCTCAGATAAATTAGGTGGCTTCTTAACAGAATAACGAATACAGAATTTCACTGTCATTTAAATAAGAATACAAAAAAGCCATAAAATAAAACAAAAACAGATGAATAAATCTCACACATTTAAATCTATACATCTATTTTCAATGCCACGTCACTGTGTCGCGCCGCGGAGAGCCAATCCTTTCTGTTCCCCAGTATGCAGGCGGGTCCAATACCTTGAAACTCTAATTTTATTGGATTATAACAACATCCATAGACTGTGCGTGTTGTTTTAAGTACAGAGGTAAATTTCCCTCGTTTTTGATCAGCTTATTTGCATGAAGTCAAGCACAGCTGGCAAGCAAACACAAATGGCTAGACATGGAAAAACTTCAACCCACAGACCAGCTGATTGCCAAAACTTGGGATGCGCATCCTGTCACATAAACACTGCAGCGTGTGAGTCTTGCCATATTGACCATGTTTGGCATGCGAGCAGTCCTTCTCACCTGAAAAACATCAAGACCAACTTGCAGTCATGTTTAACAACAACAAAAAAAAAAAACCTGCAACATCCCTTAAATCCTGATATTAATTATCATTGTGCCAGAATTTAAACAACGTAAAATAAAATAAAGATATAATTTATAGTGTAGCCAATAAAGAAAATACAGTATATGCCTAGGCTAACCAATCCAAGTTGTAAATACCCGGGGGACATGCTGAAGCCAGTTAGAAATGAAGGCACTGTTGGAATTATTTTGTTTTATTATTATTATTTTACGAGTGTTTGTATGATGTAAGAACTATTGTATATCTTATCACCTTAGAGGCGACTATATAACTAGCATGTGTTGGGTGGGCAGTACTAAAGCACTGAACGCACACATTTTCCTCATATTGCTAGAAGACCAGCTGGTTCTCTCACATTGATTAAAAACATTGATGCACGGTACATATCTGTAAAATGGTTTTGATTGTCCACTGAATTTATGGTGTTGATTCCAGTCCACCAGTATTTAAGTGGTTAGGTGAAAACACACTAGCCAACCTGGTCCTGGTTTTATTTTCTGTGCGGAGAAATAATGCTTTAGACTATTGCACATACAAACCACCTCTGCAAAGCAGGTCAAGACATCCACTAGAGACATCGGCCATATTGATCCCAAACATGCCTGCATGTCATTGACATAGTTGACTTTTTTTTTTCTTGTTTGTGCATTATTATGCCATTTATTATGGTTGTATATTGAGATTTTGTGAAAATGCACCTCAGAGCTGATTATTGTGGTCTGCAAGCAGACACCATCGCAAGAATGTCCTCTGTTAAGTGGCTGGTGAGTAGCTGCTCTGGACATGGCCTTAATAATTACAGTATACATTTGTGCTTGTGCCTGTTGATCTCTGTCTGCTTGGAAGTTACATCTCAATCAGTCATGATTCATTGTCTCGCTCTATTATTCTTTCACCTCAGATACTTCACCCCACTCCAGTTCCTTTTCTCTTTCTCCTCATATCCCTTCATTATTACCAGTGTGTCTCTTTCTTTTTTTCCTCCTTCATCCATTCATCCCTATTATTATCCTGTGCTGTGCTCCTCTCCTTGTTACCATAGAAATGCCTCACTGTCCCTTTTGGAACCAAGCTTAAAGAGTTCATCCTTTTCTCTATCTCTATGTAAAGGTCCATCTATTTCACTCCCTTTTCTCTCCTTCCATCTCATTTTCATTTGCACTTTTTTAGTCAATGAACTGATTTCTTTTCATCCAGGAGCACAGCAGATTAGGAGATATTGTATCATGGCCAAGACAGGCAAAGCCCCTTTCTGTCCCTGACATCTAATTAATGGTAATCCTTTAATCTGCTGCTTGTAGTGCAGACCCCTTGGTTACTGTCCTATTTGCAGTAGACAGAAGCAGGGGAAGGCAAAAGAAAAAAAAAATAAAATGGATGGAGTAAAAAATATGTTTAACAGCTCAGAAAGCTGTGTATAGTTGTGCATTGTGGAATTAAAAATGTGTATTCTTGCTGTGTGACCAGTGCTGAGCACACCAGCTTGATCTCTTTTATGTCCTTACTAGAGTTTCTTGGTACATTCTCCATTTCATGCAAACATCAAGGAAAAAAAAAAGCCCCTGCAATGTCAATACTTGTGATATATTTAGCGTGGTACCTGGTGACAATATCACACATATTATATTGTGCATATTTTGTTGTACATAATGTAAGCAGGACACATTCACCTCTCCCCCCCTCTGTGTGTGTGTGTGTGTGTGGGGGTGTGTGTGTGTGTGTGTGTGTGTGTGTGTGTGTGTGTGTGTGTGTGTGTGTGTGTGTGTGGGTGTCCTTCAGTATCTCTTTATTTCTGGTTTTGCTACTTTACACCCCCTCATCTACCTACACACATTTATTGGAATACATATCAGAAAAAAACAATATTACATTGTAATTTGGTTTTGATGGCTATGTGTATCAGGTTGCACACATAATAAAAGACCACGAACAGCGAGTTAATAGGTGTGATGGTTGGTGGCCAGGCAAATTTCTTTAAAAACTCTATTGTGCCCAAGAACTAAAAATTAATAAATAATAGATAAAATTAAATTGAAAAAATATTTGGATTTGTAGAGTGGAAATAAAATAGAAATGAACTATAGACAGTGACAATTGTAAAAAGTCGAGGAAATTATTATTTTTTTATTAAACGTGAAGAAAAAATGTGTTGCATTTGATTATTTTTCCCCTTTTCACACTGTACTATTATTCTTTATGTGGGTGGAAATTGCAGGATTGCGATGTTTTTTTGTTTTCAACATTTAAATGCCAATAACCTTTAATTTACTTTCAGTAATTGTGTTATATGTTGACAGCAATTACTAAGGTTTAATCAGGACCTTGAACGACCTTGACAAGTTTTATATTTGTAACTCAAACTGCTGTCTTTTTTGGTGAATAACTCTCAAATTGAATTTTTCCTATTTTTCTTCAGCACTGTATTGAAACCGAATATACAATTATACCGTAGTGTATGATAGCCATATGCTTTTGGGTTTTTTTTAGTATCAGGGAGCTGCAATAAAATTTAATGAAATCTGTGTAGGCACAATCATGCAGTACTTTACAGTTTGTGCCACACAATTATTTAAATAATATAAAAAACTTTGGCTATAAAAGTAAGGCTTACTTAAATACTTTGTATTCTGACATCATGATAATAATAATGGCACCAGAGCTACAATAAAGACATAGCAATACTTAGGTTTATGAAAAATTAATGTACAGCTCAGTAGTCGAACATGTCAGTCGAAGCAGAATTAACTTTTTCAGAATATATTTGAGCCCACTGGAAAGAGTTAATTCTACTTTGATAATTTTTTCTGTGCGCCTGACCAACACGTACAGAGCCCAGCTGTTTTTACAAAATGATTACTAATAATTCTGAATATTTTACAGAGTCAACAATGGTATTGCTCATCTCGACATCCATTCATTCCTTATCTATACGGTTTATCTATCAGGGTCATGAAGGAAGCTAGAGCCAATTCAAACACTCTGAATACCAGGTCGCCACTCCAGTGCAAGGCTAATGCAGACACAAGCAATCATTCACACCTTTGAGCAATAGCCAGTTGACTTAATGTGCATGTTTATGGGAGGAAATCAAAACACTTAAAGGAAATTCACACAAGCAAACTCATCAAATAAAAACCTTGAGCCAAGATTCAGACCTCTGTGGTGTGATATGACAGTAGTAATCATTGATATACAGGGATCCCTCGCTATGTAACGCTTCAAATCATGCGGTTTCAGTGCATCCAGTTTTTTGTTTTTTTTTTGAAATATTCATTGAATTAAAAAATAAAGAAATTAAGGACAAATCGGGGGAAACCTTAAGGAAAATGTTGCAAAACAAGGCAATTATGCAAAACAAACAAATAAAGAAACAAACAAAAAAACCAAGCAAACAAAAAAACCATAAACAAACACAAAACAAAAAACAACCCAAAACCTCCCAACAAAACTAATTACATTTTTGTGAGGTGTGCATCTGCGTGTGTGCGCACGCATATCTGTATGTGTGTGTATTTATATTTTATTTACATCTTATGCATTATTTTTAAATGTTTAATTTCTATTATAAGCATTTATAGCACTGAATATGTATTTATTTATATTATATACACATATACATGTATGAATACGTCAGTCAGGGGGGGTTGGGCGGGGTTGATCCTACTTCGCGGAATTCGGTGGTCGCGGGGGATCTTGGTCCTAATTAACCGCAGAAAGTGAGGGATCCCTGTACTGTGGATCATGTAATTTAATTTATCATCGGTACTGTATGTAATTCATAGCTGCTAGCTACAAAGCAAAAGCTACTGTGATATGTAATACAGTCTAAAGCTCTCATTAAAAGAGACAACAAAACTTTATTTAGCATTTCTGGGACAAGATTGCAATCATACTCAGAACATAATAGTTTAAAAAGGCCACCATATATTTTCAGAAACATACCTTGAGGTAACGTTACTCTTGTTTACTGGATGACTTCATTTGAAGGGTGCATGCATAGTCCTTTCATAATTCATTCACTGCAGTGCATAATAGTTAATAAGGCATATCTTAAAAGTGCATGAGTGCACCTCATCAAAAAATTTGGCAAGTGAACATAATATTTTAAACAGTATTTACCTTTTAGAGAGATTCTTTGTGTTGTTGTTGCTAATGAAGCCTCTATGACAGCCAAGTGACTGGTTTAATTATCCTTACAAAAAAAGTCTTCAAATATTATTATTTTTACTTGCAGTATTTTTATAATGCACCATGTGAAATCTTGCATCTTTTTAAAAGGCCACTAAAGGAACAGAAATAGTTCATTACACATTTACAGAAAATTACTTTCAGCTTCTCAAAATATTAATCGTAACATTTCTGATTTGTTTTAACCCATAAAGGAAGAGAATACAGTGATTTTGCATCCTCCTGCCCATAAGGCCACAACGTGTGGAGTTTTTGGCTAGTCCTGTGTGTGTGTGTGTGTGTGTGTGTGTGTGTGTGTGTGTGTGTGTGTGTGTGTGTGTGTGTATGAGAGAGAGAGAGAGAGAGACAGAGACAGAGAGAGAGAACGAGAGAGAGAGAGAGAGAGAGAGAGACTGTTTCTCAACGCAGTCAACATCCTGACCAGTGAAATTAGCCAATATTTGTTTATTTTTTTAGAGTTAATGTGCTTTTAAGTTGTTTTTTTTTTCATTATAAAGTATTTCAATGCTTTCCTTTTTGTATCCCATGCTATTACACAACTAGCAAAAGCAGCTATTTTAGTCTCCATCCCAAATTGAACTGCGCACTCTATGAACTATAATTCGCACATAAGGTGTGTAATAATGGAATTCAGGCCCTCATGAGTGCACTTCTTGAAAAGTGCTGCACTGTTTGGAACATAGCTTGAGTGAGCATTGCAGGGCTAAGCCCACAAGTTAGACTTCTCATCCATGTTTATTTGCTTTGATGCAAATTAAAAGGATAAACTCAGTGAATAAATGAAAGATCAGTGAAACTGGCATTTTTCAAATTATTTATGTATTTATTATAAAATACTCCTACTTTACTCCTGATGTGCACTAAACCATGTACAGTCATACCTCACCTTACGAAATTAATCCGTTCCAGAAGTGGTTTCGCAACCTGATTTTTTCGTAAATTGAGTAGCATTTTACACGTAAAAGGCCTGATTCATTCCAAGGCCCCCAATACTACCCCCTAAACCCTTTAAAAATTATGAAAGTATACCTTTTAAGGCCTCCTTCTACTTCAATATTGTACCAATGGTAGACAGGTTTTATCACTCAACCGCATGCCAAGAACCCGTTTCTTCTGTTCACTCGCACGGGGAATCACCTTCTTGTGCCCATGATGAATGACGAAAATAAAGTTGCAATGAGCACACTCATAAAACTCATGAAACAACAGTAACTCTGTCGCGTGTTAGAATCCGTGATGAACAATGGGCCGAAGGCACACGAAAAGCATCATGGGTATTATGGAGATGCAGCTCCCTCCTAGCCAGTGGTTGAAGGCACACAGAAAGCATCATGGAAATTATGGAGATACAGCTCCCTCCTAGCCAATGGGAGGCCAGTGTTGGGAGATAGCCAATGGGAGAGAAACTCGTGCATTGTTTGAATTTTTGAGATGGCGCGTTTCGTAACATGAATTTTTGTACCCAGAGACGGACATATTAGGTAAATGCGTTTCATAACTTGGATTTTTGGGTCTTTCGTAAGGTGAGGTACCACTGTATTTTAAATAATCTAAGTGAATCATTTACAAACTGAAATGAAGGAAATAAACAAATAGTGGTTGACTCATCATAATAATAATTGAAAAATGAATCTTGTTTTCTTTTTTCACCTTTTATTCTCCAGCTTAGCTTTATATTTAAAGATTTATGCAATGCGTGCATTGTAAGGCCACTATGAAGGAAGCCCTCAAAAAATGTATTCATTCATTCATTCATTTAAGGTCGTGGGTAGGCTGGCCCCCATCTCAGCCGACTCTGGGCGAGGGCGTGGTACAAGCTGTCCAGGGCCAACATTCTTACAAATATTCATATTCACACTCTCACCTATGGACAATTTTAAAAAGCCATTTAATCTACTGTGCAGGTTTTTTGGACTGTGAGAGGAAACCAGAGAACCCAGAGGAAGCCCACACAAACAGGGAGAACATGCAAACTCCACACAGAAACGCCCCCAGGAGCTTCCTGCTGTGAGGTGGACATGCTAACCACTACGCCACCTTATCGTTCCTGAAATAATATTTTGCTCAAATAACTCGTAGCCTTAAACCAGTGCTTCTCAATTATTTTCCCCTCTTTGAAGAAAGAAAACATTTCCTGCCCCCCACTGCCCCACGAGTGACTAAAATAGTATTATTTGTCTATGAAAATATTATTATACCTCTGAATAATATTGTATCTTTATTAACATTAAAAACAAAAAAAGAAAGAACTATAGTTCAACTTACAATAAAGAAAAACTGAAATAACATTGTTTTTTTATTCTGTAACAGAAAGATTTAAAGTGCACCAATGTGCCTGAATAAAAAAAAATACATCCTTATTTAAACTCATTCAACTTATTTATGTCTTAATATCTCCATCTCTCTTCACCTTTCTCTTCATTCCTGTTATAAATTTTCCACGTTGTTTCTTAAGGGGTTGTTTACTGCACTTCATATTGTTTGCTTGTGCAAAAAAACCGCTACACCATAGTGCTACAATGAGAGTGCCACTGCCAACTACTGGAGTGGAGGTGCAATTACACTTAATTCTCATATTCAAGAAAAGCATGTTCCCCAGGGTCATATGCGTTCCCCCAGCATCATCATACCGCGCCACCCCAGGCCCTCACTATTTGAGAAGTACTGCCTTAACCAGAACCTCAATATATTTTGAGAAACTATTTTCACATGGGAGCCAGCCAAGTTCCCAGGTAAAGTTGTGTGTTCTCTGGCTATATATTACTAACACACACAAACACACACACACACACACACAACTTACAGCTCTGCCTAAGTGGTAGTGCCGAATAGCATAAAAATTTACAACAGTGCATAATTTCTAACAGGAACTACGGGAAGCAAAATCCTCCCATCTTAATTAAGTTAATTAACAGTTATAAATAATCACCTTCAGCCTGTGTTCATTTGTAAAGCAATAAACTCTAGCTATAAAAGTCAGTCTTGATGCTGTCATAAATGGTATGCCGTTTCACTCATTAACTCTAGCCATGCTGGTGTCTCCTTCAGGAAGCTGAGTTATTGCGGCATTATGCGACCGTTTAAGGCCTTTTCGGGCTTCTTGGCAAAGTATAAGGTTTAGCGGTACATCATTTCCTTTTATTTCATTAGTCAAGCCTAAATGCACCACTGCAGTGAGCAAGTGTCCTCTTAGTTGCAAAACAGATAACGATATAAATGAGCAGACGGAGCCATCTGCACTGTGTAATTCATTTGCTAAGCAGGTCCATCCAACTTTTTTCCTCCGAAACATGATTTTGTTTTCCTTCAGTGGTTTCAATAAATTAATTAATGCTCTGAGTCAGGGATCCTCACCCAGCTGAATGTCGTTCTCACTTTAAGTATTTTTGTTCTGACAAAGATAGAAGGCAGAACTCAATAGCAGTGGAACAAGCCAGGAACAAGCTCATTGCTGTAATGGATTCTGTTATCCAATTAGAATCCCTGGATTACTCAGTCTTTTTTTTTTAATGATTTTGAGAGAAGCTTTGCATCGCAGACCCCAGTACTTGTGAGATTCATTTATTTACACAAATATTGTCTTTTTACATTGACTTTACCTTGTTAGTCCATGTCCCTGATCTTGTTGTTATATAGGCCTCATAAGTATGAATCATACAAAATACTAAAAAAAATGTCTTTCAGTGAAAATAAAGTGCCTTTTGCTTACCTGTAAAACATCATCTGATTTATCACTACATCACCATGTACATGTGGGAGGGAGCAAAATAATATTAACTAAAAATATCATGTTATGCTTCACCACCCCCTCTCTAGAATACAAATGCTTGATATTCTCTGTTTGTGTTAGTCTTCAGTGTGGAAATATATTTCTTGATTTTTAGATAAAGACAATGTGCCTCATTCACCAGCCATTCTTAGAAAGAAATTTGTCCTGAACAGAATCTACAAAAAAAAACAACACATATTGGTCCCGAAGTGATGTTGTAAAAACATCACCCTAGTTTAATTTTTAAATTATTTTTCCAACTTCCATTGTGCTGTCACAGACTGAAATATTTTTTGATCATATTAATCTTTTAAAACAACTTTCAATAATATAGAAAGCTTCATGCAAATAGATTTCACTTTATTATGTATCAATTATGTTCCTTGGAAACCTTATTTAATTATTGATAATGCTATTTACTGTTCGATTGAAGATCAATTATTTCAAGGCTGCAGGCACGATGGCATATTTACTCTTAGTAGAGTAAATTACAGCTCATGCACTTAGGAGGGAATGCATCAACAAGACCCACGCAAGTCTATTGCCTGAGACTGACGAATATCTTGATAAGATAATTTTGGCTGCCATAGCTGTGCAACAGTTGCACTGCAGACTCTTAGCCGACATGCTAAACTGGTACCACTACATGTTCAGGTACTGACCTCTCTGGTTTTTTTGGCCACAGAAATATTTCAGAGGGACTTTGGTGACTGGGTTGGTACATCACAGTCATCTATCAGCCGTGCCTTTCCGCAAATCCTAGAGGGTATAAATTTACTGACCAGACAATATATTAAATTTCTCAATACTGAACACCAAGAGCTTCCAAATAAGAGAGTTAATTCTACTGCTCTTCAAACCAAAATTATAAGTGTAACAGACTCGCCTGATCCATTCCGACATCAACTGTAAACAGTACAACTCAACTAATGCCCACTCATCTGCAACACCCAGAACCGTCTGTTAAATGTAGTCTTCTGTTTCCCAGGAGGTGCAAGATTCATATACTTTACAGAACAGTTCTGTGGGTATGTTCTTGGAACAATGGCTCACCAGTAAGCATGTTTGTGTAAATTTATCTTTCGACAAAAATGTAACCTTTTGTTCTTTCTATAATATGCTGCATTAGGATATTGGGGACATTGTGTATATATATATATATATATATTCTGTTTCTGTCCTTATACCACCAGGCCATCGCTGCCCCTTGAATATATATCTTCTTCTTTTCCTTTCAGCTGTTTCCTTCAGGGGTCGCCACAGCAAATCATCCGCCTCCATCTCACCCTGTCCTCTGCATCTTCTCTTACTTCACCGACCTTCATGTCCTCCTTCACCACATCCAGAAATCTCTTCTTTGGTCTTCCTCTAGGCCTTCTGCCTGGTACTTCCAACCTCAGCATCTTACTGTCCAAACCATCTCAATCTAGCCTCTCTGACTTTGTCTCCAAAACATCTTACATGGGCTGTCCCTCTGATGTACTCATTTCTGATCCTATCCATCCTTGTTACTCCCAAAGAGAACCCCAACATTTTCATCTCTGCTACCTCCAGCTCTGCCTCCTGTCTTTTCCTCCGTGCCACAGTTTATAAGCCATACAACATTGCTGGCCTCATCACCGTCTTGTACACTTTTCCTTTCATTCTTGCTGATACTCTCCTATCGCACATCACACCGGACACTTTTCTCCAACCATTCCTTACGCTTCTTCACCTCTTTTCCACACTCTCCATTGCTCTGGATTGTTGAGCCCAAGTACTTAAAATCCTCCACCTTTGTTATCTCTGCTCCCTGTAACATCACCATTCTTCCTGGGTCCTTCGCATTCACACACATGTATTCTGATTTACTGAGGCTAACCTTCATTCCTCTCCTTTCCAGGGCATACCTCCACCTCTCTAGATTTTCCTCTACTTGTTCTCTGCTCTCACTACAGATCACAATGTCATCTGCCTTGCCTAACCTCGTCTGTCAGCCTGTCCATCACCATCGCAAACAAGAAGGGGCTCAGAGCTGATCCTTGATGCAGTCCCACCTCCACCTGGAATTCATCGGTCACGCCACCAGCACACCTCACCACTGTCTTACATCTCTCATACATGTCCTGCACCACTCTAACATACTTTTCTGCCACTCCAGACTTCCTCATGCAATACCACAGTTCTTTTTCTTGGCACCCTGTCATATACTTTTTCCAGATCCACAAAGGCACAATGCAGCTCTCGCTGACCTTCTCTGTACTCTTTATTAACATCCTCAAAGCAAACACTGCATGTGTGGTGCTCTTTCTTGGCATGAAACCAAACTATTGTTCACAAATACTGACCTCTGCCCTTAGTCTAGCTTCCACTATTCTTTCCCATAACTTCATCGTATGGCTCATCAACTTCATCCCTCTGTAGTTGCCACAACTCTGCATGTTCTTAAAAATGGGCACCAGCACACTTCTCCTCCATTCGTCCGGCATCTGCTCACTCTCTAAGACCTTGTTGAATGTTCTTGTCAGAAAATCTACTGCTACCTCTCCTATCAACTCTACCAACTGCCTTTCCAGTTTTCATTCTCTTCAGTGCCCTCCTCACTTTACCCTTACTAATCTTTGCTACTTCATGCTCCTCAACGGTCATCTCTTCTACTCTTTTCTCGCTCTCATTTTCCTCATTCATCAGCTCTTCAAAGTACTCTTTCCATCTTCCCAGCACACTTCTGTCAACAGGCAATACATTTCCATCTCTGTCCTTTATCAATCTAACTTGCTGCATGTCCTTCCCATCTCTATCTCTCTGCTGTGCCAACCTGTATAGATCATTTTCTCCCTCCTTACTGTCCAACCTATCATACAAGTCATCATACGCCCTCTGTTTGGCCTTTGCCACTGCTACCTTCACCTTACGGTGTGTCTCCCTGTGCTCCTGTTTACTCTGTTCGGTCTTTTCACTGTCCCACTTCTTCTTAGCTCACCTCTTCCTTTGTACACACTCCTGAACTTCCTCATTCCACCACCAGGTCTCTACTTTCCTTCCACAGGACACACCAAGTACTCTCCTACCTGTGTCCCTGATCACATTTGCTGTGGTTGTCCAGTCATTTGGAAGCACTTCCTGGCCACCCAAAGCCTGTTTCAACTCCTCTATGAAGACAACACGACACTCTTCCTTTTTCAACTTCCACCACTTTGTCTTCTGCTCTGCCTTTGCCTTGTTCACCTTCCTCACCATCAGCATCATCCTGCACACCACCATCCTATGCTGTTTGGCAACACTCTCACCCACTACTACTTTGCAGTCACTTACTTCTTTCAAAGAACATCGCCTACACAAGATGTAGTCTACCTGTGTGCTCCTACCTCCGCTTTCATAAGTCACCCTATGCTCCTGTTACTTCTTGAAGAAAGTATTCACCACAGCCATTTCCATCCTTTTCTGCTAAATTAATCAACATCTGTCCTTCTGTGTTGCTGTCCTGGATACCAAACCTGCCCATCACTTCCTCATCCCCTCTGTTGCCTGCACCGACTTGTCCATTGAAGTCTGCCCCAATGACCACTCTTTCACCTCTGGGGGTACTCTGCATCATTTCATCTCACTCGCTCCAGAATCTCTCCTTCTCTTTTAGCTCACATCCTGCCTGTGGGGCATAAGCACTAACAACATTGAACATCACACCTTCAATTTCTAACTTGAGACTCAGCACTCTGTCTGACATTCTTTTCACTTCTAGAACATTCCTGACAAACCCCTCCTTCAAGATGACTCCTACTCCATTTCTCTTCCCATCCACACCATGATAAAACAGCTTAAACCCTGCTCCTAAGCTTTTAGCTTTGCTACCTTTCCACCTGGTCTCCTGAACACACAGTATGTCCGCCTTCCTCCTCTGCATCATGTCAGCCAGCTCTCTACCTTTTCCTTGCATAGTTCCAACATTTAAAGCCCCTACTCTCAGTCCTAGACTCATGCTTTTCCTCTTCTCTCTCACTGCCTACGGACACGCCTCCCGCCTCTCCTTCTTCGACCGACAGTTGTCCAATTTCCATCACCACCCTGTTGGTTAACAGCACTGATGGGGGTCGTTGTTAACCCGGGTCTCAACCAATCCGGTATGGAGGTAATATTTGTGATTTGCATGATAAAGATTGGCATTGGTTTTAAGTTGGATGCCCTTCCTGACACAACCCTCTGCATTCTTCCAGGCTTGGGACCGGCGTAAGGGGGAGAGACACTGGTTAGTGCCCCCCCCCCCCCCCCTCATGGCTACATTGCCCCTTGTGTATATATATATATATATATATATATATATATATATATATATATATATATATATATATATATATATATATATACACACACACACACACACAATACAGTAGGTGATCTAGTGGTGATCTAGTGGTGATCTAGTGGTATCGGGCGCTGGATCGCTGATCCTAAGGTTCTCCCCCCCCCCAGTGCAGCTCACTGGGTTATCAAAGGCAGGCCATGTCTCTCACTGTCTATGGTGAGAGGTTGCTGTAAAAGAACCATTGCTGGCTTTCGTAAAGAGTAGGCTGCAAAGCTGTCAGCATGTTTCTGTCCCTTGCTAAAGGGTTGTGTCAGGAAGGGCATTTGATGTAAAAACCTATGCCAAATAAAAATGAGCGAATCATTCGCTGTGGCGACCCCTGAGAAAAAGGAAAAAAGTCGAAAGGAAATCTAATACAATACAGCCTAAAAAATATAGCCATTGATGAGTTGCTTTCCACACCAGACAAGGTGTGTATAGGACAGCAGCTGCATTTATTTGGCTTTTTTTTATTTCTCCACTATTCACAGTACTGAATACAATACGTCATCATGAATTTACCTCCTGCAGCAGAACTTTGACTTTAGAGGAAGTAACAATTCTTCCCAAATTAGATTCCATTGCATCTGCATTTTTCAGTCTTTATGAATATTTGTGTGCACTCACAGCTCTGTTATCACACCCTTGTATGGGACGGTCATCGATGCTACTTGGATCTTATGAACATTGCTGCAAACAATGTTATGAACATAGCTGCAAACAAATCCAAGATTTAAGAACAGTTAGACAGTCCGATGTATACATGTTTTTTGATGATACAGACATTTCGATGAATGAGGCCTTTACACTTACTTCGACGCAAGCACAAAGATGCATACAAATTCTTGCACATCCTCATGTGTCAGCCCTCCAAAAGAGTACAGATTAATGCATTAGGAAGCCACCTCTGCTGTGGAGTCTGTGTGTGTATCTTAATCATACTCTCTGCATGTGTAATTAGCTTCAGATACACTTGCTGATGAATAGGAACATCCAGCCCGTGCCATTCTCATATTGGTAATGTGCCCACTGCCATACAGAGTGTTCCCCCATGCTATTGTAGACTATGCTGAACTTGGCAGCTGTGTAACGTGAAGATGAGCTGTGTGATTATGACCCAAGCTAAGCAGTGATGCATTTATTAACCTGCATTGATGAGAAGAGGCAGAAACCATTTGGTCTCCATATGTATCACTGGATGAGCTCCAGATGAGTGATTTGGAGTGTCAGACCTTTCAAGGCTCTAAGAATCACATCTGTTTCTCACTTTCCTCTTCTCATCTTAGTCTTTTAGGCATTTTATCCTTGTGATCTTTTTCATGTTTACTTGTGATGAATGTTTTTAGTTATTACTGGGAAAGGGTTTCATTGGAAGGCTTCCTCACACATCAGAAAAGCCCGATGGGAGTTGACCACCCCAAATGACAGTGCCATCATGCAAGAATTGCAGAAAGTCTGATGTGTTTTCAATGGACCCAGGTGGATCTGTGGACATGTTTCCATAGATTGGCCAGCTGGATTTAAGTGAAGTGTTCTGTTCTGCACAAAACATTTCAAATTAACCCTGCTGCCTCAGAACGAACTACTGCTGGGAGCCCTGTCAGCATACCTACCTATAGACAATAGCTTAATAAAGACTCTCTAACCCTCCGTTTACACCTCGCTATTCTTGTTCATAAGAGGAAAAAGAAAAAAAAAATGGCAGAAAAATGTAGGCCAGAACCTCAAGATCCAAGTCTATAGAGATTCAAGTCTATATAGAAGAGTGAAAGGAAACACAGGTTTGAAACGTACAATGTACATGAGGGAGTGCAACTGTTCAAACAAATAGGGAGTAAAGACAAACCTTGCCTTCCTTCATCGGTTCAACCACAGATTCATGGTCTTGTCTTTTTTCCCCTAGCATCCCACCTCTGTTTACTCAGC
>CM045736.1:40058895-40081395 GCA_024760905.1 Plotosus lineatus | reverse complement strand
CTTAAAGTATTTATATATAAATTGTATTTAAATATTAATACATTAGAGTATTTAGATATGCATATAACTGTGTAACATTTAATATACACTTCTTGATATTGTATAGACACGGAAACATATAGAAATGAGACCACATGGTAGACATGGGGGGCGGGGGGCGGGGCGTTCCTACGTCGTGGTTTTTCGAATATCGTGGCCAGGTCTGGTCTACATTATCTGCGATATTCAAGGGATGACTGTAATAATAATAATAATAATAATAATAATAGTCAGCCCTCTACTTACAAAATTAATCATTCCAGTGCCTTTTTCGTAACCTGGAGTTTTCGTAAGTAGAGGTGCATTTTACATGTAAAACACGTGATTCCTTCCAAGGCGCCCAAGACTACCCCATAAACCCTTTAAAAATTATAAAAGTACACCACTTTTTAATGAAATATGTATGAAATATGTGTTAAAAGTAAAAGAAAATTATTTACCTTTTTTTAAATCTCTTGAACCATCCATGCAACGCTTTAAAGTCTGGGGGTTGCTGGTCTGAAAAACCCTTATCCCCACCCTCCTTCACGAGGTACTTAAATATGGCGGTTGCCTTTTCCGAAATAATCGCCTCCGCAACTTGCTTCTATATTGTTCAGAAAGAATCGCCTCCGTCACTATATCTCCGCTTTTAATGTCTCCTTCTGCTTCAATATCGTCCCTATTGTACAGGGGTTTCGGCCATACTCCTTTGCAATTTTGCTCAACTGCATCCCACTTTCGTATTTTTTATTATCTCCTGTTTCACTTTGATTGATAACGGAGCCCGCTTCTTCTTTTCGGTGTCACCGGGAATCACTTTCTTGGGGTCCATGATGGATAACGAAATATAACGCTGCAATGATCAGTCTCAAAAAAACTCACTAGCCAACAGTCCTGTTCAACTCTCCTTCACGAACAAACAGGAAGTGACAAACAGGAAGTGACAAACAGAAAGTATGGCTACAGTTCAGCTCCCTCCTGGTGAATGGGAGGCCAGTGGGGCGGGATGTTGGAGGACAGCCAATGAGAGAACAACTCACGCATGTTTTTAATGTTTTAATGGCGCGTTTGAATTTTTGAATGGTGCTTGTGTTTTCGTAAAAAGAGGTTGTTTTCATAAAAAGAGGACGAAAATTTAGAAAATGTTTTTTGTAACCTGGATTTTTCGTATTCAGAGGTTTTCGTAAGTAGAGGGCCGACTGTAATAATAATAATAATAAAACGTGAGCATGAAAGTTTCTCATGGTACTTCAGTTTCCTTCCATAGTCCAAAGACATGAACTTTAGTTGGCTTCAAATTGCACCTAAGTGTGAGTGTGAATGGTTGTGTGTTGGTCCTGCAGTGGTCCATCGAGCTGTTCAGGGTGTACTCGATCTTCACCCAATGTCAGCATCCCCTGCAGCCCTAGTAAAATTAAGCAGTTTGTCAAGTGAATGAGTGAGTAAAACTACCTGCTCTATTTTAATGAGCTAATTGTACCATCAGAAGAGCATGAAAGTTCACTTAGCATGGCAGTACCAGGTCCATTATTCAAAAGGGATGTGCTTGGTCTGTAAATTAATCATAGGTGTGTTTTAGGCATAACAGAGAGTCAGCTCCCATTCGTTTTACAAGCCATGTGTGCTTACATCAGTCATAACAGTCAAACCTTCTGCCTATTTCTGTGTAGGTCCTTCTAGTTTCACCAAAGCAGCTCAAAATCATCAATACCTCTGAAAGTTTGCAGTTGTATTTGGCACCAAGTAGTTTATAGCATGCTTTGTGATGGACTGTCAAGCTGTTCAGGGTGTACCATATTTTCCGGACTATACATCGCTCTGGAGTACAAGTCGCATTGGCCAAAACATGCATAGTAAAGAAGAAGAAATATATATAGTCGCACTGGACTATAGGTCGCAAACTCATGGAAACTGTCTACCTTGACTTGGAAATCTGCTGGCAGTTTTTGTGACGTTGTGGTCCCTGCTCTGATATAGAAGCGGTTACGTTGCATGAAGTGGTAACACCAAGAAAGTCCTCACGCAAAGTCATTTCTATTCATCTTCTGGACGTGGAGACACAACTGCACTGTTGACAAGCCTCTCCCTGAGGCAAGTTTCTCAAGCACCCATGTGCGAGCTCATTCATCTAGCTGTGGCCATCTAGTCTTTAGCTCGTGATTAGCTTTTTTTTGTTTTCTTCATTGCAATAATAATAATAATCCCTGCTTTCCTCCAATACCTTCACAAGTTTCTCGTTCACTCCAAACTTTCTTTCTGCTGCTCGATTACCATTTTCTGCTGCATATCACTACTTGCAGCTTGTAATCCACAGAATAGGATTTTCTTTTTGGAGACATTTCTTCAGTGGTACAGGATGAACCTGATACCTGGTACCCAAGCTTAGAATGCCCTCTTGTGGTTGTGAGAGTAACAATAACAAATGTGAAATTATGTTTGTTATTATTATGACAAATAAAATTTTATGTAATAATTTCACATACAAGTCGCTCTGGAGTATAAGTCGCACCTTCAGCCAAAGTATGAAAAAAAAGTGCGACTTGCAGACTGGAAAATACTCTGCCCTTGCCACAGTCAGTTGAGATGGGCGTCAGCCTTTCCGCGACCATACTTAGGATTAAGTGGTTCAGAAAATGAATGCATGAATTAATGAGCAGTGCACAGCACATATTTTAAATCCAATCCTGTAAGCTGCAAAGTGTGGCCATTCTGGGTTGGACATGTTTATCCAGGACACCCTGCAAAATGTGGAATTTGGAGTCTAATATTCCTCTAACCATTCAACAGCTTCTGCAGTTTGACTGTTGACTGTTTTCCTGCTGAAAGAGGCTGCTGTCATAATGGAACACAATTGCCATTAAAAGGAATGCAATTTCTGCAACAATTTTTAGATAGATGGTGTATGTCAAAGTAACTTCCACAACAATTCTCATACTCAATTTTAATCTGATCTCCACAAAAGTACTGCCCATATCCTGTAATAGAAAATGTAATCCACCCCCTCCCTTCATTGCTTCATGGTCCAGTTTTGATGCTCACATGCTTATTGTAGGCACTTTCAATGGTGGACATGGGTGAAGCATGTGCACGCTGACTGGTCTGCAGATCTGTAGCCTCGTATATCACATCTCTATTATAGCCATCATTTATTTTTTCAGCAATTTATGCTCTCCTGTGGAATCAGCCAACAGGGACTAATCTTCACTACTCATATCTGTCAGTGAAACACGGGTGCCCATGAATTTGCTCCGTTTTCTGTTTATTCTCCCTTGAACCACTTCTTGGCAGGTACTTACCACTGTATACTGGACGCAACCTGCAAATCCTGAAGTTTTGGAGATGCTCTGAACCAGTCTTCTACCCATGATAATTTGGCCCCTGTCAAAGTCCCATAAATCCTTATGCTTTCCCATTTCTCCAGCTTGCAAATTGGACTTCAAATATGGAGGCAGTGCAAATTGATAAAATTATACATTCACTTTTATTTCACCCATGCCTTCATCTTGGTTGTTGTGTAAATTCTCTTTAAGAGACAGGACAGTATTGTAAAATTTACCTCAAACGTTTACAGTACAATGTTTTATTACAAACTGAAGATATTGGTGCTTAGAGAGGAATGGATCCGACCGGTACCTGACATTTAGGTTTATTACTTTTGGTGCTTGTGGCCAGTTCTGAACCTAAAACTACATTTACTATTCACTTTATTAGGAAAAAGTGTACACCAGCACATTTATGCAAATAGACAAGCAGCTATCTATGTGTTAGTAGCACGATGCATAAAAATGTGTAGGTGTGGATTAGGAGCTTTGCCTAATATTTAACATCACACATCCGAATGGGGGAATATAAGATCTCAGTGACTTGGGGTATGGTTATTGGTGGCATCAATTCTTGATGAGAGAAGTCAGAGGAGAATGGCCAGATTGGGACTAAGCTGACAGGAAGGCTACGGTGACTTAAACAAGTAACTCAATACAGCAGAACAGTGCGTGTCAGGATACAAAGTAAACTGAACCTCGAGGCACATGGACTTCAACAATAGAACACGTGCCTCAAGGTTCAGTGAAGCCAAGTGCAGGAATCCGAGGCATCAGTCAGCTCAGATCTACCAAAAGTGGAAAGATTAGCAAGTACACTGTTGCATACTTGCTACAGGTTAATATCAACATACTTAAACAGCTAGTTCTGGACTCATGCAATTTATTATTTTTGTCCATAAATATTTGACCAGAGACTATTTTAAATTAAACATGAACAGCAGATTGGAATTGACCTGCAGCAAACACAATGTGACTGAAATGTAGAATTTCAAAAGCATAACATTCTTAATGTATAGTCAAAAGAGTTTTTGATGCAAGTGAAGAAGTACAGGGATCCCTCACTTCCCGCGGTTAATTGGGACCGAGATCCGCCTGCAACCACCAAAGTAGGTGTAGGATCAGTACCCCCCCGAAGCCGAAGTAGGATCAACATCCCCTCCCCCCGACTGACGTACACATACATGTTGTATGTGTATACAATATCAGTAAATACATGTTCAATGCTTTAAGTGCTTATAATAACAGTTAAACATTCCAAAATAATGCATGAGATGTAAATAAAATATAAATACACACACATACAGACACGCGCACACACACTCAGATGCGCACCTCACATAAAAATGTAAGTACAGTAGTTTTGATGGGGGGGGTTCTGAGTTGTTTTTCTGGTTTTGTTTGTTTGGGGTTTTTGCATAATTGGCCTCGTTTTTGCGGTATTTTCCTTAACTTTTCCCCCTATTCTTCCTTAATTTTCTTATTTTTTAATTCGATGAATATTAAAAAAAAAAAAAAAAACGCGATACGCTGAAGCTGCATGAATTGCAGCGTGAAGTAGCGAGGGATCCCTGTATCAGATAGCAAAACAGATGTATTATAGAGATAGTAAATTATTTTTGAAATAACCTTAAATATTTAATTCACTGCTAAAAAAAGGGGGGGGGGGGTTTACGACATCTCACCATGCAATGCGATAAGAATGCCATTATTAAAATGCAGAATCAAGAGATATCTTCATGACTGTACGGTGGTATTCAAATGTTTAGAATTTTTCATATTTTAGCATAAACTTCTTCTTTTCCTTTTGGCTGTTCCCTTTTTCTCAGGGGTCACCACAGCGAATCATCCGCCTCCATCTTCATGGAAGTCATATGAATGATTTGCATGTTTGATTTGGCATAGGTTTTTACGTCAGATGCCCTTCCTGACACAACCCTTTTAACAAGGGGCAGAAACACGCTGACGGCTGTGCAGCCTATACTTGACGAAAGTCAGCAATGGTTCTTTTGCATGAACCTCACAACATAGACAGTGAGAGCCATGGCCGGCCTTTGATAACCCAGTTAGCTGCACTGGGGCTATTTTTGCATAAACAATAGAGACACTCCCCACTTTACGTTCATTCGTTTTACGTATTTTTCAATTTTACGTTTTAAAAAAATAAAAAATAAAAATTATGTCAAATTTTGAGTTTAGCGTGCTCTCTGTATTATGAGACGTACCTACGTAGTACGCTGACGCTACTTACGCATGACACAAACGACAGACTGAACATGCCCTCCTTCTGACTAGTTCACGGCATGTTACCCTTATATTAAAACGTCGTCTCTGTTATTTTTGTGTTTACACTGTTTTGCGGACTTTTGTAGCCCTAAGCGAATATTGGTCAGAAGCGTAAGCCTACTAGTGATAGCGGTAATCAGAAAAAGCAGCAAGCCATCTTGTTAGAAACGAGGATGGCTGTTATCAAGAAAATTGATGCTGGTGAAAGACATGCGACTGTTGCACGTTTCTTCCAAATGGCTCCGTCGACCATCAGAACCATTTACAAGCAGAAAGATTGCATCATAGAGAATGTTAAAGGTTATATTTGATACTGTATTTGATATTTGATGAGTGAATTTGATTAAAATTTATCTATTTGAAATGATTTTGCTTGAATTTAATTTATTTGAAATTAATGTTCATATTATTTGATATATTTGAAATTATTTTACAATGTTATGTTTATAATAAGCGATTTAGGGGTGTTTTATGATACGGTAATGGTATTTATGGATGTATAGTACAGTATGAACGTCATACGTCACTGGAACATACAGTAACAACTTACGTTTTTTTCACCTTACGTTCGGCCGTCCGGAACCGAACTGAAACATAAGTCGGGGAGCGTTTGTATTTAAAATATCTTCAGGTTATTTTTAATCATCACATAAAATAAAAAGGAGGGAAAAATTACTAAGCAGGTGGCAAAAAAAAAAAGGTCTCTAATTTTAAGAAATAATTTTAAGGATTTATTTTATACCATATACTATGTGTGAGTAACAAAAAGAAGTGAAGCTTTATTGAAATGTTTAAATAAAGAGGACATCATACTCTAAGTTGCTGTCTGAACCTGAAGCTTCTCTGCAATTTCTCTTTCTGATTCTGTTTTATTTTCAGCCTCTGTTTCCCTACACAGCTGCATCACGCAATGGGCTAGAGGTGACCCCAGGCCCTATTAACCACTCCAACCGACAGCAGCCAAAACATATTTCCCAAATGAAGCACCTCTTTCGCTCAGCCTCAGAGCCTTTGCACTCTACTTCCTCCATCAGTTTGCTTCCTCTCTTTTTCATTAAGCTCTTAATGGTTTATAAATTGCACATAATGTTTCCTCCTCTCCCCTGTGCTAAGGCCTTTTTTATGGTCTCTCGGCTTTTGTAAGAGAGAAGTCTTACAAATGGGAGCCAGTAGCATGAGCGCTGAAGCTATGAACAGAGCTGATGAAGGTTAAACTGTTAAACTGTGCTCCCCTCCTTGACTATAGAACTATACTGTGGCCCTCAAGAGGAAGCCTGAAATGACAAAATGCAGTAAAATGCTTCTTTTGTGCTTTTCTGCATAGGATTGGAAGGTTTTTGACACTTAAGTGATGACTCAATCACATCCCTTCAACTGTTGTGACAATATAGCATTTTTTTCAGCTCCAACAAATTTACTGAAAACATCATGATGTTTCTCACTCTCAACACATGTGTGTGATTAAAAAAAAAAAAAAGAAAAAAAAAATCATGCAATCCCTTTGTTTTGTGGAATTTTGTGGTGCCTTGGACTTCATTATATGATGCAAGATTTTTACACATTCTCAATCCAGTGGTTGTTCTCTGAGCCCTTTGTAGGACTAAAGAAATTTATATCGCGAGGATGACAGAAAATAAATGTTTGTGTTCTCACATGATATTCTGTCTAGTACCATGAAGTTTTTAAAAAAGCAAGCTACTAAGAGATAGCTGTTAGTTGTCATCATTAAATAAATTATATATATATATATATATATATATATATATATATATATATATATATATATATATATATATATATATATATATATATATATATGTGTGTGTGTGTGTGTGTGTGTGTGTGTGTGTGTGTGTGTGTGTGTGTGTGTATGTATATATATATATATATATATATATATATATATATATATATATATATATATATATATATATATATATATATATATATAGGCACCGTCTTATAGTGGAGCCCAGAAAAGTGTTGCAATTTTTATGTATCTATTTATTTATTTATTTACTTATATATGTATGTGTGTATGTTCGTACTTGTATCTATTTTTGCACCCCCTACTGATAGTACCTCAAGAGCCTGTAACAGTGAATTTCTCCATTGTGAGATTAATAAAGCTGTATCTTATCTTATCTTATCTTAAAGAAACAGCTATAATATAACAATATATTTTATATATGATAATACTATCTTTCCAATGGTATTAAAAAACTTATTTTTCCTCAAGAGAAAAGAAAACACTGTGTAAACAAGAAAATTTTGTTGGTATTTCTGTGGTATAACTCATACATATATGGCCAGTAATCACAACCAAAATTCGTATGCTGTATCACAGGTATGATTTCATCATGCTAAAAACTTTATTATGAAATATCCCACATTAGGAATGTTTTTCTGCTCAGACCACTGAGGTCCATATAGAAGTCTGTGCTTCAGTAAGCAAGTCAAAACACTCAAGCTTCAACTGTGCAAGGCTTGATGCATGTACTTATTTATTCACTTGGTGAACCACTTAATTCTACTGTGGTCACAGGGATCTGGTATCTTTTTCAGCCAAATAGTACACTGATCCATCACAGGGCAACACACACACACACACACACACACACACACACACACACACACACACACACACACAGGAGCAATTTAAAACAGCCAGTTAGCTCAGTATGTCTATGGCTTGTGGGAGCCCAGTACTTCAGAGCAGAACCTTCTTGCTCTAAGGCAGACTTGCTCACCACCATGTCACTTTGATGCCTACAACCTAATTCAGCACGCACCACAAAGTGTATCTGTATGCTTATTCCTTTGGCATGTGATTTCTTTTCCACTTGGACAAATAACCTTTCAGTTTTTGGCCAAGGTTCAACATTTTCAACATTTTCCCAAGGGTACAGAGCGTACTCTTTTTTTTAACCCCCCCCCTCCGAAAGCGTACAAATAAATGTTGATGATCTCTCTGCAGGATTTTTTTATAAGATATTAAACAAAACAATGGTCAAACCTCTTTTATAAAATAAATCAATGTATTTCCTTGATCAATACCTTTTTCATACACCAGTCAAATAATAATGAAATCAATAAAAAAATTATACTTTTAAAGAATTCTTTTTTATGTCACCTGCTTTAATATTAATATTAAGACAATTGGTTTTAAAAATAAAAATGACATTGAAATAATATTATTTTAGATTAAAATATAATTCAATATGCCTGCATTTTTTATTGGTCATTGGCTTTTGGACGACCAGGCTTCAGTTTGTGATCAGCTGCCTTCTGATGTTTCGGCAGCTGATACCGGGTTGGGTAGTATTCATAAATAAACCATTGCACACACAGCGGTTTTGTTTTATGTGCTTGTTGTATAAGTTATCGACCCGAAAGCCATTGCTCAGTGCCCGCCTACACAAAGTTACTGTGACGTCACTGGGTTGGTACAAAGTACCACATGAAATATAGTGCATGCATATCACAGCATATTATATGATATAAACAACATGGAATATCACGCCAAAAAAACACAGTTTTTCAGCAAAAGAAGCTTCATCTATTACTCTCAGAAGACGAATCAAATATTATAGTTCAACCAAAAACATTCTCAAATATATTTCGAACTACATCTGCAAGTACTATGTGCTAAATACATTTACAAATTGAGCTAAAGTTATTTATCTATTCAAAGGCACAAACAAATATTAATACATATTTACAGCCGTTAATTAATACATTTATTTTAGCCATTCATTCTCTGTGCGTCAATGTTTGTGTTCTAACACATGTGCAGGAACCGGAAGGCGGCACTAACAAACTGTGCTTTATTCTCACACTCGCACTTTGTTTCATTGACAGTGTTCAGCTATTATTGCTTACTGATAATATGATGTTTGTTGATTGGTCAGCTCGGGCTTGCACATGCGCAGTGCCCGTTACACATTAACTTCCGGTTTACTTCCTGACTCTAGTCATGTATCTCCAACTTTCTCTTCAATAACAGTCATTAAGTTTTTTTATAAGATTGTGAATACACATAATTTCTTGTCCAGCGGAACTCAACTCCTGCTGGGGGGGAGGGGGGGTGCACATGCACCCTGTGCACGCCCCCAGCCTATGCCCTCGCGTAGCCTTGAACTTTAAAAGCTTTAAGCTTTAACACCATTGTTATGTCAAGCAGAGAGAATCAAACGATGTTGTTGTTGTTGTTGTTGTTGTGCATGTACCGCTCTTAGGTGGTTGGCGAATCGTGCATTGAGCTTCAAATGTACACGCACAAAAATAAATAAATAAATATTCATGAGCACATGTATTATTGTTGATCGACATTTTTATAATATTAAAAAGTGTACACAGACATCTTACCCGTCCCCCCTAGCGTATGTTTTGTACGCTTAGGAAAATGTTGAAAATGTTGAATGACCCCTTGGCAGTGGGTAACACTAAAATGTTTTTTTTTTTTTTTTTTTTTGGGGTGGACTTTAAAGTTGATTTTCTTGGCAGAATTCTTCAGTTAAATGACTGCTTTGTGTAATTTTCAAATTCATTGTAGTGTGACACAATAAAGTAATAAAACAATACACTTGAAATGTGGCTTTTTTTAGCATAATCCGAGGGAAAGCCAGCTCTGAGACCTCATCCGTTTATTTCTGTTTACAGTGATAATCTCTGCCAGACTTCAACTGGAACAGGGACCAAAAAAATGGACAAAGCTAACTACTGCACATTTATTAAAAGATTATATGTCAAACTTTATATTAAAGTTGAATTTCTGTATATTGTGTATAATATTTCTCCATTGTGAGATTAATAAAGCTGTATCTTATCTTATATTGTGCAACATTTGATGGTCAAGTTTATCCGTTTATCCATGACACTATAGCAGTTACTTACACCAAGGGTCCCCAACCACCGGTCTGTGTACCGGTGTCGGTTCGCGGCTCAATTGGTACTGGTCCACAGAAGAAAAAATTAATTATTTCTGTTTTATTTATTATCTGAGTCTGAATTATCTTTATTTTTGAAAAATCTTTTATTTTAAAAAATGACCGGATTCTCTCGGTTACATGTCAGTCATTTGAGCCCTGAAATGTAACCCACAAGTGGACGATACATGAACAGAAGTGAGTTGGACATGTTTCAAACAATAGCGGGGATTTTGGGTGAGACTGAGCCTGAGCGTTCATTCTCCCAGCTGGTGTACCATCACCTGTGGGGTTTTTTTTTGAAGAAGAAAAGTTCAAGCGCTAATTCCCAACCAACTTTATTTGAAAAATAAACAATTCATGGAGTGATGATGATGATGATGATGATGATGATGATGATGACGATGCAATCTATGCCCCCCGGTCCGAGGTAAAATTGTCAAGTGTTGACTGGTCCGCGGTGATATTACATACTGAGTGAGATATCGGTGATTACCGATCCCAAGGTCAGGGATTCAAGCCCCACTGTCAACAGTTGTCACTACAGCTAACTGGGTTATCAAAGGCCAGCCGTGTCTCTCACTGGCTATGGTGAGAGTCTTGTTAAAGAACCATTGATGACTCTCATCAAGAGGAGGCTGCATAGCTGTTAGCATGTTTCTGCCCTTTGATGGCCTGAGGAGCTGTCCAGGGTGTACTCTGCCCTCGCCCGAAGTCAGCTGACACGGGTGCCAGCTTTCCTACAATACTAGTTAAGAAGAAGCGGCTTAGAAAATGAATGAATGAATGAATGAATAGTTCATTTTCTGTAACCGCTTCATCCTAATTAGGGTCACGGGGAGGCTGGTGCCCATCCCAGCCAACTCAGGGCGAGGGAAGAGTACACCCTGGACAGCTCGCCAGGCCATCGCAGGGCAGAAACACGCTGACGTCTTTGCAGCCTACTCTTGTCGAAAGTCAGCAATGGTTCTTTTACATGCCTCACACCATAGACAGTGAGAGACATGGCCAGCCTTTGATAACCCAGTTAGCTGCACTGGGAGGACAGTGACAACCTTGTGGAGAGTGGGACTCGAACCCCCAACCTTTGGATCAGCGATCCGGTGCCTTATACCACTAGACCACCACTGCCCTTGAATGAATAATAATAATAATAATAATAATAATAATAATAATAATAATAATAATAATAATAATAATAATAATAATAATAATAATAATAATAATAATAATAGTGGCAGTGGTGGCTCGATGGTAAGGTGCTGCAGTACTGATCCCAAGGTTGGGGTTTAAGTCCCACTGTCAACATATGCCACTGCTGTCTCCCTAGTGTAGCTAACTGGGTTATCAAAGGCTGGCCTAATTATGACTAAGCATTTCAGAATATAAATTAATTATAATAGAGTTCTGATGGTTTGTCGAGTTGTTCCTGTACCATGTCCTTGTCCAGAATCGGCCGAGATGAGCACCTGTGACCTTAATTATGACGAGGATCAGAAAATAAATTATTATTATTATTATTATTATTATAATTATTATTATTATTCATCAGCTTAATGGATACTTTTTTTGATTCCTGAACCAGTAAGACAAATGATTGGCTGTTGGGCTGCACTCTACCTTCCTCCACCTTTATGACTGAAGTGCACTTGAGCAGCCCACCTTGGACAACCCATTGCTTCAAAGTGTGTGTGCTCACTTTTGGGTGGGTTAAACGCAGAGGCAATAATTTACCTTCCCAGATCAATATAATATAGCACAAAACAAACAAACAAACAAACAAAAATCATTACATTGTTGTGGAGTGCCCAGAATACATTTGTGTTTTTTCTTATAAACCAATATATATATTAAAAATGTGTGTGATAATGTAAACCTAGTGGTAGTGGTGGTCTAGTGGTATAAGGTGCTGGATCGCTGAGCCAAAGGTTGGGGGTTCGAGTCCCACTCTCCATAAGGTTATTAGCCCCCCACCCCCCAGTGCAGCTAACTGGGTTATCAAAGGCCGGCCATGTCTCTCACTGTCTATGGTGAGAGGCATGTAAAAGAACCATTGCTGACTTTCGACAAGAGTAGCTGCAAAGCCGTCGGCCTGTTTCCGCCCTGCGATGGCCTGGCGAGCTGTCCAGGGTGTACTCTGCCCCCGCCCGAAGTTGGCTGGGATGGGCACCAGCCTCCCCGCGACCCAAATTAGGATTAAGCGGTTACAGAAAATGATGATGATGTAAACCTATTGTTTGCTTGAAGCTATTGTTCAAGGTGTGCCGTCTCAAAAACTTAATCGGCATCTTTTATAAAATATATTGATAAATTTGCTACTTTGAGAATTTTACATGAACGCAGATAAATAGAGTTTTTAAGCTTATGTTTGTGCAACCCAAAGAGGCAGTAGCATTAACATTTGACCCAAATTGGTTACAGATGCCACACCCTGCTTGTGCTGCTCTGTCCTGGTCTCCACAGATATGTTCTCATATAATTAAAGAAAACTGAACGCAAACTCAAAAAAAGCACAATCAAATGGTCCTGCTTAACCAATTAGTAACGCACTGACTTCAGCCTGAACACAACCCTCAGCCTTTAGTGTACAATGGTACCTCATCTGACAATAGTCCCAGCAAACGAAAAATCCAGGTTATGAAAAACATTTTATATTTTTTGTCTCTGTCTCCAAAACAAGGTCTCCTTACAAAACTCGTCAAACGCACCATTCTAACATTCAAACGCGCCATTCAAACATTCAAACAATGCACGGGCTGCTCTCTCATAACTATCTTCCAACATCCCGCCCCACTGGGTTCCCATTGGCTAGGAGGGATGACACAGCTCCCTCCCGTTGGCTATCTCCCAAACATACCGCCCCGCTGGCCTCCCATTGGCTAGGAGGGATGACGCAGCTCCCTCCCATTGGCAATTATGAAGCTGCATCTCCCATAATGCTTTTCATGTAAATGACATAGCTCATTGCGTTTAACCTTCCATAAACATTTGTTAGATTATAATTCTGCTCAGAAGACATGGTCAACACATGTGCACACACACACACATGCGCGCACACACACACACACACACACACACATGCGCGCGCATGTGTGATTTCCGGTGCGAGTGAAAAGAAGAAGCGGGCTCGTGGCATTCGGTTGAGTGATATCGCAAAGGAATATGGCCAAACCCGTCTACCATCGGTACGATATTGAAGCAGAAAGAGATCTTTAAAAGTTATGCTTTTATAATTTTGAAAGGGTTTTGGGGTAGTATTGGGAGCCTTGGAATAAATTGCAGGTTTTACATGTAAAATGCGGTTCAATTTACGAAAAATCCAGGTTAAGAAAAAGAATCTGGAACGGATTAATTTTGTAAGGTGAGGTACCACTGTACTTAAGTACTGGTCATTACACTAGTATCGCATTCAAAAGAGATTGTATATGTGTTACACTCTGTGGATGAATATGCACAGGAGCAAAGTCAAGGAATGTGATGTCTGCACAACAGGAGCACGACTGGGAGAAAGGAACCTAATGAAACACACCGCTCCCTTTGTCTCTCCCGCTCTCTCTCTCTCTCTCTCTGTCTCGAATCCCTTTTTCCCAACCAATCTGTGTGCCTACATTTGTCTTCCCCATATGTGGGTAATTATGGGGAGTGTAGAGTAGGATGATTTTAATTTTCAGCTTGTTCATCATAGTGCTGAGACTATAAGGCATAGATATGTTTCTCCCAGTAGTGTTGCTGCTATTCTGGCACCTTCTTCCTGCTCACTGACTGCAAATGAAGGAGACATGCATTTGAATGTGCTGAGGTTTCATCTCGACAGGTTGGGTGTCAGCAGGAACTTGGGAGTGAGGAGTCCCTCTGATAAAACGCTTTTATTCCTGTACGGGCTGCATGTCTCTAATTTCCACCTGGCTTCTCCTGTGTTACATTCAGATATGAGCCAGCGTGCCAGAGTAGATATAAACATGCTTGTGGGATTCAGAGCTGGCATGAGCTGCATTCCAGTGGCTAGAGGGTATTATCATCACTGCTTAGCCTGTACACCTACAACTTAAATGGACTGACATGCTTTCAGCTCTTCTGTGAATGATTTTTTTTTCCAGTGGGAAAGTCTGAGTATTATTAATTTCTCTCTCTCTCTCTCTCTCTCGCTTGCTCTCTCTCTCTCTCTCTCTCTCTCTCTCTCTCTCTGTAGGTCTGTGTGTTTTCAGTAAGTGCATGATGAGGAAGTCAATGACAGTAAGTAAACTGGAAATGTTTCCTGTAATTTAATATTTTAAACAGCAAGTTCGGGGTGTATGATACTTTAAATGTGATTTACAGTATGATCCAGCTGCTCACATGCTGTTCTTGGGGAGAACATTTACAGTAGTGTAAAATGTTCACATATATTTGTTGTAATACTAATATGTCTATACTGCAATAGATAAATTATCAAATTTACTCTAATAGCACATGACCAGAGTGGTGACATTGAAAACCTACTTATGCCTACTTCATATTTACTCTATATGTACAGGTTGTCCATATATATTGTCCGGAGCTTTTAACAAAGCAGCATACTGTTGGTTTCAGCAGATTCAGCACTCAGTAGATGGTTAAACATAAATAAAACTATGCAGCAGACTTTGTATGAGCCTTTTAACCGAATGTTAACTAAATAGTGGTGGCCTAGTGGTATAGGGCGCTGATCCTAGGGTTGGGGGTTCGAGTCCCACTCTCCACAAGGTTGTCATTGTCCCCCCCAGTGCAGCTAACTGTGTTATCAAAGGCCGGCCATGTCTCTCACTGTCTATGGTGAGAGGTTCATGTAAAAGAACCATTGCTGACTTTCGTAAAGAGTAGCTGCAAAGCTGTCAGCGTGTTTCTGTCCCTTGCTAAAAGGGTTGTATCAGGACGGGCATCCGATGTAAAAAACTATGCCAAAGCAAATGTGCGAATCAGATGATTTGCTGTGGTGGCCCCTGAAAAAGGGAAAAAGCCGAAAGGAAAAGAAAAAGAAGTTAACTAAATAGCAGCCAGCAATTTTAGAAGTGGTAATCCATATGTAAATCTGCATTGTATTAGATGATGACAGTTGCCCAGGGATATTTCTAGAATTTTATGTGTTCACCCTGGGTCCATAGTGGGGCCGGTGGCGTCGTGGTTAGGGTGCTGCGCTCATGATCGGGAAGTTGTGAGTTCGAATCCCACTGAGACCCTCACTGTGCTAACACCCCTGGGCAAGGTCTCAACCACAAGTGTGCCTCTGTTCACCCAGCAGTATAAATGGGTACCAGTAAAAATATACTGGGAAGGTAACCTGCGATGGACTAGCGTCCCATCCAGGGGGAGTTGAACTCCTGGTTGCTTCACGCTATGGAAACCGGGGATAAGCATCGGCATAATGAGCCATGAGGCTCGGGTGTAAAAACCCAACAGACTGTACCTACTTACCTACCGAGTCCATGGGAGTATTTTCCTGGTTGTGCGGTTTCCGTGGCGGTGATTCTAAATTGCCTCAAGTTAGTGTGTGTGTGTGTGTGTGTGTGTGTGCACATGTGTGTGTGTCTTGTGTCTTAAGATGGCCTGCCATCCCATTCAGGTTGTCCACATGCAGTGTTCCCCAGATGGACTCAACCAGGAGAAAAATCCTCACTGACTTTTTTTTTTTTTTTTTAATATGTAAATGCAAAATATTTATAGACATGAATCCTGACTCTATTATCAATAATGGTCACCTCATTTGACTGACCCAATCTATTTATTATTTCTCTTTCAACATCATGTAAAAAAATCAAGAAAAACAATATCAACAGAATTCAGATAAGTTACTCGTGCTAATTTTATTGTCACTCTTCTTATCACGGACAAATGTTAGAGATCAACATTTTCCCCAACAGTTCCCCAAAATGGGATAGTTTCTACATTATTCTATGAACAAAACATTGGAAACACTACAAATTCTTTTCCACAGCACTACTATGGTAATGTCATTGCTTTTTTAATTCTTTATTAGAGTCATGGATTGTACACCTTGAGCAGCTTCCCGGTCCCTCACAGGCTAAACACACACATTTGCATTTGCATGCACACATAGGGTCAATCTGGAATAGTTGGCTCAGTGTGTATGTCTTTGGACTGTCGGAGGAAAACCAGACTGCCCAGAGGAAACCCACTCAAGCATATGGGAGAATATGCAAACCTCACTCACAAATGCCTTAATTTAGAATGGGGTTTAAACCCAGGACCCAGTGGATATGCTAAATATTACACCACCGCGTTGTCCTACCATAATAATATAATTTCTAAAGATAGTCTTATGCAGTAGTATAAACAAGCAAAGTAAGTTTTCCAGGTGGATTTGGTAAATTCACTGTAGCATTTCTAATATAACTGACTGCAGTGGGTAGTGAAATATAATGAAATGCACATCAGGAAAATCCGTTTAGGAATCTAATGGCCTGTGGGAAGTAACAGTTCATGAATATAGGAGACACAAACTGAATTTGAATTTATGGTGAGATCAAGGATGGTATGAAATGATAAAATATCTACCAAATATTCCTATTTTGAACTATTTCACCACCACCACCACCACCACCAATAATAATAATAATAATAATAATAATAATAATAATAATAATAATAATAATAATTGGGTGGTGGTGGCCTAGTGGCATAAGGCGCTCGATTGCTGATCCAAAGGTTGCGTGGTCGAGTCCCACTCTCCACAAGGTTGTCACTGTCCCGCCAGTGCAGCTAATTGGGTTATCACAGGCCAGCCATGTCACTCACTGTCTGTGGTGTGAGGCTGTAAAAGAACCATTGCTGACTTTTGACAATAGTAGCTGCAAAGCCGTCAGCTTGTTTCCGCCCAGCGATGGCCTGACAAGCTGTCCAGGCTGTACTCTGCCCTCACCTGGAGTCGGCTGGGATGGGCGTCAGCCTCCCCATGACCCTAATTAGGATTAAACGGTTACAGAAAATATACTGAATAATAATAATAATAGTAATAATATACAGTAGTGGTTTATCTGCTAAACATAAACAATCATCAACAGGACCACAAACAAATCTAACAAAATAAAATAAAAATACCTTCTCACTATAATATGATAAGGGTGTGAATTATTCAAAATATTATATTAAGGAAACAAGAAAAATAAATACATTATGTTGTAAACAAGCATACTACACGATTGGATTTTGTAACCATTAATTACATTTTTTAAAGTACTGCCGACAAAGATGAGAACTTCGAGGGTAATTTTGTTCAGTATATGTTACGAGTGCGTATTCGACACTTAGGTTACATTTCCATTGCATCTGCATCTCATGTGAAATATTCTACCTCTTGAAATTGCCTATAGCTTAAAAAAAGATGTGAAATGTGTCTGTTCTGTGGCCCAGTGGATGCTTGATATCACCAACAAAGGTCTGACACAAAGTATTGGTCCAGATTTAACACAGAAAGGGAGGGTGTGTTTTATGATAGAGGTCTTTTCCCTGGGTCTTATAATGAGAAGAAACTACCTCATAAAAGCTACCTGCAAGGCCATGGGGGACTGTCAAAGCCTTTCTCTGTTTTCTTCTATCTTTGTGTCTGTGTGTGTGTGTGTGTGTGTGTGTGTGTGTGTGTGTGTGTGTGTGTGTGTGTGTGTGTGTGTGTGTGTGTGTGTGTGTGTAAGAGTGAGAGAATATGGGTTTCTGTACACATGTACTATTTCAGTATTTCAGTAAGAAAAACGGCATTGTTTTGTTCTACCCTAAATTAAATGAAGGGTTGACTAGTTGTAGGACAAGTTACTAAACTTTGGAAATTTATGTTATTTTTGTTTGTTATTTTGTTTTATATTTGGCTCATTGGTCTGAAAAACAATGAAAGGATTGTGGAGGCAGCTCTGGAAGCTGTCAGGGTTACAGTAGGAACACAATTCACATCTGATGAGTGTAGGCACCAAATCCTCAGCTGTATGCCAAAGGAATATGTTTAATGTCAAAGGCCTGCAAGTACAAATACATTTGCCCTTTTCAGTGATTATGGCACAATACAACACAATCCCAAGTTTGAATGAAAGCAGTGGCAGCGAGGGCTTTTTAACAAAAAGAGTAAATTATGGCTGTCAGTTATGATAAATGGCAATAATTTATTGCTCAGGTTTTCAGAGTCTACATGTACTAGTCCTTCTCAAAAAATTAACATTTTGTGAGAAAGTTCATTATTTTCTGTAATGCACTGATAAAACTTAAACTTTCATATATTTTAGATTCATTGCACACCAACTGAAATATTTCAGGTCTTTTATTGTTTTAATACTGATGATTTTGGCATACAGCTCATGAAAACCCAAAATCCCTATCTCAACAAATTAGCATATTTCATCCGACCAATAAAAAAGTTCTTTTAATACAAAAAAAGTCAACCTTTAATTATGTTCAGTTATGTACTCAATACTTGGTCGGGAATCCTTTTGCAGAAATGACTGCTTCAATGCGGCGTGGCATGGAGGCAATCAGCCTGTGGCACTGCTGAGGTGTTATGGAGGCCCAGGATGCTTCGATAGCGGCCTTAAGCTCATCCACAGTGTTGGGTCTGGTGTCTCTCAACTTTCTCTTCACAATATCCCACAGATTCTCTATGGGGTTCAGGTCAGGAGAGTTGGCAGGCCAATTGAGCACAGTAATACCATGGTCAGTAAACCATTTCGCAGTGGTTTTGGCACTGTGAGCAGGTGCAGGTCGTGCTGAAAAATGAAATCTTCATCTCCATAAAGCTTTTCAGCAGATGGAAGCATGAAGTGCTCCAAAATCTCCTGATGGCTAGCTGCACTGACCCTGCCCTTGATAAAACACAGTGGACCAACACCAGCAGCTGACATGGCACCCCAGCCCATCACTGACTGTGGGTACTTCACACTGGACTTCAGGCATTTTGGCATTTCCTTGTCCCCAGTCTTCCTCCAGACTCTGGCACCGCGATTTCCGAATGACATACAAAATTTGCTTTCATCAGAAAAAAGTACTTTGGACCACTGAGCAACAGTCAAGTGCTGCTTCTCTGTAGCCCAGGTCAGCCGCTTCTGCCACTGTTTCTGGTTCAAAAATGGCTTGACCGGGGAATGTGGCACCTGTAGCCCAGTCCACTGCTTCCACAGGTCCCCCAAGGTCTGGAATCGGCCCTTCTCCACAATCTTCCTCAGGGTCCGCCACCTCTTCTGGTTGTGCAGCCTTTTCTGCCACATTTTTTCCTTCCCACGGACGTCCCACTGAGGTGCCTTGATGCAGCACTCTGGGAACAGCCTATTCGCTCAGAGATTTCTTTCTGTGTCTTACCCTCTTGCTTGAGGGTGTCAATGATGGCCTTCTGGACAGCAGTCAGGTCGGCAGTCTTACCCATGATTGTGGTTTTGAGTAATGAACCAGGCTGGGAGTTTTTAAAAGCCTCAGGAATCTTTTGCAGGTGTTTAGAGTTAATTGGTTGATTCAGATGATTAGGTTAATAGCTCGTTTAGACTACCTGAACATGATATGCTAATTTTTTGAGATAGGAATTTTGGGTTTTCATGAGCTGTATGCCAAAATCATCAGTATTAAAACAATAAAAGACCTGAAATATTTCAGTTGGTGTGCAATGAATCTAAAATATATGAAAGTTTAATTTTTATCAGTACATTACAGAAAATAATGAACTTTATCACAATATGCTAATTTTTTGAAAAGGACTAGTATATGAATATAATTATATAAATTTAAAATGTAATTGAATAAATTAAGAGGCCACTGCAACATTCTCAGTTGTTGTTTTTTTCTTTTTATTTTATAATTTATTGGCATGGTGGCAAAGTGGTTAGCGTGTCCGCCTCACATCAAAAAGCCCATAGGTTTGAGTTTCAGGCTTGGCTGTGTGGAGTTTGCGAGCTCTCCCTGCGCTCACATAAGTTTCCTTCGGGTACTTTAATTTTCTGCATTATAAAGACATGCACATTCGGCTGTTCTCTATTGCCCTTAAGTGTACGTATGAATGGTGCTGTGTACTGGATCTATAATTGCCTGGCTCTGTGTATGCTGGGCATACCTACCCTTCGCCCAGTGTTGTCTGAGATAGGCTCCAGCCTTCCTGTGATTATAGCAGGAATATACGGTTTAGCAAATGATCAAGTGAGTGAGTAGTTATAGGTTTGATTTGAGAAACATGAACCTTTTTGTTTTATTCCCTGGACTACTGATTCTACTGATTATTTTTATTCAGTCAGGTAAAGTATATATATTTTATATAAAAAATACTATTATATATATATATATATATATATATATATATATATATATATATATATATATATATATATATATTTTTTTTTTTTACAATGACATTTTCCATTTCAGAACAGGTGAGTTACATATCACCCACAACCCATAACATGATTTGCTCTCTTTTGTGTCCGAGCCCTGTGGTATACCTGTTGTAAAATATATCTGCCAGAGGCTTTAATGCTTTAATGAAGCATTGCTTTGATTAATTGCCATAATAACAGACTTTAGTGTTTGCTTTTCCTTTGTCACTGGAATGAATTTACACTTTGTGTACACATTGCATTTACAGCTGAGATCTCAGTACACTGCTCTATTTCAAAATGCTTCAATATTCATACAGTATAAGGTTTTATAAGGTGTTTTTTTTATTTTAACATTCTGACCTTCACATAGCAACAATACACATAGAAACACCACCAAACTAAAATCGGAACGCTTTATACTTTTCCAAAAAATAGTATTTTTGCATGAAATAAAACTAGACAACATGCATGCATTGCTTCATTGGATCTTCTAAATGTTCTTATGGCTACTTTATATCTTTAAGAAAGAAACAGTTGAAGAAGTCAGCATTTTGTCTGAGGCTTGTGCTTAAAGTCATGAGCTTGAAGTCGTGCTGAGCCTTTGCTTGAAGTCGCATTTTTAAAAACTTTATTACTTCTTTATGCATTTGTTAAACTGTGTGTGTGTGGTGTGTGTATATATATATATATATATATATATATATATATATATGGCAGAGAGAGAGAGAGAGAGAGAGAGAGAGAGAGAGAGAGAGAGAGAGAGAGGGATAGAGAAATGGATGAGCAGATCAGGAGCATTATCCTTTTGTCAGAGAATTCAGATCCTGCCCCAGTTTCTTCCACAGGCTCTGAATTGCTCTGAATTCCCACAGCTGCAGTGTATCCAGACTGGCCACAGCTCTAAAATAGGCCAACTCAGGCATAGTGCACGAGGGACATTCCGTACCAGTACCACTGGGTTGTAATGAAGAGATAGCTCAGTCAGGGAGAGACAGAGAGAGAGAGAGAGAGAGAGAGAGAGAGAGAGAGAGAGAGAGAGAGAGTACAGTTACTCATAAGAAATCAGTGTGGAGGTTGACAGAGCGATGAAGTAATGCCAGGAGATGCTGTGGTTTTTGGAAGGGCAGGAAGTGGAGAAAGGTTAGTGAAAACAAGGTAACGGAAGGAAATACACACGCACACAGAGACACACACACAAAAAAAAATGCTGATCCATGCGCCCTGTCTGGGAAAGAGCAGAGGGCACATTGATTTGGTGCAGTAAGCCACAAATGAGAACTCCATGGGGGCAAGCTCCTTCCAAGCTGTGAGAGAAAAGGAAGGCACAGAGGGTGTCCAGTGTCAGTTGGGCACAACACAACTGCCACCATAGGATCCATCAGAGACCAGGGGCACAACCATCTGAGGTCAACCAGTCAAGGGGTCAGATTGTTTAAGGTTACTTTGTCACTGAGTTATGACTCATGATGAAGAAACAGTAGCATCTCTTTGCACCTGACGAGAAGCATTATATGTCTGTTATTTGGGTGTTTGCATCTGAACTAGATATTTTGCTATTTACATCGGGTTAGGAAAAAGGTATCAGTGCTAATAGAATTGCTATCTATGCAAAACCTACTGTGCATATTATATATC
>CM045736.1:40026395-40053895 GCA_024760905.1 Plotosus lineatus | reverse complement strand
GAAGTGCATTTTACATGTAAAACTCGTGATTCGTTCCAAGGCTCCCAAGACTACCCTATAAACCCTTTAGAAATTATAAAAGTGCACCAATTTTGTATGAAATATGTGTTAAAAGTAAAAGAAAACTATTTACCTTTTTTAAAATCTTTCAAGCCACCCATGCAGCGCTTTAACGTCTGGGGTTGCTGGTCTGAAGAACCCTCACCCCCACCCTCCTTCACAAGGTCCTTAAATATGGCGGTTGCTTTTTCCGAAATAATCACCTCCGTCACTGTATCTCCGCTTTTAATGCCTAACTTCTGCTTTAATATCGCTCCAAAATAATCGCCTACGTCACTGTATCTCCACTTTTAAGGTCTCCTTCTGCTTCAATATCGTCCCGATTGTAAAGGGGTTTCGGACATACTCCTTTGCGATTTCGCTCAACCACATCCCACTTTCGTATTTATTTATTATCTCCTGCTTCACTTTGATTGATAACAGAGCTTGCTTCTTCTTTTCTGTGTCACCCAGAATCACTTTCTTGGGGTCCATGATGGATAACGAAATATAACGCTGCAATAATCAATCTCAAAAAATCACGAGCCAACGGTCTTGTTCAACTCGAATTCACCATGTGAGAAACAGGAAGTATGGGTACAGTTCAGCTCCCTCCTAGCCAATGGGAGGCCAGCGGGGAGGGATGTTGGGGGACAGCCAATGAGAGAGCAACTCGCGCATAGTTTCAATGTTTGAATGGCGCGTTTGAATTTTTGAATGACGTGTTTGGCGCTTTTCGTAAAAAGAGGTTGTTTTCGTGAAAAGAGGACGAAAATTTAGGAAAATGTTTTTTGTAACCTGGATTTTTCATATTCAGTGGCTTTCGTAAGTAGGGGGCCTACTGTATTTGCTTATTTTTCATTATGGAAATTAAACTGAAAGAGCTTTAATGAAGCTGGATTACGCCTCGCGCAGATAAAGACGACATCTCAGATCAGTCCTCCTTTAACAAATAAGCAAGATTTTGGGAGATTATGCTAATCCCATAGAATAACATAACTATAATTTTGACAAGTCATTGAACTGCAGTTGAAGTCTTTGCTATTTGTAAATATTGATTTAAATGTAGCCTGGACACTGAAGAAAGGAAGCAATTATCATTGCTCTATAATTAGTATGTCTGTGAGGGTTTTGATTAATGTAGCTTTGGTGCTTAAGCAGTTACAGTAAACTTGGATGGGTAATATTACACATACAGTAATGTCCCATATGGACCAGAAGATAGTAACAATGCTAGAAAACCAATCAAAATTATTGTGGAGACACATTACTCTTCTGTTAAAAATAACTATCTTGTTTCAGGTATTGTTTGCTTGCTAAGGGCTTTGTTGTCTCGAGCCTCTCCCCTTTCGCTTCCATTGTTCTGTTCACAGCCATCACAGACATATTGACCAAGTGCCGCTTGTATATGGCAATGTTCCTTTTTTCCATTTACTACTCCTCAGACTTTCAGAAAAACCTTCACAGTCAAAATAATCAGCAGCCAGGAGGTGTATACACACACATACACATTTATAGGAAAAGGCCTGTACCTTCTGCACACACCTAAACAGACGAGGTTATGAGTGCATAGTGAACATCCACCTGCTGTTGATCACCTACGGGTTCATTGATCCAGGTGTGCTTGCTTTCCTTTCATTTTATTCCATTCCCTTCCTCCCTTATTGATTTTTATCATCTGTGTATTGTGTGTGTCGTATGATGTGGAATGGATTGAATGGCGCCAGAATATCTAGCTCTGTGGCTGGTCATTTGTGTCAAAAACAGTTGTCTTATCTGGCCTGTTCTCGCTCAGCCAACCCCACAATCTGATTCCTATGCATCACTTTGCTAACACTTTGTGTTTCTCTGTATGCTTATCTGTCTGTGAGTATGCTTTTGTTTAGATTGTAATACCTTCTCTCGCCTCATCTCTATCTATTTCGGCATTTGTCTTTATTGTGCAATGTTTACATGGAGCAGGAAAAATTACTGTGTGACAAAATATAATTCATCCACTGCAGAAAAACAAAAGTTTAAATAGATGTATCTGCTGTACAGTTTGTAAGTGGGTGTGAAATACTTCACTTTTTTTATAGTTACAACAAAGCATATGTCCTGTGATGTCCCTGTTATGAAGCACATACACATCTTAAAGACATCCCCAGAGCTCCAGCTTATTGAAAGAAGGGAGCCATAAGAGAGACATGACAGAGGAGAGAGAGTAAAAAAGAGCCGATCTTCTCCTGAGAGTTTGCAAGCATCTTTCCTGAAGTGCAGGATTTGAAAGAAGCCCTTTGTCTTCTCTAGTATCTGAGCAAATACTCCCTATAATGAACCTGCGTCAGGAAGCAAACTGATGTGCAGAGTTTGTGTTACAGTAAACCATGCTGATATTATTATTATTATTATTATTATTATTATTATTATTATTATTATTATTAATAATAATAATAATAATAATAATAATAATAATAATAATATTAATAATAATAATAATAATAATAATATCATTACTACTACTACTACTTTCACTGTTTTGACTAAACCTACTACTACTACTTCTAACAACAATAAGAAGAAGAAGAAGAAGAAGAAGAAGAAGAAGAAAGGAAAAAGAGTTCATTGTTTGTTAATTCAATTATTTTTATTAGTTATTTTAATTATACTTATTTTCATTATTTATTATACATTATTATTATAATCCCCTTATATTACCGTCTCAGCAAAACCTTTATCAATCTCCATATGAAGCTTATGCATATTCTGTAACATCTATGTAGACAATTACTAAAAACCTGTGTACAATAATATTAAAACACAACAAATACAATACAAATACAATTGTATTTCTTTCAGTAATATATTCTTAGAAGTGTGCCAGGGAAGCAGCGTTTTGTGTAAACTGGGCTGAAGACGATTGCTGCTAGAGACCAAACTCAATTATTGCTTCAGCATACTATCGTGTGTGTGTGTGTGTGTGTGTGTGTGTGTGTGTGTGTGTGTGTGTGTGTGTTCACTATTAACACCCAAAACAAAAAATAATTATTTAGCACCAATGATGATTATGTGCAGCTACAACAATTATGCACCAAAATCAAGGCTGTTGCTGAATACTGCCCAAGACATAATAAAACAGGAGACTATTCTATTCAGTGACAATCGGCCAAGCCTGAGACAGATATTTGTTTTACCGGAAGTTAATGTATAACGGGCACTACGCATGTGCAAGTCCGAGCTGACCAATCAACAAACATAATATTATCAGTAAGCAATAACAGCTGAACACTGTCAATCAAACAAAGTGCGAGTGTGAGAATAAATCGCAGTTTGTTAGTACTGCCTCCGGTTCCTGCAAATAGAACACACACATTGATGCACAGAGAATGAATGGCTAAAATAATCATAAGCCATCCAGCCTGTATCTGCAGCCTAATGGTCAGTACTGTTCTAAAATTAATAGTATGTTTTTGTGCTGTAAATATGTATTAATATTAGTTTGTGCCTATGAATAGATAAATAACTTTAGCTCAATTTGTAAATGTATTTAGCACATGTACTTGTAGATGTAGTTTGAAATATATTTGAGAATGTTTTTGGTTGAACTATAATATTTGATTCATCTTCTGAGAGTAATAGATGAATCTTCTTCTGCTGAAAAACTGTGCGTGTTGTTGGCGTGAGATTCCATGTTGTTTATATCATATAATATGCTGTGATATGCATGCACTATACAGACGCTCCCCGACTTACGTTCATCCGTTTTACGTTTTTCCGATTTTACAAAAAAAAGTCAAATTTTGAGTTTAGACATACCTACGTAGTACGCTGACGTAATGACGCAATGACGTAATGATGCTGCGTCCATTGTTTACAAACGACAAACTGAACATGCCCCTACTTCTTCCCAGTTCAGTTATATACAGTATATAACTGTTATATAGCGTGTTACCCTTGTGTTAAGATGTTATCTTTGTGTTTACACTGTTTTGTGGACTTTTGTAACCCTAAGCAAATATAGTTGGTCAGAAGCATAAGCCTACTAGCATGGGTGCAAGTCTCATATACAGAGATTAATTAACTATCTGCTCGGATCGGCGTGATCTACCCTGCATACTCGGTTAAGCAAAGAGAGTTGTAAAATGAATGAAAACCCGAATCCAGGAAAGAAAACTCTCCGCTCTGTGATTCACATCAGTGCAGGTTGTGTTCTAAACGGGTTCAATGGCGCCCTTGTGCACTTGAAAGACCGGAAGTCTGTATAACCCACAGCAAGTACACTACTTTTGCAAGTACATTACTTTCGGTATTGAGCGCCTCACATATTGTAAGCGTTGATTGGCTGTTTTAAGCTTCATGTAAAGTGACTCTGTATAAATAAGTGACTTATTTGAAATTAATGTTGATACTATTTGATATATTTGATATTATTTTACAATGTTATGTTTATACAAATTGATTTAGGGGTGTTTTATAAGATACGGTAATGATATTTATGGATGTATAGTACAGTATGAGCATCATACATCACACGCCATACGTCATACGTCACTGTAACAACTTACGTTCACTTTCAACTTACATTCGGCCATCTATAACCAATCAAAAACGTAAGTTGGGGCGTGTCTGTATTTCATGTGGTACTTTGTACCAACCCAATGATGTCACTGTAACTTTATGTCGGCGGGCACTTAGCCTTGGGGCCTTTGGGGTCGATAACTTATACGACAAGCACATAAAACAAATATGTATAAAAGAGGTATTTATCAAGGAAATACATTGATTTATTTTATAAAAGAGGTTTGACCATTGTTTTGTTTCATATCTTATTTAAAAATCCTGCCAAGAGATCATCAGCATTTATTTGTACATTTTTGGGGGGGAGAGCAAAAAAAGAGTACAGTCGGCCCCATGAGCCAAACTTTCTAACCACTACACCATTGTGCCGTGGTTCATCATTCTGTTATTCTATTCATTTTTTTATGTATTGGTTGATTGGCAGGTTAAATTGCAAGGGTCAATATCATTTCAGCATTACAGCACAGTTGGCGTGGACAAGATATTTATAATACTGGTTCAATTGTAGTTTTTATATGTTATTATCATTGTAGTTTAACCCCGATAATACCACTTTATGTCACAAAAACCATCATGGCACCATAAAAATTAAATTATATTGATATTTTACCTAATACATCAAAAGATAAGCAAAAAATATTTGTCAGAGAATTCTTTGAATTAATATTTTGAATCAGGGAGCTGCTCCTTATGCAAAACAAAAATAGTAAATGATGCATTATATTATCACAGAAACTGAACAGTTGAAGATTGGCAAAAGACCAGGTGGCATTTCTCCAGTCTTTAACTGTCCTGTTTTGATGAGCTCGTGCCCATGTGTTCTTGTAGCCCATGTGTCTCAAAGTTCACTGTGTTGTGAATTCTGAGATGCTTCCTGTCAGCTCAAATTAATTCAGTTCTTCTCTTCTGACCACTCACATTCACAAGGTCTTTCCATCCGCAGAATTGTCCCTTACCGGATGCTTTTTTCCCCTCACCATTCTGTGTAAACTCCAGAGACAGTTGCATGCGAAAGTGCCAAGAAACCATGCCATGGTTAAATAAATTCTGGTTTAACTGATATCCTGATATTTTGATATTTAATATGAACATTAAATGAGCTTCTTGAACTGGAACTTTAAGATAGTATACCCTGTGCTGAAACTAGATGATTGATTGATTGATTGATTGATTGATTGATTGATTGATTGATTGATTGAGTGGTTGATAAGATAGCATGAATGTGCAGCTGTACAGGTGTTCCTATATACCTCACCTTACGATAGTCCCAGCAAATGAAAAATCAAGGTTACAAAAACATTTTCCAAAATTTTTTGTCTCTGTATAGGAAACAATTTCTCCTTGCAAAACGCGCCAAATGCGCCATTCAAACATTAAAAGGCCCCATTCAAACATTCAAACAATGCATGAGTTGCTCTCCATTAACTATCTCCCAACATCCCACCCTGCTGGCCTCCCGTTGGCTAGGAGGGATGACGCAGCTCCCTTAAGCAGCAGCTTGTTTAATAGAGTTTTTCAAGTGTGCTCATTGAAACTTTATTTTTTGGCTAAGGCTTTTAACCCTGCATAAACATTTGTAAAATTATAACTCTGCTACGAAGACATGGGCAACACGAAGTTAAAAGGTATGCTTTTATAATTTTTAAAGGGTAGTATTGGGGGCCTTGGAACGAATCACACGTTTTACATGTAAAATGCTGTTCTACTTACGAAAAATCCAGGTTCTGAAAAAGGCTCTGAACCAGATTAATTTCGTAAGGTGACGTACCACTGTAATTGGATGGTGAGTGTATGTGTATATTTACATACATACATATATATATATATATATATATATATATATATATATATATATATATATATATATATATATATATATATATAAGGATTAGCATATGTTTTCTTAAGGTACAGTACATGGAAGTAGGCTAAAATGAAATGTCTCACTACATTTACATACGGATCTTTTCCCCTTGTCTTTAGACCCAGAGATGTGTGTCCTTTTTCTCTCTGCTCACCAAGAAAAGCCTCAGCACCGCAGGCAAAACACTCTCTCTCTTCCATCTCATCTCAATCTCCCCCATTTTGTCCCAGTCACATTGTTTTATGTTGTTCATGATCTAGATCGCCTCTGCTTTATGGGACTAATGCCATTTCAAGGCAATTTGTATTTCAGAAGTATATCATACTCGTGTCCTTTCACAACAGTACACGTAGGAAACAAGAACATGAAAAGAATGAGGGAAACCAAACACATAGATATTTACCAAAGCTTTTGGACCTCATGTCTTTCTTAAGATTGATCTAATTGGTGCTATTTGTCCTGTCTATATGTTAGAGAAAATATTTCAATCCTACTCACCATCGACATATTTTGGTTAGAAGAACACACCTGATGCTGATTGTAATACATGGGGGTTGCATGGGGTTGAATGATTGATGATTTGTCGCTGTTTTTTTAACTTACGGTTCTGGGCATCTAGTGAAGATTTATGACATCATGAATTCTGCTGAACACTAGAATTTTAGCCTACCTTTACCATGAGGTTTGCACTTGACCATAGAAGTATCTTATTAAAATAATTTTGTTTCAAATATCAAATTGAAGGGCTACAGGAAAATACAATCAGTTTTATAAAGCCCATCATGAATCCTATTAAAAATCTGTTATTTTAAATACACACAGAGGACAATAAAAGGGCGCAAAGCTAATAAAATAAAGAAGCTTAAAATGTTCTGCATGGAGCAGTGATGCAAGCTTGTTGGATATTACAAAAAAGTCTCATTGCTCTCAGGATGCTTCAATAAACATTAAATATGAATTTGCCAATACATTTTTAAATAATATATTCAATAAATTGAAACTATATATTAACCAATATTCATGAATTAATTTGTTCATTCATTCATTCATTCATGACCCCAATATATTATACTATGGTCATGGGCAAGCTGGAGTCTATCTCTGCCAACTCTGTGCAAAGAGATGGTACATTCAGAATAACTTACCAGTCGGTTGCAGCGCCGAAACACACAAACCTTCAGACTCACACCAAGGGGGAATTTCAAACAGCCACTTAACCTGATATGTATGTCTTTGAATGGTGAGTGGAAACTGAAGAGCCCAAAGGGAACCCATGCAAACTTCACAGAGTAATGCCGTCCCCAAGCCCGCGACCAACCCAGGATTTCCTTGTTGTGACGTGGACTACGCCCCTGTGCCGATCCAATTGGTTACACGTATTCTGAAGTTCACTGTTTGTGTAAATACAGTATTCTATCATATCAAATTAAGCATTCTCATTCAAACCTAAGTATTGCTAAATAAAATAAAGACAATTATTTTAACAGGCAATGAGTCTCAGAGAGTGTTGAGAGAGAGAACGAGAGGAGAAAGGGAGGGAGGAAAAATCATGTAAGAACTGATCAATAACTCTGCACAGATCATTAGGTGTGCAGTTTAGTGAATGTGCAACATCATAGCTGAAATAAAAGCCTTTTATATTGGGCCTGATTGAAAATATTGTTGCCGAAAATTAGTTAAAATTGGACAGTAATTCAATTTTCAGCGCATTCCCTGAACCTTGTTAATGTTAAATTAAGGTTGCTGGCCTATCGTGCAAGTTACTGAAGATGCATATTTCTTGCTTCACTCCCCCTCCTTCTTTTCTCTCAGCCCCAGGCTGTCTCCCACTTATGGTGATGAGCTAAAATTGTTGATATGTAGGAGCATGTGCAGGCAAACAGAGCATGCACACAACACGACCTTTATATACGACTCTAATAAGATGACCAGCACAATATGCCAGCTGGGATGAGACAGGGTCTCAGAGCTGATATTATCACAGCTCATTACAACACTAGATTTTCACAACTAATGAAGATTTAAGGTGATTATTACATTTCTCTTCAACTTCCGAAATTCTCATTAAAGAGAATTTTTAACACCTCCCTTTGTAAGCTCATCCACAAACATTGTTCGCTACCTTAAACTGAATTTGTGAATTTGTGAATTGGTGTTGGGTTTTGGTGGATTTTCCATCCAGCCATTTTCTTTGAATATCAGCATCTTTCATGAATTTCATGAATGAATTTTAAATTCACACATACAGACGCTCGAGTAAAAAATGTAAATGATTTTGTTGGGGGGTTTTGGGTTGGAATTTTTTTGTTTGTTTTTGGGTTTTTTTGGAGCGTTTTTTTTATAATTTGCCTTGTTTTGTGGCATTTTCCTTGACTTCCCCCTATTTTTCCTTTATTTCCTTATTTCAGTTATCGTACCAATTCAGTATCTTTTATGGATTCTCTTGATTTTAATTTCTTTGTTGTCTTGTTCATATATTGTTGTTTCTCAGTTTGATATGCAAGTCTAGGGGGCATCCTTGGACCACTGCAGTAAGGCTAATAACAGCTGGGGCTTCTGGCCCGCTGATGTTGCACCAAAGCTCATTGTCACTCTGCGGCCACCTCCATCAAAGCTATGATTAATAGAACATGCCTCATTTTACCCTGCAGCACTTTCTCACCTTCTCCATTTACTACTCTCCAAACACCTCTCTCTCTCTCTCTCTCTCTCTCTCTCTCTCTCTCTCTCTCTCTCTCTCTCTCTCTCTCTCTCTCTCTCTAGGCTCTGCATTAACACAGATGTCTGTACTCCTTTCAGGTAAGATTATTTACCCAGTAGCATGGGGAATTAATTATATCAAATTGTTAAAGTAAATACAGTCACAAATACTGACAACTTTAACATGTTTTTTTTTTTTTTTTATTGCAATGCTGGAATGGTAAATTTAATATAATTTTATTTTGTGATGGTCTATTGTAGGCATAGCCTGAGTGTTGTTCTGTTTTGATAGACAATGGTTGAACTTCTGTATTAATGTTTTCTGTGCTTTAAGCCAACTTCATGCTGAGGAGCAGTATGGCGGTGCAATGATTAGCATGTCTGCCTCACAGAAACCTAGGTTCGATTCCCATGCTCGGATGTTTCTTTGTGGAGTTTGCATGTTCTTCCTGAGCTTGCCTGTCCTCTGGGTACTCCGGTTTCCTCCCACAATTCAGAAACATGCACAGTGGGTTAATTGGCTGTTCCAAATCGCCCCTAGGTGAGAGTGTGAATGATTGCATGAGTTGGCCCTTCGAAAGCCTGGCGAGCTGTCCATGGTGTAATCAACCCACGCCCAGAGTCAGTTGCAATGGCTCTAAATAGGATGAAGCAGCATAGAAAATGAATAAATGAACTTCATGCTCAATTTTCTATAGTGTTACAAAATGTCATGGCCAGCATCAGTCAGTAAATATGCTTGTGGTAATTACAATGTTTGTGCATTTTATATTTCAGATTTAACAGCTTCCATAATAACAATTTGTCGATCCCACAGCTGAGTTTTTAACTTATAGATTTCTTCTGAAAACTACTGCATTGAATGCTCATGCATTTGCAAAATGGAATACAGTGATCCCTCGCTACTTCCTGCTTCATTTTCTGCGGCTTCAAGTGCATTTCGGGTTTTTCAAAAATATTCATTGAAAAATAAAAAAATAAGGAAATTAAGGAACAATAGGGAAAAAGTTAAGGAAAATACCACAAATCAAGGCCAATTATGAAAAAACAAAACAAAACAAAAAGACAACAACAAGAAAACTATTTACATTTTTATGTGAGGTGCGCATCTGTACGTGTGTGTGTTTATGTTTTATTTACATTTTATGCATTATTTTTGAATGTTTAATTGTTATTGTAAGCATTTATAGAATTGAATATGTATTTATTGATATTATATACACATATACATGTACGTATAGGTCAGTCAGGGGGTCGAACCCACTACACGGAAATCGGTGGTTGCGTGGGGGGTCTCAGTCCTATTAACCACGGAAAGTGATGGATCCTTGTATTTGAACAATCTCTAAATCATTTCCTCAGTGCTTTTATGTTCATCAAGTGGGGCCGGTTGCATAGGGTGCTGTGCTCATGATTGGGAGGTTGTGTGTTTGAATCCCAGTTAGACCCCCACTGTGCTAAGACCCCTGGGCAAGGTCTCAACCACAAGTGTGCCTCTGTTCACCCGGCAGTATAACTGGGTACCAGTAAAAATATACTGGGAAGGTAACCTGCGATGGACTAGCGTCCCATCCCGGAGGAGTTGTACTCCTTCACGCTATGGAAACTGGGGATAAGCACCGGCCTGATGAGCCACTATGGCTCGGGTGTAAAAAGCCCAAAGGACCTTTATCTACATTTATGTTCATCAAGCCATTGTATGACTCTCATTGTTTATGCAATTAAAAAACAATTGAAAATTGGACCATTCCTTCTACTCATTTTCTGTTTATCATTTAGTAAGAGTGTGACTTTTATTTGCTCTCTTTCTCTCTTTCTTGCTTTTTTTAATCTCTCTCAATAAGAAAATTAGTATAATTGCAATCTTTCCAATTTGCTTCTCCTTTCCCCTCCCACACCTTTCTCCTAACTTCTGTTCCATTGTGTTACTTTGTTTTTCTGTCTCTTCACGTGTCCTGCACCCTTCCTCCAAATTTAGTTACATCCAATCACTTTATCACTTTGTAACATTCTTTTTCCTCCTTCTCTCTCATTTCTCAGGAGCATCTGCTAAATGATGCATGGCTGAAGCTTGGACAGAGAGCGATCATTAATGAGGTAGTCCAGGTGAGTGGGAGTGAGGGATGATGGAGAGAGGGAGTGAAAGAGGGAATAGCAAAAGGCCTGTTTCTTCCCTCAGGCATATTGCTCTTTCGTCACCAAACTAGTGGCTGCTTGTGTAAAACGGCACTTGATGCCATTGCCTTAACGCACAGTCATTAATTTGAAAGCAAACACACACACACACACACACACACACACACACACACACACACACACACACACACACGCGCGCGCGCACACACACACACACACACACAATGTCTTCTATTATCAGTTAGATCTTGTGAAAATATTAAATGGCAAATCAAAAATAATTCTAAAATGGCAATTCACTGTTAGTATGTTATCTTTACAGATGAGCCTTAGAAAATGGTCTCTCATTATAGGCAAGATTTCATTGACTTCAAGTCAAGTAAGCATACCAAGGAACAAAACGCTGCATTTGTCTTTTGCCAGGTCTTTTATTGGGCAGCACAAAGCTGTTTCATCGTGAAAAAGCCCATGTCCACAAAACGAACTCACAAAGACAATGCACCTTTCTTACAAATATTTTTTTTTCTTAAATCTCAATAGCATGCTTTTCACAAAGATTCTGGCTTTCACCAGTTTTCTTCTCTGAAATTTGTTCTTAGGAATTTTTGAATAGACCCCTATGAACACAAGGTAGGTTGGTAGTCTGTTGGGCTTTTTACACCCGAGCCATAGTGTCTCATCAGGCCGGTGCTTATCCCCGGTTTTTATAGCTTGAAGCGAGGAGTTCAACTCCCCCCGGATGGGACGCTAGTCCATCGCAGGTTACCTTCACAGTATATTTTTATTGGTACCCATTTATACTGCTGGGTGAACAGAGGCACACTTGTGGTTAAGACCTTGCCCAGGGGTCTTAGCACAGTGAGGGTCTAACTGGGATTCAAACACACAACCTCCTGATCGTGAGCCCAGCACTCTAACCACTACGCCACCGGCACGACCTATGAACACAACAGAGCTCCCTCGCTACTTAGCGCTTCAATTAATGCGGCTTCAGTGCATCGCGTTTTTTTTTTTTTAAATAAATAGTAATCTAATTTAAAAATAAAGAAATTAAGGAAGAATACAGTAGATGGAAAAGTTAAGGAAATTTTCACAAAAACACAAAGCCAATTATGCAAAAAAAAAAAAAAAAAAAGAAAAAAGAAAACACCCTAAACCAACACAAAACAAAAAACAACCCAAAATCTCCCATCAAAACTGGATCTGTGTGTGCCTGCGCAGCCACGCCCTCCTCTGCCGGAGCCTAGTATTAAGTGTACCTCAGGATAATGTTTAATCATATTTCATACTTATATTTATGATCCTTCTGTAGATTTTATTCCATTTCTATTTCTACTGGTTCTTCAATTTCATTTCATTTCACTTTCACTTTCACTTTCGACCTTGGACAGCTTTGTTGGTATCTCGGGATGTTTGCAAAACGAATGTTGGTAAGTTGAAGAGCATTTGTATTTATGTTTTATTTACATCTTATGTTATTTTTTTAAATGTTTAATTGTTATTATATGCATTTATAGCATTGGATATGTATTTATTGATACTTATACATGTACGCATAGGTCAGTCTGGGGTGGTGGTGGGGGTGATCCTACTTCGCGGATTTTGATGGTCACGTGGGGATCTCGGTCCCATTTAACCTCGGAAATTGAGGGATCCCTGTATTTCCCCTTTTTTGTACTGTAGTTGTTGTTTTTTTTTTATATACCAGTTTAAACTTTTTAAATAATTATTTTATTATGTCAGAAAGCACCATAAAAATAAAGTTCACTTCATGACTTAACTGTTATATTAATTGGGAACCATTGTCGACCAATTTTTTCAAGACTTACATAATGGCATATTTACTGGTACTAAAAGAATTGCAGCTTGTGCACTACGGGTAGAATGCATCTTTGAGGCTCACATGGATTTATTCGCTAAAATCAATGAATACCCAATAAGACAGTTTTAGCTGCCAATCACTGTTCTCATAGACTATGGGAATTCAAGCCTATACCCAATCCTTCAACTTGGTATCACCTCCTGTCTGCCTTGGGCTTTGTGGCCACAGAGACATTTCAGAGGGAGCTTACAGACCAGGGGGTTATTACAGGCATCTATCAGCCACACCCTCCCCTGAGTCTGGAGGGTGTAAATCTACTTTTTGGTAAAAAAAATATTAAATTCCCTTCTACTGAATCCAAAAAGCTTCCAGGCAAGAGAGGATCTCATTCTTTGCTGGTCTACTCAACAATATTGGTGTGATAGGCTTTTAAAACATGTGTAAATTAACATATAAATTACATTAACACTATAAGTTCACAATAAAAAGTTTAGTCACTTAAGAATGACACTAGTGTCAATGCATATCTTATGTTCATTTTTTTTTCTTTGACTGTATCTGAAATTTTGCCCAATGCTACTTTTTTACATACATTTTTTTATAATGTTACATGAAGTGTTTTCAATTAATCAAAAATGTTGTCAGAACATGTTACAGAAAAATTAATTTGGAAAGACTCTGTGCATATGTACTGTGGCTTTCTTTTCAGTACCTGTCCGATCCACTGAAAAAGAAATCCCAATACAGATGTGCACACTCATTGTCCCATGCTAGATGGCTCTAGATGTGAGACACTTTGACAATGTCAAAAAAATAAAAGTCATGCTTATGTTCTTAATAAATATTATCATTTAACATATTATGGATTATCAATGTTCAGATAATGTTTAGTGCAACAAACCAAATTATGCCCTTTAAGCAAATGTTGTACAACATTATGTGTTAGTTAGGTGGTTGTTCAAGACAGTCTCTGAGCAGAAGAGGGAAATAGGGCCTGGGTTCATGAGTGGCGTTTGTGCCGCTGCCAGAATGGAATCATATTAAACTTGAATTAAATAAAGCAATACTTTCTGTCTTTATTAGGAAGTGACCTTTACACTGTAGGCACAGTGCACAGCTCAGCATCCATGTGCTTCACAATGATAGAACAGTTCTAAACCATCTCAGGACCAGCCAATCCACCACTACTGGCCAGCATCTCATGCCTGTGTTTGACAATGTTTGTCATGAAGTCTGATTTTAGGAAAAAAAAACACTTTAAACGTTTTTCTTCAGTGGTGTGCCTTCCCCTGAAACCCTGGTTACTGAGCCCTTAGAGCATTCCATGCTTCACTCTTATGTATGGTTTAATATCCACTATCCATGCTCCTGAATATAATATCTCATCTGAAGTTTACTTCCTGCAGCAGCATTTTAGTCCAGAGGAAGTAAAATTCTTTCTCCTTTTAGATTCCATTCCATTGCTTCTGTGGCATTTCGAGGTTTGTGTTACCATTCTTTTTAGCTACATGGACATTCATGTGCCCAGACCCCATGCCAATATATGCCATAATTTTAGTGGGCTTTCACCTATACTAATTAGAGTGACGAGCACGTTTTCAAATTACCATAAAAAACCCAGGTGCAAACAATTCAGGTTTAAGAAGATGTCATGCATCTGCCATGTGTACAGTTGGCTACTTACGAAAGCCTCTGAATATGAAAAATCCAGCTTACGACAAACATTTTCCTAAATTTTCTCCCTCTGTATACGAAACAACCTCTTCTTACGAAGTGCCATTCAAAAATTCAAACAATGCATGGGTTGCTCTCTCATTGGCTGTCTCCCAGCATCCCGCTCCGCTGGTCTCCCATTGGCCAGGATGGAGCTGAACTGTACCCATACTTCCTGTACCCATACTTCCTGTTTGTCACACGCATGAAGGAGAGTTGAACAGGACTGTTGGCTCGTGAGTTTTTTTGAGACTGATCATTGCAGCGTTATATTTCGTTATCCATCTTGGACCCCAAGAAAGTGATTCCCGATGACACCGAAAAGAAGAAGTGGGCTCTGTTATCAATCGAAGTGAAGCAGGAGATAATAAAAAAACATGAAAGTGGGATGCGGTTGAGCGAAATCGCAAAGGAGTATGGCTGAAAGACCTCGACAATCAAGACGATATTGAAACAGAAGGAGACCTTAAAAGTGGAGATACAGTGTTGGAGGCGATTATCGTGGAACGATATTGAAGCAGAAAGAGGCATTAAAAGCGGACATACAGTGACAGAGGCGATTATTTCGGAAAAAGTAACCGCCATATTTAAGGACCTTGTGAAGGAGGGTGGGGGTGAGGGTTCTTTAGACCAGCAAGCCCCGGACTTGAAAGCGTCGCATGGGTGGTTCGCGAGATTTAAAAAAAGGTAAATAATTTTCTTTTACTTTTAACACATATTTCATACAAAATTGGTGTACTTTTATCATTTTTAAAGGGTTTATGGGGTAGTCTTGGGAGCCTTGGAACAAATCGCGCATTTTACATGTAAAATGCACCTCTACTTAAGAAAACCCCATGTTACGAAAAAGGCACAGGAAAGGGTTAATTTCATAAGTAGAGGGCCGACTGTATGTGTGTATGTGTGTATATGTATGTATATATGTACAATTTTTTAGGTATTTTCTTGAGAACTAATTTAAGAAAAAGCTTTCAGAAGATATTGATGAATATGGCGCAGAGTTTTGCCCAAGCTGGTGTTAAAGAAATTATATGACTGTACAGAGTCCTGTGCATAAACTCACTGAACGCCTTTTGAAATAACTGAAACCCTGACAACATCCAAGATCCTCTCAATCAATCTACAAGCATGAACTAAAAATAGGCTAAAAAGTTCACTCCACCTTAGGATTCTTACTATGAGAGTCTCTACACAAAGTTGATCTGAGTGCTGCAACACTGATAGAAGAAGTGTTTCGACTGCAGGAAAGACTACTGTATGTAAAATAAATAAAAAGATAAATAAATAAATAAACCACATTTGGTCAAAAATTGACCACAGCATCATGGTCAGTTTATAAATTTTTCAGCCCACCTTCATATTGTATACTAGGAGGCTCAAACAGCATGTATTTATGTCACTGGGCAGGAGTCAACACACTTTTGACAATAATACTTTTTTTTTTAAATAAGTGCAAGGGATTTGCCCTGTTTCTTGGATTCGAGATAGCCATGCGTTATTGGCGTTTTGACAGTTTTGGCTAATTTCGGATCAAGTCTTTTTTTTTTATAGCGTACATTTCTTTCAATTCATTTATCATAATGCGAGAAATGTGGGAATATTGCTGAGCAATAAATGGTGCTACTAAGCAATAAAAATGAGTTAATCACTAGAGCCTTTAGCAATGATGCAATGTCAGAAGACGTGTTATAATTGACTGTGAGCCTGCACCAGATCTATGATATCAAGTGTTGTTAACATTTGAACTTTTAGTTTCCACAGTCGATGTTCCCAAAAGCCCTTATGTCGGCAGATGCTGTGTTTAATTAGTGTTCTCACAGTTCCTGATGCACACACAAAGAGAGAGAGAGAGAGAGAGAGAGAGAGGAGAGAGAGAGAGAGAGAGAGAGAGAGAGAGAGCGCTCATCCCAAATTTATTCTTCATTTGGACAAATCAACTGACTGCTCCCTAGAGGGGTTTGCTTGCTCTGTTCATTTCGTAATGCATTATGCACAAGCCGAAGAGAACAAACTTAATCAATGAACATGTGGAAGCAAAGGAGAATAGAAAAGTGAGTAGCCACAAAGGCATTATGCAATTACATCAGCTCAGTGAATGTGAAACCCATCCTTCTCCCATTGACTGAAGCGCAGCCCAGCCATAGACCACTAAATGACTATGTTATTTCGCCTCCATTCATTCCACAACACACTGTACATGGACATGACCTTTGCACATAAACATTTGTTTTGTTGCTGCAAACTTATTTTCTTTTCTTGTAAAACATTTTTTAAATCACACACTCATAACGTCAGCCCCTGAGTTCTTCTGTATTAAATCTAAATACTGTACACTGCAAATTATTCTGCATTTAATCGCATGAAAATGGGGGGGGGGGCTAGTCTGCCTTTATATATCTCCATCTTTAAAACACATTGCATAAAGGTTCTGAGAGGAGCTTTCATCTCAGCAGGTTGTTGAATCTCCTCATCTCATAGACAGTAGAAGAACTTACCCAGGTGACTGGGAGATGGAAGGTTTGTGGTACACAGATCCAACCTGCTTTTATATGCGCCAAATGCCAGTGCGTACAAGCATCAATCAGAGCCTGGCCATTCCAGAGAGCGCTGAGTCATTGGCAAGAGACTGCATCGAGATACTTATTATAAAACTTTACTGAAGCTACAATCAGGCATACACAAAAATGCTACATTTAAGTCTTAAACTGGAGGAAAATATTCTAGTTTATTTGTTGCTTTTTTCTGACACCCCATTATTTCAATGAATATGTATACAGTATACGTATATATTTTTATTTGTTTGTTTTTTAAGTTTGGTAAGTTTAAATATGGGCTGGATTACCATTTCCAAGGTTTTGGGTTCAAACCCCACTCTCAACAGTTGTCACTGCTGTCCCCCCAGTGCAGCTAACTGTATTATCATAGGCCGGCAATGTGTCTCTCTGTGAGACTCGTGTAAAAGAATCATTACTGACTTTCATCAAGAGTAGCTGCATCGCCATCAGTGTGTTTCTGCTCTGTGATGGCCTGGCAAGCTGTCTAGGGTGTACTCTGCCATTGGCCAGAGTTGGCTAAGATGGGCGCCAGCCTGAACAAGCCTTTGGGCCGGCCGTAGTGGCTCATCAGGCCGGTGCTTATCCATGGTTTCCATAGCGTGAAGCGACCAGGTGTACAACTCCTCCAGGAGGGGACGCTAGTTCATCACAGGTTACCTTCGCAGTATATTTTAACTGGTACCCAGTGATACTGCTGGGTGAAGAGAGGCACACTTGTGGTTAAGACCTTGCCCAGGGGTCTTAGCACAGTAGGGGTCTAACTGGGATTCGAACACACAACCTCCTGATCATGAGCGCAGCACCGGCCCCTAATTAGGATTAAGTGATTCAGAAAATGAATGAAAGTTGTTTAAGTATTTTGTATATTGATAATTGCTGTATATATCTTAAAGGAAATAAAAGTGCAGAAAACATATAAACAGAAAACTGCTGTATTTTGACCATGGCTTTATTGGCAGATGGGATATTTTAAGTATAACAGCTGTTTTGACTTCGATTGTTTTTCTTTTTAATATGATATTACTTTTGGATTTGCCAGTTCTTTATATGTAATATCCTAAACTGTAAATTGTCTGAAAATCACCATGCTGGTGTGCGAATCAATCAGATTTCCTAAGTGCATGGTTTTGTTCAAACTACGCTGCTGGGATGGTTTCTGTTCCCCTCAAATGGACTACTGCTTCCATAGAGGTTAATTGTACAGAAGCCTGGTGGAACCAAAAATCCATGCTGCCATTCGCATGGCAATGGCCAAACACATGTCTGCTGAGAAACACCCATATCTCAGGAACTCCACAGAATTCACTGATCTCCTGAAATTGGTGTTCCAACTTATAAGGTATGAGAAATCTTCATCATAACTGAATTATTGTATTTTAGAAAATAATGTAATAAATTAAACTCATGGTTTTAAACATTTCCTCATAAACCCTATGGATCCCTGACAAACCTATGGGAAAAGTGGCAACGAAAAACATCCTCAGTTGACATGAGGAAGAAACCCTGAGAGGAAGCAGCCTCAATTGGGTGAAACCAAATAAAAATTCAAACCATGTCGCAGAAAGGCTACTGGAGCTTAACATGAAGTTGAGTTGATTATCTTGATTATCTGTAACAATTGTTGTCCTATATCAGTTCAGTAAAAGAGATTATATCACCAGCTCTGGAAAATACAGGGATCCCTCACTTTCCTATTAATTGGGACTGAGATCCCAACCCAATTCCGTGAAGTAGGATCTCCCCCGCAACGCCCCCAACCCCCCGACTGACGTATACGTACATGTATATGTGTATATAATATCAATCAATACATATTCAATGCTATAAATGTTTATAATAACAATTAAACATTAAAAAATAATGCATAAGATGTAATTAAAATATAAATACATACACGCAGATGCACGTGCATGCACCTCACAAAAATGTAACTAGGTTTGATGAGAGGTTTTGGGTTGTTTTCTTGTTTTGCGTTTATTTAGATTTTGGTTTTTTGGGGGGTTTTTTGTTTGGTTTTTTTTGTATAATTGTCCTTGTTTTTTTGCCATTTTCCTTAACTTTCCCTCCATTCTTCCTTAATTTCCTTATTTGTTAATTCTATGAATATTTAAAAAAAAAAAAAAATAACGCAATGCACTGAAACTGCATGAATTGAAGCGTGAAGTAGCGAGGGATCCCTGTAATTGTTATAATTTCTGGGTGTATTTTGCAGCCATGAGGTGGGGGGGCACTAACCAGTGTCTCTCCCCCTCATGCCGGTCCCAAGCCCGGAGAAATGCAGAGGGTTGTGTCAGGAAGGGCATCCGACGTAAAACCAATGCCAATTACTTAAAATGCAAATCAAAAGTATTACCTCCATACCGGATCGGTCGAGGCCCGGGTTAACAACGACCGCCATCAGTGCTGTCAATCAACAGGGTGCTGATGGAAATTGGACTACTGTTGGTCGAAGACGTCGAAGAAGGAGAGGTGGGAGGCGTGTCCGTAGGCAGAGAGAGAAGAGGAAAGGCATGAGTCTAGGACTGAGAGTGGGGACTTTGAATGTTGGAACTATGCACAGAAAAGGTAGAGAGCTGGTTGACATGATGCAGAGGAGGAAGGTGGACATACTGTGTGTTCAGGAGACCAGGTGGAAAGGTAGCAAAGCTAAAAGCTTAGGAGCAGGGTTTAAGCTATTTTATCATGGTGTGGATGGGAAGAGAAATGGAGTCGGAGTCATCTTGAAGGAGGAGTTTGTCAGGAATGTTCTAAAAGTGAAAAGAGTATCAGACAGAGTGATGAGTCTCAAGTTAGAAATTGAAGGTGTAATGCTCAATGTTGTTAGTGCTTATGCCCCACAGGCAGGATGTGAGCTAGAAGAGAAGGAGAGATTCTGGAGTGACTTAGATGAAGTGATGCAGAGTACCCCAGAGGTGAAAGAGTGGTCATTGGTGCAGACTTCAATGGACATGTTGGTGCAGGCAACAGAGGGGACGAGGAAGTGATGGGCAGGTTTGGTATCCAGGACAGGAGCATGAAGGACAGATGTTGATAGATTTTGCAAAAAGGATGTAAATGGCTGTGGTGAATACTTTCTTCGAGAAGAAACAGGAGCATAGGGTGACTTATAAAAGCGGAGGTAGGAGCACACAGGTAGACTACATCTTGTGTAGGCGATGTAATTTGAAGGAAGTCAGTGACTGCAAAGTCATAGTGGGTGAGAGTGTTGCCAAACAGCATAGGATGGTGGTGTACAGGATGACTCTGATGGTGAGAAAGGTGAAAAAGGCAAAGGCAGAGCAGAAGACAAAGTGGTGGAAGCTGAAAAAGGAAAAGTGTCGTGTTGTCTTCAAGGAGGAGTTGAAACAGGCTTTGGGTAGCCAGGAAGTGCTTCCAAATGACTGGACAACCACAGCAAATGTGATCAGGGACACAGGTAGGAGAGTACTTGGTGTGTCCTCTGGAAGGAAAGTAGATAAGGAGACTTGGTGGTGGAATGAGGAAGTGCAGGAGTGTGTACAAAGGAAGAGGTTAGCCAAGAAGAAGTGGGACATTGAGAGGACCGAAGAGAGTAAACAGGAGTACAGGGAGACACAGCGTAAGGCGAAAGTAGCAGTGGCTAAGGCCAAACAGAGGGCATATGATGACTTGTATGATAGGTTGGATAGTAAAGAGGGAGAAAATGATCTATACAGGTTGGCACAGCAGAGAAATAGAGATGGGAAGGACGTGCAGCAAGTTAGATTGATAAAGGACAGAGAGGGAACTCTATTGACTAATGACAGAAGTGTGCTGGGAAGATGGAAAGAGTACTTTGAAGAGCTGATGAATGAGGAAAATGAGAGAGAAAAAGAGTAGAAGAGGTAACCATTGAGGAGCAGGATGTAGCAAAGATCAGTAAGGGTGAAGTGAGAAGGGCATTGAAGAGGATGAAGAATGGAAAGGCAGTTGGTCCTGATGATATACCTGTGGAGGTATGGAAGTGTCTAGGAGAGGTAGCAGTAGATTTTCTGACAAGAACATTCAACACGGTACTAGAGAGTGAGCAGATGCCGGAGGAGTGGAGGAGAAGTGTGCTGGTGCCCATTTTTAAGAACAAGGGAGACGTGCAGAGTTGCAGCAACTACAGAGGGATAAAGTTGATGAGCCATACGATGAAGTTATGGGAAAGAATAGTGGAAGCTAGACTAAGGGCAGAGGTCAGCATTTGTGAACAACAGTTTGGTTTCATGCCAAGAAAGAGCACCACAGATGCAATGTTTGCCTTGAGGATGTTAATAGAGAAGTACAGAGAAGGTCAGAGGGAGCTACATTGTGCCTTTGTGGATCTGGAAAAAGCATATGACAGGGTGCTAAGAGAAGAACTGTGGTATTGCATGAGGAAGTCTGGAGTGGCAGAGAAGTATGTTAGAGTGGTGCAGGACATGTATGATAGATGTAAGACAGTGGTGAGGTGTGCTGTCGGTGTGACTGACGAATTCAAGGTTGAGGTGGGACTGCATCAAGGGTCAGCTCTGAGCCCCTTCTTGTTTGCTATGGTGATGGACAGGCTGACAGACGAGGTGAGACAAGAATCTCCATGGACTATGATGTTTGCAGATGACATCGTGATCTGTAGTGAGAGCAGAGAACAAGTGCAGGAAAATCTAGAGAGGTGGAGGTATGCCCTGGAAAGGAGAGGAATGAAGGTTAGCCTCAGAAAATCAGAATACATGTGTGTGAATGAGAAGGACCCAGGAGGAACGGTGATGTTACAGGGAGCAGAGATAACGAAGGTGGAGGATTTTAAGTACTTAGGCTCAACAATCCAGAGCAATGGAGAGTGTGGAAAAGAGGTGAAGAAGCGTGTGCAGGCAGGCTGGAATGGTTGGAGAAAAGTATCCGGTGTGATGTGCGATAGGAGAGTGAGCAAGAATGAAGGGAAAAGTGTACAAGATGGTGGTGAGGCCAGCGATGTTGTATGGCTTAGAAACAGTGGCGCTGAGGAAAAGGCAGGAGGCAGAGCTGGAGGTAGCGGAGATGAAAATGTTGAGGTTCTCCCTGGGAGTAACGAGGATGGATAGGATCAGAAATGAGTATATCAGAGGGACAGCCCACGTAAGATGTTTTGGAGACAAAGTCAGAGAGGCTAGATTGAGATGGTTTGGACATGTACAGAGGAGGGATAGTGAGTATATTGGCAGTAGGATGCTGAGGTTGGAACTACCAGGCAGAAGGCCTCGAGGAAGACCGAAGAAGAGATTTATGGATGTGGTGAAGGAAGACATGAAGGTCGTTGGAGTCAGAAAAGAAGATGCGGAGGACAGGGTGAGGTGGAGGCGGATGATTTGCTGTGGCGACCCCTGAAGGGAGCAGCCGAAAGTAAAAGAAGAAGAAGATTTTAACATGCATATTTCATAAACCTATAAAGTTATTTTATTTGCTTGTGTAAGCCAATGGTGATCCTTCTTAAACACAGTAAACACACAAAACTTTGTCATCACTGCACAATATGTCTTTTTCAACACAGTGGTATAAAGGGTGCCTGTGATGAATTTGTCATAACTAATTAAAAACAATCACATATAACATCAGCGTTTCCTTCCCGGCAACATCAGGCCATGCCTGATTTTAAAGTGCACACGCGTGCCATGACACAAATTATGCTCAGAGACATGTTGTCTTTCTAACTGGGTATTCCAACCTAGCAGTGAAAAAACTTGTTGGACTTGCTGTGCTACGTTAGTAATAACACAATATCGGACAAAAGCTAAGCTGCACAAAAAAGTGCAGAAATTGTTTCTTTTGAGTTCATAAAACCAAATGACAACAGGAAATCTGGATTGGTAAAATGATAGCCGAGTAATCCATTTTGGATCGAACGTCACACATGTCTCGGGCAGCATCCTTAACCTCAGAGAAACTAAACTGTGATGTCTCACTGTCTTCACAGGACACTCTTTTGTTTAAATAGATAACAATTTACACTCATTTCCTTAAAATGTATTTAAATTGTACACACTCAATAGATCTGATTGTTTACTTTTGCTGGGCAACTCCACTCAAGTGTTGACATCATGGATACACACTGCTTTTTATGGAAATTCATGACAAAACAAATGTCTTCTATCTGTTTATTTTTATACGCTAATACAGTGGTCCCCAACCTTTTTATCACCACGGACCGGTCAACGCTTGACAAATTTACCGCACATGGGGGAAGGGGGGGGGGTGGTCATAGATCGTTTGTATTGTAAATATAACATTTATATAAATGTTAAATGTTATGTTAAAATTATTTATATAATAATAATAATAATAATAATAATAATAATAATAATAATAATAACAATAATAATAATAATAACAAGCACTCCATGAATGTTATTTTTCAACAGCTGAAATCAAGTTGGTTGGGAAGTAGAGCTTGAACTTTTCTTAAAAAAAAACAGGTGATGGTGAACCAGCGGGGAGAATGAAGGCTCAGGCTCAGTGTCACCTAAAATCCCCGCTATTGTTTGAAATATGTCCAACACGCCTCTGTTTATGTGCCTTATGGGTTACATTTTAGCGCTCAAATAACTGACATATCCCCAGTGCGGCTAACTGGGTTATCAAAGGCAGGCCATGTCTCTCACTGTCTATGGTGAGAGGCATGTAAAATAACCATTGCTGACTTTCATAAAGAGTAACTGCAAAGCAGTCAGCGTGTTTCTACGACCTGGAGAGGGATGGGCTCCGCCAGGCCAAATCAGCCCAAGTCTCGCCATGAAGGCGCCCCAACGACGTCTTCGGATGTTAAGGGATAAGTGAAGAAGAACTGACATATAACCGAGAGAATCCGGTCATTTTTCAAAAGAAAAGACTTTTCAAAATTAAAGATCGTTAGGACTCAGATAATAAATGAAACGGAAATAATTATTTCTTCTGCGAACCGGTGCCAGTTGAGCCACGGATTGGTACCGGCAAATAGTTCCACAAAGGAAAAGTTAACTTTGGTATTTAACCCATTCAAAGCGAACACACACATAAACAACGAGCACACACACACATACATACACACACACACACACACATACACATACACACACACACACACACACACACACACATACACACATACTTGGAGCAGTGGGCTGCTATACGCTGTAGCGCTCAACGAGCAGTTGTGGGTTAGGTGTCTTGCTCAAGGGCACTTCAGGCATGTATGGTAAGGTAGAGAAGGTGCAGCTCACTCCCCACCGATACATATTTTTCTTGCTGATTCAGGAATCACACCAATGACCTTTGCACCCCAAAGCTACTCCTTTAACAGTCTAAGCCACGACGGTCCCTATTTCTTAAACATACTACATCCAAATTATGCTGTAAGAATGACAGCTTTTAATTCATTAAGTGTTATGATTATCCATAATAATTGTTGGAGGCTGAAGAAATTACTGCAGTAATTTGCTGATTTAAATGCAAATGGAAGTTTTTCACTGAAAAAAATATACATATCCTTTTATGAATAGAAGGTTTCAAAACAATCCTTGAATCAGGCCACACTCAAGAGCACAGACAGCAATCTATTTTGATCCCCTTCTGTCACATTGTCATCTTGGTCGCTTTAGGCTAGCGTTTACATTTCAGTAGCTGATGAACTGGTTCAAAAGGCCATGATGACTAAAAATTCTCATTTTCCACAATTGTTGTGTCACCTTTAATTTCATTAGCTTTTCCCAAATTGCCTTTGGCGAATTGAATTTCTGGGACAGCAATAAGAGTAATAGCTCTGCTCATGAAATTTGTGAAATGTCGAACAGCCTTAAAGCCCATGTGTATATGGAGATTAGAGCAAAGCAGGATAAATGAACTGTGCAGTGATGATTACTAGACAGCGTCAGTAGTCAGAAGACCCACACAATACTACTGTACATAGTGTACTCTACATGTGCTAAATTTGGTTTGACCACAGTGATGTTTTTATATTTTAAACTTAAAAATTAACCATTTCATAAAGGCTTCTCCAGCACATCGTGAAAAGTTTCAATTGGGCAATATGCCAATACATATTGTGTGAAAATAGTCGGGAAGTGGTGGAAACTGACAGATAATGTTGTCTAAAACAATACTCAAATACCACAGACAGTTTAAATCTTGGGGATCACTGATCCTAAGGTTGGGGGTTCAAGCCCCACTCTCAACAAGTTGTCCCTGCTGTCCCCCCAATGAAGCTAACTGGGTTATCATGTTTCTCACTGTCGATGGCTGGGGTCTCAAACTCATTCCACAAAGGGCCGCAGAGGCTACAGGTTTTTGCTTCAACCACCAATCAACTGCCTGAAGACTCAGATCAGTTTATTAAATGAGTCATGTCAGGTGTGCTGCTGCTGCTGCTTGGTTGAAACAAAAACCTGCAGCCACTGCAGCCCTTTGTGAAATGAGTTTGAGACCCCTGGTCTATGGTGTGAGGCTGTAAAAGAACCATTGCTGACTTTCGTCAAGAGTAGCTACATAGCCGTCAGAGTGTTTCTGCCCTGCAATGGCCTGGCGAGCTGTCCAGGGTGTACCTCACCCAGAGTCAGCTGAGATGGACGGCAGCCTCCCTGTGACCCTAATTAGGATTAAGCGGTTCAGAAAATCCGACAGATGGATCGCTGCAGCCTCTGCTGTTAAGCGTTGCCTGTACCGGTCCGTCGTGATGAAGAAGGAGCTGAGCCGCAAGGCGAAGCTCTCAATTTACCAGTCGATTTACGTTCCAACCCTCACCTATGGTCACGAGCTTTGGGTAATGACAGAAAGAACAAGATCACAGATACAAGCGGCTGAAATGAGCTTCCTTCGCCGGGTGGCAGGGTTCTCCCTTAAAGATAAGGTGAGAAGCTCCACCATCCGGGGAGAGCTCAGAGTAGATCCGCTGCTCCTCTGCATTGAGAGGGGTCAGTTGAGGTGGCTCGGGCATCTGGTCAGAATGCCCCCCGAACGCCTCCCTGGTGTGGTGTTTCGGGCATGTCCAACTGGGAAGAGACCCCGGGGTCGACCTAGAACACGCTGGAGGGACTATGTCTCTCGGCTTGTCTGGGACCGCCTCGGTGTCCCCCCGGAAGAGTTGGAGGAAGTGGCCGGGGAGAGGGACGTCTGGATCTCTTTGCTTAGGTTGCTGCCCCCGTGACCCAACCCTGGACTAAGCGGAAGATGATGATGATGATGATGATGATGATGATGATGATGATGATGATGATGATGATTATGGTTCAGAAAATTATTTCTTGTGCTCCCTGAACCACTCTTTTATTATTTGAGTCCTAAATTTATATCTGCACCATCAGGAAAGAACAAGTCCAACGATGTGATTAACCTGCTCATTCAGGCCACCAACTGACTTCATTTCATTACCATATTATTGTTGCTGAGCCTCGAATTTGTCCAACTGGAAAAACAATGGTATGAAGATTGCATGCTGTAATGAAGGCATAATGCACTCCATGGTAATATTAGTTTGCAAATTATTTGGCTCGGCAGTGGATTTTAGGTGTTATCCTGTTACCTTATATATTATATTACCTTATATATATGTTATATTACCTATTACCCCATATCCTTATTTCTCCCCAAATCAGTGACTGTGAAAAGAAACACATGCTTAATTGCCTCACAGATTTAAAAATACTCACAGAACCCTTATATCAGTACCATAGAGTATTTTTGGAAAAATAAATAAATAAATGAGCTTCTATTTACTTTTTTTAGACAACATGGCTTAAGTGTCGGCACAATTATTCATTCTGTATGGAAAAGGGACAAAACTCACAAAAATCTGATGGGGAGCTCAGATGTCTAAATATCCCAGATAAATCCAATACCAGATAATTTGGGCAAGTGGCAGAACACACTATAAATAAGTCAGCAGTCTATCTATCACAGGAAGAAGAAAAAGACAAGAAACCATTCATACTAACATACTAACTCCAAGAAAAGCAGGTCTGGTTTGCTTCATGTGCTCCGACCAGAGTACATGATCTCTTTAATGTTAAGAACAGCAAACAAAAGCAAGATTTTTTATGGTTTATTTTAGCATTTTAAAGCTCGTAATGATGATGCTCGCTGCTGTAAGTGACTATGACAAATCATATGTATCTGTTGTTTTATATCAAGCATTATCCACTTGGGAAAT
>CM045736.1:39993895-40021395 GCA_024760905.1 Plotosus lineatus | reverse complement strand
AAATGTAACAACTTTCTACCACTATACTACCATACGATAACAATATAGTGATTAGCATGTCCGTAACAGCAAGAAAATCCTGATTTTGATCTCAGGCTCAGCGAATGGCATTTCTGGGTGATTTTCTAGGTATTTTCTGGGTACTACAGTTTCCTTCCAGAATCCAAAGAAACATATTTAACTGGCTGTTTCAAATTTCGATCGATGTGAATAGTTGTGTGTGTGTGTGTGTGTTGTCCTGTGATAGACTGGTGGCCTGTCCAGAGTGTACCCTACCTTTGCCTAGATTCTAACCTCCATGTGATGCTAATAGGATTAAGGGATTTTAAAAAAATGTATGAATGACTGATAATGTTGTCATATCAGAAACACTTAAACCTCCCTTAATGAGATTGTTTTTTAAGAGCTAAATGTTGGGACTGTTTTCATTTTCAATTTTTTAAAATAAACTCCATTTCTATATGGGATATCTGGAACACAATGTATATGATACATTTGCATAACGATAATGTATTTTAGAGGCTATTTAAACAGATTTCTGCTGCAAGCAATTATACGAAAATGTTTTAGCAAGATAAGTATTTTAAATGAAGTGAACACATGAATCTGGCTTTTTAAATGATGCTAAAGTCATTGAACATGTCCTCAGTGTAAATTATGTGAAAGGGTATTATAACTGCTTTGAATCATTAGTGTTAAAGTCAGGCTGTCACAACATGTGGAGACATGCAATAATATAATTAGCTATTTGTTTTTCACAGAAACACACTGTATATTCATATTTTAATATGATCTCCTAATTAAAATATTACTTGAAAGTTGTGCAGTAAATATGTGAAGTAGATGGCACTGAATAAGACCAAAGACAGAACATACCAAGGGGACTATTTGATTTAGAGGTATCCACTTTCCCATCACTGAATAATTTTTTGTATATTCCGGGGTCCCTCACTACTTCACGCTTCAATTCATACGGTTTCAGTGCATCGCGGTTTTTTTGTTGGTTTGTTTGTTTTGTTTTTTTTAAATTCATCGGGAGGAGGGGGGGGGGGTAAGGAAAATGCCACAAAAACAAGGCCAATTATGCAAAAAAAAAAAAAAAAAACCCTAAACAAACACAAAACAAAAAACAACCCAAAACCTCCCATCAAAACTAGTTGCATTTTTGTGAGGTGTGCATCTGAGTGCGTGCACGTGCATCTGCGTGTATGCTCACGTGCGCGCGTCTGTATCTGTGTGTTTATATTTTATTTACATCTTATGCATTATTTTTTATGGTTTAATTGTTATTATAAGCATTTATAGCATTGAATATGTATTTATTGTTATTATATACACATATACATGTACGTACATGTCAGTCAGGGGGGTGGGGGGGTTGATCCTACTTTGCGGAATTCGGTGGTCACGGGAGGGATCTCGGTCCCAATTAACTGCGTAAAGTGAGGGATCCCTGTACTACATGGAAACATCAAAAGCAAATTAAATTTAAAATGTTTATAGTTCCCCCAGTGCAGCTAACTCGGTTATCAAAGGCCAGCCATGTCTCTCACTGTCTATGGTGAGAGGTTCATGTAAAAGAACTATTGCTGACTTTTGACTAGAGTAGCTGCATAGCCGTCAGTGTGTTTCCGCCCTGTGATGGCTGGCGAGCTGTCCAGGGTGTACTCTGCCCTCGCCCGGCATTGGCTGGGATGGACGCTAGCCTCCTCGCGACCCTTATTAAAATTAAGTAGTTACAGAAAATGAATGAATGAATATTTATAGCTCATTTTATATATATTTAACCAAGCAGTTCATGTAAGCTCTGTGGCTTTGAGCAAACCTAAACTGTGTTGGGAAAGATTTTAACTCATAAAAAATTTTAGTATGAACTGCATTAAACAGAAAATAATTTTTCATGGTTTGTTTTTTCATTTATAGTTTATTAAAGATGACTTCTCCAAGTTACTATGACAAACCATGTCTGTCCTTGGGGTAATTTTTTTTTAAATCCCCATATAAATAACCAACCAGACTGCACCATTTCTATATAATATGCACCAGTTGTGATTCATCCACTCAGTGTACCACAGGGCTGCCATGATAATATAATGGTTAGCACACCTGCCTCACAGCGAGAAGATCCTGGGTTGAATTCAAAGCTCGGAAAAAGTGTTTCTGTGTAGAGTTTGTTCACCTTGTAAGGGTTCCCTCTGTGTGTCCTGGTTTCCTCCCACACTTCAAAGACATGCACATTAGACTAATTAATTCGTCCAAATTGCCCTTAGGTGTGAATGTGAATAGTTTTGTATATTGGCCCTGTGCTGGACTGGTGAGATGTTTATGATGTACCGTGCCTTTACCCCAGAGTTGGTTGAGATATGCTTAAGCTTCCCAGCTTACTTACTTACTTACTTACTGCCTCTTATGCCGGGTGGCACATAGGGCAGCAACAAACTTCCTCCACTCATCGCGGTCATCCGCCATGTGTCTCACTTGTCCCCATGATTTGCGAAATGTTTTCATTTCGGCTTCCACTGTACACCTCCATGTTGTCTTCGGCCTGCCTCGACGTCGTTTCCCCTCAGGGAACCGGCCCTCCAGGTTATAGGGGGTTGAGCGTATGGCTAACAACCAGACCTTGTAAAAAATAGTATGTTACGGAAACAGCAACAAGCTTCCCAGCAACCCAAGCTAATTATTCAGCAAATTAATGAAACGGATGTAGAGCAGATTTGATTCGGGATGAGTGAGGAGAAAAGCTTACATTACTGTCACATAGGATGCATTTATAAGATGTATAAAAGAGTCTTCAAAAATGTGATTTTTTTTTTTTTAATTACAGGGCAATGAAGTCTATTAATAAAGCTAGTAAAATGGTTAACATATTACTTGGTTTAAATTTCTGAGTGCTAGCAAGACATTTAGCACGAGGTCTTTGCTATGCTCTGATTACATGCTCTGAACTACCATACTGTTCAATATTTGTTCATTCATGCAGTTATTTTCCTCCCCACTTACTGTCGATTCCTCGTGAGATACATTTCCAATTAGTATGAACATGATTCTTATGCAAATTCCGTAAATTCGTTTAAGGATACAAAATTTGGTGGGGTCTGTACAACAACTAATCTATGCAGTACACAAATAAAGATTGGAAGCTAATTACTTTCTCAGCTTGTTTTTTTTTTTTTTTACAGAGAACTTTGATTATCTTGATGTTCATAGTTGTTTTTAAAGGAGTGTGTATATGTGTGTGTGTGTGTGTGTGTGTGTGTGTGTGTGTGTGTGTGTGTGTGTGTGTGATGTGGCTAGGTATTGGAAAGATTCTCTTTCTCTTAGTCATCAAAATAGCTCTCAAATTACATAACTGTCCTGGTGACTAAACACATATATACGTTGAAAAAAAAACTTTGCTAGAAATCAGAAACTTGGATAACTCTATGCATATTTAAAAGGATGGTAGAAGGAGCAGGCTTCACTAGGGATTATGAATGTTTGAAGCATGCTTTGAGCAACAGAATGCTAAAGATTATGTCAAATACACTAGCTTAAGCCTCGACAACTTTTGGAGGTTGTCGCCATTCCCCCTCAGTACTTTCTTTAAGAGAAGTCTTTAGAATGGAGCTTAGAAGTGCAGATACAAGACAGAGACAGTTATGATATCTACCATGGTTTAATACCTGCTGTGAGAAATTATGGTTCCATCCATAGCAACATGACAAAGTTTGATCACAGAGAAGAAACGGATGTCAAATCACGTAGCCTGTTGTGGATACACCAGACTGAGTAAATACAACAAATTGATCGACTGTGAGTCAAAGATAGGATGTGAAATGATATTAGAATGTTGTACCCTATCTGGATTAGCCTACAGATGTACCGAAGGTCCACTGTGTTGGATTTAGTGGGATTTATGTGCAAAAGTGAAATATATTATAATTAGAATGAGCCCTGGGAAGCATAGTGGCTCACTGGTTCTTAATGTCAATGGTTCACAAAGGAAGAAGGTTCTGGTTTTGAATCTTGGACCGAGTCTCTTCTGTATGGAGTTTACATATTCTTCCCATACTTGTATGACTTTCTTATGGGTACTTCTAGTTGTCCTAATGTCCATGCCTTTGAGTGCAAGTACCTTAGTTGACTGTGGGTGCCTTAATTCCATGAGGTCATCTTTTTACTTTATCTTATTAACAGGGGTGAATTCTTGTTTGGGTCTCTTTTAGGTGTCCTCACAGGAAGCGACCATGTGAAGTCAATAAAGACTAGTGATGGCACTAATAAGAAGTAAAATTTCATCAAACAATGAGAAATAAGCAGGTACCATATTCGACGTAATAAGCGCCCTGCTCCAATAAGCCCCCCCCCCCCCATGTTTTTCATCTTACGTCTAATAACCGCCCATGTGTACTGTGAGCAAAATGGTAGATCAAACTTACCAATTTTATTCGATCAGTTTCTGTAATCGTAAAATGAGGCGTTCACTATCTGTAAAAGTGAGTTTACACGGTATTTCAAGGCCCCCTGCCACTGGGGAATGTCGATAATGTTCATCAGTAACAACACATTTGATTGTTCTGCCGTGCTTTAAAAAACAGGAAAATATTTTGCTGTTCTCTTCATAAATGTCCAACAACTGATGAACTATTAGAAACTGCTACAGCAAAACTATGGGATGCTCTGTGAATGAATGGAGCAATGAGCCAGATATGGACTTATCAGAAAGTGATGATGAGTATTTTTCACCTGATTCTTCTGCTCACTAACTTCATAAATTTAAGCAAATTCCTGGACATGTGCTTTCGTTTATGTTCATGCTGATTGGTTCGACGTGCCATGTGCTAAAGTCGACATTCTTGTTGATTGGCTTGGTTTTACTTCTAGGAAAATGTTTAAAGGAACAGCACCTGGAGGGAAAAGTAAGGTGGTATTTTTTTAAATTTATGCTGTTTTCTGTTTATTTTCAGCTTTCATGTAAGTACAGTAGTTTGGTTGATACCACAAAATGAATAACACAAATACCAGTAAAACTATTTTATTCTTCTGTTGCCCAGATCACCATGGAAGAGCAGCTCATTCTTGCTATGTTCAAATATTTTGTTCTTTACAACAGCATACAGAAATTTTTTTAAGGATAATAACCAGAAATGTGTTTCTTGGGTTCATGTTTCTGAAACAGTTGGCATTTACCTTTAACTTTTCCTGAGTCATGATGCACACAACACAAGTCTTCAATCTATACTTGCCACACCATAATAATAACAACAAAATAAACTATTCAATATGATAGTATACTGTAAGTGATAGTAATAATAATAATAATAATAATAATAATAAATATATATATATATATATATATATATATATATATATACAAAAGGACAGGACAAAGGCTTTCTATTGAAACTCCATTTATCACTACAGATCTGTTTCGAGATTATATATATATATACATATATATATATATATATATATATATATATATACATATATATATATATATATATAACAGATATTAATGAATGGAACCAGTTGCTGCTGCTCACAGTTGCACTTAGAAAGGTTTTTAAGTGGGAAATGTGAGAGGGTTACCTAGGCAACTGGAGCTTGCAACATTTTGGTGGCGAAGCGATTTGCTTGCATACAAGATACTGGTGACTGGGTCACAGTGTAGGATTGGGTCCAACGCCCCATTGGTACAGATAATGAATGGATGAATGGATAACTAGAATGAATCTTTTATATCCCAGTGCGGACTGTCCTCTTCATTGTGCCGCCATATTGTGCAGCCAGTAGCCCACAGTATAGCACCTTCTATGGTTCATATTTTAACAAATGGCAAAAAGAATTGGAAAGAAAACGGATGGATGTGTATTTGCTGGTAGGTAAAGTCAATTGGGCTTTTTAGACCCGAGCCATGGTGGCTCATCAGGCCAGTGCTTATTTCCAGTTTCCATAGTGTGAAGCAACTAGGAGTTGAATTCCTCCTGGATGGGACGCTAGCCCCTCGTAGGTTACCTTCCCGGTATATTTTTACTGGTACCTATTTATACTGCTGGGTGAACAGAGGCACGTGTGTGATTAAGACCTTGGCCAGGGGTCTTAACACAGTGAGGGTCTAACTGGGATTTCAACACACAACCTCCCGATTATGAGCACAGCACCCTAACCACTATGCCACCGGCCCCACTATTTGTTGGTACTGGCTAACAAGTCTGAGAACGCACATTTTTGGATTTGTACTTTAGGCAAACTAACTATATCGCTTGGTAAAAGTAAAAACAGGCTTTTACTGCAGCAACTAGGTTGAGGTCCCAGAGACCCAAAGGTTCCAGCAGTAGCTCAATTCAAGTCAACTCAAAAAAATTTTAGTTGAGGATTTTTTTTTTTTGCAATCAACATTGTTGCAAAGCATCTCTTAAAACAGAGTAAACAGATTGGGGTAAATTTAAACATATATGGACTTAACACAAATTTAGTACAAAACTTAGCACAAAAGTCCTGCAGTCGACTCCCCGGCTCGACAATGGAATATCTGTATGGCGTATGTTCTCCTTGTAGTTTTATGGGTTTTCAGAGTAGTCCAATTTCCTCCCACAGTCCATACATTAGGCTAATTGGCTGTTCCAAATTGCCCCAGGTGTAAGGGTGAGTGAAAATGGTTGATTGTATGTTGGTCCTGCAGTTGTCTGGTGAGCTGTCCAGTGTGTCCAGTATACTAGTACAGTATATACTTAACCTTCTCCCAGCGTTGGCTGGGATAGATTCTAGCCTCCCTGCAACCCCAGAAGGGTAAAATGGTTCAGCAAATGAATGAATAAGTCTGAATTTAAACATTCCGCGATAAGTCCCAGACATTCCTAATGAGCAACCTGTGGGATAGCGGCACTGAAACATCCCTGAGATGACTTTAGGAAGAAATGTTTAGCGAAACCGGACTTCAAATGCAAACCTGTTCTCATTTGGAAACCAGATACTATAAATAGAGATGTAGACAGGTAGAGCTATTTCATAACTGCTATGTGGTTAAACAGATACAAACTGAGTAGCAGGAAATTCACTGTAATTTTAACATGGAGTTTTTTTCTGGCTTAATGCTGTAATAGTAAACATTAAACCATTTTAGCAAAACCAACAGCAACATCAGTCCAAATGAATCTTCACAGTTTGAGTGTATATATTCGGGCCACATGGGCCATCATCACCAGAAGCGAGGGGTTTCTAAAATGATCTCTTTTGTGCAATTGCACAGTCCAACAGTCTAGTCAGAATTCATGTCACGTTATTCTTAGAACCAAATTCCCTGATACAGAAATTCCACCAATATGGATCATTTCCCATTATTCCAGTTTTCTGTTTTCTACCAATATTATTCATTCATTTTTCAGTAACCGTTAAGCCTAATTTGGGTCACGGGGAGGCTGGCGCCCATCCCAGCCGACTCCGGGCGAGGGCAGAGTACACCCTGGATGGCTTGTCAGGCTGGAAACATGATTTGCAGCCTACTCTTGTCGAAAGCCAGCCATGGTTCTTTTCCATGAACCTCACACCATAGACACTGAGAGGCATTGCTGGCCTTTGATAACCGAGTTAGTTACACTGGGGGGACAGCGACAACCTGTTGAAAGTGGGGCTTGAACCCCCCAACCTTGGGATCAGTGATCCAGCACCTTATTACCAGGCCACCACTGCCCTACCAATTTCTAAAAAAAAAAAACACCTTTATTAATATTAACTTTCTTCTTAACCAGGGCCATGCACTAGAGCCAATATTTTAGCATTATTATAAAAAATTATCATCAATGTGGAACGTGGCTCCTTGTCAAGTTCCTACTGTACTGGTTGTGGTCACTGTGGACTTATGCATGATCCTTTGCTAGGTTTTCCTCTGGGTTCCCTAGTTTCCTCTCTGGTTCTGTGTGTGTGTGTGTGTGTGTGTGTGTGTGTGTGTGTGTGTGTGTGTGTGTTCCTACCCAGTGTTCCCAGGATGAAGAAGGATGAAGAAGATGAACGTGCCAATGTTTTTGTGTTCAGAATTTGCAGCATATAGTAGACATAGAAAACTGCGCCCTCGTGTGGAAACTTTGTATATAACAGTGAAGTGAAAGATTGGCCAGGACGTTAAAAGGTTTGCAGGTATGTAAATCCAGATTTGTACTAACAAAGTTTTTGAAATTGAGTGTGACCCAAGGGAAGACTGGCTACGTTAAGAATAAGGTGCTTATTGTTTGTTTGTGTGTTTTTAAAATACTTTATATTTGTTTATGTGTACACCTATATCCTAAAATCACATTTAAAGTTAATTAATGTGTTTCAAATGTACGTGTAATTATTTGTGGTGAATATTATGCAAAATTTTAATATATTTTGTTTTGACCTAATCATTTCTGAAAGACTTGCTCTGTGTCCTTTCATACCCGATTCCTCGATATATATATATATATATATATGTGTGTGTGTGTGTGTGTGTGTGTGTGTGTGTGTGTGTGTGTGCGCGCGCGCGCGCGCGGAGCAGAGCTGGTCTGTGATTGGCTGCGCGTGAGCTGGGAGTCCAAAGCCGTTGCTCTTGTTTACTCCTCGCGCGAGCGTAGACTCCAGCGCGCAGGAGTTACCTCAGAGGATGGATGCAGATAGATAGCGGTCGGCGTCGGATTATTTCTTGATATTGGCAGAAAATGTTTTGTTGAATCTTCTCAGATGGTTTATCTGGTTCAGCAAATGTGTTTTGGGGTTTGTGGATGAATTATTTTGAAGTTTTAAAGCTGCAGAACTTCACGCGCGAGGTTTTTTCCCCCCTGAAAACATTCTCGCTTCTCGTTCTTTGGAACTTCCCGCTGCTCCGTCGCTGACTGAAGTTTCAGGACACTGACTGGTTTGAACTACTTCGAGGGGGATATACGGGCTGACTTTCGGAGGAAATATCGCTCCCCCAGGCAGAGGCACGACTGCTAAAGAGACTTTCCGAGCCGAAAGCACCGCCGCGTCCGCCAGTTCGTCCGGCGTTACCTCAGGAAGATGCTGTGCGTGTGGAGAGCGCGGCGCGCGCCTGCTCCTGGTCCCCTGCTCGCGCTGCTGCTCATCGGCGGCACGTTCGTGTGTGATACAGGTAACGTCCGTTAATCCTTACACTCAACGCTTCAAAACACCAGCTTTTCACGCAACAATCCACTTTTAATTGAAAGATTAAAGCTTAAATATGAGACTTTTTTTTTTTTTTTACTCACAATGGTCCACGGGCAGTCTTGTTGAAGATGATTTAGTCTGTATTCGACTTTATAACTCGATGCTGATCGAAACCTGAGGTGAAAAGTGAGAATTTATTCCTTCTGAATGGCGGTCCTGCGGGATTTATTTATCCGTCGTGGGCGCCTCGTGGAGCAGATCTCCTGAGATAAATCCCCGCTCTGTGAAACATCTGTACCGGTGAAAAGTCAGAGGAGATTCATCAGGTTCACCGCTAACAGTAAAGCCGTGACATTGTTTACCTGTTTACACTGTTGTTGTTGTTGTTGTTTGCGTATCTCTATTCATTCTTTATTCGGGTGAATATCGCTTGGTTTACGCAGAGCTAAGTAGCCACAAACCCCTGTAGATTTAGTGTGCAATCTCTATTGTAGGCGCTGGAGGTGGTTGGTGTTTTTTTTTTCCTGAGTTGATGTTTGAATCCGAAGAGATGTTCAGAATGCTGTGTTACTGTGAGGAGAGAAATGCGCTCTGCTCCAGTACAGTAACCAGAACAACCAACAGCTCGACAGTCACACCCTGTCAGCTCTATTCACGCAAACCGTGTACTGTATACTCTTTATACTTATAAAGATATTTGGATTTTTGTGTTTATACTGTATATACTGTACTGATACTGTATTTACTGTAATCTTGAGTATAGTATTAGCTTTTTTAATCTTCATGCTCTCTAAAAAGCACATTGAAAAGGCTGACAGAGGGTGGGGACTAAAGTTTATCTCACTGCTCGACACATTAAACACACCACCAACAACAACAACAACAAATAAACAAAACAGTTCAGAAAGTAGAGTAAATGCATCTGTGTAGGAATACAGAGAGAGAGAGAGAGAGAGAGAGAGAGAGAGAGAGAGAGAGAGGGTGTGTGTTTGTGTGTGAAAGAGAGAGAGAGAGAGAGAGAGAGAGAGAGAGAGTGTGTGTGTGTAATGAAGAGAGAAGAGAGAGAGCGAGAGAGGTTATTTTCTGAACATATTCCAAGTATTTAAATATCTTTTAAATATTTAAATTATGAAGATTTCTACTGTTCTGCTTGTTCACCATGGAGCTTTTGTATTTGTAACTTGGAACTCAGAATTATTTCCTGTCCTTACTTGTCACTGTGGTTTGGATTGAATCCAGTCAGTTCCAGTGACCAGTCAATCATAAACATAACTTTATAAACAGGAATTTGTGAAGTAAAAACCTCGATCTGATCGCTGCTAGGTTACACAAGCTGAATGTTCTCTATGAACTTGGTTGGATGTTTTTCCCAAACTTGGTTGAGTTATAAAAATACCAACCATGAAATTAAATTCCTACCATATTTTTCTTGGGGACTACACCGATCCTGAGGAAATCTGAATAAGAGTGGCAAAGCGTATTTTGCATATTTTGCACCCATTGACAGATTAATGCAGTGGAAAACATCACCTTAGACAATTTCTGCTGCTTTTGTGCTTCATGTTTACTTAAGGCCCATTGAATCTTCCTCATCCTCCCTCCCTTTATGTCCATATATGAAATCTCAATTATTTTTGTCAATTAACCTGCTTCATAGGAGTCTTCTTTTCCTTAGGGCTTTTCCCTTTTTCAGGGGTTGCCACTGTGAATCATCTGACTCGCATGTTGGATGCCCTTCCAGACACAACCCTTTAGCAAGGGACAGAAACACGCTGACAGCTATGCAGCTACTCTTTACGAAAGTCAGTAATGGTTCTTTTACACCTCTCACCATAGACAGTGAGATGCATGGCTGGCCTTTGATAACCCAGTTAGCTGCACTGGGGAGGGGGGAGGGGGGAAATAGTGACAAGCTTGTGGAGAGTGGGACTCGAACCCCAAACCTTAGGATCAGCGATCTAACCCCCTTTGCCATGAGGCCACCACTGCTCCGCTTCATAGGAGTATTAATATTATTCTGTTTAAGCTGCTGAACCAGATGTTTTAGCCAGGATGTTAAATTACAACTGGTTATAAATAACATTAATGATAGACTCAGTGTTGTCTTTTATAAGTTATCAAGTACTTTGTGTAAAATAATACACTGGACTTGATTATGGGGATCACAATATCATGATGTGTGGCATGTAGTACATTGTGGTGCTCACAAAATGTAATATGAGCAGATGATTCAAATCCCTCCTCTGTCTTTCTTACAACATTTTGTATCATTGCTCAAAAGGAGCATTCCCAGACTTCAGCAGATTGTTTGTTTTATGGTAAAAAAAAAAAAAATGAACAGGTATTAGGAATAGAGTCAAACTGGGAACTGTAATTGTAAGTGAACTCTGCTGGAATGTGAAGTTGAACATATTTTATTCCTAGTTTGTTTAATTCCTGAATAAACTAATTAGTTGTTACTGATCACTGTTTTTAATGCGTGTGCCATCATTAGATTTACACAAGGTATCTTTAACTAGAGCAGTTTGTGCAACTCCCCTGCTGAAGTCCCTGGGCAGGCAACCTAGAAAAGCTGCTTATGCTGAATAAGAGGGGTGTTGTTTAAAAATGAAATCACCTAGATGGAACAACAACAACAAAAAGTCTGATGATGAGCCAGCCAGAAGCGGTGGGTTGTTGTTTGGGTCAAGGTCTGAGAGCACCGTCATCCTGTCAGGTACGCCATGCTGTGTGTTCATCAACGTGACAGAAACGCCAACACTTATTTCCGTCTATACAGCATCAGAGTCAAGAGGGATAACATATCATGTTTTATTCTGTCCAGTCTGTTTCTTTATTCTTCCTCTCCCTTTCCGCACCTTGCATGTGTGTGTGTGTGTGTGTGTGTGTGTGTGTGTGTGTGTGTGTGTGTGTGTGTGTGTGTGTATATGTATGTGTGTGTGTGTGTGTGTGTGTGTGTGTGTGTGTGTGTGTGTGTGTGTGTTGTGCTGGCTCAAATTTCCTCTATGAAACTACTCCTTCAGTGTTGACATACACATTAATTACCTAGACTGCCAGGAACCCATGTCTGGTTTCTCTGCCCCATCAGTCTCATCACTCATAAGTGTGTGTGTGTGTGTGTGTGTGTGTGTGTGTGTGTGTGTGTGTGTGTGTGTGTGTGTGTGTGTGTGAGACTAAAGAAATCTCTTGAGTTTACTGATGAAACAGACATAAGAGAGGCATGTATATGCATGTGTATTTTGTGTGTCCATGTGGTTTTACTAAATATAATTTAGGGAATGATAAATTTTACTCAGAATAAAGCTTGTGAATGTTTAATTTTAGACTTTAATAAGGAAAGACTCAGTGTTTGGTTATACGTATGATGTGTGATAATTGAAAAATTTAGGCAGTGCTTAAGAGGTGCCCCGAAACAATGTCTCTAGTAAAAGAATACTGATCTTGTTGAGCCTACCCGGTATATAATATAAAATAATTAAAAATTCTTGTAGTTAGATTTTGTTTAATAAAAATTCAAAAACAAAAGCTGTCCTTAAGTAAACATATCATTCCTGGGCGTAGGCATACATCAAGTTCCCATCAAACACTGAAGAGATAATCAGCATTACAATGTGTATACATAGGTATATATGTAGGCACACACAAGCCATGAAAGACCAAACTGATGATTTCTTAGGTGTGTTGCGCCGCTTGTATGGCTGTTTATTAACATAAAAGCATACCTTGCCAGTAATTTGTTTTTTTTTCCATTTGAAATAATGAAGTCAATTAAATGCCTTTCTCAACCCTTAGTTTTGCAGTTTTGGTACCGTGTGTCCCCTCATTTTAGTGTCAGCATATCTAAATATCATGATGTATAGAGTGTATCAGGAAACATATTCAGTGTATATTCGTCACATTTGTTGTCATTTTGACTAACCCTCAAAGAAGGCAGTGGAGTGTGTCCTCATATCTTCTCAATAATCTTTTGAGAGAACATGAACCTTGCTTGTGAAGGCTGTATTAGTTGCATCAGTGTGCTCCAGGTCATAGAGGTGCTTTTGGGTATCCATGGAAAAAGGCAGGTTTCTTTCTTGAAACAGAACTGGAGAATTATCCGAAGCTAGTGTGGTGTGTATAGAATGAGGGACGGTCCATTAGACGTATTGTGTTTTTTTACAGCACAGTGTTTAGAGAAGTATTGATGAGCTCTAAGAGAGAGCAGGTCCACAGCAGAATGAAGATAAGAACTTACAAAGTAAATAGAACTGGTCAAACAAAATGTTCACTGCAAGATTGCATTGAAGGAAATGAAGAGGGCAGTGTTTTTTAGATAGAAAGATAGATAAAGCAAGGGAGGGGGAGAAAGAGGGATCGCATATCTTGGTGAGCAGACTGGTAGGGAGTGCAACTCTCAATGCTGGCTGTGCATTAGTTTAATGGGTGCGCTGGGAGAGAGAAATGGAAGGGAGGGGGGCATTGGCGATCGCCGGCATTCTACTCACTCCTCTTGAATCCTGTATTATTCATTACTGCAAAGTGGCCCTTGTTAATATTTTAAATGTGTTTATGACTCTTTCAACTCTTTACGTGGCAACACTCGTGTAAGGGAGTATATAGAATGTGTCTGTGTTGGTGCAAATATGTAGTACAGCGTTTCATGTTGTGAGGTGATTTGGGAATTTTAAATTTTTTAAAAAAGTTTTTATATACAGTCGGCCCTCGACATTCGAGATAATCCACGAGTTCTGTAACCGGAAGTAAAACCCCATGTATCACGTCACATGTGCGAATGAGCAGCCGGAAGTAAAATACTATGTATCTATTACATGTGTTAAAATATGCTTCTTAAACACATTCTATAGACCAGGGGTCACCGACCTTTTTGAAACCGAGAGCTACTTCTTGGGTACCAATTAATGCGAAGGGCTACCAGGTCAAAACACACCTCTGAAATTACAAATTTGCTCAATTTACCTTTAATTATATGTTATCATTAATAATTAATGATATTTATCTATGTGAAGATATTGATTTGATTTAAAATATATTCAAAAAAATTAGATGCAGCTCAATGGAGAGTGGCGCTATGGAGCTGTGGGCCTGTCCTAAAACTAGCAGTGAACAGGTCCGCGGGCAACTTATAGTGTCCTTGCGGGCTACCTGGTGCCCACGGGCACCACGTTGGTGATCCCTGCTATAGACAGTCTTACTCTTTAATACACTATTAATGTAGTAAAATATAGTAATGATTAAGAAAAACTTTTCAATTTTTACTGTTATTTATTGATGATGAAATATAAACATTATACAGCATATACTGTTGTAAAGCACTAGTATTAAAGTTTTTCATTTATTATTCGAGTACAGTACCTAAGTTAATTCTTAGAATGTTTTTACATGAGATTTTATGTTCTGCAGCATGTTTAACAAACAATACCAAAAGGAGAAACTTTATTACGCATCATGTCCTTTTACATTGAACTTGGAGTGACGTCTCCATGATGGCGCTGCCTAGAGTGCGACGTCGCGGAGTTCTCAGAGTCAAATTGTTTCTTTGTTCGTTTTTATTTGTTTTGTTTGTTCATGTTTTGCACTATGCTCATCTATGACCGGTCGACCCTACTACAGCTATGAGCAGCTTCAGCTTCGTGCAACTAAGCACGCAACAACTTCTATCGTGAGCTAGATTTTGGTATTGTTTGTTAAACATGCAACAGAACATAAAATCTCACGCATAAACATGAACTTAGGCACTGTACTGGAATAATAATTGAAAAAGATTTTAATACAAAAGTCTTGAGAAAACCATCGTTTCTCAGGAGAAAATCTTATTTCTTAAGAAGAGACATCCAGCGTTTTCTATCGCTTAGCCAGAGACGACACATAGCGTTTGAGTGGTATCATAGAGCTTAACTGGTAATTAAAACACACACAAAAAAAGAGGCTCATTGACAACTTGTGCGCGAATGAGGGAAAAGGGGCGGGACATCAGCTCAACCAATCAGGAGAAAGGAGGACAGCCATTGGCTGAATTTGAATCACGTGCCGGTTGCTCGGCAGTCAATGAATACTCAAACCGTAGGTACAAATCCGCGAATAGTCAAGGGCATACTGTACTCATTTAGCAGCTGCTTTTATCCACTTTAACTTACACTGAAGTCGAGCAGAGGAGGATTGATGGTCATGTGCAACGACTGGGATGTAGCATTCGAACTCACAGCCATCCAAAAAGCAGTCCAGAGTTGTTAGCCCTTCAGCCGGAACATCAAATGTAACTCCATGTATTCATCCAATGTCTATATTATTTCTCTGTCAGAGTGGTATGAAAAGCTGCAGCCTATCCCTACTGACTTGGGGCGAGAGGTGGGGTACACCATGCTAAGGTCAGCAGTCTATTGTAGGGTAAACAAATGTAAATACGAGATGTAAATCTATCATGACACTAACGCCTCGCATCGTTAGATAAGAAAGCAAGATGACAGCTATTGTGTAAAATGGTGCATACGTATATGGTTAATGTAATGATGACACACTTGAAAGATGAACAGAGGCAGAAAGAGCAAAGAGCTAATGTGAGCAGGAAGTACTGAGATGATGACAGCCTGGTTTTGAGATATCCTTTATTAAAAAAGAGTGCGATGGAAAGAGAAGTCAGAAGCGGTGGCATTCAAGCATCATTAAGTCTCTGGCTCACTCGCAGAGGAGACGAGTGAAAAGGAGAGACACTGCAAAGAGTGAAGGTTAGTAACTGATGAGCAGATAGTTGGGAGGAGATGTTTTTATTAAGGCTGTTGTCGATGGCTGGAGGGGTCACTTATTATTGGTGGACACCTTTAATGCTTTGCCAATACTGTACATATTGTGTGATGCGATAAATCTGCAGCAAACTGCAGGGAGAAAGCAGGGGAGAGAGAGAAAGAGATAGATACTGTAGAAGGAGAGGTAGTCATGGAACAACTGAGAGCCACCCCGCAAACTCCTGCTCCTGACTTTTCATATTTTTGATTGCATTCTTTATTATAAAGAGTGCATACAGACAGGACAGATTGTTAAATCTGACATCCATTTCTTAATTCATTCTTTATCAGCCTGCCCGAATGAGTGACGGACGTGACTGCAGAGTTCTTCTGCCCAACTCAAAGACCACACACTTGTTTACTAGGCAATGCGAAGAATACAGGCTCAAGGCGTATAGAAGAAGAGTTGAGATGTTCACACAGTAAGTTGAAGGGGTAGGTGGAGGGGAAGATGACAGGAAAGAAAAGAAGGAGATTTTAATGAAGTGAAGAAGTGCAGGGGATGGCTGAATAAGAAAAGAAGAAAAGGAGACTCTTCACCCCAGCTAGGCTTTATGGCAGATGGGTGGTGTGTGTATGTGAGTGTGTGTGTGTGGGAGGAGGGTCAGATGGGTGGGGAGTGACAGGGTCTGGAGAAGAATGACTCGGTAGGGTGGCTTTGTGCCCGACTTGAATGGAAAGGCTGGAAGAGGCTACTGTGTATGAGGTGGGGTGGGAGTGGGGGTGTGAGTCTGCACTCTCCGTTTCTGGGAACCAGTGTGTGTATTTACTAGGCCCTGTTCTCTTTTCAGAGTCACACTTCTATTCAGTCCTTGCTGAACAATAGTGCCTGGAGCTGGCATGTGAAAGTTTGTATTTTTTTCCCAACACTACAGTTATGACAGGTCCTTTACAGCATCCTTTGCACTAGTTTTCAGTCATAGCAGCTAACTTAATAATTTCAATCCCTCCGAAGAAAAGCTGTTTGACCTTTCGCGGTTTGAAACTGCAGTCACAGTATAGTGCGTTATGCATCATACATTTGAAGAAGCCCGTGATTGTATTTGACTGGGTTTGTCTTGTTTTTACTGCTTTACGGGAATTTAGTGGCACTGCCTTGCACCTGCCAACAGATGCAGATCACTATACGTCCTAATTACAGCCACCTCAAACTCATTAACTCTTGAGAATGAGCATGTCTTCCTTTATTCTGGCGAGCCATGTGACTTCTGCGTTTAATTGTTCTGATATGCTTGATAGACTGATTTTGATTGAGAGGTAGATCAAAAGTGCTCAGCAGACGATGCAGGCATGCAGGAGTAATCACTGTCTGGTATGGTTTTGCTCATTACACTCTAACCTGAAGAATTTGCATGTTTGTAATAGCATATGCATCATTTCAGCTTATTTTCATATTTGTGTTGTGGCTGGGAAAAGTTTTCAGTTGGTCTGATTATTCATTCATTAATTTTTCTAACATTCATTTTATCATTTATTCATTAGCCAAACCACTTAATCCTTGTGGGGATCTCAACCAACTCAGGACGAAGGCAGGGTACATCTTGAACAGCTCATCAATCCATTGCAGGGCCAACACACATTACATCTTGGGCCAATTTGGAACAGCTAATTAATCTAATGCACATGTCTTTGGACATTGGGAGGAGACCAGAGTACCCAGAGGTAACTCACAAGAACGAGGAGAATATACAAATTACACATAGATATGTCCTTGCCAAGCCCAGAATTTGAACCCAGGACCGTCTGTTGTGAAGCAGACATGCTTGCTACCCACTTGGTTTGATTAGTTCACTTGGTCAGACTAGTTCTGGAAAATATCCTTTCGTATACAGTATTTATATTCGTACGTGTGTACTTTTGGAGACTGCCAAAATTGAAAGAATAAGAATGTAGAAAGAGGTAGAGCATATGGCTTTGATTATTTTGTCTTTGCTCGGTTACCTGAACTGGAAGTTATTACTAACATTTAAACACAAGCCTTATCTCCAGCGGTAGGGAAAATAATCCAGCTGACTCAGTCAGTTCTGTTCTGTTGGCTACACAGTCAATATAACAGAGTATGTAAGTGCTCTTCTATGTCTTGATGAAAACACAATACCATAGGAACATTTCTGACAACTGACATTTGAATATAAACTGATTTTTTTGGCTTATGCTCATTTTACTGTGGCTCATAGTTGTGAAGAACTGGTTAAGGGCATCTGCCAAATGCTGTAAATGTAAATGTAAGAACGTGCTTTCACTGCATGAGAGATCACGCTTCACTTTTTTTATCCAACAATAGTTTTTAAATCACTAGTTCTTGAATGTTTACTTTCACAACAAATGCAATGGTCTGTGTGCTATTGTTTATCCCCTACAGGTTAGATCTTTATATTGTGTTATCAGGGCAGAGGCGGCCTGGTGGTAAAGGTGCTGGATCACTGATCCTAAGGTTGGGGGTTCAAGCCCCACTCTCCACTGGTTGTCACTGTACCCCCAGTGCAGCTAACTGGATTATCAAAGGCCAGCCATATCTCCCACTGTCTATGGTGTGAGGCATGTAAAAGAACTATTGCTGACTTTCGACAAGAGTAGCTGCATAGCCGTCAGTGTGTTTCCGCCCTGTGATGGCCTGGCGAGCTGTCCAGGGTCTACTCTACCCTTGCCCGTAGTTGGCTGGGATGGGCACCAGCCTCCTCGTGACCCTAATTAGGATTAAGCAGTTACAGAAGATGAACGATTATGTTATCAGTGAAAGCAATGCATTTAGCTCATGAGGGCATGCCATGTGGACACATCATCGCTCTGCTACAGGCACAGAGGAGTCCTATTCATTTTGAGTCTAAAACTAAGCACTGTTTGACAACAGCAACAACAAAAAAGGTGCATTTTTTCAGCTGTGTTCTACTTAGAAGTGTCGAAGTATGTTGTAAGGGAAAACAACCATAACTTTTTCTATTCTTCAAAGTACTTTCAGATTGACAAAAAGAAGTGTTGTTCCTACATTCTGGCCCAGCATATTTGGTGCATATATACTCCTATTATTTTCAGTGCATGTGCAAAAACCGTACTTCCACTGTAACCACTCAATAATGAGCACTAGGATTAGTAACTAGATACAAGAGTAAAGGTTTGTATAGGATATTATACCATTTTCTCAGACTACCATCTTCCCAGGGTGCACTGGAATCTGTGGGGTTTCTGTAACTCATACCATTGTTGTTGCATATTAACACCCCCAGTGGTGTTAATATGCATTCAGAAAGGACTGCAGAACCTCTCTTTAGGGGTCCATGAGTCCTGCTGGGGCCATGGACATTTTGAGGCCATGCAGATCTTTTTCTTCTCGTATTTCTAGTTTTTTTTTTTTTTTTTTTTTTTACCTTCAAAGGAAAGTCCTGACCTATCCTGGAGAAGAGGCTTCAGCAAATGTAAATGCTGGTTATGTGTGTATGTATGTCTGACACAGAGATGGATGATGAAATAATTGTGAGGAAAAGCAGCTTAAATAGATTCTGTCATACTGAAGTCTTTAATCATGAAAGTCTTTATCTACAAGCAGTTGATATACGTACATATATTTTTTCTCAAATATATTTCCTCTCTGTTTTGTCTCATCCATTTGGTCTGCTTTTCATTTTCTTTCACTTCATGTACAATCATTCTCTGTCTATCTGTGCCCTTATTTGCCTCATTGCTGGCACAGGCATGGGGGTGGTGATGGTGGTGGTAGCGGTGGAAAGGCTTTTTGGAATTCAGCGTGGAGAATCCTATCACTTGGATTTTAACGTCTATTATGGCTCCCATCTGCCCCAAGTGTAGCATTATGGGTGGTGTCATTGGGGGATGTGAGAAGGAGGAGAGAGCATTCATCAGGATTCTGCCGAGGTATCTGTTCCACTATGGGGAGGAGTCCTTAACATCCCAGAGAGGGCATAGACACAAACACACACGCATACTCACACACAGAGCAGCTAGTTTTTCATTGTTGTGGAATAGGTGTTTGTTGCTGGTCAGTGAAGTGTGATAGTGTGTGATGAAACAGTGTTACAAAGAGATGCACATGAGACCTCACACAGTCTTACTCTGCTAAACAGCCAGTCCAATTCAGTCTACTGCTGTGATAGGGGAATTTTTAAACTGGTTTGCTGAAAGATACACCAAGAATACACAAGTATGAATGTGTCTATTAATACTTCACTTCATTTTGGAAAAAATAAATGCACTCCCTGATCATTTTATAATGAAATTCTGTATACCTGAACATTCATGTGGTAGCAATGCAATGCATAAAATACAGTTATTCATTTAATGTTCATTCATTCATTCATTCATTCATTTTCTGTAACCCCTTAATCCTAATTAGGGTTGCGGGGAGGCTGGCAGCCATCCCAGCCAACTCCGGGCAAGGGCAAAGTACACCCTGGACAGCTCGCCAAGCCATCACAGGGCAGAAACACGCTGATAGCTATGTACTCTATTCTTTTCAAAAGTCAGCAATGGTTCTTTTACATGCCTTACAACATAGACAGTCAGAGACATGGCCGGCCTTTGATAACCAAGCTGCACTGGGGTCATTTAATGTTCACATCGGAATAACGAATAAAGAAATATGACAGTAAGGATTTTTAACCATAACCTGGTTGTTGGCATGGGTCATGTGAGTACTTTTATACCTGCTAATTGTCTGGGTTTTATCATGTGCAACATTTTCTCGGGTTTAGACAGAGAGACAGTTCTGTGGGTAGAAATATTGATAAAAGTGGTCAGAGTAGACTGTCCAGACTAGATGAAGTTGACAGGAAGTGAGCTATAAATCAAATAACCACTTTTTACAGTTGTGGTGAGGAGAAAAGCATCTCTCAATGTGCAGCGTGATGTTGTGTTTTTCTTTTCAACATTTTACAGAAGATATCATCTTAAGTGTACAGTAACAATGTTTTGCTCATCGGTTTCACTGGTGAATCCTGATATTTATATGCTCCTAATTTTGAAAAGATTAATTGTTATTCATGCGTGTAGGTTGCACCGTGGCAGAGGTGTATACCCTAGGTTTCTGGGATCCGAAATTAATTGCTTGCTATAGATACAAGATCATGCTGTGACAAAGCACTGCAAGGTTCATTACATACAAAATATTCAAATCAAATGTAGACTTTATTTATTCACTCCCACACACACACACACACACACACACACACACACACACACACACACACACACACACACACACACACACACACACACACACACAAAACCATTCAGAGCTAATGCACAATGACTAACACTCAAGCTCTCACCTAGGGACAAGCGAGAATACCAAATCACTGTACTTTTTTTTCCGGGCCATAGTGCACACCAGATTATAAGGCGCAATATCAATGAACGATGAACGATGATTGAACAGTCCCTGTCCATACATAAGACGCACCACATTTTAAAGCGCATTAAGCGAAGGACAAAGAAGTCAGAGAAGTCAAACTTGATTCAACTCATTCACAATAACTCTCATTATTGTTCAGTTGTAACATATGTCCGTCTGTCTTCCTTTCGGCTTTTTCCCTTTTACTCGGGAGTCGCCACAGCGAATCATCTGATTCGCACGTTTGATTTAGCAGAGGTTTTTACGTCGGATGCCCTTCCTGACACAACCCTTTTTAGCAAGGGACAGAAACACGTTGACGACTTTGCAGCCTACTCTTTACGAAAGTCAACAATGGTTCTTTTACATGCCTCTCACCATAGACAGTGAGAGACATGGCCTGACATTGATAACATATAAAATATTAAATAATACACGTCACAATAACTCTCAAAATTGTTTAGTTGTAATAATACAAAACAATAAACTCAGTTTTTCAGTTCATTTCTCTTCTTCCAGAAATCCATCAAATTCTTCATCTTCAGTGTCTGAGCTTAACAGTTACGCGAGTTGGATATAAAGCCCCGATCCCTCTATTATTTTTATTATTAAATTATATTATAATATTTCATTATCTATTATTCCCTCCCGTGCATGAAGTTGCAGATCAATAGAGACAGAGATTAGGTGGATAAAGTCCTCCGGGTCGTGACATAAACTTCTCTCTGCCACACCTCCTTAAAGTGACGCCGTCATCACAGTAACAAACATGGCGGCACTCATTGGCAGTGAGAGTATTGTGTTCATTACAGAACGGAAGTCATTAATCTTAAGGAGCTGTATCAGGGTAACTGTAAATTCAAGAAGGTTAATCCCAGGTCTTAGGAGGAGACCTATAGCAGTGTTTTATCCCAGTGATGAATGTGAGACTCTCATTAAGCAAGCTGAGCATCTTGAGACGCAGAAGCATCCTCAGTAGAGACGGAGATTAGGTGGAAAAAGTCTTCCGGTCTCATGACGTAAACTTCTCTCAGCCAATCACGTATTCCTCAGCGAGTCACCTGACTAGGATAGCCATAATGCAGTATTTGGACATAAAGGTCCCTCTATTTTACGATGTGTTGACACCAATATCTAGCGGTTGGAGTTCTTTGGTTAGTGCACCGGAATGATGATAAGCTCTGAATTAGTTTGCTTCACTGGGGTTTTGACAGTATCAGTGAGATGGAGCCACGCGGCTTCATACACACATAAGGCGCACCATTGGTTTGCTTTTTTTGAAGATTAAAGGATTTTATGTGCGGCTTATGGTCTGAGAAATACCGTAGTGCCTGTTTTTACACTGTGGGAGGGAGGAACCTGGAGGACCCCACATAAACACTGGGAGAACATGCAGACTCCATACAGATACGCTCTTGCCGTGTCCGGTACTCAAAGCCAGGACCTTCTTGCTGTGAGACAGACATGCTAACCACTGCTCCACCTTGTCGCCTAAATGTGGACTTTTTCTTTCCCGGTATAACCTTCTGGCAAATAAAAACAACTAATAAAGTGAGCACACTAATAACGTGTTTGACCAATGGTCTAAGAATGTACATAGATCCCTCACTACTTCATGCTTCAATTCATGCGGCTTCAGTGCATCGCGTTTTTTTTTTTTTAAATAATCCTTGAATTAAAAAATAAAGAAATTAAGGAAGAATAGGGGAAAAAGTTAAGGAAAATGCCACGAAACAAGGCCAATTATGAAAAAAAAAACAATAAACAAACACATAAAAAAAAACAACAACCCAAAACATCCCATCAAAACTAGTTATAGTACATTGTTGTGAGGTGCGCATCTGAGTGCATGCATGCATATCTGCGTGCGTGCGCGCGCATGTGTCTGGATGTGTGTATTTATATTTTATTTACATCTTATTCATTATTTTTTAATGCTTAATTGTTATTATAAATATTTATAGCATTGAATATGTATTTATTGATATTATACATGATCCCACTTCGTGGAATTCAGTGGTTGTGTGTGGATCTCGGTCCGAGTTAACTGCGGAAAGTGAGGCATCCCTGCATATCCATTGACATGCTTTGACAACTGACGCGACCCGACAGTCGGTCTTGCGACTGGTCAGTGGTCTTTCGAAAGCCATGAACGACAAAACGGTCGCGTATATTTCACTTCCATAATGAAGTGCGTGATACTGCGCACTGCCGAAAACAGGTTTGTATGTTGGAAGCAAAAACAAAAATGGCCGACACGGCAGGTACATGCCAAAACGTTCAGAAAATATTCGTTTAAAGGCGACTTCGAAATACTAAACATCATTGTTAATGGCTGTTACCAAAATAAGATGCAATATTTGCTACAAAAGGGCAGTGGTGGTCTAGTGGTATAGGGCGCTGGATCGCTGATCCAAAGGTTGGGGGTTCGAGTCCCACTCTCCACAAGGTTGTCACTGTCCCCCAGGTGCAGCCAACTGGGTTATCAAAGGCCGGCCATGTCTCTCACTGTCTATGGTGTGAAGCATGTAAAAGAACCATTGCTGACTTTCATAAAGAGTAGGCTGCAAAGCCGTTGGCAAGTTTCCGCCCTGCGATGGCCTGGCAAGCTGTCCAGGGTGTACTCTGCCCTCGCCCGAAGTTGGCTGGGATGGGCACCAGCCTCCCCGCGACCCAAATCAGGATTAAGCGGTTACAGAAAATGAATGAATGAATATTTGCTACAAGTATATCGTACAAATTAGGGAAGAAGCCATTTTACATTTATTCATTAATACCTTGTGAATGATCAAAATAATGTTATACAGACACAATAGAGTAGCAATTAGTGAACATTCCAGTTCAGCCAGTTAAAGGTTCAAGTTGGTGCTACTGTTTGCCATTTATGCTGATTGATGAAACTTTGCATGATCGTGTATTAAAAGTATTCCTGCAGTTTTATGAGAACAGTGATGATTACTTGTTTTAAAATTTAATGTTTCAAAATAATTGGTTGTGTCGTCAATAATTTATTTTTTATATTAGAAAATTCAACAATGCACAAGATATTGTACATACATCTACTGAACTTAAAAGCACAATTCTAATTGATTTAATAACACAAGCTCGTTTAATAATTTACTTTTACTTCAGGGAACCATTTTGCGTAACCTGTGGATTACACAACTCATTTTCAGCTGAAAGAACTTTGGGTTACCAGAGTCATTTACCCATGAACCTTAAACTGGCCCCTCAAATTTTTGAAATGTTGAGGCCTGCATTCATCCGTTCATTCATTATCTCTAATGATTAATCAGTCATGGATGTGGGGAAAGCGGCAAGGACTCCCAGCCGACTTCAAGGTAGAGGCAGGGTACACCCTGAAGAGGTTACTAGTTTATTGTAATGCTAACGCAGGCACAGTCAACATTTCATACTCACATTCACTGCTATGAGCCATGAGGGGGCAGTGGTGGTCTAGTGGTATAGGGCGCTGGATCGCTGATCCAAAGGTTGGGGGTTTGAGTCCCACTCTCCACAAGGTTGTCACTGTCCTCCCCCCAGTGCAGCTAACTGGGTTATCAAAGGCGGGCCATGTCTCTCACTGTCTATGGTGAGAGGCATGTAAAAGAACCATTGCTGACTTTCGTAAAGAGTAGCTGCAAAGTCGTCAGCGTGTTTCTGTCCCTTGCTAAAAAGGGTTGTGACAGGAAGGGCATCCGACGTAAAAAACCTCTGCCAAATCAAATGTGCGAATCAGATGATTCGCTGTGGCGACTCCCGAGTAAAAAGGGAAAAAGCCGAAAGGAAGACAGACAGACATTCACTGCTATGAGCCATGTAGAGTTACTAGCTGACCTAATGTGCAAGGTCTGCGGGAGGAAACTGGAGCACCTGGTGGAAACCAACACAAAAGAACATGTATACTGCACGCAGAAGGCCACAGAGTTGTCTCAAAATGTTTGGATGCAATTTATTGTTATTATTATTATTATTATTATTATTATTAGTAGTAGTAGTAGTAGTGGTAGTAGTAGTAGTAGTAGTGGTAGTGGTAGTAGTGGTGGTAGTAGTAATATTGGTCGTAGAATCAGTAGAAATTTTTGATAGTACAGTATCATGTTAACCAATACTATTACTACTAACAATAATGCTTCCACTCCGACTACCAATTATTATTATTGCAACAGGTGGGTATGTAACTTTCCTGTGATCTGAACTGCCTCCAACAGTTTTATTGCAGTGATAGCTGGAGCAAACTCACTATGCAGTTTTCTCTTGTTAGTCTCTTCGATCTGGGCATGTTCAGCTTGGGGATGGACTTTTTGAGTGTCTAATTAAGTTTGTTGTTCTGAACGTTTTTATGTTTGTTCCTTTGCATTACATGTATTACAAACTGTGAGCATTATGTCTTCAATCACAGTAGAAAACATCCACACTAGCAATGTTAAACAGTGGATTTAAGTGAGCAAACTTATATATTTAGGCATGACTGTGACATAATTACCAGCACCAGAACCATTGGGACCGTCTCAGTATGAGAAATATGTGAGAGGTTTGGAATCAGGAAATTTGGTTGATTCTGGTCTGTGTCTGTTTTCTTGGTGTATTCCGCCATGCTGCCTGGTTGTTCAACTGTGAGGCTTATTCCATCTGGAGTTATACATCAATCCTTCTTTATTTTGTTCAGTCAATGCAATTATAATTTATTATAAGTTTTTTATTTCAGTCTGTTAATTGCATCCAGGAAAGACACTTCCTTCTTCTGTGCCTGTCAGGTTGGATCGCAATTGCGAGGCTTATGGTTGTTTGAAGTGCAATGCTGAAGTTACACTCACAGGAAATATCAGCATGTGCTTTCACACAACCTCCATTGTGAGGATTTTAATGAGCATTTTGATAATCAGTCCCGACTCTGAATGTTTTCCTCACTCACATAAACAAATTACAAGCGAGAAGTTTTAATAATCGGCATTACTGTATTTCACGATACTGTATTTGAAATCCAGTAGTATTACTACAGTCTTTTTATCTTCCTCTGTAAGGCATAATCTTTTCTTTGCGAGCTGTTTATTTAGTCCAAGGATTGTTGATTATATTGTTGCAGTCGTACAGATGCTTAGCTCAGAAATGTTGCACTTAATTATATAAGCAAAATATTACAGTGCTTACTTCCCACTTAACATCAGCTTATTAACCATATGCAAGTAACTTTAAATTTAATGGAAGAGTGTAGGACATTTCAAAAACAAAATAAACAAACAAACAAACAAAAAAAAATCACAATTACATTTGCTATTTATAAACTATTAATCTCACTGCACTTTTGCTCTCTATTAAACCAGTCCAGTGGATATGAAGGTACAGCCGGTTCCATCAGCCCTTAATGGCTGTCGGCATGAGTGCGCAAAAGAAATTAATTAAAAAATAAATAAATAAAATAAAAGTTTAATGTCTTGCATCATGAAAATAATATAGTTATCCTAATGAATTATCCTAATAAATTTTGGTCTACACTTCAATTAATATCATCACAAGAAAATATATAATGTAGTTTAAGCATCCAAGATGTTCAGACACAATATATTTATAATGATTGGATCATTTCGCAAAATAGTTCACTTCACAGGTGATGTTTGTGTGAACTGTTGTGGAGATGTCTATAAGCCAGAATGCTAATTTTATAGTGAAGACACAATGTGGTTGTTAAATATTTATATTTCTATCTGCATGCATATGTATGCATAAGAAAGTCTGTTCACCTCAAGCCCCTCACCTGCTGATGAACAGATGGGTGCCATGGCTGGCCTCACTCATACCTCTGTGTTCACTGTGCTTGTACTCTGGTGCTGTGCTTTGATTAGCAGGTGAGCTGAGTTCTTAGCAGTTAAACTCATCCAGGCTACACTTAGCCTTCTGTCACAAAGTAGTCAGGATGTTTTTCCACTCCAGTGCCTCTTTACTAGAGTTCAACCAAAGTAATCTCCTCACAGCCTCTGTCTGTATATGGCAGCAGTGAGTCAGGTTTATCTGTCATGGCATACTGCCCTCGCACAGTATGGGCAACGGTTATGAGGATTAAGGAAACAGATGGACGCCATGCTGACTGGTGCAGGTTCATTAACTCTCTTTGCGGTTGCTCTGAACTGTGCCGTCCCATCCCACCTCGTTCTGTCTCGTCTCGTTCTGCTCACCAAATAACTCTGTGAAGGAAAACGAGCTGCAAGACCAACTGCAGGAGTGGATGCTGTGAAGATGTCTATTGATCCAATGGCTGAAACGTGGGCTGGATC
>CM045736.1:39988895-39991395 GCA_024760905.1 Plotosus lineatus | reverse complement strand
GTGCATTTGAGCTCATCTGAAATTCCGATACCTCAAGGAATCAACTTAAAGTTGAGTTTGTCAAGCAGGGAATGCGCTTTGAATTCACGTCTTGTGGGCGTGGCCTGCAGCGTGCGGCGAGAGAGAGAGAGAGAGAGAGAGAGAGAGAGAGAACAACGCTTTAGTTTTTAGTTTTTTAAGTTGTTTAATTCAGTAAATGGTCAAGCAGGGAATGCGCTTTGAATTCATGTCTTGTGGGCGTGGCCCGCAGTGTGTGCGCGCAAGAGAAAGAGCGAGAGAGAGCGAGAAGGAATAACGCTTTAGTTTTTAAAGTTGTTTAATTCAGTAAATGTTTAATAAACGTGGGCGCATTTGAGCTCATCTTGAATTCCAATCCCTCAAGGAATCAAATTAAATTTGAGTTTGTCAAGCAGGGAATGCGCTTTGAATTCACGTCTTGTGGGCGTGGCCCGCAGCGCATGCGCGTGCGAGAGAGAGAGAGAGAGAGAGAGAGAGAGAGAGAGAGAGAGCGAGAAAGAGAGAGAGAGAGAGAGGAGGGGAATAATACTTTCGTTTTTAGTTTAGTCTTTTAAGTTGTTTTAATTCAGTAAATGGTCAAGCAGGAAATGCGCTTTGAATTCACGTCTTGTGGGCGTGGCTCGCAGTGCACGCATGAGAGATAGAGAGAGAGAGAGAGAAAGAGAGAGAGAGAGAAGGAATAACGCTTTAGTTCTTAGTTTTTTAAGGTGTTAAATTCAGTAAACGCTTAATCAATATTTCGCGCATTTGAGCTTATCTGGAATTCCAATCCCTCAAGGAATCAAATGAAAGTTGAGTTTCGCAAGCAGGGAATGCACTTTGAATTCCATGTCATGTGGGCGTGGCCCGCAGCTCACGCAAGAGAGAGAGAGAGAGAGAGAGAGAGAGAAGTGTGTGTGTGTGTGTGTGTGTGTGTGTGTGTGTGTGTGTGTGTGTGTGTGTGTGTGTGTGTGTGTGTGTGTGTGTGTGTTAATAAAAATGTTTAATAATGGTTTAATTAATAAATATGTTCATAAAATGGTTTACTAAATAATTTTCTTTTACTTTTAACACATATTTCATACAAAATTGTTGTACTTTTATCATTTTTAAAGGGTTTATGGGGTTTGTCCAGTCCAAAGACTGGAGCCTTCGAACGGATTCGGCGTTTAACATGTAAGATGTGACACCTACTTACGAAATCCCCACTATACGAAAAGGGCTCTGGAACGGATTAATTTCGTAAGTTGGGGGCCGACTGTGCGTAAATATATATATATATATATATATATATAGTGTTTGAAAAAAGAACAAGAAACTGGTTGTCCACTGCATAACCTCCTGACTCTGAATACTGAGTCTGCATTTTAAAATATTTGATCTGTAATTAAACATCATCAATATTGTATTCAGTTTCTACACAGACCAACAAAATACATGATAATATCAAGTCTACAAACTAAGCATTTTAAATCTTAAGTAATCAAATTTCTCTGTTTGTCAAAAATAAAATGGAAGGGATTATTAATGATCGAGAGAGAGAGAGAGAGAGAGAGGGAGAGAGAGAGTCATGTCTCCACTCCTCTTTCAGCTTGTATCCCTGAACTGAAACTCCTATGCCTACTTACATGTTTTGTGGTTACTCTGTGAAATGTTGCCTGCACACCTGTCTGCTAGTTTGAGTAATATTTTTGGTTGTTTATGAGTGAGTTTATGCGGTGATCTGCAAGCCTTTCTTTTGTGTTTCAACTCGATTTATAATAAACCTCACTTTTATGCAATTAAATTTAATAAACTTTAATTTATTCTTGCATAGATGCTTTTCTATGCGAACAAGTACCATTCCTAATTAGGCATGTTTGTGCAAGCTAAATAAATAGAATTATTTATTTTTATTTGGTTGATAGTGTCATATTTGTACACATAGTTTAGGAATAACAGTCAGTGACAGAAAGAGTGTCATTATACTCAGATCATAACTCGATATGCATAAGTATATATACTTTTGTGTAACTGCTCTCTGTAATGTATAAATGGCTGTTATACACTATTTAGTTTACGACTCTATTACAGTGATGAGGATTTGTAGTTTAGCCAACATTCACACCGTGAAGTCATGAGGACTGACACAAGAACTGCATTTACTGTATTCATACAATATTAGGGTTAATTTATTATTTTGTCATACTTTTGACTTTAGTATTTTAATACATTTTAAAATGATCCTTGGTTGTCCTGTGGACAACCTTATAAAGAATACCTGGTTGTCCTGCATGAAAATGAAACCTACTTATATCAAGTTTAAAAAAATCAACAATACCAGGGCCAATGGCTTACTATCAGACAACATAGTGTGTGGACCCTCGACCATCATAATAATATATGTGGGTTAAATATCCTATTCCAAAGGTGATACCTTCTCTGCTGCTGTAGCATTCTCCACTCACCTGGGAAAGCTTTCCAGCAGAATTTAGAAAATGGCTGTGGGAATTTCTGCCCTTTC
>CM045736.1:39758895-39986395 GCA_024760905.1 Plotosus lineatus | reverse complement strand
ATATATGATGCTCATAAAGGACAAAGTTCATTTAGTTATTACCAGACATATCATATGCACCCAGTTTAAAGTTTTCCATTTTTGTCTGTAATCATGTTAGATATTTTGCACTCATGGAGTACCTCTTTAGAGATGAAGCGCATGCATGGATAGAGAACATGCAGCAGAGTTCAACGTGGGTCTCGGATCAGGTCTGCCTGTGGTAAAACACTGCTACTAGCCCTTTGTGTCCTCACTTCAGAACTCTTGCCCTTGTTTACTGTCTGCCCCCCATAAAGATGCCAGAGGAGGCGAGCTACAGCTTAAGGTGTGGGTGGAAATATATATGAGAAAGATTGACATCAAGATGAAGTGTAATTTCTTTTGCTTTAGCAGTGGGTGTGTTCATTCAGTAGTGAATAATAGAAGGAGGATGACACTCAGGGATCACTCTTGTTTTTCACCCGTGGCTGCTTTGTGTTTGCTGGTTGTATTGGCAGCCATGCATCCTTAGCCATCTGCAGTCATCCCTTCATCCATTTCCATTGAATGCTTTTTAGCTCTAGATTCCAGCTTAGTTCAGAGCTCAGGGGGATAGATGAGGGAGGAGATTGGACCAGACGGGCTACATACAGCAGAGAAAGAGATTGGATTAGTGCCCTTTTAATGAAATGGTACTGTCCACTTTAGAACCCCTTCATCACCTACAAATGCACACATAAACAGGAGTACACCTTTCACATCATTATTCCCCTCCCCCCTGTTTTTTTTTCTGTTGATTCACCGGATTATAGTGCCCTAATCTCTTTCGACTATAATTCAGATTAGATTTTGTATTATTTTTATTGCTGTATCCAGCTTTCCCAAAGGATTGTCTGACTGACTGGGCAGCCACAGCACTCAGAAAATTGATTAAAACTCTTGACCGTGTCCTAGATTCCAAGGACACTGACAGTAAAGAGATGCATAAAAACAGTATGATAATAATGAGAGGGGGAAAAAATAACACACTGACTGACTACTAACATGGATTGCTGCTACAGGGGTGCTACCATAACCGCCTATGACGTTAGAAATAATTGCTTTTTTGATGTGTAAGATCCTATGACCTGATGGAAACAATGAGACGGAAGACAGAAAACAAAGGGAGAGACAGCAATATAGGGAACTGATCTCGAATAGAAAGATGATGTGAGAAAATAGACAGGTCAAAATATGAGATCATATGATTCAATTCAGTTTTAAGGAGTGATAATGTCGTAATTCATTCATTCTTTTAAGCTACTTATTCCCAATTAGTGTCACGGGGAAGCTGCTGCCCAACTCGACCAACTCTGGGTGAGGGCGAGGCATACCCTGGACAGCTCGCCAAGCCATCGCAGAGCCAACACTTACATAACTATGATAATGTCGTCATGAAGCAAAATGAAGTTTAGATTTAGATCCTTAAGGAGAAAAGCCAGATATGGAAATGCTAAGAAAATACCGAAAGGATAAAAACTTAAAATGGAACCCAGTCTCTTCTGTGTTTGATCACACTAATTTGGGGCTGGGTTCCAATTTAAGTGAAGGAGGAGATTTTGATTTGCTTTTTAGCATAATCAGTATTGTGATCAAGAGTCCTCGAATGACCACATGACCGTCTTTAAACGTCAAGGAGATAGCATCTAAACGTCCTGCACTAATCTTCAGGAGAATGATAGAATTACAGTGCAGTGGAGGGACAGACAAAGAAGTTTTATTTTCCACATCAGACCATTAAAAAAAGGAAGAACCAAACAGTAACATTAAGTTGCAGGCAGAAGGATGATGATGAGTAGTAGATCAAGGACAATTGGGTCAAGAACCTCTCTGAGAGTGAACTCAACTCTAGGTTGGGAAGGATGTCCTATTGAGGGGATTAAAGTTTGTGATTCCACCACATCGTGTCACAGTTGTGGATCACATCATGACATCATGAATCTAACACCTGCAAGAACAGCATATCACATTCTGAAGCATTACAGCACTAGTTGGGGTTTCTACTACCCTCGCCAGCACTAAAGCACCCCATGTCCAATCATACTCAATCCTAAGATACACAAGGAAGAAGCCAGCAAAATTCTCTCAGGTCTAGTGATAGCACCATCAACTCTGTGAAATACAATATTGCCAAATTCCAGACTTATTCTACTACCATGGCCCTTTTAATCATAAAAAAGAGCACAACACATCCTGTAAAGATAGTGGATAACACCAAAGAGACATTCAATAATTATATCTGTTTTAAAATCTGTGGCTTGAAGGGAAAAGACCCCATAAAAGATACTATCATCATCATCATCATTATTTACCAAACCATTTTATCCTACTGTTAGTCATGGAGAGACTGGAGCCTATCTCAGCCAACACCGGGCTAAAGCAGGGTACACTACAAGCAGATGATCAGATCATCACAGGGCAACGCACACACACGCACGCACGCACGCACGCATGCACGCACACACATATATACATACAGGGATCCCTCACTTTCCACAGTTAATGGGGACCGAGACCTCCCCATGACCACTGATTTCCGTGAAGTAGGATTGACCCCCCCTGACTGACGTATATGTAAATGTATATGTGTATATAATATCAATAAATACATATTCAACGCTATAAATGCTTAGAATAACAATTAAACATAGGAAGAAAAAAAAATATATATATATATATATATATATATATATATATATATATATATATATATATATATACACTTTTTTTTTTCATTTCTGAACCACTTAATCCTAATTAGGGTCGCGTGGAGGCTGGCACCCATCTCAGACGATGGCAGAGTACACCCTGGACAGCTTGCCAGGCCATCACAGGGCAGAATCTTCTATGCAACTCGCTGATGGTTATACAACTCTTGACAAAAGACAGCAATCGCTCTTTTACACCTCTCACCATAGATAGTGAGAGACATGGCTGGCCTTTGATAACCCAGTTAGCTGCACTGTAGGGACAGCAGTGACAACCGTTGACAGTGGGGCCAACCTTAGGATCAGTAATCAGGCATCTTACCATGTGTATATATATATATATATATATATATATATATATATATATATATATATATATATATATATATATATATATATATATATATATACTAGTCCTTCTCAAAAAATAAGCGTATTGTGATAAAGTTAATTATTTTCTGTAATGTACTGATAAAAATTAATCTCTCATATATTTTAGATTAATTGCACACCAACTGAAATATTTCAGGTCTTTTATTGTTTTAATACTGATGATTTTGGCATACAGCTCATGAAAACCAAAAATTCCTATCTCAAAAAATTAGCATATTTCATCCGACCGATAAAAAAGTGTTTTTAATACAAAAAAAGTCACCCTTCAAATAATTACGTTGTTCAGTTATGCACTCAATGCTTGGTTGGGATCCTTTTGCAGAAACGACTGCTTCAATGCAGCGTGGCATGGAGGCAATCAGCCTGTGGCACTGGTGAGGTGTCATGGAGGCCCAGGATGCTTCAATAGCGGCCTTAAGCTCATCCACAGTGTTGAGTCTGGTGTCTCTCAACTTTCTCTTCACAATATCCCACAGATTCTCTATGGGGTTCAGGTCAGGAGAGTTGGCAGGCCAATTGAGCACAGGAATATCATGGTCAGTAAACCATTTACCAGTGGTTTTGGCACTGTGAGCAGTTGCTAGGTCGGGCTGAAAAATGAAAATCTTCATCTCCATAAAGCTTTTCAGCAGATGGAAGCATGGAGTGCTCTAAAATCTCCTGATAGCTAGCTGCATTGACCCTGCCCTTGATAAAACACAGTGGACCAACACCAGCAGCTGACATGGCACCCCAGACCATCACTGACTGTGGGTACTTGAGACTGGACTTCAGGTATTTTGGCATTTCCTTCTCCCCAGTCTTCCTGCAGACTCTAGCACCTTGATTTCCAAATGACATGCAAAATTTGCTTTTATCCAAAAAAAGTACTTTGGACCACTGAGCAACAGTCCAGTGCTGCTTCTCTGGAGCCCAGGTCAGGCGCTTCTGCCGCTGTTTCTGGTTCAAAAGTGGCTTGACCTGGGGAATGCGGCACCTGTAGCCCAGTCCACTGCTTCCACAGGTCCCCCAAGGTCTGGAATCGGACATTCTCCTCAATCTTCCTCAGGGTCCGCCACCTCTTCTGGTTGTGCAGCCTTTTCTGCCACACTTTTTCCTTCCACAGACATCCCACTGAGGTGCCTTGATAGAACACTCTGGGAACAGCCTATTCGCTCAGAGATTTCTTTCTGTGTCTTACTCTCTTGCTTGAGGGTGTCAATAATGTCCTTCTGCCAGCAGTCGGGTCGGCAGTCTTACCCATGATTGCGGTTTTGAGTAATGAACCAGGCTGGGAGTTTTTAAAAGCTTCAGGAATCTTTTGCAGGTGTTTAGAGTTAATTGGTTGATTCAGATGATTAGGTTAATAGTTCGTTTAGAGTACCTTTTCATGATATGCTAATTTATTGAGATAATAAATAAGCTAATTTCATGAGCTGTATGCCAAAATCATTGGTATTAAAACAATAAAAGACCTGAAATATTTCAGTTGGTGTGCAATGAATCTAAAATATATGAAAGTTTAATTTTTATCAGTACATTATAGAAAATAATGAACTTGAGAAGGACTAGTATATATATTTGTCTGTCTTCCTTTCGGCTTTTTCCCTTTTACTCAGGAGTCGCCACAGCGAATCATCTGATTCGCATGTTTTGATTTGGCAGAGGGTTTTATGTCGGATGTCCTTCCTGTCACAATTATTAAAAATTTACCCGCGGAGTGGAACGGTAAATGCTTATTACCATAGAGGTGGAAAACATGACTATAAACAGAACAATAAAAGAGTTTACTGGTATTTTTATTATTCATTTTGTGGTATCAAACAAATTACTTACATGAAAGCTGAAAATATACAGAAAACAGCATAATTAAAAAAAAAAAAAAAGACCCTTCAATCTTCCCTCTCAGTGCTGTTCCTTTAAATATTTTCCCCCAATGTAAAATCGAGCGAATCAACATAAATGTCAACTTTAGCACATGGCATGTTGAACCAATCAACACAAAGGTCAACTTTAGCACATGGTCATGAACTTCCTTAAATGTATGACTTTAGTGAGCAGCAGAATCAGGTGAAAAATACTCGTCATCACTTTCTGATTGGTCCATATCTGGCTCATCGCTCCATTCATTGAGAGCATCCCATAGTTTTCCTGTCGCAGTTCCAAGAGAACACAGCAAAATATTTTCCTGTTTTTTAAAGCACGGCGGAACAATCAAATCTGTTGTTACTGATGAACATTATAGACATTCCCCAGTGGCAGGGGGTCTTGAAATACTGTACAAACTCACTTTTATTATTTTACCGTTACAGAGACTGATCGAATAAAATTGGTAAGATTGATCTCCCATTTTGCTCCCAGTACACATGGACGGTTATTAGACGTAAGATTAAAAACACTTTGGGCTTATTGGAGCAGAACGCTTGTTAGGTCAAATATGATATATATATATATATATATATATATATATATATATATATATATATATATATATATATATATATATATATATATATATATATATATATATATATATATATATATATATATATATATATATATATATATGGGGCAGTGGTGGTCTAGTGGTATAGGGCGCTGGATTGCTGATCCAAAGGTTGGGGGTTCAAGTCCCACTCTCCACAAGGTTGTCACTGCCCCCCCAGTGCAGCTAACTGGGTTATCAAAGGCGAGCCATGTCTCTCACTGTCTATGGTGCGAGGCATGTAAAAGAACCATTGCTGACTTTCGTAAAGAGTAGGCTGCAAAGCCGTCAGCGTGTTTCTGTCCCTTGCTAAAAGGGTTGTGACAGGAAGGGCATCCGACGTAAAACCTCTGCCAAATCAAATGTGCGAATGAGATGATTCGCTGTGGCGACTCCCGAGTAAAAGGGAAAAAGCCGAAAGGAAGACAGACAGACAATATATATATATATATATATATATATATATATATATATATATATATATCTTCTTCTTGTCCTTTCGGCTTTTCCCTTCAAGGGTCACCACAGTGAATCATCTGCCTCCATCTCACCCTATCCTCTGCATGTTTCTCTTACACCAACTGCCTTCATGTCCTCCTTCACCACATCCATGAATTGTCTCTTTGGTCTTCCTCTAGGCCTTCTGCCTGCTAGTTCCAATCTCAACATCCGATTTTAATGATTTCATAATTTCATCATTTAACCACTCTTCTCCACCCCACTCTCTGGTGCGACAAGTCTACCCAGTCTTCTCTTCTGATATTTCTGGACTTCAAATTCCTCATGATGATATCTTTGAAACGTAGTCGAGGTCGGCCTTTACTTCTGCGACCAGTAGGCAATTGGGAGAACAGGATCTGTTTTGGTAGTCTATCAGCTGGCATCCTCATGACATGTCCTGCCCAGCGAAGGTTTTTCCTTATTAGAAGATCTTCCATCGATGGCAGTCCCATTCTCTCCAGAATTACTCTGTTTGTGATCTTATCCTTCCAGGTGAGTTTCATAATAGAACGAAGGTGTCGCATCATGAAGGCATGAAGTTTTTTCACGTGACTCCGATACACTATCCAGGACTCCGCTCCATACAGATCGCTGGCTTCAACACCGTCTTGTACACTTTTCCTTTCATTTTTGCCGATACCTTCCTATCACACATCACACCGGACACTTTTCTCCAACCATTCCAACCAGCCTGCACATGCTTCTTCCCCTCTTTTCCACACTCTCCATTGCTCTGGATTGTTGAGCCAAAGTACTTAAAATCCTCCACCTTCCTTATCTCTGCTCCTTTTAACCTCACCGTTCCTGTTGTGTCCATGGCATTCATACACATGTATTCTGTCTTACTGAGGCTAACCTTCATTCCCCTCCTTCCCAGGGCATACCTCCACCTCTGTAGGTTTTCCGGCACTTGTTCTCTGCTCTCACTGCAGATCACAATGTCATCTGCAAACATCACAGTCCATGGAGATTCTTGCCTAACCTCGTCTGTCAGCCTGTCCATCACCATAGCAAACAAGAAGGGGCTCAGAGCTGACCCTTGATGCAGTCCCACCTCCACCTTGAACTCTTCTGTCACACCGACAGCACACCTCACCACTGTCTTACATCTCTCATACATGTCCTGTACCACTCTAACATACTTCTCTGCCACTCCAGACTTTCTCATGCAATACCACAGGTCCTCTCTCGGCACCCTGTCATATGCTTTCTCCAGATCCACAAAGGCACAATGCAGCTCTCTCTGACCTTCTCTGTACTTCTCTATTAACATCCTCAAGGCAAACACTGCATCTGTGGTGCTCTTTCTTGGCATGAAACCAAACTGTTGTTCACAAATGCTGCCCTCTGCCCTTAGTCTTGCTTCCACTATTCTTTCCCATAACTTCATCGTATGGCTCAACTTTATCCCTCTGTCGTTTCTAAAACTCAGCATATCTCCCTTGTTCTTAAAAATGGGCACCAGCACACTTCTCCTCCATTCCTCCAACATCATCTCACTCTCTAAGACCTTGTTGAATGTTCTTGTCAGGAAATCTAATGCTACCTCTCCTAGACACTTCCATACCTCCACCGGTATGTCATCAGGGCCAACTACCTTTCCATTCTTCATCCTCTTCAATGCCCTCCTCACTTCACCCTTACTAATCTTTGCTACTTCCTGGTCCTCAACAGTCACCTCTTCTACTTTTTTTTCTCTCTCATTTTCCTCATTCATCAGCTTTTCAAAATACTCTTTCCATCTTCCCAGCACACTTCTGTCATCAGTCAATACTTTTCCCTCTCTGTTCTTAATCACTCTAACTTGCTGCACATCCTTTCCATCTCTATTTCTCTGCTGTGCCAACCTGTATAAATCATTTTCTCCCTCTTTACTTTTCAACTGCGCATACAAGTTATCATACGCCCTCTGTTTGGCCTTTGACACCGCTACCTTCGCCTTATGCTGTGTCTCCCTGTACTCCTGTTTACTCTACCCACTTCTTCTTAGCTAACCTCTTCTTTTGTACACACTCCTGCACTTTCTCATTCCACCACCATGTCTCCTTATCTCCTCTCCTTCCAGATGACACACCAAGTATTCTTCTACCTGTCTCCCTGATCACATTAGCTGTAGTTGTCCAGTCATCTGGAAGCACTTCCTGACCACCCAAAGCCTGTTTCAACTCCTCCTTGAAGACAACACAACACTCCTCCTTTTTCAGCTTCCACCACTTTGTCTTCTGCTCTGCCTTTGCCTTCTTCACCTGCCTCACCATCAGCATCATCCTGCACACCACCATCCTATGCTGTTTGGCAACACTCTCACCCGCTACTACTTTGCAGTCACTGACTTCCTTTAAATTACATCGCCTGCACAAGATGTAGTCTACCTGTGTGCTCCTACCTCCGCTTTTATAAGTCACTCTATGCTCCTCTCTCTTCTGGAAGAAAGTATTTGCCACAGCCATTTCCATCCTTTTTGCAAAATCTACCAACATCTGTCCTTCTGCGTTCCTGTCCTGGATACCAAACCTGCCCATCACTTCCTCGTCCCCTCTGTTTCCTGCACCAACATGTCCATTGAAGTCTGCCCCAATGACCACTCTTTCATCTTTGGGGGTATTCTGCATCACTTCATCTAACTCACTCCAGAATCTCTCCTTCTCTTCTGGCTCACATCCTGCCTGTGGGGCATAAGCACTAACAACATTGAACATCATGCCTTCAATTTCTAACTTGAGACTCATCACTCTGTCTGACACTCTTTTCACTTCTAGAACATTCCTGACAAACTCCTCCTTCAAGATGACTCCTACTCCATTTCTGTTCCCATCCACACCATGAAAAAACAGCTTAAACCCTGCTCCTAAGCTTCTAGCCTTGCTACCTTTCCACCTGGTCTCCTGAACACACAGTATGTCCACCTTCCTCCTCTGCATCATGTCAGCCAGCTCCCTATCTTTTCCTGTCATAGTTCCAACATTCAAAGTCCCTACTTTCAGTTCGAGACTCCTGCCTTTCCTCTTCTCTCTCTGCCTATGGACACGCCTCCCGCCTCTCCTTCTTCGATGTCTTCTACCAACAGTAGTCCAATTTCCACCAGCACCCTGTTGGTTAACAGCACTGATGGCGGTCGTTGTTAACACGGGCCTCAACCGATCCGGTATGAATTTTCTTGATATGACTCGCATGTTTTATTTGGCATTTGTTTTACGCCGGATGCCCTTCCTGACGCAACCCTCTGCATTTATCCGAGCTTGGGACCGGGTGAGGGAGAAACACTGGCTTGTGCCCCTCCCTCACGGCTGCATATATATATATATATATATATATATATATATATATATATATATATATATATATATATATATATATATATACACACACACACACACACACAGGGATCGCTTGCTACTTCGCGCTTCAATTCATCCGGCTTCAGTGCATCGCGATTTAAAAAAAATAAATAAATCAATAAATAGATAGATAGATAGATACAGCTTTATTTATCTCACGATGGAGAAATTCACTGTTACAGGCTCTTGAGGTACCATCAGTAGGGGGTGCAAAATAGAGACATATCCAATAATACATATACATACATACATACATACATACATACATACACACATACATATAAATTATATAAGTAAATAAATAAATAGATACATAAATAGTATAAAGTAATATACAATAAAAAAGAAAAGAAAATAACAACTTTGTAGACTGGCCTATATTCAAGTGTACATGTATCTGAGGGCAGAGTAGATGGGTTGATATGGTTTACAGTCAGTGGGGTGTGGTTGATTAAAGTGCACGGGTTTTTATTGCACAGAACCGTTTTTTTTTTTTTTTTTCCCCACAGACAGTTACAAAGTGGCATTGTACAGTCTGATAGCGGTGGGAATGAAGGACCTGCGGTAGTGCTCCTTCCTGCACTGAGGATGTCTCAGTCGTCCACTGAAGGAGCTATTCAGCTCCTCTACAGTCTGGTGCAGTGGGTGAGAGCTGTTGACCATGATGGATGTGAGCTTTGCTACCATCCTCCTCTCTCCCACCTCCTCCACAGAGTCCAGTGGGCAGCCTAGGACAGCGCTGGCCCTCCTGACCAGCTTGTTCAGTCTCTTTCTGTCCCGCTCTGTGCTGCCCGGGGCCCAGCAGATGGCAGCGTAGAGGATTGCAGAGGCTACCACAGAGTCATAAAATGTCCTGAGCACAGGTCTGCATACTCCGAAGGACCTAAGTCTCCTCAGAAGGTGGAGGCGACTCTGGCCCTTCTTGTACAGGGCGTTGGTGTTGTGGGACCAGTCTAGTTTATTGTTAACGTGACCGCTTAGGTACTTGAAACTATCCACTGTATCAATGTCCTGTCCCTGGATGTTCACCAGTGAATGAGTGTGTGTGTGTGTGTGTGTGTGTGTGTGTGTGTGTGTGTGTGTGTGTGTGTGTGTGTGTGTGTGTGTGTGTTAGAGTGCTTCTCCTGAAGTCAACCACCATCTCCTTCGTCTTCCTAGTGTTCAAGCACAGGTGGTTGCGCTCACACCAGTCCACGAAGTCAACGATGACTGACCGGTACTCCAGCTCGTTCCCCTCTGACACACGGCCCACGATGGCGGAGTCGTCCGAGAACTTCTGGAGGTGGCAGCTGTCTGTGCTGTAGGTGAAGTCCGAGGTGTAAATGTTGAAAAGGAAGGGTGAGAGGACGGTGCCCTGCGGTGCCCCTGTGCTGCAGAATACCACCTTTGACTTACAGCCGTGCAGCCGCACTTACTGTGGACGGTCAGTGAGGTAGTCGATAATCCAGGCAGCAAGATGTCCGTCCACTCCCACGTCCTCCAGCTTCCCCTGCAGAAGCGCTGGCCTGATAGTGTTGAAGGCACTGGAGAAGTCAAAGAACATGACCCTCACAGCGCTGCCGGCGATCTCCAGGTGGGTGAGCGCCCGCTGCAGAAGGTAGATGACGGCGTCTTCTACCCCGATTTTGGGCCTGTAGGCAAACTGCAGCTGGTCTAGGGTGGGGCTCACCATAGAGCGGAGGTGTTCGAGGAGGAGCCTTTCCATGGTCTTCATGAGGTGGGAGGTCAGGGCGACAGGTCTGTAGTGGGCCGGTTCCTTCGCTTGAGCTGTTTTGGGAACCGGAACCACACAGGAGGTCTTCCACAGGACGGGAGCTATTATAAATATTATAAATATTCATCAAATTAAAAAATAAGGAAATTAAGGAAGAACAGGGGAAAAAGTTAAGAAAAATTCCACAAAAACAAGGCCAATTAAGCAAAAAAAACAAAAACAAAAAAACCCCTAAACCAACAAAAAACAACCCAAAATCTCACATCAAAACTTGTTACAGTACATTGTTGCATCTGTGGGTGCACGCGCATCTGCGTACATGTGTGCGCCCGCGCGTATGTATGTGTGTCGTCTTCTCATACAATACCATCTGTATGTGTGTATTTCTATTTTATTTGCATCTTGTGCATTATGTATATGTATAATTGTTATTATAAGCATTTATAGCATTGAATATGTATTTATTGATATTATATACACATATACATGTACATATACGTCAGTCAGGGGGGGTTGGGGGGTGATCCTGCATTGCGGATTTCGATGGTCGCGTGGTAATCTCGGTCCCAATTAACCCTGGAAAGTGAGGGATCCCTGTTTGGATGTGTGTGTGTGTGTGTGTGTGTGTGTATATATATATATATATATATATATATATATATATATATATATATATATATATATATATATATATACACACACACACACACACACACACATACACATACACACACACACACACACACACACACACACACACACACACACACACGTATATATATATATATATATATATATATATATATATATATATATATATATATATATATATATATATATATATATATAAACCCATTTACTTTACATCTACACTCATTCTCAGACCGAGGGGCAATTTGGAACTGCCAGTTAACCTACTGTTCATGTGCAAGGAAACTGGAGTACTCGAAGAAAGCCCATGCAAGGGGGTTGTCCCCATGGGGAGAACAAGCAAACTGAGTGTGAGTGTAAAAGGTGTGTGGAAACGGCAATGGCCTGTCAAATTGTTCAGGATGTACAAAGCTCAGAGATCGGTATTAGCATCCCCACGATCCTAATTATGAATCAAAATAAATAAAGTAAAAATGAATGAATGAAAATCACATTTTCTCTTTCAGTGATGCTTGCTGTCTGTTTATGCATCTAACAATACAGCCTACTCAACACTGTGATATACCGTAGAGTGAAAAAATTAGGACACCCCATTAAATATTCAGCTCTTATAAAAAAAAAATGTTCATGTCGAAATGTCCACTCTTATTTTTATTTATGGAAAAGAAAGTGATTTCATTGTAATTAAACAAAACAAAACAACACATTTTTACTAAAAGATATGAACAATAATGTTTATTTCAGTGGAGGAAAAAATGACACCTTACCACTTAATAACTATTGTTACTGTTATTTGTTATGGTTATCCACTTTGGCTGAAATAACTTCAGTGAGATGCTTCCTGTAGCCATCTACCTGTCTCTGACATTGATCTAACAGCGCTTTCACATCGACAGAAGCGAGAGCCTGCTGTAAATCCCGTGATGATATTTTAGGACTTTTGATGACTTCTTTTAGCATCTTCTGTTTGCTATTGGGGTGAACTTGCTTGGACGGCCAGACTTGGGCATGGTGGCGGTCGTTTTAAATGTAAATCACTTGTAAACAATTTTCCGGATGGTGAAATGTCTGATGTCTAATTCTTCTGATATCTCTTCAAATCTCTTACCAGACGCACAAGCAACCACAGTATTCTTTCTGAGAGCCCCAGACAGCTCTTTGGATCTCATCATAGTGCCCAGTCTCACTTCAATAGGCATGGGGACACCAAACTAAATGCCTGAGGTTTAAATAGGGCGAGCCGAGCTTTCTTCAAAATGCTGGGTAACGCTGTTCTGATCATGTGCACCCAATCTGATTCACCTGTGCGTGGTTATAGCAATTTTAAGTCTGAAAATATGTGGGGGTGTCCTAATTTTTTCCTCCACTGGTATATGCATTATTGTTCATATCTTTTATTTGATGACTAAACATATGTTAACTTATGTTGTTTAATTACAGTTAAACCACTTTATTTCCATAAATTATTTTAAAAAAAAATTGGTCATTTCTGTAATGAACATTTCTTAACAAAAAGTTGACTGTTTTATGGGTTGTCCAAATTTTTTCACGACTGTAAGCTGGCCAAATTATTTCGTCAGTGTATAAATTCCCAAATTGTTAGACATGTACTGTATCTCTGTTTTTCAGAAGTGTATCTTTAGGTGGAATTGTACTTGTGGTATTAGTTGATTTAACAATAAAACACTTCTTGTGTTCTGTGAAATGAAGTGCGCTGTGTTTATCTTGCTTGAGGTATTGCGCTGGGTATTGCAGAATGCACAAATGCACCTTTCACCCATCTCAACAGAAAAGAAAAAGACAAACATTCAACATTTCTTTTGCTCCCTGCCTCAGTCCTTCAAAAATACTTTCCCCATTGCGCTTGGAAAAAAAAATATCTGTGGATGTGACACCACTTGTTTGTTCTCCCTCATTTGAGATGAAATATGAAGGATGAAAAGAGAACCAGAGAAAAAAGTAAGGAGAGATGTTCAACCTATGGTGAAGCATCACAGAGCCAGATCAGGAGGTCTAGGGGTATTTTTGGCTTATCCCCTTTCTTAATAATATATCAACCCTCTCTAGACTACATAGAACTCACTAAAGATAACAAATAAAAGAAAGGGCTTGCCTGGATATTAGGCTTGGGTTTATTTGCTGATATAAGGAGCATGGAAGGGCCTTATGTGTGTTTGCGTTAGCTGCTCATGAACCCGACCAGGGCCGCGGCTGGAGTGTACATTTCATTAGTCTCCCCTCCTCTGGGGAGTGCTTGAAAGGATGTGGTGGGCCGTGCTGAAGAGAGCAGTATTAGATTATGAGGCAAGAGATTTGAGAGCACTTGCATGTAATTGGTAATTGGTCACCACTCCTTTTAATATGTGCACCTCTTGCACATGACCGGCGGGAGAGTGCAGCCCACGCGTTATCCAGTCACTGGCCTTCCCTTGTCTCGCTTTTATTCTACCTTTTCTCTCTCTCACCCATCCTCCTTAATTTAGCTATTTGCAGTCTAGCCATTCATGAGCTAAAGAGAATAAGGGCTGGTACAGGTCTCTCTCTCTCTCTCTCTCTCTCTCTCTCTCTCTCTCTCTCTCTCTCTCTCTGGGTGTAGTTTGGCTGTAAGATCTATTAATATTTGTCCAATGTAATTTTTGGTGAAAGTCTTTGTTAATCTGTACAAATCGTGACTTTTTTTTACCTGCATGTATGAGTCAGAATAGAGTAGCTACAACATTTCACTCTGTGCAGGTTAGCTTGAGGCAGTGCTATAAATGGATAACGTATTCATAAGTTACTCTGAGCTGTCGATAGCAGCTTCAAGAAGGCTCTTGCAAACTTTTCTCATGAATTTTATTTATTTTATTATTTTACAGCATGGTTTGTGCGATTGTTTTAAGGATTTTAGCATTTGTGATTCTACAATGAGGAACATTATTATTTGGTAACCTTAAAAAGAAATATATGGTGTATAATTTTTATGATAGCTTTATGTTATAATAATAAGAACAACAAAACAAACAAAACAAAACAAAACAAAACAAACAAACAAACAACAACAACAAAAAAAACAACTGCTATAAGGTTATAAATTGGGTTGTATTTAAATGACTAAAATAAGTGTTTGATCCCTGATCAAATTTTTTGTTAATATTTTGCCTCTCTCTCTCTCTCTCTCTCTCTCTCTCTCTCTCTCTCTCTCTCTCTCTGAAAAATAAAGCAACCATAAAAATTATGGATGATTCAGGTTAATTTTCCTTGTCTTTAATGGTGTTCTTTAGAAATTTTCTTGAGGCTGGTATTGGGCACCAAGACAACGATAATCTGGAAGCTCTAAAAGAAAAAAAAAAAGCAGCTTTAAAAGAAAGCCCACCAAGCCTAATATTATCAGGATTGGCGTGTTAAAGTGGGCTTTTGCTTTTGTGTCCCATAAATGATCCAATTGACTGCAGCCATTAGCGGGTCGGATGCAGTCGTCTGGTGTGGCATTCAGCCATTCAGCTTATGTGCTGTAATTACGCCGCTCTGAGCATCTCTGTGTGGCCCTCACACATTTAGAGCACCTCTATATCTATCCGGGTAGCCTTGAACACAGCAGTGGTTTTCAACAGATATGTTGCTGCTGCTTCCCCGACACTTACACGTTGTGAAATGGGCTGAGATTTTTCTCCGACATACTTTTCCTTTTACAGTTTTACTGTAGAAAGGCATTCAAACGAAAATCTTTTGTCCCTTAAGGAACCTCATTCACAAAATCTAAATGCTTGAAAGCTTCCCAAAGGGAATTCATCTAATAATGTTGGTTTTTGATCTGAAACTTTTTGTGCATGCAACCTAATGTATTTTTCAATGGGATAATGCTGATTTATCTCCCTCTCTTTCTTTCATCCCATTATTGAACCTGCAGAAGGTTGCAATTTCAGTAGCATATGATTTAGCGCTGATTTCAAAACCGTTTGCTGAAACCGTTTGCTCATGCTCTCTGCCTATTTGTAGTTGTTGCTACAAATAATTTAAAGTCTTTGTTGTATCCCTGCTTCTCTCAAAGGCAACCTATTCTGATATTTAGAAGACGATGCATTTGCAATGCAATTGCTTATATTAATAACATTTACAAATGTGCAGCAGTCATCCTCAACTTTGAGCACTGATGTAGAGTAATTTGTTAGTTTGTAGTCATGTTATGTTGGCTAATAATGATACATAATATACCCTCACTAGCCAAGCATAAAGATACACCTGTACATCATATGTACATGCAATGATCTAATATGGTAATATGACATCAGTGCAGTGAATAAAATCATGTGTGTACAGGTCGAGAGCTTCAGTTAATGGAGACATCAAACATCCAAACTGGAAACAATGGGAGATCAGTCACTTGGCATGACTGTCGGTGCCAGATGGACTGGTTTAAGCATTATGTTCCATTCCATTGCATGTCCCCTAGGATTTAGTTTTGTTTTTCCTTGTTTAAGCAGTTGATAAGGTTCACACAGAATGGTGCAAAAAAAATCCTTGTGTGGCAGTTCTGGAGAATAAATGTCTTGCTGATGGTTGAGATTAGAGGATGGCCAGACTGGCTCAAGTTAACAGGAATGCTGTGGTAACTCAACCACACTTCGTTACCTTAGTGAGCAGAAAATAGTTTCAGTAATATTAATTCAACCACTCCAGACTCACCACACCAGGTTCTATTTCTGTCAGCCAAAACTTTTAGTCTGAGGCTAAACTAAGTCTGGAAGATTGGAGTAAATTTACCTTGTATTTTTCCAGTCTGCCTTGTACACCCCTCCCACCGACTGTATAGCTTATTTAAAACTGTGCACTGTTTTTATTGTGTGCTCTGTTTAATGAACAGTATAAATTGCCATTGTAAAAAAGATTTTCTCTTCCCAGATTGTATTTGTTCAGCTTGATCCTTAAGTGTTATTTGGTATAAGCATAAATATACAGGAAAAGAGATTTTCCTTTACAAAGAGTACAAAGAAATAAAATAAATTCTGATTCTCATTATTTTTTTTATTTTTTTCCTTTTTATTGACTGGATTATATTAATACTGTTAGTTGATTACAGGTCCAGTTCAACATGTATGTTTCTCCTATGTATTGTTCTCCTGTATAACACCTTGGTTTTCTTATTCACATTTTTGAATATACGCTGTGAGGTCCAGTACTGTGCTCTTGGTTTACTTTGAGAAAAAAAATCTCTCCTCTGTAAGAAACCTGTCTGAGAGTTCTAAAATATTGACTTGGAAGCAAAATAAATTCAGCAGTAAGTAATAACCCCCTTTCCATCCTCTCCACCCTTCTTCTCTCTGAAGTTCTCCAGTGAGCTGTTGCACATCACTGGTTCAGCTTGTCGGACACGCTCTCACAGGTAAATCTTGCATGCACTCTTGGCCAGAGGGAGTTCTTGATAAGAAACCCCTTTATCATGGTAATGCCAGTTCAGAGGCAGCCTCCAAAAGCCAGGGGGCTGCATTAATACATGCTCAGGGAACAGCGAGCACACCCAGGCATCCCACTGTACTTGGAGAACACAGCTAAAGGCAAACAACCTTACCCTCAGAGCGGGCAGCAGAGTATGTCTAAATAACCATAGGCATCATGAGAATACACTGCTTTAAGATGACAAGCTTGGAAAGAGAACTTGCCCTGATAGCAACACAACAAATTATAAAACTTGGGAGATTATTTTGGAGAGCCAAGATTCAAGCAAACAGTGTACATTTGTGACAGCTTGCTCATGTGACATTTGTAAAGGTGAATAAAGATAAGAGAGATAATATTGGCATGCTGTCAGTGTCTCGGAACAATGCTGTAGAAATATTAAAAGGGCTTTAACACTGACAGGGCTTTTGCTGATGGAGGTACGATGAGGAGAACAGCAGAAGTGCAAAGTGGCAGATAGGGAGAGTCAGGAAGTTAATTATGTGGTTCATTCAGATGGAGGTGATAGAGACTTGGGATTGTAGCATGTTGTGGGATTACATCAAAAGGTTTTTCATTGTCCAGAAGTCTACAAAAGTTGTAGATCCCTAATCATCAGACCTATACGTGATTTTTCTCCAAACTTTTCACTGGAATTATCCTGTTCTAGAATGTCACTGTCCCTGTTTACAGAGCGAGGTCCATGAGAGTATGGTTTGTGGCAGATGACGTGGAAGAACAGTAGGCCTTCCCAGAGCCCTGACCTAAACCCAAACAGACTCCACTAGAATGCACTGGAACATCAAGGTTTCCTGGCACAACATCAGGGCCTGACCTCACTAAAGCACTTGTGACTTCTATCCAGGTTGATGCCACAGCCATCTGTGAAGGGGAATCAATGGGAGCAAATTGGCCAAGCTCTCACAGGAGGGCAGAATAGCATACTTTCAGTTCCCTGTCACTCACAGCAGTCACCAGCCATTCATGGGTGTCCGTGAGCTCATTCGTACGAGGAGGCGGATATTGCTTTCCCTTCGAGTGTGTTATGCATGCATATGCATGTGCAGCAGTTCGAAAAGAGACACGTGCATGCGTTCACCGCTTCATGAATGGTGGTGGTCGTGTGATAGGTAAGGTGATACTGGAAGTGTGGGAATTGGACATGGGTAAAATTCAGGGTAGAAATTGTGTGTGTGTGTGTGTGTGTGTGTGGGGGGGGGGGGGGGGGGGGGACAAAAACAAACAAGCTAAAGCAAAAAAAAAACAAAAAACAAGCACCAATATGTCGTTCAATGGGTAAGTCTATAGCCGCAATTTAAAAAAATACTGCAAACGTTTCCAGGACTATGGAGCTTCAATATAATTGAGAATCAGGACTACATCCGAACATTATTATATTATTACTCCGATTGTAATTCTGCACAGACGGAGTGAAGCAGAAATTGGGATTACTACAGTTAATAAGGAGCGGGTCAACCCCCCCCCCCCCCCGATAAAGCTATAACATTAAAACTGTTTTTTCCAAGTAGTGAAGTAGCAATAATAAATTTACTTAATGCACTGGCACTGTGACAGCTATTATTGGTTCATTTTTAGACCAAATAACATTATAATAAGATAATTACCAATCAACAAAGGCTTCAACGTCACTTTTGTGTGTGAGAGTGCAGTACAGTCAGCCCTCTTTTAACGAAATCCCCAGAATATGAAAAATCCAGTATACGAAAAACATTTTCCTAATTTTTTCCCTCTGTATACGAAACAAATTCTTCTCACAAAAAGCGCCAAACGCGTCATTCAAACATTAAAACGCGCCATTCAATCATGCAAACAACCGGGGGGGGGGGGGGGGGGGGTGAGATGTATTGTTGGGTGCACTTTGATCCATACTGTGTGTGAGAGAAAGTAAGGTAAAGCGATGTCTGCACCTCAACAGGACCCACCCCGCTGGCCTCCCATTGGCTAAGAGGGATGATTCTGTCATTCCAACTTTGTCCCTGTTTGTGTGAAATATGTTAATGTTTGTGTGTCATTCCAACTGTATTTTATGGCTCAGGATTTTATCCTTGCATAAACATTTGTGTTATAACTGCAAAGAAGACATGGTCAACACACGCGCACACACCCACACACACACACACACACACACACACACACACACACACACACACACACATACACATGCGCGCACACACACACACACACACACACACACACACACACGTATGATTCCCAGTGAAAGTGATTCTTGGTGCCATGGTCATTGTAAGATTATAACTCTGCTAAGAAGACATGGTCAACACGAAGTAAGTACCTTAAAAGGTATGCTTTTATCATTTTTAAAGAGTAGTCTTGGGAGCCTTGGAACGAATCACGCGTTTTACATGTAAAATGCGCCTCTATTTACAAAAAAAATCCAGATTCCGAAAAAGGCGCTGGAACGGATTAATTTCATTAGAAGAGGGCCAACTGCATTTACAAATGGTGAATGCAATGAATTAGTGTGTGTTATAAAGCCGATTTTTTCAGCTTTGGCACTGCTAGGGTTAAGGTACTGAAAACATTTTTTTCGGAATGGATAATGCTTGAATCAAAATGACCTACACTCAGTTTGTCATGGTCACTTGAGAAGGTAGAGTCATCATTATCATGCTATCAAAAAAAAATAAAAATAAAAAACATTAAATTATCGTTTTAGTTTGTTTTACCTGCTTTTTTGGTAGCATTAACTAAAACTCTGAAAGAGTTTAAAAAAATACACCCTTTTAGCTGCAGTACTCTTAGATTGTTGTAGCTTGTTCCAGATTTCCATGTTCTCTCCACAGAATCTGCAGAACTCTCTTGAGCTCTGGCTCTCTAATGGTTAAAATATTTAAAATTAAAGTCTAAAAATCTCATTTTAGTTTTCTTTTCTTTATGGTTGCATATAATATCTAAACAAATGTTATTACTTTCACCTCCTAGCTGTTTTCCCATCTGGCATGATTTTGAAAATATAAGAAATTAAACATAGAACTGCTTGAGTGTGCCTTTATTAAATAATTGTTTGATTAAGGCCTCGCTGAATGTTATTTATCTGACTATTCAGCAACAGCCCTGTCATCTTCGGGGAATCTTTTCAGTTATTCACCTTGAAAACTCTGAATCAAAACTCTGAACTCTTAAATCAAAAAAAAAAAAAAAAAAAAAAGAAAAAGAAAAAGAAAGAAAAAAAAACAAAGATATCATGTTCTTGTTTAGAATATGTAAAAACAATTACCAGTAATTTTTATACACAAGTAAGCTTAGTAATTGCTTTCAGGCAATCAGAATTTTACTCACAAATGAATTGGAATTAAATATTTTAATGCAATTTTCTCCTATCTATTGCTATTAGCCAAGTGTACATTAGACATCAATTTGAGTTTAGAAACAGCTACACATAACACAGAAAATGTCAATATTTCATCATGCAGCAGGTTTTCTTCAAGCTGCCACAAATATTTACACTATACTGTATTTCGATAGTTCTAATAGGCAAAACAGTGTTCTGAATAAGAACAGAAAATCTGGTTGTCCATCTCTTGAGTAAATTGGCTGATCCATAATTCAATCTCATTACTACCATGTTCACTGTCTACAGACAAAGCCAAATATAATTTTAATAAAACCATATTTTTAAATATTTAGTTCTTAGTTGGTGGCATGGTGGCACAGTGGTTAGCACGTCTGCCTCACAGCAATAAGGTCTTGGGTTCGATTCCCAGATTGGGCATTTCTGTGTGGAGTTTGCACGTTCTCCTCATGTTTGCGTGGATTTCCTCCTGGTACTCCTGTTTCCCACCACAGTCCAAAAATATGCACAGTAGGTTAATTGTCTGTTCCAAATCTCCCCTAGATATGAGTATGAATAGTTGTGTGAATGTCAGCCCTGCGATGGCCTGTGAGCCGTCCAGGGTGTACTCTGTCTTCACCTGGAGTCAGCTGAGATGGGCACTAGCCTCCCCAAGAGCCTAATTAGGATTAAGTGGTTCAGAAAATTAATGAATGGTTATTATGTGTATGTAAAGGAAATGTAGATGATTACTAAAGATTTAAAACATTTGTAAAATTAATATTATATTTTCTGTAACCGCTTAATCCTTATTGGGGTCACAGGGAGGCTGGTGCGCATTCCAGCCAACTCCGGGTGAGGGCAGAGTACACCCTGGACAGCTCGCCAGGCCATCGCAGGGCAGAAACACGCTGACGGCTATGCAGCTCACTCTTGTTGAAAGTCAGCAATGGTTCTTTTACATGGACCTCACACCATAGACAGTGAGAGACATGGTCGGCCTTTGATAACCCAGGTAGCTATACTGGTGGGGACAGTGACAACCCATTGAGAGTTGGGCTTGAACCCCCAACCTTGGAACCAGTGATCCAGCACCTTTACCACCAGGCCACCTCTGTCCTTATATTGACTTTTATTTGTGTAGCACTTTGTAAAACTAACATCGTCACAAATCAGCTTTACGTTGGAAAGCTAATTTGAGAAAGAATATAAATTTTTCTTCTACAAGCCTTATACATCCCCAATGACCAAGCCTGCAGCAGGGGTGGCAAGGAAAAACTACCTCAGTCAACACATGGAAAAAACCTTTCGAGGAATCAGACTTAAAGGGAAAAAACTCATCTTCATTTGAGTGAAACCAGATAATAATACAAACCATGTAACGGAAACATTACTATAGTTTATCATGAAGTGTAGTTTGTTATCGTATAGCATGTAATGCTAAATGTAGTCCAAAATCATAAATATAGTCCTCCATGAAATGTTACCTGCAAAGCTGTCTAATAGCCTGAATTTTTGTTTGTTTGTTTGTTTATTTACAAGTGATCTGCAAGACTTTATTTTGTGCCTTTGTTTGTTTCCTAAAGAACTTCAGTCTATTCTTATCTATCAAGCATAGTTACTAAGTATACCCATAAATAAACAGAATAAATTATTTATTTTTGTTCGGTTAGTATTTCATATTGGGAGGGGATAGTGGTGGCCTGGTGGTAAACGGCGCTGGATCGCTGATCCTAAGGTTGCGGGTTTGAGTCCCACTCTCCACAAGGTTGTCACTGTCCCCCTAGTGCAGCTAGCTGGGTTATCAAAGGCTGGCCATGTCTCTCACTGGTCTATGGTGAGAGGTTCATGCAAAAGAACCATTGCTGACTTTCATCAAGAGTAGCTGCGTAGCCGTCAGCGTGTTTCTGTCCCTTGCTAAAGGGTTGCGTCAGGAAGGGCGTCTGACGTAAAAACTTATGCCAAATCAAAACGTGCGAATCATTCGCTGTGGCAACCGCTGATAAAGGGAAAAAGCTGAAAGGAAATCTCTCCCTGTTGTTTAATAGACACCTGTGGCCTTCATCCTCTTCAGGAAAGCAATTAATGCTTCAGGTTTTTAGAAGTTTGTACCTGGTCCAGGCTTTTTAATAATCTCTTAGCAATCACTTAATCTCCGTGTTTTATTTTTCACGTTCATGGATTTAGCTTGACCAGTTTTGTACCGTATACACTACTTTACAATTCATTTTATTTTCTCCGTTATGTGACAGATGTCACATCTGTCAAGAACTGTCACATCATTACAAGAGTGTAATAAGTTTCTCAATCCATGCATGCAAGAACAAAAACTTGTGCGCATATGCATCCGATGAACAGACACAGACACACCATGCTGCGATGACAGCTGTTCATATGATGGGAAGATGCATCGGTGGCTGTTTGTGAATAATTTAAATGCTAGTGCTTAGTCACACCAATGGGAAACAAACAATAACCTGAACAAACATCATTTAGTCTTCAAGAGCTTTTTTATGGTAACTTTGATAGAGATAGTGGGAGCGGACCAAAAGGGACATCTAGAGGTTATGGTGAGAGAATGTGAGGTCAGTAGTATGGAGAAGATTAGGGTTTAAAAAGAAAGGTTAAAGGACGATGAAAGAGAGGTTACTACATCGGCACAGAAAGAAAAGAGAAATGTCAGAGAAATGTAAGGAGATAGGGCGGGCGGGGGGCAATATTAACCTTAATTAAACTCAGAAAAGGACTTGTTCACTTCGCCTAGAGCTAATGCAGATCGATCTCACATTCCTTTTTTGCTCTTTTGCTCTCACTCACTCACGTGTATATACTGCAGTATTTTTTTTTATCTATGCAACATTTGATTAAACTGTAACTGAAGTACATTTCCTTTATGCTCCCTCTGTGTGTGTGTGTGTGTGTGTGTGTGTGTGTGTGTGTGTGTGTGTGTGTGTGTGTGTGTGTGTGTGTGTGTGTGTGTGTGTAAAATCATGTGTTGCTGTTGGTGCTCTTAGTATCTGGGCATCTGTATGAGACACTAGGGGATCTCTCTGATGCAAGGGGACGCAATGGCAGAGAAGAGTGACGCCAATCCCTCTGCTTCTCTGCTTAACCGAGCACATGTGTTGGTGTTTACAGTAAATGAAGCATCTCTGGCTATCATTGCACTTTATAGTTATTGACCATGCCTGTCGATCAGTTCTAGTGACCAGTCAAGTCAGGTTTCACCCTCATCAGTGTTCAGGACCTTTTTTTCTCACCTCTGTCCTTGTGGATGGGTGTGAGTGTGTGCATGTGTGTGTACAGGAGGAAGCCAGAATGTGCTGATGGACTGTCAGTCGTTCCACTCTGTACATCTCTTCATTAGCATGACAGAGGAGCGGCACTGTCATAGCAGTTCGTCACAAGAATCAGAACTGTCACAACACATTACAGGAGCACAGCTTTCTACTGGAAACTGTGCAAAAGATAAACACAGTCCATAACTGTTAGCTGTTCTCAAAGTACTTCGGAAATATGCTGATCTCTCTCTCTCTCTCTCTCTCTCTCTCTCTCTCTCTCTCTCCCCTTCTTTTTTAGTAGCACTGACTTCATTTTCTCTTCCTCTCGTCTTAGTTGCCAGCCCACTAAAGATCATTGTCACTATCTCCAAATTTTGCGGTTTTTTCCTGCCAATTAAAACAATTCTTTCTTGTCATATTACATTTCTTCGGACAAATGGGTCTTCTCGAACCTCATGACATTATTTCCTCATCGCTTATCCTTAATTCTACCACCACCCCCTCATCTCACCGTCGCTCAGCTCTTTCATTCTCTTATCTGACTCACCTCACTCAGCATTGCTCAGCATTCATTATCACCTCATGAGTGAGCCTGATGTAATTTTTGCATTTTTTGATTCATTTGCTTTCTCTTTTCTCTTGAGATATTAATCACAACCTTTTATAAACAGTTATCAACAGTTCCCTCTCCCATCTCACTTCTCACATCTTTTCATAGTACTCCTCCCCTCTGCTTTCTTATTCTGTATAGACCGAACCACCTAAATAACGTAGAAATCATGAAGAATACATCAACTTGAATGAAGAGTACGTGTAGTTGTTTGAGCTATCTTTTTATTATCCAGTAAAGCAGTGCTTTCCTGTGAAACAATGCAAATTGGTCAACATCGAACATTATTCGTACCTTTTATTAGAATGTAATAAAATCAAAATATTTGAATTGCTCCTAAAATCAATATCTGTGAAATTTGTACTCAAACAACTTTTACAAAAGATAATAGAACTTGTAAATGGCATGAGCCTGTATATGCATCTGAAGCGCCACAGCCAGTGTACAGCAAACAGGAGAAACAATGTCAAAAAACTATGCGAATCAATGCAAAAATATCCAAGATCAAGATGTTAATGAGAAAGCATTTCAACTTTGTGTAATATTATGTATTGAATATTAGATTCACAATCATCAAATAAATTTTTTTCTGTAAATTTTATTAACTGAGTGAACAAGCCGAGTGAGTCATGGCACTGTCTCTCTGACACATAATGAAAGGGTTTGGGTGGGGTGGGTGAAGTAGAGTGCTGGGATTCAACCAATTTTTCTCATAAAAATCTTATAAGTTGTTACTGGTGGAAGAACAGAAATATTAAATATTTCCATGACTAATAATCTAACCAGCTGCTGATGTTACTTTGGGAGGTCATACTGTACTTCTGGCCCCCTCAATGTTATTAATTATTTATTATAAAAGTGGCTCATTTTGCTTGGAATTCAAACTACTACAGTATAAATATGCAATAAACCTGTCAGCCACTGCTAATGTAAATAAGAATTATGAATGAGAATTATGAAGTATAATTTATTTATTTATATTCCATCAAGAATGAATCTTTCATGTCCTGATTAGTACACTTATTATATTCTGCATGCTATGTACTTGCTTGTGTAGTGTGTGAATTTTGACTGGATGGTATTGTCTCACATTGAACATTTTCGCTTATCAGAAATAATGAGCGCAACGTTTCTCATTGATTATCACATTACCAGCCAAAAGCACATCTGCCTGCCATTTTCTCACATCTTTAAACATTAAGATCTTTCTTATGTTTACTTTGTTTGTGTAAATAAATATTTGACCAATATAGAAATTACATTATCATCAGCACTGATGACATACCCTCCTCCAACTGGCTGAAACTAGGATGATTGTCCGTGTCTTTACGTTAGGTATCTCGGACGGTGAGCATTGAGGCTGAGACGTGCACACTTAATGTTTTTCACTCTTTGGGGTACATCAGCCGGTTTCTCATAGTGCAGTATATTTTAAAAGGCAACTTAAAATAGTAAGTGTAAGTATGCAGGTATGTAAATTGAGACACAATGCATATGTGCTTCAGTGTACTACTATATCCGTACGGAGGTACATGGCATTCTGTGCCACTTTGAAACGATGATTCAAGCTAGCATAACATGGTCTGCGAAAACCCCACCAGAGTCTTCTGCATTTTTGAAAAGTATGAAGTCCAAGCAGCTTATGCTCCAAATTTCAACTGATTATCTCATTCATCATTCCTTTTTCTGAACCTGAATCCTTGTTATGGAAACAGGGAGTCTGGCGCCCATCTCAGCCGACTCTGGGTGAGGTCAGATTACACCCTGGACAGCTTGCCAGTTCATCGCAAAGCAGAAACACGCTGACAGCTATGCAGCCAACTCGACGAAAGTCGGAATTGAGATCAGTAATCCAGCACATTACAATCAGGCCACCACTGCTCTAAGGAGTTCTCAGAAAAATAACATTTTTTTTTTCTTTTTAGTACAATACTTGACTTGAGGGCAGTGATGGTCTAGTGGATAGGGCGCAGGATCGCTGATCCTAAGGTTAGGGGTTCGAGTCCGCACAGGGTTGTCACTGCCCACCCAGTGCAGCTAACTGGGTTATCAAAGGCGGGCCATGTCTTTCACTGTCTTTGGTGAGAGGCATGTAAAAGAACCGTTGCTGACTTTCGTAAAGAGTAGCTGCAAAGCCGTCAGCGTGTTTCTGTCCCTTGCTAAAAGGGTTGTGACAGGAAGGGCATCCGGCGTAAAAACTCATGCTAAATCAAATGTGCGAATCAGATGATTCGCTGTGGCGACTCTCGAGAATGGGAAAAAGCCTAAAAGAAAAGAAAGAAAGTACAGTACTTGACTTAGCAGGTTTTGCAAGTGGACTTTTTTTTAATCAGTTGGAGAAACCTGTTTTCGGTTATTTATATTCAGTTCTTTGACTTTGTGAATTCCTTGATTCACTAAAGTAAATAGTTGAACCAAGTGATGACTTTAGTAAATCAAGGAATTCCCAAAGTCAATGAAAATTAAATGAAAACTGGTTTCTCCAACTGATTAAAAAAACAAACAAAAAAAAACTTACCCTGGGTTTACTTGTTCCCTGGATGGACCAATTGAGTTGCAGATCATAAAGGGATATTTCGACAGACTGGGTCACATGTCATAAATATTGACACCTTTTGATGCTAAGTAACTGTTTGTAGATGTTCCTCAACACAGTCTGTATACCAGTACTGTAATTTTCAAATATAGGGTTTGCTAATCCATGTTAAATTCTCTGTACCGGACATGTCATTTTTTCTGAAGATGGACTATGTTTTGGTTGTCAGGGCCAGGCATTATTTCACATTCCGCAGTGACTCATTTTATTTACACCAGCCACAAGAATTCAGATGTAGTATAGAATTGAAGTTGAAGTTCAGCATGGCTCAGAAGAAAGAGACTCGGCTTCCTGAACCGTGAAATTATGATAAGGAACTGAACAGAACAGAAGCTAAAACTGGAGGAAAATATCTCAAATAATTTGATTATGTCTAATGCTATCTCGAGACAACTTTGATAATTACTTGAGGTTACTGATGTCTATGTTAAGTTTTGAGAACATAATTAGACTTGAGATCTAGAGACTCAATCTAGGTCTTGTTTACATCTTTTTGTTTGCATTGTTATTCTTTGTTCACTGAGTTTTTAATTTGAGCAGAATAATAAATAGAGTTGTATATGATAGAGAATTGGTTTATATGCATGTTTCTTATTCAGTCATAATAGCTATTGCACACCAAACATATAAACAGGTGAACAAGTGAATGGAAAAAAAATAACAGATTAATCGCAATTAATCATTCCAGAAAAAGTGAGGTCCAGTAAAATTCTTAGGGGTCCTGCAGATTTTTTCTTCTGCCTGCCGCCCTTCCGGTGGAAAATATTCTTAATTTCATGCCCTGGATGTCCAGAATCGAAATGAGATCTTGTCAAAGGCCAAAGCTCTGGTAAAAATTTTATGAAACTTTTTTTTATTGTAATTTTGAAAACCTTCAAACCCTTAGCAGAGGTTATAACATTTAGTCACCTCATATCCCAAATTTCTTTTTCACAAATAAGAAACGGACACGCTCAAGCATACAGTGTAATAAATAAGAAAGCAACAATAACATGTGTAGTATTCCCCATCTGCAACTACATACAACTGAATTGTTTTTCACTGATGAAAGTAGTACAGTTAGTGATGACAAAGTAATGACTTTTTCTTCGCTTCTGCAGACTCAAAGCACGTTTCCTTGAGTATAGATTTGATTCATCACTGGTGACCCATGTGTTCTGGTGCATTTACTGAAAGATCCAATTCTCATTGCATGTGATCATGTCTTTATTTGTTTTGCTTTTTCATTTTCGATGGGTTCGCTTGTTTGTTCCAAAATGTCAGCAAAAAATCCACTTGTGATTTTCTTTTTGATCTTTGGAACAACCTTTTTCGCAAACCTTTGTCATGTTCAGATTTTGCTGAAAAAAAAAAGTTTCTTTTTTTGATGGGGACGAGCTCTTCGATCAGTTGATGCTGAGCTATTAATCATTTCTAATTATTTTGTTAGATTTCCTTAACATTCATATTGTTCTTGTTTTTGGTTCTGTTCATTAGATTCCACACCAGTAAACATCCTCAACATCCTCCTAACCTTCACAACGTGAAGTAAAGAGAGGAAGAGATAAAAAAAACCTTGAGAGTGAGTCTGTGAATCTTCCTGGAGGGGGTTTCTCACTCAGGCAGAGGTGATAATCTAAACTTCAAGTTCACAAAAGAAAAAAAAAATTAAAACTGATCAGTTATCTTATTAATCAACACCACCAGAAGCACTGCTGTAGCATAGACAGTGTGTACAGCCATAAACCTGAACTGTACTGCTTTAATCCGTCTCATCCGTTTTTCTTGTTTCCTGGTGTTTATTTTATAACTGAAAATGATAGCAGTGAACATATTTAATCATTTCATTTATTTATTGACTTTTTTAATTCATTCATTTTCTGAACTGCTTAATCCTAATTAGGGTTGCGTGCAGGCTGGTTCCCATCTCAGCTGACTCTGGGCGAGGGCAGAGTACACCTTGGACAGCTCACCAGACCATCGCAGGGCAGAAACACGCTGACCATTAAGCAGCTACTCTTGTCGAAAGTCACTATTGGTTCTTATACAGCCTCACACCACAGACAATGAGAGACATGGCCTGTCTTTCACTTTTTTGTCTTTCACTTTTTGATTTTGATTCATTTTTGCTAACTTGTGGGTTTATTTTTTGATGTACCACATCGGGTAATTAATATAAGTTTTTTCAAAACAAAACATCTTTCAGACTCCGATAATTAATTAAATATTTTTAGTCAGCCTTTCTGAGGGCCCAGTAATATATGACCCACTGACCAGCACTGATCTGTGGCCCGGTGGTTGTGGACAATAATCATGAGCACAGTAGATGATGCTCTTTGGGGAAAGTTTCCCACAGAGCCAGGAATTTGTGCTCAATTTGTTTACAATATTGCTCAACTAAATTGCTTTTTGATAACTTTTGAAATTTTTGAAACGTCCTGCACCATGAATGGCGATTCGAACTCCAACCTTTCGGAGGATACTGCGGACACTCTACCGACTGAGCTAAATCCCTGGTATCCTGGCTGGTGATACTCTCCAGTGCACAGAGCCAGGGTAGGGAGTAATGGAGGACAGGCTGTTACCCAAGCAGCAAGTCCCCCCTCTCGGCGCCACCGGAATGATCCAATGGAAGGGCAAGTGTCGATACGACTGGGTTCCAGTGCTGCTGCAGGAGTTGTATATATATATATATATATATATATATATATATATATATATATATATATATATATATATAAGATTATTATTATTATTATTAAGAAGAATACCGGTAATAATAATAATCTCTGTATAAAATACTTCCCAGTGATTTCACAGGGTTTTGCTGCTGTTCTTATGCCCAGGTTTAAATCTTTTAAAAATATAGCCTGCAGCTGGAAACATGCAGTAAGATCAGTTCAGTTCGTGTGGTTGGGCTCTCTTCTTACCATTTCTGGAGTGATTCACTCACTTTGTTAATATGCACAAGCTATTTTTGGCCTTTTTATAAAAATTAAAATTTGACAATACTCATTGTAATCTCCTTACATGGCTACTGAAAGTGAATGTTTCACTAATATTACGCTTTACTTACAGCCATGCATACATCCAGACTTTAAAACTGCTGTTTATTTGAACCCTGTAAAACACAGAGCGTTGAACACAAAGCACAAAAGTTATGCTTCACCTACTCGCTTGAACTGCTTATTCCAAGCAAGCTGTATTCTGGTGCAGAGAATGCTCCTTAAACCAAAACCATATCAGCGTCTCGTACATGTCATCAGAGGGAAATGCTAAGTTTACAATGTCCACACTAAGAATGTTGATGATGCGATCTGTATCAAATTCCTAACGTTGTCATGTCCAGAATAATGCTAGAATATTAGTGTGCATGTTCTCACCTGATTAAGTGAACCAGGGAGGAAAATGAACAAGGGTTGAATTTTTTTTTGAATATACATACTGTATTAATTCCATTATTAATTGCTTTTAACCGATCCAAAGTGAGCATACACACATAAACATTGAGCACACACTCTTGGAGCACTAGGCTGCCACACACATTGGGGACACCAGGAGAGCAGTTGGGGGTTAGGTGCCTTGGTCAAGGGTGCTTCAGCCATTTATGTGGAGGAAGTGAAGGTGTTAGTCACTCCTCCACTGCCACACAGTTTTCCTGCTGGTTCGGGAATCAAACCTGCAACCTTTTGGTCCCAAAGTCGCTTCTCTAACCAATTGGCTATGGCTGTCCCTGTGAGGCAGCCATAGCCAATTAGTTAGAGAAGCGACTTTGGGAATCAAACCTGCAACCTTTTGGCCCCAAAGTCGCTTCTCTAACCAATTGGCTATGGCTGCCTCACAGGGACAGCTTAAAAAGCTGCTTATGCAACAGCTGCTCACAGAGTTTTTACTTAGTGTTTATTATACACAGGGGTATGCAGTTTATATTTGCGCACTTGTTGGTGAGAGGACTTGGTGTGTTTGTGTTTTGTCCTCTGTGTGTCCTGTTGAGTAGACTTGGGCTAATCAGTTGGAGTGGCAAGTAGAGGGAGAGAGCACAGCCTTTTGGCCCTGATGAGGTGTGTTTGTGCATGTGGATAGGAATGGGTAATTGTAGGGAGTTGGGGGGGGGGTGGTCTGTAATCACTTTGCCCTGAGCAAGGAATGCTGCTCATCTTCTCATGTAATTACACCCATTTAAAGCAGTCTGGCTCCAGAGAGACAACGAGAGAGAGAGAGAGTGAGGAAAGGACCGCTTCTGAATTTGTGTCTGCATATTTAGTGGAAGAGTCTAAAGGGGTTCATAAAGTTCGGCAACACAAAATTAGAGAATGAAAGTGATTTTTCAGTTTACGTCTCCCTTAGGTCAGCAAAAGCCCTGCGACTGTTCCTTATTTTGCTTAATCATAATTCACATTGTATGAAAGGAAAGGAGGGAGGGAGGAGCGGGGAAGAAACAGAAGTGATGCACTCCATGGTGATTTGAGTATGGACTGAAGGACTCTGGAGAGATCAGTTCCATGTGGCACATAGAGCGTCATGACAACCAGCCACACTCGGCAAGCAGCTCTATAACATTAGCATCGCAGCTGTGCCAAGCGCACACACACACACACACACACAGACACACAACCCCTAGATTATTCATTTTACATTTTTATCAGGTCTTATGTTGTTGTTTATAAAAAGTCTCTTTGCTTCATACAAAGAAAAAAAAAATCCAACCTGAACAACTTGCATTTTAATCTTCATAATTATTGTGTGCTCCTCAGTGGTGTCCAAGATTTAAAATGAGATTACCTCGTTAGAAATGTCTTGTTAATTGTCACTTTGGTTACCAATGTTCTGCATTAACCACAATGCTATTCAGCTTCCTGCTAATAGTGGTGAGAGAACGATAAAGCCCCCATTTCATTGCTACCTAAATTGATTGCTGTAGCTGAGCATTATAGCTTTAGTCTTTCCACATCTCTCATCTCTTCATGTGTGTTCTCTATAAAGGTGGCAGGTTCTAAAATTTAAATTCTGCCATCAACATCATCATGCTTTGCTAGGATTTATTTTTGATATTTAAGGGTACTGTCACTGATTCTAATCCAACTGACTTTTTATTAAATTCAGCACCTTTTCACAGTCTCCATGCTTTTCACTCTGTGTTCACCCTTAAAATATTAAGAAAAAATTGGAGTTTTAAACCAACATGCAAGACACACATTACTATTCCTGTACAATACAAATGCACTTTTTTGCCGATTGGATGATAGAAGATAGGATGGAGATGGGTTTTAGTTGTTGCCATTTTTGGCCTTGACAATGAATGTCCATAAATTTGTGGAAGAGTTTCGAAAGGATTCTTTTATTTACATTACCTTTGGAAAATGGCGTGGCTGCTCTTTAGACTGCATTGTGTTGCATTCCCTGTGATAGCCTGACAAGCTTTCCAGGGTGTATTCAGCCCTCGCTGAGAGTCGGATGAGATGGGCGCCCAGACCCTAATTAGGATTATTTGGTTCAGAAAATGCATGAATGCGCCGCCTTCACTGTGTTCTCTGAATGTGGGTTGTAATAGATAGTGTAGTATGAGACTGATGGCCATGGATGTCATGGGCCCTTTGCCATTTGTCCATTTTGATGCTATATCATTAGCATATTATGACCTTAATTTTATAAGGTTCAGTGTGGCATTTTGGTCGGAAATGAGTTCAGCACATTAGTTGGAATATAACTTCACATTTGGTATTATTTCTCTCTCAGTATCTTGCTCTCTCCTTCCCTCTCTCTCTCTCTCTCTGTGTGCGTGTGTGTGTGTGTGTGTGTGTGTGTGTGTGTGTGTGTGTGTGTGTGTGTGTGTGTGTGATTGATGGCAAAAGGGACTATTCACTGTGTTTCCCAGGCCGTAGGTGGCGTGTGGTGTAGAGTGAAGTGTGGAGACATGTTTGATTCAGGGCAGTTATTGATGGGGTTGATAAATGAGCTCAGTGGGGGGTGGCGCCCTCTAGCAGTGCTCAAGCATTCAGTTAAGAATGCTGGGACATCACACCCCAAACTTTCACATCCACTTACCATACATACACATACAAGGTGGGCTTAAATAAGTTCAGAGGTATGTCGTTATTCTTCAGTGTAAAGTCTCTTTTTTCAGAAGTATATTTTAATATGTAATGTTTTACCTGCACATGATATACACCAATATACACACAAACACACTCTTGAGGTTTGTTTTTCTGCTCTCACTTACCAACCCATTTGCTTTGCACCACTTGTGAAGTCCCTGCGTTCCTCCCATTTCTCTTTTATTTACTGATGTCTCCTCTGCCTCGCTCAGCATTTCACACTTTGTCATGTGCTATTTACATGTGTGACATATTCCTGTGAAATTATTCCATTCCTATTTTAATTACTGTTGCAAAAGATTTAAAAGAGGGAAAGGTGGGTCACTTTCTTGAGGAAAGAAGAGCATTTTGTTCTTCAACTTGTATTTTCAGAATCGTGTAGTGTATTTCCTTTTATAAAAGAAACCGTAAAGATTTCCTGTCACTTTTTACATTTTTAGACAAGCCAGAACCTACATCAAAAATATCTCCAGCATACAAGGAAAATATTTTTAACATATACCTGGGCTAAGTTTCAAAGATCTTCCATTTTTCTTTATATACTCACTACATGTGGTATAAAAATTCACTCTATGGGAAAAAGGATTCAGTTTGAAAATCACACAGAGTGTACCAGTTGGATCTATTAGGTAGATATACAGTATCATCACTTTTGGGCATATCGAGGTTGATAATTTTTCATTATAAAAGACATACTTTCATTTTTGATTCTGCATGTTTCTGACAAAAACACAAATGGTGTTCAATTTCTTACACATTACATATAATTAGCGCCCTGTATGCTAATGTGCATTCCCCACAGTGATCAGTTTGTCTGTCTGTGTCCTTGCATCCCCATTTTTGTTCAGCTGGAATCCTGCCATAAACCCGGTGGATATGTGCAAGGTGGTAAAGCAACATTTCGCAAACCAACATTAGGTTACTGTGACCTTGAGCTGTGACCTAACTTAAAAGAAAAAGCTTGTCCGGGCTATTTTTCTTCCCCTCACTTATACCAAACAAGGCATCCTTACACTTCTTGGGAAAGGGGAATGTAGCGTGCCAGTGTTAGGTCACTGTGACCTTGACCTTGAGCTTTGACCCAACTTCAAAGTAAAAATCTTGTCCCAGCCATATTTTGTATATGGATGACCTTCCTCATACAACATTAGGTATGACTGGGCCACTCACTTCAAGGTCAAGGTCATGACTCACAAACAAATGCCATATTTTCTTTAATGAGTCGAATGATACAGTCCAAAGAAGGTAAATGTTTTCACCTTTACTCCCCTTCTTGACCTTAAAGCAAATGAGCGGACAGACAGAAATGCAGACTGTCTAGTTTATGCAGTGTCTTTGAAATTCTTGTTTACATATTTTGGGTGTCTGTGTACTTCAGCCAGAGGAGAGCGCTCTGCGGTGGCAGCCATCACAATGGTATCTAGTTAAAATATAAATGAAGACCCTTTCATGCCTAGTCCATATTTTGGAGACAAAATCGAAACAGAATCATGCAGCTTTATTTAATACATGCTCTTATTACTCTTTACGCATCATGAACTAGACTCGGCATAATGAAAACTGTATTGAAATCTTTGCTGTGTGTTTTAGAACTTTGCATGTAATAGAACACAGCAAGCAGAATAATATGTCAAAGCAGACTTAAATGTACCAGTGAGCCTCTGCTATGCGGCCCCGTCTGGATACTGAGCAGCAATATTTCACCCATGAACACTCACCGTGACCAATTATTTTTTGCCCAGCATCCAGCCTCTGACTTTGAACTCGTGAATGAGATTATGAAATTTTCCCCCATTGGCCTTTTTGTCCCAGTAACAGGTAACACAAAACATTTTATGAGATTATATCAAAAGTGGGGCAGAATGGTGGTTTGGTGTTTGGCACTTCCTCCTCACAAGAAGATCCTGGGTTTGAGCCGTGTGCACTTTGAGTGCAATATTTTTTGGAGTTTGCCTGTTCTCTGCGTGCATTTACGGGTTTCTTCTTAATGCTTGTTTTTTCCTTCACAGTTCAAAGATATACACACATTATACTTTATAAATATTATTGAATGCCCCTAAGTGTGAATGTGACTGTGAGTGGTTTTATTTCTGTATTGCCCTGCAAGTGTAAACATTATAAAAGTTTTATATATATATATATATATATATATATATATATATATATATATATATATATATATGTGTGTGTGTGTGTGTGTGTGTGTGTGTGTGTGTTTAATTATTATTTAAGCGCTATGATGCCGCTCAAATGTCCTGAATCTTCTCTAGCTTCTGGTAAGGAACCTAAGCATTTTATTCATTAATAGGGTTCATATAGCCCAGGCTTGATAAAATTCAAGCACTTTTTTAAGACTTTTCAATGACAAGTATTGCATTTTCAAAGACCACTTTTATCAACTTGCATGCAATATCATTACAAACGAGACATGAGTAAGGATAGCTAACACATAATTCATGACATTTAAACAAAAATACTTGGAAAAACTGTATGTTAAATGTCATATTTAATCATATTCACGCTGATAAGATGCCACACAAACACGCACACACACACACACACACACACACACACACACACACACACACACACACACACACACACACACACACACACACACGATACAGAGTCTCTGTGATCCATGCTGCGCATTATTACAGTATTTCAGGCAAGACAGTGCCAGGTTAATTGTATATATAAATAATTAACATAAATAATTTGTGGAATTTTGTGAGGGCCAGAACCAAACCATCACGGAAAACGGGGGCCTACTGTGTATGTATATATATATATATATATAGATAAATAGATATAGATATATATATATATATATATATATGTATATATATAGATAAATAGATATAGATATATATATTGTTATTTGCTCTACCAAAAAGTATTGAGCACTCTCCTACGGAAGGATCTGCTGAGAAAGTCGCCTGTCTCTCTGTCTCTCTCTCTCTCTCTCTCTCTCTCTCTCTCTCTCTCTCTATATATATATATATATATATATATATATATATATATATATATATATATATATATATATATGCAACATAGACAATTATGTCAATGTAAATGACCATAAAAAGCATGAAAGTGGTAATTTTATACTGGACTCTCTCTCTCTCTCTCTCTCTCTCTCTCTCTCTCTCTCTCTCTCTCTCTCTCTCTCTCTCTATATATATATATATATATATATATATATATATATATATATATATATAGAGAGAGAGAGAGAGAGAGAGAGAGAGAGAGATCTCATACACACACATACACACACACACACACACACACACACACACACACACTGTAGACTACTTCTTCCATCTATGCAATTGCTATCTTCTCTCATCCCCCACACTCCTATTGACACGTTACACAATACTGCAGTTAAATATACTGGTAGCAGTAGATGAGATCAGATTGACAAAACATGGGTACATACAGTTGAGAGCCGGTTCACTTCATAATTTCATTTTTTTCACACACATTTCTCACATCACAATTCTCTGTGGTATCCATCAAGCATGCAACAGTACACAGTATTTTGTTCGACCATTTGCAACACGCCATATGGCTCAATGCACACATGTGAACTGTAATTTTCCTATAATTTCCAAAACTTGCTTGCCCATGGAGAGAGTTGCTCTCTCTCTCTCTCTCTCTCTCTCTCTCTCTCTCTCTCTCTCTCTCTCTCTCACACACACACACACACACACACACACACACCCCTTGTCATACTCGGAGAATGAAATGTCACAGATTTCCCTGGAGCCAATCAGTGCTCTGTATGCAAATACAAGTTGGAGAAGACAAGGGAAGCTCAAATATCATTCTTTCAGTGCGACAACAGCAAATGCTAGCAAAACAGAGGAGCGGCCTGCTGCCTTTTAAATTCGCGATGTAGGAACGTTTTAGATGCAGCGTTTAGTATGATGATGAAGGTAAATCATAAACAAACAAAGTACAGTCTGCAAGCAATACTGCTCCACCGTTTCCTAATCAAGTGGAAACACTTTGAAGCACGTCTCATTTACATTTACATTTAGCACAGCAATCTCTCATTGTTGCATTTCTCAAAGTACAGGAACAAGAAATCACTTCATGCTGCACTTTGTTATTTTACATTTAATCTTGTCTATACAAGGAGGTACCATGTCTGTCTTCCATTCGGTTTTTTCCCTTTTACTCGGGAGTCGCCACAGCGAATCATCTGATTCGGCAGAGGTTTTTACATCACAACCCTTTTTAGCAAGGGACAGAAACACGCTGACGGCTTTGCAGCTACTCTTTATGAAAGTCAGCAATGGTTCTTTTACATGCCTCTCACCATAGACAGTGAGAGACATGGCCTGCCTTTAATAACCCAGTTAGCTGCACTGGGGGGAGACAGTGACAACCTTGTGGAGAGTGGGACTCGAACCCCCAACCTTTGGATCAGCGATCTTCGGATCAGCGATCCAGCACCCTATACCACTAGACCACCACTGCACCACATACAAGTAGGTACCATGTGTAATTTTAATAGACATGGCAAAGCAACTACAAGTTGTCAAATCTGCCTCAGAAAAACCTAAGAGGCACTTTAAATTTTTATATGTTTCCTCGTCTTTTTTTTTATTACTACAGAGACAAAACTTAGGCTTATTCAGTCACAATGTATTTTTTTATTAGAATAAAGCATTCATTGTAAAATAAATAAATAAATAATGTATGACAAAACCAGGGCGGCACGGTGGCGTAGTAGTTAGCACGGCTGTCTCACAGCAAGAAGCCCTGGGTTTGATTCCCAGCCTGGGTTTTCCTCTGTAGAGTTTCTGTGTTCTTCCTGTACTTGTGTGGGTTCCTCTGGGTATGCTTGTTTCCTCCTACAGTCCAAAAACTTGCACAGTAGGTTAATTCACACACCCCAGGTGTGAGTGTTGGTCTGATGAGCTCTCCAGGTTGTCCCACACCCAGAGTTGGCTGAGATGGACACCAGCCTCCCCCTGACCTTCATTAGGATTAAGTGGTTCAGAAAATGAATGCCAAAACCATACTGTTACTGTGCTGCCAAAACCATGGTATCAAACCATGGCCCTTAAAACTAAACCTGCATTCATTCACTTTTTTCTTTTTCAGTTTTCCCCTTACACCAGGGGTGCCCAATCCTGTACCTGATGATCTACCTTCCCAAAGACATTCACTCCATCCCTAATAATGCCAACCTGACCATCCAATCATGTAATCACTTAAGACTTGAAAATGAAGACTTATTTGATTGGATTTGTCAGATCAGCCCCATTAGGATTGGCATTAAAATCTTTTGGAGGATTGGTCACCCCTGCTGTACATGATATAGGATTGTGAGACCAAAACACAAGGATTTCAAAATGTAATGGATCAAAACCATGTCAGTTAGAAACCAAAATATCATCATATAATATTATAACAGAGTAATACTAGAACAGTAGAAAAGCTGTGCGAGAGCACTAATGTGCACATCAGTGAATTTGTACTCTAAGTATTTTTTTTTTTCAAGCCTTGGGAGTTTTATGGTGTTCAAGGAGTTCTTTGATCTATCATACATCTATCAGTCTGGTATTGGGTCATACTGTGTTCCCTGTACTTGTGATAATGAGGCTAAGAGTGTGCAGACACACACACACACACACACACACACACACACACACACACACACACACACACACACACACACACACACACACACACCACATTGATTAAAGCTTTATGTTTCCTGAAATGATGAAGATATTCATCTTCTGCATGACTTGTAAAAACCGCCGCCTCTGATTTTTATACACTAGAATTATACAGCTTCTCAGTATTTCAACACACATGGGAAGGGTTGAAATACCATCAGTTTGTTTTAGTAAAGTGTGACATTTCAAGCACATCTGTTTTTTAATCACTACTATGAGTACCGTGTGTCTCTCCTGCCCTTTCTCTGCACATGCCATTCACAGTGCAGGGGCGTGGTCTTTATACAGAAATCTAAAAACGGTACTCTTGAGGATGTATCACAGCATTTAACATGACCTATTTTAATAAAGCATAATTTATTATATTTAAGTCTTTAAGTTTACATTAGTGCATATAAACAACCAGAAGAAGAAGACGGTCATTCAAGCTTTCCGAAGCACAGTATTGTGTGCTATTTGGAGTCCCGCATAAATATTTAAGACTAAAGCAACTTAGGAGCTGACTTATCACAGTCTCTATGTGTGAATCAGTTTATTATTATTATTATTATTATTATTATTATTATTATTATTATTATTATCATTATTCCCAAGATAGCATAAACACACAGTATGTTGATTTATATGCTAAATTTTGTTGAGTTTATTTGAATATATTATGTGCTCTGAGAGGAAACGGTTACTGCACATTGGTACAAAATGATACTGATCACCTGATGAACTGATGCTGATGAACAATATTGTAATCATCAGTACAAAGTTATTCCGATTCTATAAACAAATCTCTCCTTTTTGATGTGAGTCATCTCCCCTTTTTTAATGAAGACAATGTACCTACCTATTTGCTATTATATTATATGCCAATATGTGGGTTTTACTAATTTTACAACACCAGCCTAAATGCTAATCACAGATGTTATGCTTCAAGGGAAAATAATTTATCATAACTATTTAGCCAATTTGGGTGAAGATTAGATTCACTGTCACTTATACATCCATATATTGACTTAATTAACATTAAAAGTTAAAATTCCTATCCACAAATACATTATTCTGTTGAAATTTGTCACGTTGATCACATACAGAGAAAAGTGTACTGTATGCTGGATAACTATGTTCAAATAAGCCTAATATGGCTAACCACTTCTCCACGCTGCCACCATTGTTTTTATACTACTGAAGTTTTTATATCTTATAACAGTGGTCCGCATCGATCTCACAGCAAGAAGGTCCTGGGTTCGAGTTCTAAGCTCGATGAGGGTGATTCTGTGTGGACTTTATATGTATTCCCAATGCTTTGGTGGGTTCCCTCTGAGACCTCTGGTTTTCACTCAAGTCCAGAGACATGCATTTTAGACTCACATGAATATTTTTGATAGGCGTGACTGTGAATGGTTGTATATCTGTATTGCCCTGCAATGGTCTGGTGAGCTGTTTAGGGTGTATCCAACCTTTGCCCAGAGTTGACTGAGATAGGCTCCAGCCTCGCTTAGATCATAGCTGGATTAATAAGATTGTGTGTGTGTGTGTGTGTGTGTGTGTGTGTGTGTGTGTGTGTGTGTGTGTGTGATCATGATAACTCAAAAAGTAATGGATGGATTTCCTCAAATTATTAATCAAATGTGGGTCTTTTTCCATCCCAAATTTTTTGGCATATATTTTTTTTGACATTGCACAATATGAGAACAAGGCTTAAAACACCTGGTATGCGCTGGGACAAAAAAAAAAAAAGCAGAGCTCAAAAATACTGGAACAAGCCACGAAGAGGAACCTTATTTCTACGCATATACCACTATAACTACCCTGGTGGAGGGCTGCACTCTCTTAGTCCTTATCTATTTTTTAAAGTGATGGCTTATTAATAGGGATGTACTATATCAGTGGTCCTCAACCTTTTTATCACCACGGACCGGTCAATGCTTGACAAATTTACCACGAACGGGGGGGGGGGGGGGGGGGTGTCATAGATTGCTTGTATTGCAAATATAACATTTATTTAAATGTTAAATGTTATGTTAAAATTATTTATATGTATTATTATTATTATGATTATTATTATTATTAGTAGTAGTAGTAGTAGTAATAATAATAATAATAATAATAATTTAAAAAATAGTAATAATAAGCACTCCATGAATGTTATTTTTCAACAGCTGAAATAAAGTTGGTTGGGAAGTAGAGCTTGAACTTTTAAAAAAAAAAACAGGTGATGGTGCACCAGCGGGGAGAATGAAGGCTCAGGCTCAGTTTCACCCAAAATCCCCGCTATTGTTTGAAATATGTCCAGTACGCCTCTGTTCATGTGCCATCCCCTTGTGGGTTACATTTTAGCGCTCAAATAACTGATATATAACTGAGAGAATCCGGTTATTTTTCAAAATAAAAGATTTTTCAAAATTAAAGATCGTTCAGACTCAGATAATAGATAAAACGGAAATAATTAATTATTTCTTCTTCTTCTCCGGACCGGTACCATTTGAGCAGGTTGGGGACCACTGTACAATATAGCATACATTCCAAATAATTTAAGTGTAATAATTAAAACTTAAAAAAACAACAACAAATTGTATCACTCAAATGGTGAAGCTGTAGGAGACGGTAGAAGTGCATCAAAGCTTTGTGGTGGTTAGTGGTAGGGTTTCTACCATGGAACATGTTTAAGAAAGAGATGTAATACATTTTGATGAAAAAATAAAAAATATTTGTTTTTATATCATACTCAGGTGGAGAAATGATTGTTTCTAGCTGCTGTAAGGTAAGAGATAACAGGAAATTAAATCACAGATAGTCCACAGCATTGAAAGCTTACAAAAGCATTCCATTCATACGGTTTAATTTATCAGTTTGCAAACCCCTGTAGTCGAACAGGAATGAAACAAATTGTGTTATAAGACAGTAATTCAAAATGATCCATCATTTGCATTAGGATGTATCACAACACCCTGGCATTGATTACTTTCTTACAAGAGCTCAAGCCCCCCCTCCCCTTCACAGACACACACACACACACACACACACACACACATACACACACACACACACACACACACACACACACACACACACACACACACACACACACACACACACCCACACGTGTCTGAGAAGCTGTCTGGTCAGATAAGTGAGGTGTAGAGTGCATTTTCAAGTTTCAGGGGGTGACTCCAGCCCCCTGGGTACTGCTAACGCACACGTCCATTCACACACACACACACACACACACACACACACACACACACACACACACACACACACACACACACATCGTTATTGGGTTCAATGTTGATTACAGAGCTGCTAGATGGGTGTGTCTGCATGAAGGAGCCATGACTGGTTTTCTCATGTGCTTCCTTTTACAATGAATATGTGCATGTGTTTGTTTGTATAGTTCTATATTTATGTTTACACCCCAACAAGAATGTCCCCAGTGACTAGTGTGTTTGCAGTGTGTATGAATGCGAAGTGTGCCTGAAGATGTTTATGTGTATTGTGACTTGAGGCTTGTCTGTCAGTAAAGTATGCTGGAAAAAAAAATCTAGGAAAGCATTTCTGTCACTGACACACACACACACACACACACACACACACACACACACACACACACACATGATGCAGAGGACAGAAATAGCTTGTTAACATGTGACTTTCAATCAGAGGTGTGATATTTTGTGTGTGTGTGTGTGTGTGTGTGTGTGTGTGTGTGTGTGTGCACGCGTGTGTGTGTGGGTGCGCGTGCATGACAGGAAGAGGGAGAAGTCTGAAGTGATAATAAGCCTTATTATTGCACTACTTCTCCATTCTGTAAGGCTAAGTGTGAAGGAGAGTCAGCGGGGGATTGACAGTGATATAGAGGGAGGGGATGATGTGAGAGAGAATGAGAAGGACAAAGCAATAGGGAAACTATTAGTTTACATGCACATACTGTGTAAATGTAGGCAGTGTTTGTTATTCAAACATGTAAATAATTTGTCTTGTCCTTATTTAGATTCTGCTGGTGTGATGAGCTTGAGTGCAGAACTAGTAAAGTGTGTGTGTGTGTGTGTGTGTGTGTGTGTGTGTGTATGTGGCTGAGTTCTGAACCTGCATACAGCTGAATATACTATTGAACCTTTAGACTTTACAGTTTCTAACCTTTATGTTTTTTTTTTTTTATTACGGCTCCAGAAGGAACTGCAAAATGTCTGTGCCGATTTCCGTTCAAGTTTCAGGAAAGAGCATTTTGCAGTTTTCATGGATGGCAGCTCCTTTCTGTGTGTTCACATTTAAACCTGGGTACCAGATACAAAGGAGCAACACAGTGCCTCACACAAAGCTGACGTTCGGTTATTGTTCACTGCGTGAATATAAGGTTGACATGGTGCAGATATTTAAAGCAGTTTTGTGTATTTTTCCATCCGTGTATTGTTATTACATTCACACCACTTTCTTGTGCAACAATTTTTCTCTCCACCGCTGACATTAGCACTGTGTTTAATTAATTCATTGCTTTTAATTAAATGCAGATTTACATGTAAAACGTGCGATTCGTTCCAAGGCTCCCAATACTACCCCTAAACCCAGTAAAAATTATAAAAGAATACCTTTTAAGACCTCCTTCTGCTTCAATATTGTACCGATGGTAGACAGGTTTGGCCATATTCCTTTGTGATATCACTCGAGCCCGTTTCTTCTTCTCACTCGCACCGGAAATCACACACGTGTACGTGCGTGTGTGCGTGCGTGCATGTGTGTTGACCATGTCTTCTTAGCAGAGCTATAATCTTACAAATGCTTATGGAAGGTTAAAAGCCTGAGTCAAGAAATAAAGCATAAAACAACAGTAAGTCTGTCCTTTACATGAAAAGCATCACGGTAGATTCAGCTCCATAATAGGCAATGGGAGGTAGCTGCGTCATCCCTTCTAGCCAATGGGATCCCTGTCCAAGATGGCATCAGGTGGACCTGTCCAAGATGGCGCTCAAGTGAAGGCGACATGAACGACAGCTCAGTTGTCAGCCAATGGGAGGCCAGCCGGGCGGGATGTTTGAACGTCATTGATGGGAGAGCAGCTTGTGCATTGTTTGAATGTATGAATGGTGTGTTTGTACATACACTCCTCGACTTATGTTCATCTGTTTAACGTTTTTTCGATTATTATATATTCGATATATATATATATATATATATATATATACACACACACAGAGTCATCCCTTGCCACTTCGTGATTTGAGCATCGCGGTCTTGGTACATCACGTTATTTTAATAATAATAATAATTCATAAAAAATGCAAAATTCGTGCTGAAACTCACATGTAAGCAAGCGGAAGGCCGGGACCCAAGGCAGGCTGCATCCATTGTTTCCAAGCGTAGTGCCCCTCCTCCCCAGTTCAGGCAGGGACCACCCACTCAACTCAATGTCGCAAGCTGATTGGCTTAGACGCGTGACGCTGTTGCCTCCCGCCCACTCAACTCAATTTTGCAAGTTGACTGGCTTAGATGCGTGATGCTGTTGCCTCACGCATTCCTGCGGGATTTTTTGTGATTTTGTGATCTTACTGTATAGTGTTTGTGAACGTCCTGCACCGCTGAGAAGAGCTATTGTCAGAGGTGAGTACAGTAGTTAAAGTATTTATATTAAATTCTATTTAAATATTAATACATTACAGTATTTACATTTCTGACTTTTGTAAAGAGTAGGCTGCAAACTTGTCTGCGTGTTTCTGTCCCTTTCTAAAAAGGGTTGTGACAGTCAGGGCATCCGATGTAAAAACCTATTCCAAATCAGATGATTTGCTGTGGCAACTCCCGAGTAAAAGGGAAAAAGCCGAAAGGAAGACAGGCATATCAGTTATATAGTGTGTTACCCTTGCGTCGTCTCTGTGATCTTTGTGTTTACACGTTTTTGCGGACTTTTGTAACCCGAAGCAAATATGATTGGTCAGAAACGTAAGCCGACTAGCATAGGTGCAAGTCTCATACACAGAGATGAATTAACTATCTGCTCAGATCGGCGCAATCTACCATACATACTCAGTTAAGCAGAGAATTGTAAAATGAATGAAAACGAAACAAAGAGAACTCTGCTCTGCTGGTGATTCACATCAGTGCAGGCTGTGTTCTAAACGAGTTCAATGGCACCCTTGCGCACTTGAAAGACCGGAAGTCCGTATAACCACAGCAAGTACACTACTTTCGCAAGTACACTACTTTTGGTTTTGAGCGCCTCACATATTGTAAGCGTTGATTGGCTTTTTTAAGCTTCATGAGTGACTTATTTGAAATTAATGTTGATATTATTTGATATATTTTATATTATTTTACAATGTTATGTTTATAATAAATGATTTAGGGATGTTTTATGAGATACGGTAATGGTATTTATGGATGTATAGTACAGTATGAGCCTCATACGTCATACGTCACTGTAACAACTTATGTTCACTTTGAACTTACGTTCGGCCGTCCGGAACCAATTAAAAACGTAATTGGGAGCGTCTCTCTCTCTCTCTCTCTCTATATATATATATATATATATATATATATATATACACACAGGACACTCATACAGAAAGCATGGAGTCATTGGGATTTTCCTAGTAAAACATATTCAGTTATAATGCGTGTAATGTTATTGTTTCTGTTAATACGAGTGTTTTTTATAAACTAGGTCTACAAATATGACGATATAAAATATCAACCAAATAAAAATAAATAGTTCATTCCATTTATTTTCTTGAGTATTACAAGAGTTAGGAACAATGATTAATTGCATGCACATGCAGAAATAAAACAGAACTGAAGCTTATTAGGAATCTAACTGAAACATCAAGAAAGGTTTATGGATCATCACTCAAATGTGGGAATATAGAAACATTAAAGTAAGCATGGTCCCCTCAGTTCAAGTCAATGAGTGTAAACTTAAAAACATAACTGGAAGTGGGGTGGATATGTTTCTCTATCAAGAGGGCACCTCTTATTTCGAAAATGAAATTGGCCGAGCCTACTTTCAAAATGTATTTGCTTACAACCCATAACTTGCCTAATTGACCCTTATAGTTCACTGTGGCTGTATCTCAACACAAGAAACAGGATGTCTTTTTTGTCACCATGGACACGGAGTTGAGATAATACAGCAGCAGGAAGAGATGTGATATCAATTAACATTTTCAACCGAGTCTCATTATTTAATAGAGATTTAATGAATTTTGCGAGCCTATATATGTTTTTGCTTTTTTTAATGACATATTTTGTGTTTCAGTTGCTAGTTAAAATATTTTTTTGTATGAATCTGCCATTTAGAGATGACCAAAAAAAGTGAATTTTGGACCCTGTTTAGAAACATTTCTGTTATTTTCTGTTATTTTTTAAATGATTTGAGCACTTTACTCTTTGATTGGTTATACATCACTGCTTCTCATGTATTTAGAGTATATCGCTGAGACTCATAAGCAGCAGGTCCTCGTGTCACACACACACACACACACACACACACACACACACACACACACACACACACACACACACACACACACACACACACACACACTCAAGCTTTAAGACTTGACAGTGCCTGAAGTGATAAACTTACTTAATACAGTGTGCTAAAACTGGGTAACTTTGACGTCTATACATCAGTGAAGGCTGAGAATGAAGAAACACAGAGTGATTACTTGTCATGGTTTAGTTGCAGACACTCTGGAGCTTGCAAAATTACACCATCTGACTACCTCCGAGGCATATTGTGGAGAGGTGTGTGTAAGTGGGTGTCGTGTCTGATCATTTATTTTTCCTGGGTTTTTTTTTAAAGTGTGTGTATGTATTTGCACACGTGTTTAAGTATGTGTTATTGTAGTTGCATATGTGCTGGCTGTTGGCAGGTTTGGAGAGCCGGGAAGCTTTTTAGCCACTTTGCTGACTGCCATTACGGTAATAAAAGACTTGCAGTGAGGCCTCTTAAGAGCTCGTCTCTTTTCAGAGAGCTCCAGCCATTCTAGGCAAACAGTGGGCTGGTGGTTGGGACTGTGATGGATATTTGTGAGTTTGTGGCAACATGCCAAACCATGTGCATTCTCTTTAAGCAATCAGGAGCACCTATTTTTCTTTCTCCCGACAGAATGTTAATTAAATTTGCTCCCATCTACAGCTACGCTCTTGTTAGCACCAGTTCCTCTGCATAGAGTCTTGTATTGTCAGTCACAAACACTCACAGTTGCTGAAAGATTGGAAGATAGTTGGAATCTGCAATCCATTAACATGTTGAGGAGTTGGGAGATATGAAAATAATAGCATGAAGATATTTGAAGACAGTAACGGGTTTAGTTCATTGCAACATGTGAAAAAGGTTTTTGTGAATAATGAAATGCATTTTCTATTATTTTATTCGAAGGTTACAATACAGCAAACACAAAACAATTAAGCCAAAATGTTTTACTCATTTCAAGATTGAAAATGTCTGGTATTTGAGTATTGTTTTAAGCGAAATTATCTGTCAGTAGAAAATAGACGCTTTTAATTATTAAAAATATGAAGATGTAAGTTTAGTAATGATATGCACGGCAAGGCCATTTAAGTCACACAGTAATATTTTCTTGAAGTACTTTTAGCCCTGATCATAGCATGTAATCGCCATAGCACTGTTGTTCCATTTGGTCCGGTCGAGACTCAGCAACATTAATATGGCAAAAAAAGATGACCTGAATGTACTGAAAGTGTAGCTTATCACATTAATGTACTTTTTCTTCCCTGATGCCACAGATATAAAATGGTTTCTCAAATAATGAAAGAGTGGTTCAGAGAGCATGAGGAATCATTTTCGCACATTTATTGACACCTCAGAGTCCTGACTTTAACTGTATTGAAAGTTTTCAGGAAGTGCTGGAAAAGACGTTAAGTCTGTCTGTCTGTCTGTCTTCCTTTCGGCTTTTTCCCTTTTACTCGGGAGTCGCCACAGTGAATCATCTGATTCGCACATTTGATTTGGCAGAGGTTTTTACGTCGGATGCCCTTCCTGTCGCAACCCTTTTTAGCAAGGGACAGAAACACGCTGACTTTGCAGCTACTCTTTACGAAAGTCAGCAATGGTTCTTTTACATGCCTCTCACCATAGACAGTGAGAGTCATTGCCCGCCTTTGATAACCCAGTTAGCTGCACTGGGGGGACAGTGACAACCTTGTGGAGAGTGAGACTCGAACCCCCCAACCTTTGGATCAGTGATCCAGCGCCCTATACCACTAGACCACCACTGCCCCATCCTGGAAAAGACTTTAAGGAGTGATTAAATTTTCCCTCATAAGGGCACCATCAGTGAAAAATTAACTCAACACTGGATGGAAATAAATATTATGTTGATTAATTTTGTTACGTCAATGGCATACTAATTACGTGGAGTCAGTAAGGCTAAAGGAATAACAATTTATGTGTAAAATAACCATTGCTGGCTTTTGACAAGAGTAGCTGCAAAGCTGTCAGCGTGTTTCCACTCTATGATGGCTTGGCGAGCTGTCCATGGTGTCCTCACCCGGAGTCGGCTGGGATGGGCACCAGCCTTCCCACGACCCTAAGTAGGATTAAGCGGTTACAGAAAATGTACAGTGAATGACTGAGTTTGTTTGTTATCAGCCCAGAGATTCTGAGACTCGTTCACATGTGTATACCCAGTAAGACCATTCATTTACTTTTCAAATGAAACTTTTCCATCTCATCATGGAAACTAAATTTGAAACGGCTACTTCTATTTCCACACTTGTTGAGGGTGAGGCTTGCCAGAACAAAACTAACTGGTATTCAGTAATGCATCAAGGCCACACAGCCAGCTCCAGCATTAGATTAAGTGCCTACTGTCAGATTGGTGCCAGACAATCACATACATGTACACACACTCTATACAAAGGCCCACATTCATCGACATCTGTGACAAGTAAATCAAAAGAAGTCATGATTTGAAGGCAAATTATGAATCAGCTTTAAGTTTCCTTGTTGCAGTGTATTTACTCTAATTCACACTCTCCGCTCCACTTATTCACACTTTTCCCTTCAGCTCTCTCCCTTTCCTTCTGTCTCTGTTACTGTGTGTGTGTGTGTGTGTGTGTGTGTGTGTGTTGTGTGTGTGTGTGTGTGTGTGTGTGTTTTGAGGCATATGTTTGAGCATAATGATCAATATGGGGAGAACAACAATAAAAAGAAAACACAATTACTGATTGACAGGGAAGTCAAAGTCTGACAGGACACCGAGTGACAGTTGATGGAAGAGAATAAAGAAACAAGAGCAGAAAAATGAGAGGAGGAGATATTGAAGAGGCTGAGTCAGTCGCTGACACAATGCATGTTTGTGACATGAAGTGATTTCAGTTGATGTGTGTGTGTGAACTCCACGTATTGTACTCTGTGCTTCATAAGTATTGCTCAGTAGATAGGAAGCATGTCAGGTTTGACCAGACAACTGTGTGGAGGATAGTGTAGTTTCTGCTTGGTTTGGGGTGTGTGTGTGTGTGTGTGTGTGTGTGTGTGTGTGTGTGTGTGTGTGTGTGTGCGTGTTTTGTCTCCTCATCTAATGTGTCTGTGGGTGTGGTATAAAGGACAGGGCTGTCACATATAGAGACATAATGGAAACGACAGTTCCAGCCAGGACCATCTCCTGGCTTGCCAGCCACTGGTCTCCCTGCAGCATACACAATAAGATGCTTGAGTGTTGTTGATAAATACTGTTTGTATTCTTTTACATACATACACTGTGGATTGTTTAAGATTTAAGGTGTATTTCCTTCATATTTTGTAATTTGCTAATTCCAACCCATTTTACTACCTCTCTTCGAATTCATAAAGACACATACTAACTTTAAATTCCCTTCACTTACGTTCACTGGATCCAAGGAACTCAAACATGTTCCAGCATGACAGTGCAGTGTCATGTGGGTACAAAGCACTGTCCATGACAACATTGTTTGGCAAGTTTGGACTGGAGGCAATGAGGTGGCCTGCACAGAACCCTGACCCCACTGAACACAAGGTTGACTGGGAATGTCTGACTGTCCTCCAGGCCCCTTCATACCACTTCAGTACCTGACCTCACTCATGCGCTACTGGATGAACGGGTAAATCCCCAGAGCCTTATGTCATAATCTAATAGAATGCTTTACCACAGTAGAGGAGGTTATTATAACATATACCAAGATGATTATAATGGAATCTGAAATGGATTGTTCATAAAACATGACTGACATCACATTCGATTTTTTGGTATCGCAAAAATAAATAAATAAATAAATAAAGTTTAATGTTTCTACATTCGGGATATTTATTTATTTATTATTGGTTTTCCTTCAGTGGCTCTGTAAAATTTGCATTGGTCACCCTGCCTAGGGTTCTCAAAATGGTTTAATTCAAGAAATGTGTTTGCTGTTCTCTCTGTTGAGATTTGATTTTTAAGCCAAATCACTCAGCCATAATTGTGATATAATGTTTTGTCATATTCCCCAGGCCCATATGACATGTATTCTACCAGTCCACACTTTTGACTGGTACTTCTGTTTAAAAGAACAAGGCCAGTGAAGAAATTATTTCAATTATTTTTCATTGTATGAACACTTAGACTTAAAAGGGGTTATTAACTAATGAATATTATTTTATTATCCATACTTGTAGTGCATTAAGTCATTCATTTTTTCACACCACTTAATCCTAATTATGGCCCTGGGGAGGCTTGCACCCATATCAGTCGTTCAAGCCATTCTATACTTGTAGTATTTAATTTATATTACGTGTGTTTAAATCAATGATATACCAAGTTGGATATTGCCCATATCTGTCCCATCTGTCCTCACAACTTTGACTGCAGAAAGTTTTTCATAGATGCGAGTGCAGTACATTTCAGCATAGTTTCAGGATAAGAATAAACCTGATCCTGATGAGGTAACTCACTGTTCATAACAGCGTTTGGACACACACACTCATTCTGACTGAAGTAGAAGGTGTGTCCAAACATTTAACTGGTACTGTATATCTCTCCTCTCTCCTCTTTCATAATGTTTGTGTACATACACTATGTAATGAAATATGTCATTGTTCCTTCTTCTTTCTCTTTCAAATTTGCAGTCAGTAATTTATATGAATTTATACATCTCCATCCTTTAGTTCCATCTAAATTCACAAGCCAAAACCACACACATTTTAATTTATGTGTGTGTGTGTGGGGGGGGGTCCGAGTGGGATGATGGTTTAGATCTTGTTGGTCTACAGGAATCAAGCAAGAGTATAAATATGTCAGTTTCAACAAAATGAGGAAAGCCTTTAGAATAGATTAGCTATTACTGTGGAACATTAACAGTAAACCATATATGGACTTTCAAATGAGGCAATTAGCATTTGACCATAAGTGACCTTAAATGCCATCTTGTAAAACCTTCAAACAAGAAAGATTTTTTTTTTCTTTTTGCCAGTTTATTTATGTCTATGTTGGGGCTGTGCATTTTTACTGATTCCATGATTTGAGTCAATTATAATGATCTTGGCAACAGCTTAATTTGATTCAATATCACGATACATCACAATGTGGTGCATCAGGAACTTTCTGTAATACTGCAGTTGGCTACTTTTTCATAAATGAATAAAAGCAGTCAGATAAAAGCCATGTGTTCTTTCACAGACTGGCTTACAAAGCCTATTTGCCGTGCCTGATTCATGATTTAAACAGCATCACAACATGGGTCATCAAGTTCCAGACATTCACAGAGCTTAGTCTTAAAGGACAAACTGTGCCACTGCATTGGTGCTAAATCGTCCATTTAATTCAATGGTTATTTTCCAATCGCCAGTCTGAGACAACTAGGAGTGGTTGGCATGTCTGCCTCACAGCAAGAAGGTCCTGGGTTTGTTTCCCAGCTCGTTCTTTTCTGTGTGGAGTTTGCATGTTCTCCCCGTGCTGGCGTGGGTTTCCTCCAGGTACTCTGGTTTCCTCACACAGTCTAAAAACATGCACATCAGGTTAATTGGCTGTTCCAAATAGCCCAGAGTTTGATTGTATTAATGGTTGTGTGAGTGCTGGCCCTGCAATGGCCTGGCGTGCTGTCCTAGGTGTTCTCTGCCCTCACCCAGAGTACGTTGAGATGGGCACTAGCCTCCCTATGACCCTAATGAGGATTAAGCAGCTCAGAAAATGAATGAATGACCCTTAGTCCAATATACTATTGAATATTTCGTAACACAAGTACTTGGGTAATAATAAGTAAACCAGTACTTATACAGGGCCTATTTGCTATATTATCCATGATGGGGGATGAGGTATGTTTTAATCTCTGAATGCTCCTCCTTTGTTAACTTTTTTATTTATTTTTTATTTATTTATTTTGTCACGATGCAGGCCTGCTCTTCTGCATCTCAAGTTCAAAACAAGTCAATACATGATGTCATTGCACCTGCATAGTAATGAATAGAGAGAGAAAGACAGAGTGTGAGTTTTTCTTCTTTTGATTCTCATGATTGTGTAGGTCCTGTGTTGTTGTTTAGCCTTTGAGAGGATATTACATGCTTAAATCAATGAGTTTAATTAAACCTACCACCAGACAAATTGTAGATGACCTGGTAAAGTAGCTTGTTCTAATCTGGAGAAAACACAACTACGATACCATTGGCAGAATTGATGAGCCGTATAATAAAGGTTTAGGGGGGAATTAGTTAATTTCCCCTATAAAACAGAATAATAAATTAATATGGTAATTCATCTATTTCAATCTGAACCCTTCCCCTATGAAAATGTTATCACCAGCAGCCAATGTGTATGCTGACTATAGCTGTAGTGTGTCATCATGCCATGGATTCTGAGCTGCCTGAAAGGTCCTGAATATTGAACTAATGAAAAATAGTTTAATGGTTCAACTCCACCATACAGTACTGCAGATGGAGTAGTTCAGCAGCTATTTTCGAACATGTTTAATGTGTTTAGAAACAAATCTGAACTTGCTTCACATGGACTTTAATTCAATTAACTTAACTTTTGATTATTAAAAAAATCAATTCAGTTTTATTTGTATTGCACTTTTTTACAACTGATATAGTAAAAAAGAAATTTGATAGATAATTCTCTATAAACCCTACAAATCCCCAATGATCAAGCCCACGGCCACAGTGGCAAGTAAAAACTCCCTCAGACAACCATGTAGTGAAAATTTCACTAAGGTCTAATAAGTCTAGTTAGTTATCTTGTGACTGTGATGGTAATTGTGGTCCTAAATCATTTGAGTAAAAGAGTTTATATCCCCAGAAGTGAGAAGCCATTTCCATGGTTTATGATAATTTAGTTTAATGTATATTTGATTTTGAGATTGGAACTCCAAGCAGTAGTACCACATCAGGACTGATCAGAGGATTCAGAAAGCAGAAGGATCAGGATCATTAATATCTCTGAAGTAGCATGTGTATCTCAGAAAAAAAAAAAAAAAAGGCGACTGGGGTGTGGGGGGGTGTTAGGTATTTTCATATCAATATAATGGATAAAAACAAAGAGGTTTTTTTAGTGCTGGGTGCAGGCAGGGACTCCGGCAGATAAGGGGCATCCTGTAACATGAAGCAATCAGCCACTACAAAACAAAAGGAGAACTCTTTAACTTCTTAATGTCCTTATTATTTCACAATTAAATATAGGGGATAAAATAATAACTTGTCATCTGTGAAGACAGCATGCTATTTTTGCAGATGGGTTGCATCTGGTTTGGCTGTTCAGTTATGCGTGCTGTGTGTGTGTGTGTGTGTGTGTGTGTGTGTGTGTGTGTGTGTGTGTGTGTGTGTGTGTGTGTGTGTGTGTGTGTGTGTGTGCGTGTGTGTGTACTCATGTATGTCTTGGCCGTTGGCTGAAAGGTTAAGAGCACTGTGGTGTTGTATGTGACAGGGCGCAGCACATTGTGGCTCTGCCATGCACAGCACCCTGGCTAAGCTGCACTGCTGTGAGAGATGTGTCACTGGGAAAATGTCAGGGGATAATGTGTGATCACTGGGCCTTTCAGTGGAAGGTCAGCCTGTCCTCACCATGCTCTGTGTCTCTTTGCACTCCCCAGGGACACAGAGCCAGAGAGAGTCGGGCTTCTGGTGCCACTCTGTCATATTAATGACTCATAGATACATACTATCATGCCTGCTTGAGAGAGTAAACATACTTTAATTAATGCATCTTCAAGCAGGGAAGGAAGGTGATATCAGAGTTTATGATCAGTACTTTAGAGACATCAATAAGAATAATGTGAAGACAGCCAAAATTGCATGACAAAGCAAAGTTAACCAGGCATCACCCAATAGGAGACTATCTGTGTTGTCAGTGTTGAGCAAGATGGAGGGAACAATTTGCAGTTGTCAGTGTGCATTCAGAGCTGAAGAACCTAAATCTTAACATGTGTCTGAGTCATAACTCAGCACGCTGAGACGCATACACTCGAAACACCTGTACAGCCAATCCTGTGGTATCAGTGTAGTTCACACAGTCATAGAGGTCAAGAGCTTCTAATGTTCATGTCAATAAGGATATGTGGAAAAAATAAAGAAAAGGTGTGACTCTGTGACTTTTATTGTATGACATGGATGTTGATACCACTTGATATTCTTGACTTGTGTCTGTATGGTATTTTTCATTGTTCTGCTGCCACATGATTGATTGATCTGCATGAATGTGAATGTGTATAGCTGTTCCCAATAGTGGTCAGTAAGTGTGTTTTATCTGAGGTTTGACTGTAAGGCATCTTGATAAAAGCATTGTGAAGTTGTGATAGAAAGTGAAGAAAACCCTCAGCAGCTTGAGCAAATATATGAATAAATAGGTTTTTGAATATTTATGTACACATTTTAATAAACAATTTGTCACCAGTTTTGGTCTCAAGGGTCTAATTAAACCACATTTTCACAGGAGACGATGAGCGATACTGAAATCACCTATTTTACACAGTCTGTGGCGAATATTAAAAGGATTTGAAGAACTCAGTGTTTGGCTGCAGCTTTAAGCTCTGATTAGTTATCACTCAAATTGTGTCATGTGAAATTTCAGCTCAGTTTGTTGCTTTCAACGGGTTTCCTGATAAATTGCATTAATATCTGTGAAAATGTATAAGGAGACCTTTATTGTACAGAGCTGTAACAGTGGCCATTAGGTATCAGGCACATCTGAGGCCCTTATAAGCTTACCATCACAAGCAATGAACCTTAAATGCTGCTGTGTTTTCCCTGTCTGTAGATGGCAGTGACTACAGTGAAGTTCTGCCAGATTCCTTCCCATCTGCACCAGCTGAGCCCCTGCCAGAGTTCCAGAGTGAACCAGATGACACTTTCATCGTGAAGAACAGACCAGTGAAGCTCTCCTGCAAAGCATCTCCTGCTACCCAGATCTACTTCAAGTGCAATGGCGAGTGGGTCAATCAGAACGACCATGTCACCAGAGAGAGTCTGGACCAGGTTACAGGTACCCTGCACATTACTGTATAGATGAACACACATTTTTCTCTTGTACACAAAATACTGGTGTGTTTTAAAAATAGGTGGCAAATAAAAATCACCACAAATAATAATGTTACATCTGAGCCAGAGCTGGTGCAGGATGAGATGACATTTTTAGCAACTGACCCAGATGTGGTGCAAGTCCAGTTCAGAAGTAGTTTTCAAAAAAAAAAAAAAAAAAAACATTTACCAGGCAATTTGAAAAACGTTCTGCTATATTACATACAAAACTGTACTTTTTTATTTTAATAAAAGATTATAGTGAAGAAAACTTTCAGTTCCGTGTTTAGGTGCACGGTAGCACAGTGGTGAGCACATTCATCTCACAGTAGGAAGGTCTTGGGGTCAATTCCCGGGCTTGGGCAGTTCTGTGTGGAGTTTGCATGTTCTCCTGATGCTTGTGTGGGTTTCCTCCAGGTTCTCCAGTTTCCTCACAAAGTCCAAAAAACATGCACAGTAGGCTGAGTTGTTCCAAGTCTCCCCCTAGGTGTGAGAGTGAGTATGAATGGTTGTACTATATGTGTGTTGGCCCTGCAATGGCCTGGTGAGCTGTTCAGGGTGTGCCCAAAGTTGGCTGAGAGAGGATGCCACTTTCCCCGTGACTCTAATTAGGATTTAACAGCTTAGAAAACGAATGAATGCATAGGCGCAATCGCAAACACTGCCTTGGTTGTTAAGTAAACTGTGATTAGTTGAATGTTGATGGTCATGAGCTCCGTCATGTTAAATGCCCATTACAACCACTTCCTGTGACGCTGAGTGGCCAGTTGAGCCATCTGGTGATGTAGCTTAAAAAGCATCTGGGATCTTTTGATTAACTCCTAAACCAAAATGTTATCAATGTGTGTCTGTCTTCCTTTCGGCTTTTTCCCTTTCACTCAGGAGTCGCCACAGCGAATCATCTGATTCGCACATTTGATTTGGCAGAGGTTTTTTTTACGTTGGATGCCCTTCCTGTCACAACCCTTTTTTTTAGCAAGGGACAGAAACACGCTGACGACTTTGCAGCTACTCTTTATGAAAGTCAGCAATGGTTCTTTTACATGCCTCACACCATAGACAGTGAGAGACATGGCCCGCCTTTGATAACCCAGTTAGCCGCACTGGGGGGACAGTGACCTTGTGGAGAGTGGGACTCGAACCCCTAACCTTTGGATCAGCGATCCAGCACCCTATACCACTAGACCACCACTGTCCAAAATGTTACCAATAATAATGATTAAAATCTAACTAATATTGAGTATGTAAACAATTTGTGCTAACATTTTTTCATTGAGCCCCTACTTTATTAGTATGATTATTCTTGTATAAGGTGGGACTCATATTTGCTGTCTGTACAGCGTCAATTCTTTGTGAGAAAGATTTTTACAAGGTTGAAATGTTCCTTTCAGATTCTGCACCATGTTGAAATGATTACATCAGGTAACTGCTGCAGATTTTTCAGCTGCACATTCATGCTGCGAATCACCCATCCCAAAAGTGCTCTACTAGATTCAGATCTAAGGACTAGAAATGCAACTAGAGTACAAACTGAACTGATCTCTAATTGCTGAACCAGTTACAGATGATTTATGTGACTGTGCTTTATCATGCTGAAAGTCAGCATTATAGAATGATTACATTGCAGCCATAAAGGGATGCGTACCATCAGCAGCAATATTGTTGATACTTCATTGGTATTAAGGCGGCTCAACATTATCAAAATTTCCCCAAGCGTACAGAGAGTACTCTTTTTTGCCCCCCTCCTCTGAAAGCGTACAAATAAATGTTGATCTCTCGGCAGGATTTTTTAATAAGATATGTAACAAAACAATGGTCAAACCTCTTTCATAAAATAAATCAATGTATTTCCTTGATCAATACCTCTTTCATACACCAGTCAAATAATAATAAAATCAATTAAAAAATATATACTTTTAAAGAATTACTTTTAATGTCACCTGCTTTAATATTAATATTAAGACCATTGGTTTTAATAATAAAAATGATTGTTTTTAATAATATTATTTTATATTAAAATATAATTCAAAATGTCTACATTTTTTATTGGTCATTGGCTTTTGGACGACCAGGCTTCAGTTTGTGATCAGCTGCCTTCTGATGTTTCAGCAGCTGATACCGGGTTGGGTAGTATTCATAAATAAACCATTGCACACACAGCGGTTTTGTTTTATGTGCTTGTTGTATAAGTTATCGACCCGAAAGCCGTTGCTAAGTGCCCGCCTACACAAAGTTACTGTGACGTCACTGGGTTGGTACAAAGTACCACATGAAATATAGTGCATGCATATCACAGCATATTATATGATATAAACAACATGGAATCTCACGCCAACAGCACGCAGTTTTTCAGCAAAAGACGATTCATCTATTACTCTCAGAAGATGAATCAAATATTATAGTTCAACCAAAAACATTCTCAAATATATTTCAAAGTACATCTGCAAAATACATTTACAAATTGAGCTAAACTTATTTATCTATTCAAAGGCACAAACAAATATTAATACATATTTACAGCACAAAAACATACTATTAATTTTATAAAAGTACTGAGCATTAGGCTGCAGATCCAGGCTGGATGACTTATGATTATTTTAACCATTCATTCTCTGTGCGTCAATGTTTGTGTTCTAACACATGTGCAGGAGCCGGAGGCGGTACTAAGAAATTGTGCTTTATTCTCACACTCGCACTTTGTTTGATTGACAGTGTTCAGCTATTATTGCTTACTGATAATATTACGTTTGTTGATTGGTCAGCTCGGGCTTGCACATGCGCAGTGCCCGCTACACGTTAACTTCTGGTTTACTTCCTGACTCTAGTCATGTGGAACTTATCTCTGACTTTCTCTTCAATAACAGTCATTAAGTTTATTTATAATATTGTGAATACACATAATTTCTTGTCCAGCTGAACTCCTGCTGTGGGTCTGTGTGTGTGTGTGTGTGTGTGTGTGTGGGGGGGGGGGTGCACACCATTGCGTAGCCTTAAACTTTAAAAGCTTTAAGCGGTAACACCAGTGTTATGTCAAGCAGAGCAAATCAAACAATGTTGTTGTTGTTGTGCATGTACCGCTCTTAGGTGGCTGGCGAATTGCGCATTGAGTTTCAAACGTACACGCACAAAAAATACAGTGATACCTCTGCTCACGAACATAATTGGTTCCCAGAAAGTGTGTGTGAGGAGAAAAGTTCGTCTTCCGAACATTTATTTCCCATAAGAAACCATTAAAATGAGAATAATCCGTTCCCAGGTCCCCATAAAACATAATTTTCTACTAAATAAGCCTTAAAACTACACAAAAATATACCTTATTTTATGTATAATAAATGTGCTATTGTATTGTAATTAAAGAAATAAACTGTACTGTATAATAAAGTGGTTTTATTTACCTTTGTGATGGTAGTTGATGGCTTGATGGAATGGAGTGGGAGGAGGAGGGAGGGAGGGACTTACTGTTTGGAAGGAGTGTTTGGAAACGCCTACTGTTTGGAAACACCCTTAGCCACACACGCACCCTTAATAACTTCCTTGTTCTTAAGGATGGTGGTAGACTTAGCGTACTGGTACTGGGACGCTGAGTCACACAAACGCACACCTCGTTCGTGTTTTTCAATGATCTCCGCCTGTGGTGGGGTCTTTTTCGGTCCCATAATAGCAAAAGTACACTCAATATGGTCCAAAATGTCTAGCAAACACAAACCACTTCCGCACTCAAAGAAAGGGGTGTGACGAACTGTGACGCCGTGAGCGTGCGTCAGCTTCTCGTGGCCGCCACCGTGGCGCTGTTCGACCGCGTGGTTTGATTCATCCGCCGAAAACTAGTTCGTCAGCAGAGACAATATGCTCGCAAATTTAATGTTCTTGAGGCGAAAAGTTCGTGAGCTTAAGCGTTCGTCAGCGGAGGTTTTACTGTGTATATCTTCTTCTTCTTCTTTTACTTTCGGCTGCTCCCTTCAGGGGTCGCCACAGCAAATCATCCGCCTCCACCTCACCCTGTCCTCCGCATCTTCTTTTCTGACTCCAACGACCTTCATGTCTTCCTTCACCACATCCATAAATCTCTTCTTCGGTCTTCCTCGAGGCCTTCTGCCTGGTAGTTCCAACCTCAGCATCCTACTGCCAATATACTCACTATCCCTCCTCAGTACATGTCCAAACCATCTCAATCTCGCCCTCTGACTTTGTCTCCAAAACATCTTACGTGGGCTGTCCCTCTGATATACTCATTTCTGATCCTATCCATCCTCGTTACTCCCAGGGAGAACCTCAACATTTTCATCTCCGCTACCTCCAGCTCTGCCTCCTGCCTTTTCCTCAGCCACACTGTTTCTAAGCCATACAACATCGCTGGCCTCACCACCATCTTGTACACTTTTCCCTTCATTCTTGCTGACACTCTCCTATCGCACATCACACCGGATACTTTTCTCCAACCATTCCAGCCTGCCTGCACACGCTTCTTCACCTCTTTTCCACACTCTCCATTGCTCTGGATTGTTGAGCCTAAGTACTTAAATCCTCCACCTTCGTTATCTCTGCTCCCTGTAACATCACCGTTCCTCCTGGGTCCTTCTCATTCACACACATGTATTCTGATTTTCTGAGGCTAACCTTCATTCCTCTCCTTTCCAGGGCATACCTCCACCTCTCTAGATTTTCCTGCACTTGTTCTCTGCTCTCACTACAGATCACGATGTCATCTGCAAACATCATAGTCCATGGAGATTCTTGTCTCACCTCGTCTGTCAGCCTGTCCATTACCATAGCAAACAAGAAGGGGCTCAGAGCTGACCCTTGATGCAGTCCCACCTCCTCAACCTTGAATTGCCGGTCACACCGACAGCACACCTCACCACTGTCTTACATCTCTCATACATGTCCTGCACCACTCTAACATACTTCTCTGCCACTCCAGACTTCCTCATGCAATACCACAGTTCTTCTCTCTTGGCACCCTGTCATATGCTTTTTCCAGATCTGCCAAAGGCACAATGTAGCTCCTCTGACCTTCTCTGTACTTCTCTATTAACATCCTCAAGGCAAACATTGCATCTGTGGTGCTCTTTCTTGGCATGAAAACCAAACTGTTGTTCACAAATGCTGACCTCTGCCCTTAGTCTAGCTTCCACTATTCTTTCCCATAACTTCATCGTATGGCTCATCAACTTTATCCCTCTGTAGATGCTGCAACTCTGCACGCCTCCCTTGTTCTTAAAAATGGGCACCAGCACACTTCTCCTCCACTCCTCTGGCATCTGCTCACTCTCTAGTACCGTGTTGAATGTTCTTGTCAGAAAATCTACTGCTACCTCTCCTAGACACTTCCATACCTCCACAGGTATATCATCAGGACCAACTGCCTTTCCATTCTTCATCCTCTTCAATGCCCTTCTCACTTCACCCTTACTGATCTTTGCTACATCCTGCTCCTCAATGGTTACCTCTTCTACTCTTTTTTCTCTCTCATTTTCCTCATTCATCACCTCTTCAAAGTACTCTTTCCATCTTCCCAGCACACTTCTGTCATTAGTCAATAGAGTTCCCTCTCTGTCCTTTATCAATCTAACTTGCTGCACGTCCTTCCCATCTCTATTTCTCTGCTGTGCCAACCTGTATAGATCATTTTCTCCTTCTTTACTATCCAACCTATCATACAAGTCATCATATGCCCTCTGTTTGGCCTTAGCCACTGCTACTTTCGCCTTATGCTGTGTCTCCCTGTACTCCTGTTTACTCTCTTCGGTCCTCTCAATGTCCCACTTCTTCTTGGCTAACCTCTTCCTTTGTACACACTCCTGCACTTCCTCATTCCACCACCAAGTCTCCTTATCTACTTTCCTTCCAGAGGACACACCAAGTACTCTCCTACCTGTGTCCCTGATCACATTTGTTGTGGTTGTCCAGTCATTTGGAAGCCCTTCCTGTCCACCCAAAGCCTGTTTTAACTCCTCTCTTGAAGACAACACGACACTCTTCCTTTTTCAGCTTCCACCACCTTGTCTTCTGCTCTGCCTTTGCCTTTTTCACCTTTCTCACCATCAGAGTCATCCTGCACACCACCATCCTATGCTGTTTAGCTTAACACTCTCACCCACGATGACTTTGCAGTCACTGACTTCCTTCAAATTACATCGCCTACACAAGATGTAGTCTCACCTGTGTGCGCCTACCTCCGCTTTCATAAGTCACCCTATGCTCCTGTTTCTTCTCAAAGAAAGTATTCACCACAGCCATTTCCATCCTTTTTGCAAAATCTATCAACATCTGTCCTTCTGCGTTCCTGTCCTGGATACCAAACCTGCCCATCACTTCCTCGTCCCTCTGTTGCCTGCCCCAACATGTCCATTGAAGTCTGCACCTATGACCACTCTTTCACCTCTGGGGTACTCTGCATCACTTCATCTAAGTCACTCCAGAATCTCTCCTTCTCTTCTAGCTCACATCCTGCCTGTGGGGGCATAAGCACTAACAACATTGAGCATTACACCTTCAATTTCTAACTTGAGATTCATCACTCTGTCTGACACTCTTTTCACTTTTAGAACATTCCTGAGAAACTCCTCCTTCAAGATGACTCCGACTCCATTTCTCTTCCCATCCACACCGTGATAAAATAGCTTAAACCCTGCTCCTAAGCTTTTAGCTTTGCTACCTTTCCACCTGGTCTCCTGAACACACAGTATGTCCACCTTCCTCCTCTGCATCATGTCAACCAGCTCTCTACCTTTCTGTGCATAGTTCCAACATTCAAAGTCCCCACTCTCAGTCCTAGACTCAGGCCTCTCCTCTTCTCTCTCTCCCTACCGACACGCCTCCCACCTCTCCTTCTTCGCTGTCTTCGACCAACAGTAGTCCAATTTCCATCACCACCCTGTTGATTGACAAGCACTGATGGCGCGTTGTTAACCGGCCTCGACCGATCCGGTATGGAGGTAATACTTTTGATTTGCATTTTAAGTAATTGGCATTGGTTTTACGTCGGATGCCCTTCCTGACACAACCCTCTGCATTTCTCCGGGCTTGGGACCGGCATGAGGGGGAGAGACACTGGTTAGTACCCCCCCCACCTCATGGCTGCATTGTTTTACTGTGTATATATATACATACATATATATATATATATATATATATATATATATATATATTCACCAGCGCATGTATTATTGTTGATTGACATTTTTATATTAAAAAGCGTACACAGACATCTTACCCCTCCCCCCTAGCGTACGTTTTGGTGTAGGGGTGTTTGAGTTTGTACATTGAAATACTTAATATAAATACACAGTACAGGGATTCCTCGCTACTTCATGCTTCAATTAATGTGGCTTCAGTGCATCGCGGTTTTTTTTTAAATAAATAAATAAATATTCATCGAATTAAATAATAAAGAAATCAAGGAAGAATTGGGGAAAAAGTTAAAGAAATACCACAAAAACAAGGCCAATTATGCAAAAAAAAAAAACCCTAAACCAACAAAAAAACAACCCAAAATCTCCCATCAACACCAAACTCGTTTGTAAGCTGGGGAGCTTCTGTACTTACGTTGTTGCATCTGTGTGTGCACGCGCATCTGCACGCATGCGTGTGCACGCGCGTGTATATATGTGTGTCGTCTTCTTCTCATGCAGTTCCATCTTAATGTGTGTTAATTGTCATTATAAGCATTTATAGCATTGAATATGTATTTGTTGATATTATATACACATATAAATGTACGTGTATGTCAGTGGGGGGAGGGGGATCCTACTTCGTGAATTTCGATGGTCACGTGGAGATCTTGGTCCCAATTAACCACGGAAAGTGAGGGATCCCTGTATTTATAGTTTGATACAGTACATGCCAAAAAATTATTAATTCTTCATAAATAATTCATTTAGATTTCTTAATATAAAAGCGCCCCAGTGCGGCTAACTGGGTTATCAAAGGCAGGCCATGTCTCTCACTGTCTATGGTGAGAGGCATGTAAAAGAACCATTGCTGACTTTTGTAAAGAGTAGGCTGCAAAGCCATCAGCGTGTTTCTACGACCTGGAGAGGGATGGGCTCCGCCAGGCCAAATCAGCCCAAGTCTTGCCATGAAGGCGACCTAACGACATCCTCGGACGTTAAGGGAAAAGTGAAGTGAAAAAGAATATAAAAGCAGCTTGTGAAAATGCCACATCACCAATTTCTTAATATAAATGCAAATATGACAGTTATCAGTATCGTGAAACTTTATTCTGTTGATAAATACTGTATGTGTGGTTATGTGTCTCAGGTCTGGTGGTGCGTGAAGTAGACATATCAGTGTCCAGAGTTCAAGTCGAAGAGCTCTTTGGCTTGGAAGATTACTGGTGCCAGTGTGTAGCCTGGAGCTCTGCGGGTACCACCAAGAGCCGCCGCGCATACGTTCGCATCGCATGTAAGGCTATCTAAACTTGCACTTTGTTTTGCTGGGATGCACGTTAAAAGCAGTAATATCAACGTAGACTGAAAAATATAACGGAACTTTGAAGAACCTTTTAGCTTGTTTGTTGGCGAGTGTTGTTAAAAGCATCTCTCACCACCTGTCATACTGTGCAGACCTCAGGAAAAACTTTGAGCAGGAGCCGCTCGGCAGGGAAGTGCGTCTGGAACAGGAAGTCCTTCTGCAGTGTCGCCCACCAGAGGGGATCCCACCTGCTGAGGTACATTAACTTAATTCCTCTTCCTCCACTTCTTCCTCCTCTCCTTTCCTCTCTCATTTGAATTCTTTTCGTGCCTACAGATTCATACAGTTTGATTTGTGCATTTCTCTGATATGTTTCTTTGGCTACATTAATACAGTGGTATTAATGTAGCCAAATCTGATCTTATCTCTATCTTATTTGTATGGCGCTTGTATGTGCCCACAATTTCCTCCAGGATCAATAAAGTATTCTGATTGATTCTGAAATCAAACTGAATACTCATGCATTCTGCTCAGTTATACGCTGCATTTTAAAGGCGCTTAGTAGTTTGGAAATAACATACTCTATACAACTTGAACTCTTGAAAGCTCGATTCTGATTTGTCCAAAGGCATGCATTATGGATCAGGGCACATCCGCCTCACAGCATGAAGGCCTGGGTTCGATTCCTCGCCTTATGCATTTCTGTGTGAAGTGTGCGTGTTCTCCCCATGCTTGTGTGGGTTTCCACCGAGTGCTCGAGTTTCCTCATACGCAGTTTAAAGACATGCGGATTAGGCTAACTAGCTGTTCCAAATTTACCCTGGGTGTGATTGAAAATCGTTGCGTGTGTTGGCCTGTGATAGTTTGCCAGGCTTTTCAGAATGTAACCCCGAATTCCCCTAGAGCCGACTGAGATAGGCTCCAGCCTCTCTATTAGGATAAAGTAGGTCAGTAATAAGATTAGACAGCAGATCAGGTCTAAAATGTGAAGCTGCTTTGGGTATAGCATTTCTTTTGGACAATTTCTGGTGTCACCCATCCATAAATGTAAATAATATAAATTTTTAGATTAAATATTTTCTGTTTCTTGTCTTGTCTAAACTGTCAAAGGTATCTACATCAGGCAGTTAGTTTTCCCTTATGCTGATATGTGACTCGGGAAAGAGCAGCACCTGGACTTCGAAGATGCTAGAACTGGAGACTCTGGCTGCAAAGTTAACAAAATGTCAAATAATAAAGCTTCTTTTCTACAAAATGGGACCTACTGGTACCTGCAGTTCTGTTCCATAAACAGTTGAGGGGTGGATGCTTATCTAAGGCTAATAATAAAATAGTAAAACCAAAGATCTCAATGCTTTCCAGTTTCTCATGCCAGGTTGCATTTCTAAGACAGGATGTGAAAAAGTCAGCACAAACAAGAAAGAGTTACTGAAGAGAGAATAACTGTTTACCACAGTTATGAAATAAACGAGAACAGGAACTAACAGGAATCCTGCAAATGAATACTAAATGTAAAATAAGAATGCACTACATATCATTCCTTAAAATAAATTAATCATACCTTGTTTGCGTTCATGTATATTTATTGTTTAATTTAACTTTGGCAAGTCGTTGTCATAGAAGTGGAAGAGAACACCACAGGCTGCACTGTTAAATGAAAATTGCACTTTGGGAAGGCTGAGTCATTATGTCAACCCACATTGTTTTGAGGGTAACCTGAACACAAGGTAATGTTTGTACTGTAAATTTAATTAAGTTGTAGCGATAATTAACTGTTCATTTTCCTCAATACAAGCAATTTCTCTCCAGGCATTTAAAAAAACTCTTTTGTGCCTCCCACTGGATTTTGCACACATTGGAGTTAGCCTTTTAAACTTTTGAGTCTGATTATTTAGTATTTTGTGGCTTTTCAAACAATTTTATCACTGCCACTTGTCTCTTTAAATACCTCTCATACTGTTTTGAAGAGAATTCAGGATTCCTGAGGATCAGGCAGGTTTTACAAGTCTACACTTTCATCAAGTAAAACAAATGTAAATAAGAAACAAAATATTCTCTTAATGCATAACTTAAAATTTACCCTAAGAATGCTATATTTTCTTCTCGTAAATTTACAGGTAGAATGGCTGAAGAATGAGGAGCTTGTTGATCCTGTCCAGGACTCCAACTTCCTTATAACCATCGACCATGACCTCATAATAAAGCAGGCACGTCTTTCTGACACGGCTAATTACACATGTGTGGCCCGCAATGTAGTTGCCAAGCGACGCAGCAGCACTGCTACACTCATCGTCTATGGTAATGAACCAAATAATCTTGCTTGTAAACATAAAAAAAACATGAAAAGTTTTATTTGTCAACTTAGTCATATGTGGTCCTATTCAACAAGCTCTTAAATCTCAAGTTTATCAACTGTGACATTTATTACAATATTCAGCTCCTTGACACTTGAGATCCACAGGACTGTATGTCAAACTGTAATAGACACATATGACTCAGATCTATGGCATGGAAAACTGTGTTCCATTCCCTCTCCAATTTTTGTGGTTAACTTGGACCATTCGCCACATTGCACACTGCCAAAGCAGCTGTTTTTTTGACCAGAAGTCTGAATCGATCTAAAACGTTCGTTCCATTGTTGCATGCCTCATATTATGTGTGTATGTGTGTGTGCATGTTCTTCCTCAGTGAGTGGTGGCTGGTCATCCTGGACAGAGTGGTCAGAATGTAATGCACGATGTGGGCGGGGCTGGCAGCGACGGACACGTAGTTGCACCAATCCGGCACCACTAAACGGAGGTGCTTTTTGTGAGGGCTCACCCTTTCAAAGAGTTACCTGCACCACCCTCTGTCCAGGTGATATGGACTGACACTTGTCAATCACTAACTCACTCAAACACAGAAGCATCGTATGTACTGTATATTTTGTTGTGAGATACAGTAAGATATAATGTTAAATCCTTATTATTGTGCTGTGTCCTAGTGGATGGAGGATGGACAGAGTGGGCTAAATGGTCAGCATGTGGGACCGAGTGCACACACTGGCGCAGTCGTGAATGCCAGGCTCCTCCCCCACTAAATGGAGGACGTCACTGTAGTGGCAGCATAATGGAGAGCAAGAACTGCACGGCGGGATTGTGTACCCGTGGTGAGTCACACTAAGTTTCAATTGAAATATAAAGAAACAACATATAAATATATTTAAGTTTCACATGTAGAGCTTTCTTTTCGAAAGAGGAAATCGGAAAAAAAAGGCAATGAATTGACCAGTTTCCACAACAGCTAATAGCATTCAAGATATACTATATCCATTCCAAATCCAAACAATGCACTTTCTGTGCCACAAGACGCATTGGATTATCAGGCGCAACAGCAATGAACGAAACCCCCCCCACACACACACACACACACACGAGGCGCACCGGATTATAAGGTGCGTTAAGATAAGAAAAAAGTCAGATAAGTCAAACTTGATTCAACTCCCCCAATAACTCTCAACATTGTTCAGCTGTAACAATATAAAACAATAAACTCACTTTTTCACTTCATTCCTCTTCCACAAATCCATCAAATTTATAATATAATACAAAATATAATATATATTTTGTCCATCTTGTCAATTCACAGGGGATATTTTGGAAGGAGACTTAACATTTTGCAAGCTGCACAGTCAGAATTGTGCCCATGGATATTGAGTGCAGAATGAATCATGCAAAATTTACACTCTTCCCTCAAATGATAAGCTGAATAATTGCTATATTCAGTTTAATAGAACATTTAACAATGTACATTAGATTGTGGACGTGAATATTAAATACATAAATGTATTGCTGATGAGCATGCTAGAAGTGACAGTGACAGCAAGGAAACAACACTTTCTTATAAAAACGAATACAGTACTGTCTTATGTAGCACTCCGATCAGTTATCATATTTACAAGGGAAGGGCTTTTGAGTTCATTTAAAACTTCTACAAAGTATGTTAACCCTGAGTAATTCAGTGTAAACTGTTATCTTGGATGTCCTTAATCAAAAGTGTATACTTGACGTGTTGCTGAATTTTACTATTTGGTGAAAGTATTACTTCTTAACAAGTAAATGAATAAACAAAAAGCACTCAACTCAGATTGTTAGAAAAACAGTAATCAGTTATGTACTTAAAAAAAATCAGTTTTTGCTTTGAAAGAAAATAAAATATCAATAAAATGTACATAAGCTTTAAGAAAGCACACACACACGCACGCACGCACGCACGCACACACACACACACACACACACACACACACACACACACACACACACACACACCTAATCATACTACTGTATCTTCTAAAGCTGGCAAAACTAAATTTACTTAAACCAAAATATTAAGTTGCAGGCATTAAGCACTGCTTGTGTTTGTTATAACTGTGGCCCAAGCTCAATGGCCCTTTCGTTCCTCACTGACAAAATAAAATAAAGGTACGTGTACCTGTTTTAACATTCTGGGTCTATCTATTGTCCTCAATAACAGGTGCAGGTTTAGCATCACATCAGCACCTCGCCACGCTTTCTATCGGTTATCTTTCCTCTTCTCGTGTCTCGAGAAGCACACAGATTAAAGCACCATTTTCTTCAAGTTCTGTCTGAATTTTTGCTCTCTTCAGGTCGAAGCCGCAGTTTGTTCACCTGCTCATGTGTAATGAACTGACATGTTTAAACTAGTAGCTTTGGTTTAGCACTGAATATAAGCAGTCTCTGAACTTCAGATTCAAATTCTTATTTACACTACATGTCGCTTGTTTTCTTCACTGACTGTCGTGTAAACAATCTTGAGTAGATGCAGGTTTCTGTACTTTACACTTACAACTTATGAAACAGAAACTCTTTGAATCACATTGATGTTCATTTTGTCTCATCACTGTCCCTTCCTCTTTTCCTCCAGTGCTGAAATACCTGCAACCACTCACTCACAAACAAATGAACCCTATAACTGCTGGTTTAATTAATTTCCAGGAAAACATTGTCTTTTCTGCTGACCAAAAACATCATGTACGTAATATTTCATATAGGTAAGGTGTGTTGAGCTTTTTACACCTGAGCCTAGTGGCTCATCAGGTCAGTGCTTATTCCCAGTGTCTGTAGTGTGAAGCTACCAAGAGTTCGACTCCTCCTGGATGGGACGCTAGTCCATTGCTGGTTACTTTCTCAGTATATTTTTACTGGTACCCATTTATACTGCTGGACAAACAGAGTCACACTTGTGGTTAGGACCTTGCCCAGGGGTCTTAGCACAGTGGGGGTCTAACTGGGATTTGAACACACACCTTCCCGATCATGAGCCCAGCACTCTAACCACTACGCCACCGGCCCCACTAATGTGTAATATACAATATATAAAATGATTCAAACATTTTCTAAATTGTAACTACTTATAATCTTTTTTTAATACCAAACCACATTCAAATTATTTTAATACTATTTATTCTATAGCATTATCAACCTTTATGATATTTACCAGGGTTTCCCTTATTTTTGTCCACAAAAACACCATCAAATTATCCTTCGTATGACACATTATTTTTAAATAAATAGAAAATAGACTTTTACCACATGGGGCAGTGGTGGTCTAGTTGTATAGGGCGCTGGATCGCTGATCCAAAGGTTGGGGGTTCAAGTCCCACTCTCCACAAGGTTGTCACCGTCCCCCCCAGTGGAGCTAACTGGGTTATCAAAGGCCGGCCATGTCTCTCACTGTCTATGGTGTGAGGCATGTAAAAGAACCATTGCTGACTTTCGACAAGAGTAGGCTGCAAAGCCGTCAGCGTGTTTCGCCCTGCGATGACCTGGCGAGCTGTCCAGAAGACATTAAGAGAATAAGTGACAACTTACACTTCCTATCAATAACTCAAGTGGAATTATTAATCAGAAGAGTCAGTAATCAACCACTTAGTCAATATAGTCATAAATATATCAGAATAGTTTGTAGTACATAAGAATTGTATGATCTGGATTCATATTATTAAATTGGTAAATAAATACTCACACACAGGTTAAATGCACATTAATTGCTTTATAGTTAATAAAAACCTGATGCAATATTCTCCATTAGCTAAATTTGATTAGATTTCCAATACTACACGAAGTTAAGTTAGCGTAATGAATGTTGAAACCAAATGCCATTCACACTACCATTATGCATGGGTAATGGAATTAAACAATGAAGGCAGTAATATCTGAATACTGAAGGATAGCAATGCAATAGAAATTTTCCATTTTCAATCTTTTTAAAACAACTATTTTAAAGTTTAATTCAAGAACAGGCGGTAGGTTTGCAGACTCCTTTTTGCAGTAAAAATAAAGTTTTCCAACCACTCTATAATGTCAATTTGGTAATGGCCATTACTCTCACATTTCATATGTACCAGGGAATGATTCATAGGTTTCATTCACTGGTTTAGTAAAAATAATGTGCAAATATGTTTACTGACAGATTATTATAAATAGAGGGAAGCGTAATATGAGTGGGAGAGTGTGAACACATAAAGTTTGTAATTCTAATGGGATTTTCACTCCTAAATCACTCTGGCATTTAGAACTTGTCTGAATAGCTCAGATTTTGACCAGCATCAGAGTCTATTCTGCTACAGTAAGGCTGCAGGCTGAAATATTGAACTGATATTCAGTCAGGACATTGCTGTGCTCTCAGTATTCCGGCTCATTATTTCACTATATTATGTGTGTCAAAGTCACAAACACACACCACTGCCTACAGGGGAGGGTTTATTTGTCATGTAAAAAGATGCAACTTGATTACACCACATTAATTTTACCTGTTCTTAATTCACCAAATATTTTTTCATTAACTTTTACAGCTTCATGAGTCTCAGTCATATTGATGACAAGCTCAGATTTTAAGATTACCATAGATGACCACCATTTGTGAAAATACTGTGGTGGTAAAAGGGAAGATCTCCAAATATGATATACTATGGCAGTGCCACGTGTGGTTTTTGTGCTGGAGTTGATTATGCTTTACTTCCATGGGTTAGTGCACAGATGGTGAATGGAATAAATGCTGTTATTTTAGGAAGCAAGGTGTTTAACATCTGAACGCAGGGGGAATGAAGCAGATTTATTCCATACTCAAAGCTTACTGGATGAGCCAGCATAACTTTACAAAACAGTCGAACATGCTTGCACTGTGTGTGTGTGTGTGTGTGTGTGTGTGTGTGTGTGTGTGTGTGTGTGTGTGTGTGTGTGTGTGTGTGTGTGTGTGTGTGTGTGTGAGAGAGGACCAACTTGACATTTTTGATGTCTCCTAGGCACCATCATTAATAATGCAGCCCACACACTTGCTCACTGTTTCATTTACTGACTGATTCCTTCACCGATTACACATGCTCAACTTTTATTTCAGCTTACTCAGCTCTGTTAGATATGCCACTGAGGTTTTGTTTACTCAACTTGTTTCTTTTATTTTGTCCTATTTTTTTATTAAGATCAGCTCTGCATTTCTGAATACATGATGCTTTTTCTTTGTTCATTTTCTTTTGTTTTCTTTCATACAGATGAAAATGTTTCTGTTGAGCACACAAACCATCATAAGTTCACCTTTTCACACGCTTGTGCAACCATTTCCTCACCGTGTGTGTGTGTGTGTGTGTGTGTGTGTGGGGGGGTGATTTATGTCAGTGGCTACAACATTGCATCTCATTAGTGTGCATGTATGTTCATCCATGCACTCATGTCTACTCTAGACCCCATGCTGCCCCTTTTTCAATTTGTTTTTTTGTAATCTTAATTTCATTTTGTCTTGCATAATTACAGTAAGGAGAATACTTCAGATAATGAAATCAATTTCAGGATTTCGAAAGGTCAAAAATATCAATTTCACAGCCTTTTGAACATGGATAAGCTCATACAAATGAAACAGCAGGGAGAGATAAACTAGGATATGCTTTTACAGTAAAAGGCACCACACCCATCACATCCCATCACTAGTGTAAAGACAAGCAAAAAGCTAATCTTAGTGGCTGAGTAAGATTTAGTCATAAAATAAACATTAACTACAAACTCATTAACCATTCTTGTTATAATAAATTCACTGCCTAATGAACTCGAAAGGAGTAATGGCAATAATACGATTAAACTCTTTCTCTTGTAGATGATTTAAAAAGTACAGTAATTAGAAAAACATTTGGCCAAAATTAGATGCTTTTGTAATATCAGCACACTACCAGGGGGCTGAATCACTGTTCAGTGAAGACAAATGCATTAAAAAGGAATATGTACATCTTTGGAAAGTAATATATACTGCATATACCAGCTTTGAGTACAGCTTGGAGCCATTTAGGAGTTAATGAGTTCATATCTGACACCACTATCAGCACAGAGGCTTACAGCTGCAGTAATGCTGGTATTTGGATCAATGTGACAGTGATAACAGGAAAAGCTGAAAAGCAGTGCGCTTATTTCATCACTGTTCTGTGTAGAGTAATAAGCTATGACAAAAGTTAGATTTACAGCAGTCTTGCCATTTCAGCCCTCTTACCAATCAGTGCTTTTTAAATCTCATATTCTATTTTGATTGTTGTATTATATTTTCTATTTTTTTTTGTTATATATATTTCTCTTCTTTGTCAGCATGCAGACTTTATAATATGCATATGTTGGCCTTTGTATTTAACATATGGGTCATCGTATGTTCATCATACAGTAGGCCCTCGACATTCGCGGGGGTTCGGTTCCGAGCCCTCCCGCGACTCGAGATAATCCGCGAGTTCTGTACCTGGAAGTAAAACCCCATGTAACATCACGTCACATGCGCGAATGAGCAGCCGGAAGTAAAATACTATGTATCTATTACAATATGCTTCTTAAACACATTAATACAATATTAGTGTAGTAAAATATAGTAATGATTAAGAAAAACTTTTCAATTTTTACTCTTATTTTTATTAATGATAAAATATAAACATTGTACAGCACATACTGTTGTAAAGCACTCGTTTAAAAGTCTTTTTCAATTATTATTCCAGTACAGTACCGAAGTTAATTCTTAGAATGTTTGTGCGTGAGATTTTATGTTCTGTAGCATGTTGAACAAATGATACCAAAAGGACTTTATTACGCTTCATGTCTTTTTACATTGAACTTGGAGTGACGTCTCCAAGATGGAGCTGCCTAGAGGGCAACGTCGCGGAGTTCTCAGAGTCAAATTGTTCCTTTGGTCGTTTTAATTTGTTTCATTTGTTTGTTCGTGTTATGCACTATGCTCATCTATGATCAGTCGACCCTACTACAGCTATGGGCAGCTTCAGTTTGGAGCAACTAAGCACGCAACAACCTCTATCATGAGCTGCTATGCTATGGGAGCTCCATGCTAACCGCCCAGGCGGAGTTCTCAGAGGCTTGGTTAGCACTTCTGGCCGTACTGCTTGAAAATGTTCAGTCCCTGTGAAACAAGATGGACGAGCTTCATGCTCAGATTGCAGCACAGAGGGATCTACAGGACTATGTTTCTGTGAAACATGGCTCAAGGAGAGTATACCCGATAAGGCGATTATACCAGCCGGCTTCACGGCCTTCATCCCCTGCAATCCCAAGCGCCGGAGTCGTCGTTTGGCCCCTTCCCGCCTGGGCTTATTGCTAGCTGAGATGCGGCTCACATTGAGCTGCGTACCATAGCATGTTAGCTCTGCTAATAGCATGTTAGCGCTGCTTAGTTATACACGCCCGAAGATACTCTGATCTTATAGCTGTAGTATAGAGTAGTCCTTTTTGATATATGTATAGGTATTGTACAAATTTTTCATATGTGGGCTTTTGTTATATACACTGTTAAAGTGGTCCTTTTCCAAACTCTTGCCATAAACTTTAACACTCATGATTGTTTACGCTAATGGTTTTCGACTGGCTCCCACAGTAAAGTGTGCTGTGCAAAAATAAAGAAACTCAATATACTTTTCTACAGCCCATGGAAAAGTATTTTTACACCGGAGGTATTTGGTGTCACACTCTTTGACATCTTGTTGCTGGTGGTGGTGCTATTGGGCACAGTTGATTCTAAAAGTCTTATGCAGATGATCAGAATTACATAAAACCTGGCTGATTTCTTCTTATGGACAGTAGCTAGAATTCAATGGAGCCAAATTTTGGATATTTTGGATTTGTGAACTGAAAACAAAAATATTACATCATTACTTTAAATGTACAACTGCTCCACATGATCAGAATTGAGCGAAATTTGGCAACAAATTTCAATGTAAAAATACAATGATAACAATTCTGTGGCATCTGGTTTTTTTACTTTGGAGAACGTACAATCATGACATCACAGTCGGAATAACCCAAAGTCCTATTCCTCTGCAATTATTGAGCAGAAGCACACAAAACTATGCAGACTTTTACTTGGTGACCTCACGAACAATTCCAATTGGAGCTAGTTTTTAAACGGGAAACTGAAGTATTGGTATTACCAGTTATGTCGCTGGATCTGAATGGTTCACAGATAATACCTCCGGTGTGTCACTCAGTTGAGCTTGTTAAACTGGAGTGTCATAATTGGTATATATAAAAAGCTCCATTGTGCTACACACTAAGCTACTATTTTATAAGTTGTGACATTATAATTATTGTTCTGGCTCAAAAATGCACAACAATTTTCCACAACACCAACAAGAAAGTTGCAAAGATTGACACTAGATATCTCAAGTGTAAAAATGGTTGTAGGTAGTCAGTTATTTAAAACTTTTACAATAATAATTTTAAATTATATTTTTAAAATAAATGTTGATGTACATAAAATGGTAAAGTCTGTTGGGCTTTTTACACCCGAGCCTAGTGGCTCATCAGGCTGGTGGTTATCCCCAGTTTCCGTAGCGTGAAGTGACCAGGAGCTCAACTCCTCCTGGATGGGATGCTAGTCCATTGCAGGTTACCGTCCCAGTATTTTTTTTACTGGTACCCATTTACACTGCTGGATGAACAGAGGCACTCTCTCTCTCTGTTTGTTTTTTCTGTATATTACTAAATGCAATGCAGTACTATATATCAGTTCTGCCTCTAAATGCATTGTAATGCATTTGTAATTAAGTATATCATTACCTGTCTGATACAAATAGCTGTTTGATAATTATTTAGAAATCTGCTGTGGTGCAATATGGGTCAAATCTTACTATTGACATTATTAGCCATTGGAATATGTGTGACAGTCTTTATAATTGATAGATAATTTTAAATTGGGCTACCTTAGTGTTCTGGTCTGAACTTTGATGCGACTTTGCCCCAGAAAGTTTAAAGGCATCTGGTCTCCACTGACTATAATGTATTTTCCTTCCCTCAGAGGACTAAGCCCAGACCTGTTCCACTGTGACAGTGCCAATAGGTACAAAGCAAGCTCCCTGGAGACATGGCTGGTTTGGACACATTTATGTGGCCTACACAGAGCCTTGACCTCAGCCCTACTAAACACCTTTGGGATGAACTGAAATGCTGACTGCTTGCCAGGTCACCTTGTCCGACATCACTGTTTGACCTCACTAATGCTCTTGTGGCTGAATGGGCATAAATCCCAAAGCAACACTCTAAATTCGGTGGAAGGCCTTTGAAGTAGAATGGAAGAGTGGATTAGAATTTCTTTGTCAAAGCAAAAATGGAAGGGTATTGCAATGGGTTGTCTTTCTAGTCCAACAATATTAAAGTGTCTGCATACTTTTTGCATAATCGTGTAAACAAAGGTCTTTTTTACATATTGCTATACACCAATCAGCCATTACACCACCTCACTGGCCCGTGATTAAGGTAGCTTTATACACAGCAAACTGCAATGCACTCTGTTCTCACACCTTCCCATCAGTGATTATTTATACTTTCAGCATTTTTTGCTAAGAAAGCTATTCAAATCCAGCTAGAAGCTATGCGATATTGCTGTTCATATTTTGCTATGAAAGCTCTTCTGTGGATGAGACCAGATGCACTAGCCTTTGCTCCCCCTGTGCATCAAATGAGCCCTGGAGCCTTGTTAGGTATTTAGCACTGCATACCAGGAAGACCGCACAAGACCTATCATTTTGGAAATGAATAGATTATTTAGCCATTGCACTGTGAAAGTTACTCAAAGCCTTATACATGCTCATTTTTTCTGCTTCCAATACATCAACCTTGAGAACTGACAGTTCACTTTCGGACAAATATAGCCCACTTCCTGGCAGGTTCTACTGTACTAACTTAAGCAATTGTTTAATGAAGCGAAGTATGATATAAATAATTATTTGGTTAAAAGCCAAGGCTGAAGACATCCTCAGAATCCAAATAATTCTCTATATCATTTAAAATACTACAATTAAGACCACCTGTCACATATGGGAGTATTCTTTGGTTTCACTGTCATGCTTATTCCTCAGTGTGCTTCCTATCTGGTGGATCTGCAGGATAGAAAAAAAAGTGACGTATTCGCAAAAAAACAATCTAAATGTCACAGTATACTCAAAAGATAGATTAACAAAGTGTTATTTTTTTTCATTGTGTCCAGTCATGTTTATGGATGTATTTGTATACAAATAGAATAAAGAAATCAGTAGAATTTATCCCGAGCTGGTAGTCACTTGTTGCATTCAAAATTTCTCACACTTACTATACAGCTATATAGAGTATACAGGGACCCCTCACTTTCTGCGGTTAATTGGGAACAAGATACCCAGAGACCAACGAATTCCGCAAAGTAGGATCAACCCCACCTTGACTGACGTACATGTATATGTATATAATATAAATAAATACTTATTCAACTCTGTAGATGCTTATAATAACAATTAAACATTCAAAAATAATACACACACACAGACGCACGAGCACACAGATGTGCACCTCACATAAAAATTTAAGTAGTTTTGATGGGGGGTTTTGGGTTGTTTTTTCTATTTGTTTGTTTTGTGGTTTTTTTGTTTTTTTGCATAATTGGCCTTGTTGTGCAGCATTTTCCTGAACTTTCCCCCCCATTCTTCCTTAGTTTCCTTATTTTTTTAATTCGGTAAATATTTAAAAAAATAAAAATACGCGAAGCACTGAAGCCGTATGAATTGAAGCTCGAAGTAGCGAGGGATCCCGGTATACTGTATAGTGAGTTTACCATTTTGTGGTGGTGTCAATATTTATAGTGAGAACTATATAGTGCACTCAGTGTATCCCAAATTGTATCATGAAAAGAAGTGTACAAGCAATGGACACTAACTAAGTGATACATAACATCATGTATTGTGTTTGGGCTGTTTGGGGGAAAAGCATGACCGAGAGGAAGAGGTGGTGGAGGAGGAGGAGGAGGAGAGAGAGAGAGAGAGAGAGAGAGAGAGAGAGAGAGAGAGAGAGAGAGAGAGAGAGAGAGAAGGGTTAAAATATCCTGTCCAATAATGTAAATAATTTTAATTTCTTCTTGTTTTCCTTTTGGCTGGTCCCTTCAGGGGTCACCACAGCGAATCATCTGTCTCCATTTCACCCTATCATGTGCATCTTCTTCTCTTACACCAACTATCTTCATGTCTTCCTTCACCACATCCATAAATTTTCTCTTTGGTCTTCCTCTAGGCCTGGCAGTTCCATCCTCAGCATCCTACGACCAATATATTCACTATCTCTTCTCCGTACATGTCCAAATCACCTCAATCTAGCCTCTCTGACTTTGTCTCCAAAACCTCTTACATGTACTGTCCCTCTGATGTACTGAATCCTGATCCTATCCATCCTTGTTACTCCCAAAGAGAACCTCAACATTTTCATCTCTGCTACCTCCAGCTCTGCCTCCTGTCTTTTCCTCTGCGCCACTGTTTCTAAACAATACAACATCGCTGGCCTCATCACCATCTTGTACAATTTTCCTTTCATTCTTGCTGATATCTTCCTATCACATATCACACCGGACACTTTTCTCCAGCCATTCCAACCAGCCTGCACACGCTTCTTCACCTCTTTTCCACACTGTCCATTGCTTTGGATTGTTGAGCCAAAGTACTTAAAATCCTCCACCTTCTTTATCTCTGCTCCCTTTAACCTCAGCATTTCTCTTGGGTCCTTGTCGTTCACACACATGTATTCTGTTTTACTGAGGCAAACCTTCATTCCTCTCATTTCCAGGGTATATCTCCACCTCTCTAAATTTTCCTCCACTTGTTCTCTGCTCTCACTACAGATCACAATGTCATCTGCAAACATAATAGTCCATGGAGATTCTTGTCTAAACTCATCTGTCAGCCTGTCCATCACCATAGCAAACAAGAAGTGGCTCAGAGCTGACCCTTGATGCATTTCCACCCTCACCTTGAACTCTTGTGTCATGCCGACAGCACACCTTACCACTGTCTTACATCTTTCATACATGTCCTGCACCACTCTAACATACTTCTCTGCCACTCCAGACTTTCTCATGCAATACCACAGTTCCTCTCTCTGCACCCTATCATATGTTTTCTCCAGATCCACAAAGGCACAATGCACCTCCCTCTGACCTTCTCTGTAATTCTTCATTAACATCCTCAAAGCAAACACTGCATCTGTGATGCTCTTTCTTGGCATGAATCCGAACTGTTGTTGACAGATGCGTACCTCGGCCCTTTGTCTAGCTTCCACTATTCTTTCCCATAACTTCATCTTATGGCTCATCAACTTTATTCCTCTGTAGTTGCAATTACGTCTCCTTTGTTCTTAAAAACGTGCACCAGCACAATTCTCCTCCATTCCTCCGTCGTCCACTCACTCTAAATCCTTGTTAAATGTTGTGTCAGAAAATCTACTGCTACCTCTCCTAGACACTTCCATACCTCCACCGGTATGTCATCAGGATCTTTCCACTCTTCATCCTCTTCAATGCCCTCCTCACGTCACCCTGACTAATCTTTGCTACTTCCCGGTCCTCAATGGTCACCTCTTCTACTCTTTTTTCTCTCTCATTTTCCTCATTCATCAGCTCTTCAAAGTACTCTTTCCATCTTCCCAGCACACTTCTGTCATCAGTCAATTGATTTCTCTCTCTGTCCTTAATCACTCTAACTTGCTGCACGTCCTTCCCATCTCTATTTCTCTGCTGTGCCAACCTGTATAAATCATTTTCTCCCTCCTTACTGTCCAACCTAGCATACAATTTATCATACGCCCTCTGTTTGGCCTTTGACACTGTTACCTTCGCTTTACGCTGTCTATCTCTCTACTCTTGTTTACTCTCTTCAGTTCTCTCAATGTCCCACTTCTTCTTAACTAACCTCTTCTGTTGTACACTCTCCTGCACTTCCTCATTCCACCACCAAGTCTCCTTATCTACTTTCCTTCCAGATGACACACCAAGTACTCTCCTACCTGTCTCCCTGATCACATTTGCTGTAGTTGTCCAGTCATCCGGAAGCACAGGAAGACAGCACGGCACTCTTCCATTTTCAGCTTCCACCACTTTGTCTTCTGCTCTGCCTTTGCCTTTTTCATCTTCCTCATCATCAGCGTCATCCTGGACACCACCATCCTATGCTGTCTGGCAACACTCTCACCCACTACTACTTTGCAGTCACTGACTTCCATCAAATTACATCGTCTACACAAAATGTAGTCTACCTGTGTGCTCTTACCTCTGCTTTTAACTTTACATATTTAAAAAGCATTCAAACCAACGTGTATAAAACATTACAAAGAGACAGCCAAGTACAAAGTAAAGTTGAAATAATTATTAAAGCAATGTTAAAAAAAAAAAAAACACACATTCGAGTAAGATATAAAACATCATCGATTTCATTCATTTTCTGAACCTAAATTCTAACTAGGGTTGTGGGGAGACTGGCGCTCATCTCAGCCAACTTTGGGTGAGGGCAGAGTACACCGTGGACAGGTTGCCTAGCCATCGCAGGGCAGAAACACGCTGACAGTTTTGCAGCCTACTCTTGATGAAAATCAGCAATGGTTCTTTTACAGCCTCTCACCATAGACCATGAGAGACATGGTCAGCCTTTGATAACCCAGTTAGCTGTACTGGGGAGATGTAAAATATGTCTTAGTATAATACATTAAAGTTACAATGTAGTGAAAAAAATTATCCAAAGCTTTACATTTTAATTCAATAGAGGGTGCCTGAGCAGAGCCCCATCGGCAACTTTCAAAGTTGTCCCATGTTTGTACATGAATTGACGCTCAAGCAGACTTGAGAAAATCCACACAATTTAACTCAAGTGGACAGACAAGCTTTCACTATGCAAAATAGCAGCAAAAATTAATGGAAACACAGAACACGAACCCAGTAAACAGATAATAACATACAAATGAATGTAGAAATCACCTAGTAAAAGGCAGTGAAAAGATAACTCAGCATTAACCTTACCTGCTTTTACTCCAGACTTTAGTCAGGAAATGTAGGGGAGATTTATTCATTCATTTTACTTCAGGGCAAAAGTTGAATATTCCAGGGACATCCATCAATAGATATATCCATCATGAGATCCACTTTTAGATAGTGCCTGAATCCATACATTAAAAGGCAGCAGCAAACCATCAGCTGTCATTGGTGCAGAAGACTAGTGTCCACAAACATTTTTACACTGCTGTACTCACTAAAAATTCTTCCACAACTATAATCTGGGAAGGTTTTTCCACAGCTTCAAATTGACTACTCCATCATTGGTTGTAGTTTTATTATTCTATCAAAATATTTTCAAAGTATTACTGCACATGTCAGTCTTGAGGTAATCATTCAACCTCTCTACAAATGATGCAATAATTTGATTATCTAATGGTAACGACGCAATACCAATTATCATTTGATGGCTTTCTTAAAAATATTTTGAATTGATAATAAAGATTGTTATTCATCCCCAGTGCAGCTAACTGGGTTATCAATGGCCATGTCTCTCACTGTCTATGGTGAGAGGCATATAAAAGAACCATTGCTGACTTTCATCAAAAGTAGGCTGCATAGTGTCAGCGTATTATTGCCTTGTGATGGCCTGGAGAGCTGTCCAGGGTGTACTCTGCCCTTGCCCACAGTTGGCTGAGATGGGCACCAGCCTCCCCGCAACCCTAATTAGGATTAAGCGACTCAGAAAACGAATGAATGTAGGATTGCTATTCATGTTACCTTTTATCGATTACAATAGTTTTTAATGTTTTGGCTGATCAGTGTAGAGTTTTATTTGTCATATACTGCACTGTATATGTTTTACATTTACATTCAAGAAGAAAACAAGAAGATTTAATCATATAATAGCCTCTTCATATGTATACAATTCCTATATCTTTTATTCCATCCTTATACATTGCTTTTTATTATCCAATACTTTTCCCCTCCTTGTTTTATCTTAATTTTTCTTGACTTTTTTTCTCCCATGGGAGCTGATGATGTAGCAGAAAAGGCCATATGAGTTTATTCTAAAATTTGAAATAAGTACAGTTATGAAGTTAAAGGTTGCTTCAGCATGTTCATTGGTAAAAGAAAAATGTGCCTTAAAGCTATATATGTACGTGTGGTTATGAGTGGATCACTGAAATACTGGTGGTATATGGAGTTTGTTAATCAAAAAATTGTGTGTGTGTGTGTGTGTGTGTGTGTGTGTGTGTGTGTGTGTGTGTGTGTGTGTGTGTGTGTGTGTGTGTGTGTATTTCAGAGGATTTAGGGACAGGAATGGCTGTATATGCCAGACTTGCAGGGGCTCTGCTGTTGTGTGTAATCCTGGCGCTTAGTGTGGGCATCCTGGTTTACCGCCGTAGCTGTCGTCATTACCACGGAGATATCACAGATTCTTCATCTGCCCTTGCTGCTGCCTTCCATCCTGGCAAACCACCAAGACAAGGTGAGACCTCACTGTCTGATGCTTCATATAAACATCTCTCTCGAATACTCCATCTTGATTTCAGTTAAACCCAGTATAAACTGCTTCTTTTTTAAGCTTTGTCTAAGGCCCTTAATTCTTTTCAGCTGCTCTCTCCCAGTCCCCCTGTCATCTCTGCTGTTTTGGCTCTCTTCAACTTAATCGCTCCTCCATATAAGCACTCTTTCAAATCCTTGCTTCACTTTAAAATCTTTCTTTTCTCAGACAGCTCTTTCCATAACTGCAATATCCTATTACTCCTACTTTGTTCTCAGAGAAATGCTCTTTCTTTATTAGATAACCTTCATGTGCTGCACACATCAGCTCCCCCAGACCTCACTGCTAGTGCCGGAACATTCCGGGGGCCCATCTTCTCCTCCTTGCAGCAGACCACACTTGACTCACACCACAAGATCCCCATGACCAACTCCCCCTTGCTGGATGCTCTGCCCAGTCTCAAGATTAAGGTGTATGACTCATCCACCATGTCATCGCTGGAGCTGCCCACCAGCCTGGGATATATTGATGAAGATATTATGAGCTTGAAAATGATGGGCAGCGGTTCACAAGAGCATCGCTCACATACTCTGCCTGCTGAACCAGGCCACAGCACCAGCGCCACACTAGGCAGCCTCGGTGGGCGCCTAACCATCCCCAACACAGGCAATGCAATGTCACTTTAAACTCTCAGATTTTATAATTATAGCTGTTTCAAGTTCCCACCCAAATAAAATTGTCTTTGTTGACACTGCCTATGTTTCAGGTGTAAGCTTATTGGTGCCACCAGGAACCATTCCTCAGGGGAAATTCTATGAAATGTATCTCATCATCAGCAAATGGGAGAAGACTACGTAAGTCAGCCCCACTTTTGTCATCATTTTTGTAGTGATTTCTCATGCTAGCCTTCTTCTCTCACACTCTCACTGCTGTCACAGTGTTGGGCTTCATTTAGCTGTCATTTACACCTTCACTTGTTGCCACAGCCTAATTCACTAAATCATCACAGCTATAGCAAGGCTGTTTCTAACTGTAGAAATACTTTTGCATACGTGACAGCATTTCAAACCACAGGAGGTGAAGGCAAGACTAACAGGACATAAAAACAAAGCTCTGTTATTTTTTTGTTTGAAATTTTGTTCTGATCTACAGCTTTATTTTTTATTTTTTCAAAAGATCTTCCTCCAGCTGCACGCTGACTGTGAAGAGCCTGTCAGTGGTACCGTTTTGTGTGTGCAGCTACTCTCCAGTTTTATTTGTCTTCCACATTTTTATAGAGCACATTTTATTTGAATAACATAGTCCTATATTTGAGTGGCATTCATACACTGTACAGATGCTCCCCGACTTACTTTCATTCGTTTTACTGTTTTTTTTTTAGATTTTACGGGTTTTTTTTTTTTTTTTTTTTTTTTTTATTGTCAAATTTTGAGTTTAGACGTACCTGCGTAGTACGCTGACGTAATGACGCAATGACATAATGACGCTGCGTCCATTGTTTACAAATGACAGACTGAACGTGCCCTTCCTTCTTCCAAGTTCAGTTTTATATATATATATATATATATATATAGCATGTTACCATTGTGTTAAGATGTCGTAAGATGTGATCTTTGTGTTTACACTGTTTTATGGGACTTTTTTAACCCTAAGCAAATATGGTTGGACAGAAGCATAAGCCTACTAGCATGGGTTAAGTCTCATACACAGAGATGAATTAACTATCTGCTCGGATCGGCACAATCTACCATGCATACTCAGTTAAGCAAGAGAGTTGTAAAATGAATGAAATCCAAAAAAGAAAGAGAACTCTCCGCTCTGCTGGTGATTCACATCAGTGCAGGCTGAGAACTAAACGAGTACAGTATTCAACAGCGCCCTTGCTCACTTGAAAGACCAGAATAACCCGCACTTTGTGTCAAGCAAGTAAACTACTTTCAGTGTTGAGCGCCTCACTTATTGTAAGCGTTGATTGGCTGTTTTATACACACACACACACACACACACACACACACACACACACACACACACACACACGCACGCGCACACACACACACACACACACACACACACACACACACACACACACACACACACACACACACACACACACACTTCATGTAAAGTGACTCGGCTCAGCTTCATGTAATGTGACTTGGCTCAGCTTCATGTAAAGTGACCATCTGTCGACCATCGGAACCATTTACAAGCAGAAAGATCGCATCATACAGAATGTTAAAGGTTATATTTGATGCTGTATTTGATAGTTGATGAGTGAATTTAATTAAAATTTATCTATTTGAAATTATTTTGCTTGAATTTAATTTATTTGAAATTAATGTTGACGTTATTTGATATACAGGCGCTCCTCGACTTACTCTTCTTCTTTCTTCTTTTCCTTTCGGTCAACCCCTGATTGCGGTTTTGAGTAATAAACCAGGCTGGGAGTTTTTAAAGGCCTCAGGAATCTTTTGCAGGTGTTTAGAGTTAATTCGTTGATTCAGATGATTAGGTTAATAGCTCGTTTAGACTACCTGAACATGATATGCTAATTTTTTGAGATCGGAATTTTGGGTTTTCATGAGCTGTATGCCAAAATAATCAGTATTCAAACAATAAAAGACCTGAAATATTTCAGTTGGTGTTCAATGAATTGAAAATATATGAAAGTTTAATTTTTATCAGTACATTACAGAAAATAATGAACTTCATCTCAATATGCTGCAGTTATATAGCGGGTTACCCTTGTATTAAGATGTCGTCTCTGTAATCTTTGTGTTTACACTGTTTTGCGGACTTTTGTAACCTTAAGCAAATATGGTTGGTCAATAAGTGTAAGCCTACTAGCATGGGTGCAAGTCTCATACACAGAGATGAATTAACTATCTGCTCAGATCGGCACAATCTACCATGCATACTCAGTTAAGCAAAGAGAGTTGTAAAATGAAAACCCAAATCCACAAATTACAGAACAATTACAGTGCAGATATTTATTATCTTTTAGCAGAATCCTAAGAGTGTATACTTATTTTTATATTAATATTCATTAGGATTTGTACTTTGTATGCATCTCTTGAATAAAGTATACTTACTTATACAAAAGAAAGAACTCTCCGCTTTGCTGGGATTTACATCAGTGCAGGCTGTGTTCTAAACGAGTTCAATGGCACCCTTGTGCACTTGAAAGACCAGAAGTCTGTATAACCCACAGCAAGTACATTACTTTCGCAAGTGCACTACTTTCGGTATTGAGCACCTCACATATTGTAAGCGTTGATTGACTGTTTTAAGCTTCATGTAAAGTGAATCGGTATAAATAAGTGACTTATTTAAAATTAATGTTGATATTATTTGATATATTTGATATTAATTTACAATGTTATGTTTATAATAATTGATTTAGGGGTGTTTTATGAGATACGATAATGGTATTTATTGATGTATAGTACAGTATGAGTGTCATACGGCACACGTCATACGTCACTGTAACAACTTACGTTCATTTTCAACTTACCTTCGGCCTTCCAGATCCAATTAAAAACGTAAGTCGGGGAGCATCTGTATTTGATATTATTTTACAATGTTATGTTTATAATAATTGATCTAAGGGTGTTTTATGAGATATGGTAATGGTATTTATGGATGTATAGTACAGTATGAACATCATACGACACTGGAACATACAGTAACAATTTACATTCATTTTCAACTTATCTTCGGCCGTCCGGAACCAAACAAAAACGTACGTCGGGAAGCGTCTGTATATACAACCCAACAAACAGGTTATATGTTGATTAATTAGCTCCAGAGTGCTTGAACAACATTAGTTGATTCAACTACACCAAAAGTAAGGTGAATGTTTCTGGCTAGTCAATTCAAGGCAGGTAATTGCTTTTATAAATTCACTACATATATGCTAGCAAAGAAAAACCTCACTGAAACAAACTTTTTATGGTTTATTTATACATTTATACAGTCGGCCCACTTTTTACGAAATCCCCAGAATACGAAAACTCGAGTATATGAAAAACATTTTCCTAAATTTTTTTCCTCTGCATACGAAACAAGTTCTCATTACGAAAAGCACCAAATGCGCCATTCAAACATTAAAACTCGCCATTCAAATATTAAAACGCGCCATTCAAACATTCAAACAATAGATGGAAAAGCAAAAAAAAAATGTGAGCTGTAATGTTGGATGCACTTTGATCCATACTGTGAGTGAGAGAGAGTAAGGTAAAGCGATGTCTGCACATCCACCTAAATTAATCTTGATGTTCCATTGACTACATGTCCCGCCCCTCTGGCCTCCCATTGGCTAGGAGGGATGAAGCAGCTCCTTCCCATTGGCTATCTCCCAACATCCCGCCCCACTGGCTTCCCATTGGCTAGGAGGGATGACACTGTCATTCCAACTCTTCATGTTTTTGTAAACTTTGTTCATGTTTGTTTGTGTGTCATTCCAACTGTATTTTATGGCTCAGGCTTTTAACCTTGCATAAACATTTGTAAGATTATAACTCTGCTAAGAAGACATGGTCAACACACACACACACACACACACACACACACACACAGGCACACACAAGCTTGTGATTCCCAGTGAAAGTGATTTCCGGTGCCATGGTCAACACGAAGTGAGTACCTTAAAACGTATGCTTTTATAATTTTTAAAGTTATTTAAAATTTATAAATTTAAAGTTAGCATTGGGGCCTTGGAACGAATCACGCGTTTTACATGTAAAATGCGCCTCCATTTACGAAAAATCCAGGGAACGAAAAAGGCTCTGGAACGGATTAATTTCGTAAGGGGAGGTACCATTGTATTTATTCACTCATCCATTCATTTTCCGAACTATTTCATCCTAATTAGGGTCGCAGGGAACCTGGCACCCATCTTAGCTGACTCTGGGTGAGTGCTCACCAGGCAGTTGCAGGGCAGAAACATGCTGACCACAAACAGTGAGAGACATGGCTGGCCTTTGATAATAAAGTTAGCTGCACTGGAGTACAGCAGTGAAAACCTGTTGATAGTGGGGCTTGAACCCCTGAACTTTGGATCAGTAATACAGTACCAAGCTAATAATAACTGTCTACCGGCGTCTATTAAATAATTTTAGTATTTACCAAGTGCTTAAAGAAAAGATAAATAAAATATGTTTTTTGTAGTTTGTTCTTGGATATTTTAACCCATTATTTTGCCCTATTGAACTGTCTGTCTTCCTTTCGGCTTTTTCCCTTTTACTGGGGAGTCGCCACAGCGAATCATCTGATTCGCACGTTTGATTTGGCAGAGGTTTTTACGTCGGATGCCCTTCCTGTCACAACCCTTTTAGCAAGGGACAGAAACACGTTGACGACTTTGCAGCCTACTCTTTACGAAAGTCAGCAATGGTTCTTTTACATGCCTCTCACCATAGGCAGTGAGAGACATGGCCCGCCTTTGATAACCCAGTTAGCTGCACTGGGGGGGACAGTGACAACTTTGTGGAGAGTGGGACTCGAACCCCCAACCTTTGGATCAGCGATCCAGCGCCCTATACCGCTAGACCACCACTGCCCCATTTTGCCCTATTGAACTATTTACCTATATTTACCTCAAATTTGTGAAGCAGTTATAGATCATCAGTGAAACAACATTTATTGCTTTCCAAATTTACATTTTCAGCACTTCAATGGACATGTTGGTTCAGGCAACAGAGGGGACAAGGAAGTGATGGGCAGGTTTGGTATCCAGAACAGGATCACAGAAGGACAGATGTTGATAGATTTTGCAAAAAGGATGGAAATGGCTGTGGTGAATACTTTCTTCCAGAAAAGACAGGAGCATAGGGTGACTTATAAAAGCAGAGGTATGAGCACACAGGTAGACTACATGTTGTGTAGGCGATGTAATTTGAAGTCAGTGGCCGCGAAGTAGTAGTGAGAGTGTTGCCAAACAGCACAGGTGGTGTGCCGGATGATGTTGATGGTGAGGAATGTGAAGAAGGCAAAGGCAGAACAGAAGACAAAGTGGTGGAAGCTGAAAAAAGGTAGAGTGTCGTGCTGTTTTCAAGGAGAAGAAACAGGCTTTGGATGGCCAGGAAGTGCTTACAGATGAATAGACTACCACAGCCAATGTGATCAGGGAGACAGATAGGAGAGTATTTGGTGTGTCCATTGGAAGGAAAGTAGATAAGGAGACTTGGTAGTGGAATGAGGAAGTGCAGGAGTGCGTACAAAGGAAGAGATTAGCTAACAAGAAGTGGAACATTGAGAGGACTGAAGAGAGTAAACAGGAGTACAGGGAGACGCAGCGTAAAGGTGAAGGTAGCGGTATCAAAGGCCAAACAGAGGGCGTTTGATGACTTGTATGCTAGGTTGGATGGTAAGGAAGGAGAAAACGATTTATACAAGTTGGCACAGCAGAGAAATAGAGTTGGGAAGGATGTGCAGCAAATTAGAGTGATAGGGGACAGAGAGGGAAATGTATTGACTGATGATAGAAGTGTGCCGGAAGATGGAAAGAGTACTTTTAAGAGCTGATCTTCTTTTTTTCCTTTCGACTTTTCCCTTTTTTTCTCAGGGGTTGCCACAGTGTATCATCTGATTCACATGTTTGAAGAGCTGATGAATGAGGAAAATGAGAGAGAAAAAAGAGTAGAAGAGGTGATCATTGAGAACCAGGAAGTAGCAAAGATTAGTAAGGGTGAAGTGAGGAGGGCATTGAAGAGGATGAAGAGTGGAAAGGTAGTTGGTCCTGAAGACATACCCATGGAGGTATGGCAGTGTCTCTGAGAGGTAACAGTAGACTTTCTGACAAGAACATTCAACAAGGTCTTAGAGAGTGAGAGGATGCCGGCGGAATGGAGGAGAATTGTACTGGTTCCCATTTTTAAGAACAAGGGAGACATGCAGAGTTGTGGCAGCTACAGCGGGATAAATTTGATGAGCCATACAATGAAGTTATGGGAAAGAGCACCACAGATGCAGTGTTTGCTTTGAGGATGTTCATAGAGAAGTACAGAGGAGGTCAGAGGGAGCTGCATTGTGCCTTTGTGGATCTGGAGAAAGCCTATGACAGGGTGCCGAGAGAGGAACTGTGGTATTGCATGAGGAAGTCTGGAGTGGCAGAGAAGTATGTTAGAGTGGTGCAGGATATGTATGAGAGATGCAAGACAGTGGTGAGGTGTGCTGTCGGTGTGACAGAAGAGTTCAAGGTGGAGGTAGGACTGCATCAAGGGTCAGCTCTGAGCCCCTTCTTGTTTGCTATGGTGATGGACAGGCTGACAGACGAAATTAGACAAGAATCTCCATGGACCATGATGTTTGCAGATGACATTGTGATATGTAATGAGAGCAGAGGACAAGTGCAGGAAAATCTAGAGAGGTGGAGGTATGCACTGGAAAGGAGAGGAATGAAGGTTAGCCTCAGTAAGACAGAATACATGTGTGTGAACGAGAAGGACCCAAGAGGAACAGTGAGGTTACAGGGAGCAGAGATAAAGAAGGTGGAGGATTTTAAGTACTTACACTCAAGAACCCGGAGAAATGGAGAGCGTGGAAAAGAGGTAAAGAAATGTGTGCAGCCAGGTTGGCATGGTTGGAGAAAAGTGTCCGGTGTGATGTGTGATAGGAAGGTATCGGCAAGAATGAAAGGAAAAGTCTACAAGACGGTGATGAGGCTAGCGATGCTGTATGGTTTAGAAACATTGGCACTGAGTAAAAGATAGGAGGCAGAGCTGGAGGTAGCAGAGATGAAAATTGTTGAGGTTCTGTTTGGGAGTAACGAGGATGGATAGGGTCAGGATTGAGTACATCAGAGGGACAGTACATGTAAGAGGTTTTGGAGACAAAGTCAGAGAGGCTAGATTGAGATAGTCTGGACTTGTACAGAGGAGGGATAGTGAATATATTGATCGTAGGATGCTGAGGTTGGAACTACCAGGCAGAAGGCCTAGAGGAAGACCAAACAGGAGATTTATGGATGTGGTGAAGGAGGACTTGAAGGTAGTTGGCATAAGAGAAGAATATGCAGAGGATAAGGCGCAATAGAGGCAGATGGTTTGCTGTGGCAACCCCTGAAGGGAACAGCCGAAAGGAGAAGAAAAAGAAGACGAAGAAGCACTAATCCTCAGCACCTGTTTCTATGGAAAACATTCCATGGTTTCCAAGCATTTTTACTGAAATACAACTATCTAAGAGTGGATGTGGGTAGACAGAAACCTGGACAGGAGAAGATTGTAAAAATGTTTGATCTGTTTTTTGGATTTTTTTTTTGTTCAATTCTTAAACTGTCACATTTTGGTGAACCTGTGCCCTGTATACCATTGGATTCCTGTTCTTCTCTGACAAGCAATATAATCCAGTGTGGTCTTCTTATGTTGTATCTCATCTGTTTTAAGGTTTGGTATGTTGTGCATTCTGAGATGCTTTTCTGTTCACCACAGTTGTAATGAGTAGTTATTTATGTTATCACATCCTTCCTGTTTTTTTGCCCTGTTTAGAAATATTTATTTTGTTTTTATTAGACAATTGTTGTTGCATGGATTTTGACATTATTTCATGAAAAACAGTCTTGAAAAGCTTGAAAAGCTTGAAAAGCTTACTTTCTGTTTGTGTTCTGTCAGGTTGCCATCAGAGGGTGGTCAGACAGTCCTGAGTCCAGTAGTGAGCTGTGGGCCTTCAGCCATGCTGCTTAGCCGTCCAGTCATCCTCACCTTGCCTCACTGTGCCTACCTCGAGAATCCCAACTGGAGTCTCACTCTCAAAACTCAGAGTAATCAAGGTGTCTGGGAGGCAAGTATTAAACTAGTGATTAAAGAAAATCATCATCTTAAACAGACCATATTAAAGCAAAGTTTCATAAGTAATTTCCATTTAAAACTCCTTGTACTAGGAGGTGCTAACTATAGGAGAGGAAAGTTTGTCCACACCATGTTACATGCAGCTGGAGGAGCAAAGCTGTCACATTCTGGTAGAGCATTTAGGCACCTATGGTCTGGTGGGACAGTCAGTTCCTCCTCAGCCTGCTTGTAAGAGGCTGCAGCTTGCTCTGTTTGCTCCACGAGCTCCATGTCTCTCTCTGGATTACAGTCTGAGGGTCTACTGCATACAAGATACACCATATGCCCTAAAGGTGAACTACTTCCTTACCTTATATTCAGTATTTTTTTTCTAGATCTACCTTCTCCTCTTTCTCCCAGCTTCCTCTTTTGAGCTCTGATTTTTATGATGTGCAGGAAGTGTTGGAATTAGAGCGATCACTTGGCGGGGTATTACTGGAGAATCCAAAGTCACTCCTCTTTAAGGACAGTTACAATAACCTGCGACTGTCAATCCATGACATCCCACACTCACATTGGAGAAGCAAACTTCTTGCAAAGTATCAGGTGAGTTATTCAGCTGTTGTCGCAGACACACTAGTAGAGTGCAGTATAGAATGGCAAAGTGTAAATTGTTGCCTATTGTTTTTTGTTTTTTGTTTTTTTTTTTACAAGTTTTTAAATTCTTTTGCTTATTTGTCATCATACTTATTCTGTCTACAATTGTTTATTGAGATATCTGGAATTTTTGCCTTTGCTCTTCTTATAATTTGCACAATCTGCAGTAATAATCTGTGCAACTATTCAGGCAGAAAAAAAATCTGAAGCACAAAATCTGTGCGCACAGTTGCTTTATTTCTGAATATAATTGTTGTATGGTAAAATCATGCATGGGTCAACATTCAAAAAATAAGATTGATATTATATTTGAAAGGAGAGATCATTCTGAATCCGACACAAAAAACCCCAGATTCCAATTAACTTTATTAGCTTTTGAGATACACGAGTTTGAGTTTGCACACAAGTGGTGACCCAGTTTTGAGAAAATTGCAGTCAAAGTTTTGCATAAATTGAAATACGATTTTTTTTTTACATCTTGCCAAGCATAAACTTGCACTATTATCCCAAAAAATATTTTGGGAAGTTCCTCAGTTGCTTGCTACACTTAGTTACTACTTGATAATCATTCCGTTTGCAGGTACAGTACATGAAAAGGGAATAGACAACTTTGCATCTGGTTTTCTTGCATTTGCACTAAATCAGGCTGCCTCCTCGGCTCCACAGAGATCTGCTCTAAAAAATACTGTGGACGACATATCACAACCTACAGCCTCGTCAGCTGAAAACACACAGAACAGATCTTATAATTGTGATTAATGAAAAAAATACAGACTTATTTTCTTCTAGTAGAAACACACCCATGAAATTGTACACACACACACACACACACACACACACACACACATTGAGAGTGATTTTATGTACAGCCACAGTCACACCTGGTTCGATGTGTTTATGATCAGCAACATTTTCCACTGGTACAGGCTGATCCTTTTGTTCATCACTGCTAAAATCTTCATTTTATGATTATCATCACCAAAAATATACTTTCACTACCTCAGTAAATTCTGCTGAGGTGAAATCTGCTTTCATAGAAATCTCCCTTTTCTGAGCAACTTTTAAATCACTGCTCAGCCTTGTGTGCCCCGACGCAGCCTTTATTTTTTTGGTGTATGGAAAGCACGCTTACAGTCTCTTGCTTTCAGCAGTAATGAAGCCTTGTAGAAAAAACTCAGAGCAATAAAAAAATCTACAGTTCATCAGAAGAAGTATGATCCTTTCCGAAATAAGTCAAACTAAAGATCAGACCAGCAGTAGAAGATGCGAGGGGTTTTGATCATGTTTGTCATGGATAAGTCACCCTGAGCACAGTGATTTTAAAATAAATTGCTACTGAAATTGCTATACCTAAATACGGACAAGAAGTGTAGTAATGTGTAAGAGTAGGGCTTACTCTTAAGAGCTTGTTTACAACCCAAACATTGCGTTCTTCCGCCTTTGACGGATCTTTTAGGGAATGAAATGAAGCTCGAAAGATGGGGAAAGTGACTCCGGTTGTTTCTTACAGTTTCCCACAAAATTCCAATGGGAAAATATTTCAATAAAAATACTTGTACTTTATACGTTTCATTTATTAATAATACATCATAATTTAGAAGAAAAAGAGTTGTATAATCCAAATATTTAAAAAAATATATAAAATTTGATATTTTTAGCCTCTGTCACCTTACGAGCGTACAGCACAAAACTATCGCTATTTTCCCATGCAGCCTCACAATTCCTCATAATTGCATTTTATATTTTACTATTGTCAACAGAAATGATTACCAAATTTGGTGGATGGGTTCACCTGAGGAAGCTCTCAGTTGGAATTGTATATACAGATGCCCTTGGTCTTGTTTGTCATAGAAATGTGTGTGTGTATATATATATATATATATATATATATATATATATATATATATATATATATATATATATATATATATATATATATATATATATATACAGTGGTATGAAAAAGGATCTGAACCTTTTGGAATTTCTTACATTTCTGCATAAAATCACCATCAAATGTGATCTGATCTTTGTCAAAATCACACAGATGAAAAAACAGTGTCTGCTTTAACTAAAACCACCCAAACATTTATAGGTTTTCATATTTTAATGAAGATAGCATGCAAACAATGACAGACGGGGAAGGAATAAATAACTGAACCCTCTGCCTAAGGAGACTTAAAGAGCAATTGAAACCAATTTTTACCAAACAATTTAAGTCAGGTGTGTGCCCAATCACTGATGAGTGGCTTAAAGCTGCCCTGCCCACTATAAAATACACACCTGGTAAGAATTGTCTTGATGAGAAGCATTGTCTGATGTGCACCATGGCTCGCTCAAAAGAGCTGTCTGAAGACCTGCGATCAAGAATTGTTGATTTGTATAAAACTTGGAAAGGATACAAAACCATCTCTAAAAGTCTGGATGTTCATCAATTGACAGTCAGAGAAGTTGTCTACAAATGGAGAGAGTTTGGCACTGTTGCTTCTCTCCCAAGGAGTGGCCGTCCGCCAAAGATGACGCCAAGAGTTCAGCGCAGAATATTCAGAGAGGTAAAAAAAACCTAGAGTGTCTGCTAAACACTTACAGAAATCACTGGCAGAGTCCAATATCGCTGTGCACACATCAACTATATGTAAAACAATGGCCAAGAATGGTGTTCATGGGGGGACTCCAAGGAGGAAGCCACTGCTGTCTAAAAAAAAACATTGTTGCTTGTTTAATGTTCGCAAACAGGCACTTGGACACTCCACAGAAGTTTTGGCAAAATATTTTGTGGACTGATGAAACCAAAATTGAATTGTTTGGGAGGAACACACAACATCATGTGTGGCGGAAACATGGAACAGCTCACGAACATCAACACCTCATCCCTACTGTGAAGCATGGTGGAGGGTGCATCATGGTTTGGTGCTGTTTTGCTGCCTCGGGGCCTGGACAACTTGCAATCATTAATGGAAAAATGAATTCAAAAGTTTATCAGGATGTTTTGCAGGAAAACCTGAGGCCATCTGTCAGACAGTTGAAGCTAAAAAGAGGATGGATGCTGCAACAAGACAATGATCCAAAACACAGAAGTAAATCAACTTCAGAATGGTTTCAGAAGAACAAAATACACGTTCTGGAGTGGCCAAGTCAAAGTCCAGACTTGAACCCCATTGAGATGCTGTGGCATGACCTCAAGACAGCGATTCATGCCAGACATCCCAGGAATCTGACTGAACTACAGCAGTTTTGTAAATAAGAATGTGCCAAGATTAGTCCTGATCGATGTGCCAGACTGATCTGCAGCTACAGGAAGCATCTGGTTGAAGTTATTGCTGCCAAAGGGGGGGCACAAAATATTAAATGTGATGGTTCAGTTACTTATTCCTCCCCTTCTGTCATTGTTTGCATGCTATCCTCATTAAAATATGAAAATCTATAAATGTTTGGGTGGTTTTAGTTAAAACAGACACTGTTTTTTCATCTGTGTGATTTTGACAAAGATCAGATCATATTTGATGGTGATTTTATGCAGAAATGTGAGAAATTCCAAAAGGTTCAGATACTTTTTCATACCACTGTATGTGTGTATATATATATATACATACATAGAGAATTTTCTGAGTAGATCCTTCTGTAAGAGAGTGCTCAATAGTTTCAACAGAAGTTTCAATATAAACTCTTTGTCTTGTCCTTTTATTTTTACATATATATATATATATATATAGTGAAGCCTCGGAATCTGAACGTGCTAGAGTTCGAACAATCAGAATCTGAACAAAAAAAAATCCGTAATTTTTTTCGTCCTGGAAACCGAACAAAAACTGGAAGTCGAACTCAAGAAACGCACGAGAAAAACTAGACCGAGAGGGAGGACAAGTGCGCGACTTCCAGAAGTCCGGAAGTTGTTGATACTATGTATCACCCTGATAAAGCTGTCCTGGGGAAGTCTGGAAGTTGTTGATACATTACTATGTACGTAACACCCTCATAAAGCTAAAGCTAACGCTAAAGCACTAAAGCTAAGCTAAAGTGCTAAAGCCAAGCTAAAGCGCTAGCAGTACTGTGAACACCTTTAACGATGAGGTCATGAGCCACTTCCGTAAGGTTTTGAAAAGAAGGCAGAAACAAGCCACGTTAGAAATGTTCTTCAAGAAAAGAAAGGAACATCCTGAAGAAGAGTCATCCATGCAAAGCGGTAGCAAGAAAAAAAAAACACATTTGGCGAGATTTACCTCAAGCTGTTATGCAAGGGAATCCGCTTTCCTCTCTCCCTCTATGTTATGGACGGGGATACGCTTCTCTTCCTCTCCAACATTTACATATGCCAACTGCTCAACACCACAAAGGTTACAATTCTAATATTTACTGTTCTTATGCTTTCACTGCACTGTGTTTTTTATTTTCGTGTGGTATGATTCCTCACAAAAGAGTTGCGTGTTGAAATATGCTTTGGAGAGGGGGGTGGCTGTCACATGTGGGTGGAGTGTTAAACACACACACCTAATTCTATTTAATCACGGGCTATAAAGACTAGCAGCGCTCTTCCCGGTGCTAGAAGATTGTCTCTCCTCCCCGTGATCTCTCTGGCTCTCAGCTACGTGCTCCACCAGTTCCCCCTTTAATTTGATTTCTCTGTTTCTCCGCATCTCTAACAGTGACCACGATTTCCTCGTGCTCTAGTGCCTTCCCTGCAAACAATAAAGTGCACCCGTTTTCATAGATGCTGAAGAATACAAGGCTAATCGGCCCAGAAAAGCCATTTCTCCAGCGGACCTCGTAAATCAAAATTTGCTTGTTGGTTAGGGCAGATTTTTGGTGGGATCAAAGCTCGTATCATGGAAAATTCGTTATAAAAGACACTCGTAAGTCAAGGTACCACTGTACTAGATTTTCTCGTCAACCTATGTGAAGAGCAACCCTGATTATTTTTCATCATCTTCATCATTTTCTGTAACCACTTAATCCTAGTTAGGGTCGCGGGGAGGCTGGCACCCATACATATATTTATATATCTTACACATACACCTCAGTATTTTTTGTAAAAACACAAGTGTTCATGTGTGTTCATATCAACAATAGTATTTCTGTGTCAACTTTAATTTTTACATAACTCCAATCTTGCTGTATGGATTATATGAATTAAAGGAGATCCCATTCTACCACATCTGGAATGGGAGTCAGCGGCCACTGCACTGCACTTTTAGCCTGGAGAGAGGCAGCCTGGCTGTATCCTTGCTCAGCTGTAAGATCTGTGTGAGACAGGTGGAAGGGGAGGGACAGATATTTCAGCTCCACACAGACATCCAGGAGGTACAGATGCTGTGAAAATGGTTTGATTGCAGCACAAATACAATTGTTCCTCAACTGAATTGCCCCAATCTACTCATTTGGATTAGCCATTTATCTGTGTGCTTGTTTCTGCTTGTCTTAGACACTGCCCCCTCATTCACCTCTGCCTGCAGCAGGAACTAGCCTACCGTCATCTCAGCTGGGTCCTTATGCCTTTCGCCTGCCAGCTTCCATCCGCCAAAAGATCTGTGGCAGTCTTGATGCCCCCAGTGCCCGTGGCTGTGATTGGAGATTGCTTGCACACAGCCTGGGCTTTGACAGGTGAGTGCATAAGTATGAATAGGTATGTACGTGTGCGTGCACCTGTGAAAACCAAATGTTCCCACAAGATTTAATCATTTTCTCTCTCAAAAGAAAAAAATAATGTTTTTCTTTAAATGACATTAAAGGAAATTAGCCAGGTTAAGGTTTAAGACAGAGGGCAGTGGTGGCCTGCTGATAAGGTGCTGGATTACTGATCCTAAGGTTGGGGCTTGAAGCCCCACACTCAATGGGTTGTCATTGTCCCCCCAGTCCAGCTAGCTGGGTTATTAAAAGTCCTGCGATGTCTGTCACTGTCTCTGGTGAGAGGTGTGCTTGCTGACTTTCGACAAGAGTAGCTGCATCGCTATCAGCGTGTTTCTGCCTGCGATGGCCTGACGAGCTGTACTTGGTGTACTCTGTCCTCGCCAGGAATTGGCCGGGATGGGCAGCAACCTCCTCAGGACCCTAATTAGGATTAAGCGGTAACAGAAAATGAATAAATGAATGAATGAGTTTGTGACATACTAACATTAAACACATTTCAGTTCATTTGTATAACAATCAAAGCAATATAGCAAATTAGCATTGAATCGCAAACAGGTGCAGAATAACGTGTTTGGCAATTGATAAGTTCGGATAACTTTCCTCTGGCTTTCCAAATGAATTACCACAAATGGAGAAAATTTTTCACATTTTCTTTTTCAAATGTACAGGGATCCCTCACTAGCTACTTCACGCTTCAGTTCATGTGGTTTCAGTGCATCGTGTTCATCGAATTAAAAATTAAGGAAATTAAGGACGAATACGGGAAAAGTTATGGAAAATACCACAGAACAAGGCCAGTTATGCAAAAGAAAAAACCCCAAACAAACAAAACAAAAAAAAACAACAACCCAAAACCTCCCATCAAAACTAATTACATTTTTATGAGAGGTGCGCATCTGTGTGTGCATGCACGTCTGTATGTGTGTGTGTATTTATATTTTAGTTACATCTTATGCATTATTTTTGAATGTTCAATTGTTATTATAAGCATTTATAGTGTTGAATATGTATTTATTGATATTATATACACACATACATGTACGTATACGTCAGTCAGGGGGGTTGTTCCTACTTCACGGAATTCAGTAACTGCGGGAGGGGTTCTCGGTCCCAGTGCCAGTTGACCACGGAAAGTGAGGGATCCCTGTATATATGTATATACAGTAGGCCCTCAATATTCGCGGAGGCTCGGTTCCGGCCTCTCCCGCGAATGAAGATAATCCGCGAGTTTTGTTACCCGGAAGTAAAACCCCATGTATTATATTACATGCACGCATGAGCAACGGAAGTAAAATACAGTCGGCCCCCAATTTACGAAGACCCCTTTGTACGAAATCCCCGGATTACGAAAAACATTTTCCTGAGTTTCCATGAAATAAAGAAATTCAAAATTCAAACACACCAATCAAAATTTCACACGACGCGCCAGTTGCTCTCTCATTGGCTGTCTCTCAACATCCCGCCCCGCTGGCCTCCCAGATAGAGACAGAAGGAAGCTTCACTCTTTAGTTTTTAGTTTTTTAAAGTTGCTTTGATTCAGTAAATGTTTAATAAATGTGGGTGCATTTGAGGTCATCTAGAATTCCGATCCCTCAAGGAATCAAATTAAAGTAGAGTTTGTCAAGCAGGGAATGCGCTTTGAAATCACGTGTTGTGGGCGTGGCCCGCAATGCGCGCACGAGAGAGAGAGAGAATAACTGTTTAGTTTTTAGTTTAGTTTTTTGAGTTGTTTAATTCAGTAAATGTTTAATAAATGTGGGCGCATTTGAGCTTATCTGGCATCCCGATCCCTCAAGGAATCAAATTAAAGTTGAGTTTGTCAAGCAGGGAATGCTCTTTGAATTCCACGTCTTATGGGCGTGGCCCGCAGCCCATGCGCGAGAGAAGGAGAGAGAGAGAGAGAGAGAGAGAGACAGAGAGAGAGACAGGTGTTTGTGTGTGTGTGTGTGTGTGTGTGTGTATGTATGTGTGTGTGTGTGTGTGTGTGTGTGTGTGTGTTAATAAAAAATGTTTAATAATGGTTTAATTAAGAAATATGTTAATAAAATGGTTTAATATGTTAATAAAATGGTTTAATAAATAATTTTCTTTTACTTTTAACACATATTTCATACAAAATTGGTGTACAATACTTTTCTCATTTTTAAAGGGTTTGTTGGGTTTATCCAGTCCAAGGACTGGAGCCTTGGAACGAATTAGGCGTTTAACATGTAAGATGCTATACGATAGTGAATCCCCTCTATACGAAAAGGGCTCTGGAACGGGTTAATTTCGTAAATTGGGGGCCGACTGTACTATGTATTTATTGCATGCACTAAAATATGCTTCATAAACACATTCTATAGACAATCTTACTCATGAATACAGTTTTAATGTAGTAAAATATAGTAATGATAGATATAGATCTCTTCTTGGGGGCAGTGGTGGTCTAGTGGTATAGGGCGCTGGATCGCTGATCCAAAGGTTGGGGGTTCGAGTCCCACTCTCCACAAGGTTGTCACTGCCCCCACCCCCCAGTGCAGGTACCTGAGTTATCAAAGGCAGGCCATGTCTGTCACTGTCTATGGTGAGAGGCATGTAAAAGAGCCATTGCTGACTTTCATAAAGAGTAGGCTGTAAAGTCGTCAGCGTGTTTCTGTCCCTTACTATAAAGGGTTGTGACAGAAAGGGCATCCGATGTTAAAAAAAAAAACCCTCTGCCAAATCAAATGTGCGAATGAGATGATTCGCTGTCGTGACTCCTGAGTAAAAGGGGAAAAGCCGAAAGGAAGACAGACAGACAGACAGATATATATCTTCTTCTTTTCCTTTCGGCTGTTCCCTTCAGGGGTCGCCACAGCGAATCATCTGCCTCCATCTCACCCTATCCTCTGCATCTTCTTCTCTTACACCAACTGCCTTCATGTCCTCCTTCACCACATCCATGAATCGTCTCGTTGGTCTTCCTCGAGGTCTTCTGCCTGGAAGTTCCAACCTCAGCATCCTACGACCAATATACTTACTATCCCTCCTCTGTAAATGTCCAAACCATCTCAATATAGCCTCGCTGACTTTGTCTCCAAAACATCTTACATGTGCTATCCCTCTGATGTGCTTATTCCTGATCCTATCCATCCTTGTTACTCCCAAAGAGAACCTCTGCTCCCTGTAACCTCACCGTTCCTGTTCAGTCCTTGTCAGTCATACACATGTATTCTGTCTTACTGAGGCTAACCTTCATTCCCCTTCTTTCCAGGGCATACCTCGACCTCTCTAGATTTTCCTGCACTTCTTCTCTGCTCTCACTGCAGATCACAATGTCATCTGAAAACATCACAGTCCATGGGGAATCTTGCCTAACCTCGTCTGTCAGCCTGTCTATCACCATAGCAAACAAGAAAGGGCTCAGAGCTGACCCTTGATGCAGTCCTACCTCCACCTTGAACTCTTCTGTCACACCGACAGCACACCTCACCACTGTCTTGCATCTCTCATACATATCCTGCACCACTCTAACATAGTTCTCTGCCACTCCCGACTTCCTCATGCAATACCACAGTTCCTCTCTCGGCACCTTGTCATAGGCTTTCTCCAGATCTACAAAGGAACAATGCAGCTCCCTCTGACCTTCTCTGTACTTCTCTATTAATGTCCTCAAGGCAAACACTGCATCTTTGGTGCTTTTTTGGCATGAAACCAAACTGTTGTTCACAAATGCTGACCTCTGCCCTTAGTCCAGCTTCCACTATTCTTTCCCATTACTTCATTGTATGGCTCATCAACTTTATCCCTCCGTAGTTGCCACAACTCTGCACGTCTCCTCCATTCCTCCGGCATCCTCTCACCCTCAAAGACCTTGTTGAATGTTCTTGACAGGAAATCTACTGCTACCTCTCCTAGACACTTCCATACCTCCACCGGTATGTCATCAGGTCCAACTGCCTTTCCATTCTTCATCCTCTTCAATGCCCTCCTCACTTCACCCTAATAATCTTTGCTACTTCCTGGTCCTCAACGATCACCTCTTCTACTCTTTTTTTCTCTCTCATTTTCCTCATTCATCAGCTCTTCAAAGTACTCTTTCCATCTTCCCAGCACACTTCTGTCATCAGTCAATGCATTTCCCTCTCTGTCCTTAATTACTCTAACTTGCTGCACGTCCTGCCCATCTCTATTTCTCTGCTGTGCCAACCTGTATAAATCATGTTCTCTCTCTTTACTTTCCAACCGAGCATACAAGTCATCATACGCCCTCTGTTTGGCCTTTGACACCGCAACCTTTGCCTCACGTTGTCTCTCCCTGTATTCCTGTTTCCTTTGTACACACTCCTGAACTTCCTCATTCCACCACCAAGTCTCCTTATCTCCTCTCCTTCCAGATGACACATCAAGTATTCTCCTACCTGTCTCCATGATCACATTAGCTGTCCAGTCATCTGGAAGCACTTCCTGACCACCCATAGTCAGTTTCAACTCCTCCTTGAAGACATCACGACACTCTTCTGTTTTCAGCTTCCACCACTTTATCTTCTGCTCTGCAGAAGAAGGGGCCTTCTTCACCTGCCTCACCATCAGCGTCATCCTGCATACTCCCATCCTATGCTGTTTGGCACCACTCTCACCCGCTACTACTTTGCAGTCACTGACTTCCTTCAAATTACATCGCCTGCACAATATGTAGTTTACCTATGTGCTCCTACCTCCACTTTTATAAGTCACCCTATGCTCCTTTCTCTTCTGGAAGAAAGTATTTACCACAGCCATTTCCATCCTTTTTGCAAAATCTACCAACATCTGTCCTTCTGCGTTCCTGTCTTGGATACCAAATCTGCCTATCACTTCCTCGTCCCCTCTGTTTCCTGCACCAACATGTCCATTGAAGTCTGCTCCAATGACCACTCTTTCACCTCTGGGGGTATTCTGCATCATTTCATCTAACTCACTCCAGAATCTCGCCTTCTCTTCTAGCTCACATCCTGCCTGTGGGGCATAAGCACTAACAACATTGAACATCACCCCTTCAATTTCTAACTTGAGACTCATCACGCTGTCTGACACTCTTTTCAATTCTAAAACATTCCTGACAAACTCCTCTTTCAAGATGACTCCTACTCCATTTCTCTTCCCATCCACACCATGATAAAACAGCTTAAACCCTGCTCCTAACCTTTCCACCTGGTCTCCTGAACACACAGTATGTCCACCTTCCTCCTCTGCATCATGTCAGCCAGCTCTCTACCTTTTCCTGTCATAGTTCCAACATACAAAGTCCCTACTTTCGGTCCTAGACTCATGCATTTCCTCTTCTCTCTCTGCTTACGGACACGTCTCCCGCCTCTCCTTCTTCGACGTCTTCGACCAACAGTAGTCCAATTTCCACCAGCACCCTGTTGGTTAACAGCACTGATGGCGGTTATTGTTAACCCAGGCCTCGACCAATCCGGTATGAAATTCTTTGTTGTGACTCGTATATTTGATTTGGCATTTGTTTTACGCCGGATGCCCATCCTGAAGCAACCCTCTGCATTTATCTGGGCTTGGGACTGGCGTGAGGGAGAGACACTTGCTCGTGAGGGACCACGGCTGCATTATGCATGGATATATATGTACAGACACTCCCTGACTTACGTTCATTCGTTTTATGTTTTTTCGATTTTACGTTTTTGTTTTTTTTTCCAAAAAAAAAAGTCAAATTTTGAGTTTAGTACGCTGATGTCATGACGCTGCATTTATTGTTTACAAACTACAGACTGAGTGTATGTATGTATGTATATATATATATATATATATATATATATATATATATATATATATATATATATATATATATATATATATATCAGTTATATAATGTTACCCGTGTTGTTAAGACGTCATCTCTGTGTTTACACTGTTTTGTGTATCCTTTGTGATCTTTGTGTTTACACTGTTTTGCGGACTTTTGTAACCCTAAACAAATATGTTTGATCAGAAGTGTAAGCCTACTGGCATGGGTGCAAGTCTCATCCACAGAGATCTGCTCAGATCAGCACAATCTTTATATTTATTATCTTTTAGCAGAATCCTAAGAGTGTATACTTATTTTTATATTAATATTAATTAGGATTTGTACTTTCTTCTTTGTATGCATCTCTTGAATCAAGTTTACTTACTGACTAACACAAAAGAAAGAACTCTCCGCTTTCCTGGGAGACTAACAGTGCAGGCTGTGTTCTAAACGAGTTTAACGGCACCCTTGTGCACTTGAAAGACCGGAAGTCCATAACCCACAGCAAGTACACTACTTTCGCAAGTACACTACTTTCGGTATTGAGCGCTTCGCATATTGTAAGCGTTGATTGACTGTTTTAAGCTTCATGTAAAGTGACTCGGTATAAATAAGTGACTTATTTGAAATTAGTGTTGATATTATTTGATATAACTTTACAATGTTATGTTTATAATAATTGATTTAGGGGTGTTTTATGAGATACTGTAATGGTATTTATGAATGTATAGTACAGTATGAGCGTCATACATCACAAGTCATACGTCATAGGTCACTGTCACAACTTACGTTCACTTTCAACTTATGTTCGGCCGTCCGGAAGTCTGGGAGCGTGTGTGTGTGTGTGTGTGTGTGTGTGTGTGTGTGTATATATATATATATATATATATATATATATATATATATATATATATATATATATATATATATATATATATATATATATATATATATATATGTATATATATATATATATATGTATATATATATATATATATATGTATATATATATATATATATATATGTATATATATATATATATATATATATATATATATATATATATACATACATACATACATACAGTATGTATGTTTTCATTTTGTATGTATAATATATTACCCAGTTAAGCTCTATGATGCCACTCTCTTCTGAAGAAATAAGACTTTCGCCTGAAGAAACGACAGTTTCCTCTGAAGTGCCTGAAGATAATCAGCTGTACTATTGTAAAGCTGTAGTATTAAAGTCTTTTTCAATTATTATTCCAGTACAATGCCTATGTTTATGATAAATGTTTAGAAGCCACGGAGCAGCTCAGCCACGCCCCCTCAGCCAGAGTTAGTTAGAGAACACAGCTGTTAAAATCAAAGTCCTCCAAAAAGAACATAAAAGAACATGAAATGTAATAAATTGGATAAACAAAACAAATTGATAAGCATGCTACACTACAGTACATAAAATCACACACAAAAATTCTAAAAATTAACTTAGGTACTGTACTGGAATAATGATTGAAAAAGACTTTAATAGTAGAGTGCTTTCAGATGTTTATTTCTCTTCAGGCACTTCAGAGGAAACTGTCATTTCTTCAGGAGAGAGTCTTATTTCTTCAGAAGAGACATCCAACGTCATTAACTTTTCTAGCGCTTAGCCAGAGAAGATGCACAGTGTTTGAGTGTCATCACAGAGCCTAACTGGTAATTAAAACAAACGAAAAAAAAAGGCTTATTGAAAACTTGTGCTCGAATGAGGAAAAAGGGGCGTTACATCATCCCAACCAATCAGCAGGAAGGAGGACAGCCATTGGCTGAATTTGAGTGACGTGTCAGTTGCTCGGCAGTCCGCAAATACTCAAACCGTGAGTGCAAAACCTCAAATAGTCAAAGGCCTATTGTATATGCAAAGAGGCTTGCAAAATTTTGTCTTCTGTATCTTTCCAGAGCAGACTTTTCACTGCACATTGTTTGTAAATCTAGTAAATGGAAGGTTCTATTAAAGTAGACTAAGACAAGTGTTTTTGCATGTATGTGTGTCAGCCTTTTTAAAGTAGAACTTTTATGTGAGCCACTTGCGACACATTATTTTGATAGGCATAATTAAAAATTCAAAAACATTCAAACATCATTTGTGTCATCGAGAATTTTAATGTGTCAAGTGCTTGTGTTCAAAATGATTACCCCGTATTTAAAAACGGATGGAAAAAAAATCAGATTTTTCCTCATGGAAGTGGAGCACTGGTTGATATTCAGGGTGCATCATTTCGCCCTTCGAGCAGTGGAAGGCTAATATCAGTTTGATCTATTGTCTTTTTTTAATATTTTTTTATTCAAAGATGTTTTTCTCTTCTGAAGCAAAAAGGGAGTGCAGGGTGCACTGCATCTTTTTTAGTTTTTCTGTGACTGTGTTTATATATTTTTACTAAAATATATAAACCAGCCTCACAGATAGAATATAAAACATACTTCTATGACTGAAGCCCCCCCCCCCCCCCTTTTATTTTTTGGTGATGTTTTCTATGTGATTGAATATTATTGTACTCCGTCCATGTCGCCTGCACAGGTATCTGAACTACTTTGCCACCAAGCCAAGTCCCACAGGTGTGCTGCTCGACCTGTGGGAAGCCTGTCACCACGGTGATGCCGACCTAGTCTCCCTGGCGACTGCTCTGGAGGAGATGGGCAAGAGTGAGGTCTTAGTTGTCATGACAACAGATGAGGACTGCTGACTGGCTAATCAAAGCCTATAAAAAGTGGGGGGAAATCTCCCACCATGAATAAAGCAATTATTAAAGCCAGTGGATGGGCATAAAGATGTGAACACACACCCGTCATAGCATGTGCACACAGAAGATACAGAGCTTAGAGCCCCTGGCTCAGTGATCTCTCAGTCTTACACACGTGACCGCACTGGAGTACACAATGGACATGAACCAAAAAAAAAAAAAAAATGTGATGTCATTTGAATGAGAACATTTTTCTAATCTTAATGCAGGAAGCAGGTTTATATCTTGGCCTGTCTGTATAAATCACATATACAAGCTCATGATTCAAGGATGCTTTCTGTCCTCTCAGAAGTGAATCATTTTTCATCTAAATACAGGCAAACACATGCACGCACTCAGATGACATGCTGGAAGCCAAGTGTGAGAGTGATTAAGCATCACTTCAGGTCATGATTGAGCTTTTGTTTCTTACCGATTATTCAAGGCTTAAAGTCACCATCCAACAGACTCTGGAGTGAAACACTTTCTCAAGCTGCTCACAAAGAAACACACATATACACAAAGATGTTTTATACATTTACACAGAACAGAGTGTTGATCATAATGCACGCAAACAGCCAAATTACCCAGAAACACACTCGGATACAGCAGTGCTGGAGTAGTTACTCGTTTTTGCCATTTTCATTTACAACATATTGAGAAGAGGCTGTAATGAACCCGACACGATAATCATAAACTCCTGTTTATGATTATTGAAAAGAAACAGGCAGCTTTTGTTGTTGCAAGAAAATAGGAATGTTCCGACTTCACGTTTCATGTTCATTGCAATAAGTACTGCATATCTCCTGATACCTGATACTGATTCAGTCCTGAGATCCTCACAGGAAGCAAGCCAAGTTCTTGCACGCTGCTGTTGCTTATTTATTCCCAATATCATGACATGATCGGAGACATGATCGTGCCATGTTCAAGTCAACGTCAGTGAATTTCATGACAAAACACAGCAGACACTCAGACGTCAAATCAAATCATATGAGAGTTTATTGTTACAGACAAGTATCGGTGCATCTCCAGAGGAAAGCTGTGTATGAACTGGAACGTTCTCTTTTTCTTTATTCTAGTCATTTTGTTTGATTTTAATGAAATTTTCTCTTCAACACATAAAATACAGAAGAGCTATCACACAACAGTTTCCTATCGGGAACGCACTTTTTAATTTACTGTCCATATTAGTGGATTATTGTTTCATTCACTGTTGGTGTATCTGCTGTCATTTATTTAGTAGAATGTCTGCATATTTTGCTTGACTGCTATTACAAAATGCTGCACAAGCAGGAATTGGTTAGAAAGTGCTTTAAGGACTTGAAGTTACACAGCAGACTTTTCTAAATGCTGTGTAATGTGTCATTAGTCATAGGAACTTCCTTTCCAAGCATTGAAACACACATGAAAAATGTGAGCTCTGATTCTGTGATGTTATGTTCGGGTTTAACTTGAGCCATTAATTACTGCTCAGACTGTAAGGTCAGCCAATGGTACGCCTTGTGTTAAGTGTCTTTTGAAAATGGCATGGCCGTTCTTTGGAGTGCATTTTGTCACATTCACTGTCTTCTCTTGAGTGAGCGTCGGAAATGATACTACAGTGCGATACTAACATCCATGGCTGTCATGGGCCCGTTACCATTTGTCCATTTTAATGTTGTATCATTAGCTTATTGTGACCTTAATATTATAAGGTTCAGTCTGGCATTTGGCCGAAAATGAGTTCAGCACATTAGTTGGAACATACCTTCACATTTGGTGCTCTCTCTCTCTCTCTCTCTCTCTCTCTCTCTCTCTCTCTCTCTCTCTCTCTCTCTCTCGCTTTCTGTCTCATGCTCCCATTTTTGTTGCAAGTTTTCCAGTTCAATATTTTAGGGAAAGTTACACGTTTTAATTGGAATGAACTTGGGTTATTTCACAGCTTGTCATAATTACAGATGAATTGTTAATGAGTCATTTTATTTATTGTAATACATTTAAAAGTAATTTGATTAAAACAATTAATGTCCACCTAGTTTACTACAGTAAATGAAGCATAGTGATGCTATGACATTTCTTGTTGCATATATAAGAAGGTAAAAGCATTTAAGTGTCAAAAGCATTAATAAGCTCAAATATTTTTCATACTACTCGTGTGGTATAAAAATCCTTTGTCTTATTCTAGTGTAGTTAAAGGTGTAATATTATGTTAAGCTTCAAAAAAGAAAAAAATGAAAAGCTTTGAACACAGTAGAAAGCTTAGTAAAGCGAGCAGTAAATATTAGTCAACACCAGCCTACCTCCAATAATAAGTTTTTATTTTTCTGCGATATCTCAATGGAAACAGGACTAGATATTAGATAGGCATAGATATAGTACGTAGCTATAATACTTGGATAATAAATGTGGTACCTATTGCTTTTTTAACTACTTGTAGCTGCTTTACATAATAATTTCCCCCCATATTTATTATTATTATTGTATGAATAACTTCACATCAAATGACATCAAATATGAAATATGAGAAAACAACTATTCAGGGGGAAAATATGTTGCTATATATGTTTTAAAACTACTTATTGCATTGCAATCATGTTTATAACTTCATAACCATGATTTTTTTTTTAACTTGGTCAAATATCCCCTTTTTAAATATCTCAGGGTTTTCATAAGTCAAGCACTTTTAAACTCTGCACCCCTCTGAAATGTAGCTGTGGATGTCACTACTTTAGCTTTTGCTAACTAGAATATTACTTCTTTGATATTTGATCTTTAAAAAAGGCCAGATAGAACAATATAGTTCTAAGGTCACAATATAGCTTTTAATTTTTTATGCAATGATTTCTTTGTAAAAGTGTTCAGATGTCCTCCAGATAAAATGCAGTATCTGTCCATCTATCTGGAAAAGCAATTTTTGTGGAGTGTATACACGAGCTGGTGAATGTGCGCTGGTTGAAGGGCCTCATTTTGTAGCAGTTTCGTTTATTTTTTGAATGCAAATTCTATGCAAGTTCAAAATGAGTAAATTTGCAGACCTCCTTATTATTTTCTGCTGAATACGCAACTGTCAGTTTGGGAATTGTCATGCTGTACAATACTGACATGCTGGAACAAGCCTGAAGGACAAAAGATCCTCAAAGGCTCATCAGCAGAAACAAAACAATATAATAAAATGTCTCTGTGAAGTTGGGATTATAACTGATGTACTCTATGCTGCTTTTCTGATCTGGATGGAGGAGATCTTCCATCAGTAAATACGATTTAATATTCTTTCTGGGAGCAACTAAATTAGGACCTCTAACCATAAAAAGGATTGTAGATTGTAATGAAAGCTTCTAAGCACATCGACATGTTTGGGGAACCTCTTCTCACCCGAACACAACCTATGGACATCCTTCAGGTATGAGACGGAACTACATCTGTTTTCATCTTTCTGAGGTCCACCTCTTTCAGAATGTCGGATGCTTTTCACAAACCATGAGTGATTTTGTTCTGATGTCATACCAGAACCCTGAGGTCCTTTTTGTTTATTTGTTGTTGTTTTTTATTTCATTTAAACACTGTAAATGTCTATTGTATATAAATGTTTTGCCTTCGTACTGTAACTAAATATAATTTTTATGCAATAAATTATATTTCTTAGTTTAACAATAAATAATGATGTATTCATTTCTTTGTGGAGTTAGCACAGTTTACATCTGAGATGACTTTCTCCATTGTGAGATTAATAAAGCTGTATCTTATCTTATCTTATCTTAAAAGCATAGGACAGAATGAGAGAACACATATAACTATTGTCAGAAAGTAAAGAAAGGAGGATGAATGGATTAAGTGATTTATTTTTCATTTCGCTAGAATGAAGGGTGCCCAACATCAGAAATGCTCTTCTGGTTGAATGAGAATATTCACACAGTCATGCCACAGATATAGTGGGAAGCCTTTCCAGAAGAGTGGAAGCTACTGAATAGTGACAGCAAAGGTGGCTAAATCTTGAGTGGAGTGATCCAAACACATGGGTCCAAATATTTCACCCGTTCCAAATGTCAAGTTTCAGACTGTAGTGATGATTACCTTAACCCTTATTAAATCAGCGAGGAAATACTGAGAGAAGCAGACTTTTTTGTAGTCTCTTTTAATTTGAGATGAAGAAGAGTGTGGGAGAAGAGCTAATTCATTAATTTATTCATTTTTAAAAACGATTAATATTAATTAGGGTTGAGGGGAGGCTGGCATCCTTCTCAGCTGACTATGGGCAAGGGCGGGGAACATCCTGGACAGCTTGCCAAGGCATCGTAAGGCGAACACACATGCAATCATTTACACTCTCAACAAGGAGCAATTTGGACCAGCCATTTAGCGTACTCTGCATATTTTTGAACCGTGGGAGGAAACTGGAGTACCCAGAGGAAATACATAATACACAAACTCCACATAGAAATGCCCTAGCCTGGGGATCAAACACAGATGTTCTTGCTGTGAGACAGACAGATAAAGGTAAAGTCTGTTGGATTTTTACACCCGAGCCTTGTGGCTCATCAGGCCGGTGCTTATCCCCAGTTTCCATAGCATGAAGCAACCAGGAGTTCAACTCCCCCTGGATGGGATGCTAGTCCAGCGCAGGTTACCTTCCCAGTATATTTTATCGGTACCCATTAAAACTGCTGGGTGAACAGAGGCACACTTGTGGTTGAGACCTTGCCCAGGGATCTTAGCACAGTGAGGGTCTCAGTGGGATTCGAACTCACAACCTCCCGATCATGAGCACAGCACCCTAACCACTACGCCACTGGCCCCACTGTACAGAGGATAGATAGATAGATGGATGGACGGATGGATGGACGGACGGATGGACGGACGGACAGACGGACGGACGGACAAACGGACGAATGGCTAGATAGATACCACTCAGAGTGTGCAAGTGTTATATTATTATCAATGATTTTCATAATTCTTTTCTTATGAACTAGGTGACTGTTTTTTTTCTCTATTAGCAGTGTTGAATAATCCTGTAACAAATTCTCTTCTTTTCCTTTCGGCTGTTCCCTTCAGGGGTCGCCACAGCAAATGATCTGCCTCCATCTCTCCTTATCCTCTGCATCTTCTACTCTTACTCCAACGACCTTCATGTCCGCCTTCACCACATCCATAAATGCAGCCATGAGGCGGGGGGGGCACTAACCAGTGTCTCTCCCCCTTATGCCGGTCCCAAGCCCGGATAAATGCAGAGGGTTGCGACAGTAAGGGCATCCAGCATAAAACTTCTGCCACATTTAAAAATGCAAATGATCAAAACAAAATTCATACCGGATCGGTCGAGGCCCGGGTTAACAACGACCTGTAACAAATCTCCACGACAATTCATTCATTTACTAAACCACTTAATTTCTGTACAGTTGTAGGGAGGCTGGGGTCTATCACAGATAACTCTAGGCAAAGGTGGTGTACTCCTTGATCAGGTCACCAATCCATTGCATGGCCAAGAGTCACACAACCTTTCACATTCACACCTAGTGGCAATTTAGAATAGCCAGTCAGCCTACCGTCCATGTTTCTGGACTGTGAGAGAAAACTGGAGTGTCCTGAAGAAGAAACAATGGGATGAGAAAATGCAAACTCGGGACAGAAACACCCCTTACCGAAACAGAGACCTAACCCCAGAACCTTCTTGCTGAGCGGCAAACCATTGCACCATGGTACCGCTCACAACCACTACATGACCGTAACACTCTGAACCAGTATACAGTACCACTGTACTGCGCCGTATGGCCAGTATTCACTATTCAAAAAACAGACAGACAGAAAGACAGACAATGCAGTCGGATGGGGGGGCACAAGCCAGTGTTCACCCTCACGCCAGTCCCAAGCCCGGATAAATGCAGGGGGTTGCATCAGGAAAGGCATCCGGCGTAATATCAATGCCACATATAACATGCAAGTCAAAAATCAGAATTCCATACCGGATCGGTCGAGGCCCGGGTTAACAACGACTGCCATCACTGCTTTTAAACAACAGGGTGCTGGTCGAAATTGGACTACTGTTGGTCGAAGAAATCAAAAAAGGAGAGGCAGGAGGCGTGCCCGTAGGCAGAGCGAAAAGAGAAAAGGCATGAGTCTAGGACTGAGAGTAGGGACTTTGAATGTTGGAACTATGACAGGAAAAGCTAAAGAGTTGGCTGATATGATGCAGAGGAGGAAGGTGGACATACTGTGTGTTCAGGAGATCAGGTGGAATAGTAGCAAGGCAAGAAGCTTAGGAGCAGGGTTTAAGCTGTTTTATCATGGTGTGGATGGGAAGAGAAATGGACTCGGAGTCATCTTAAAGGAGGGGTTGGTCAGGAATGTTCTAGAAGTGAAAAGAGTGTCAGACAGAGTGATGAGTCTCAAGTTAGAAATTGAAGGTGTGATGTTCAATGTTGTTAGTGCTTATGCCCCACAGGCTGGATGTAAGCTAGAAGAGAAGGAGAGATTCTGGAGTGAGTTAGATGAAATGATGCAGAGTACCCCCAAAGGTGAAAGAGTGGTCATTGGTGCAGACTTCAATGGACATGTTGGTGCAGGCAACAGAGGGGACGAGGAAGTGATGGGCAGGTTTGGTATCCAGGACAGGAACACAGAAAGACAGATGTTGATCGTTTTTCCAAAAAGGATGGAAATGGCTGTGATGAATACTTTCTTCCAGAAGAGACAGGAGCATCAGGTGACTTATAAAAGGGGAGGTAGGAGCACACAGGTAGACAGCATCTTGTGAGGTGATGTAATTTGAAGGAAGTCAGTGACTGCAAAGTAGTAGTGGGTGAGAGTGTTGCCAAACAGCATAGGATGGTGATGTGCAGGATGATGCTGATGGTAAGAAAGGTGAAGAAGGCAAAGGCAGAACAGAAGACAAAGTGGTGGAAGATGAAAAAGGAAGAGGGTCATGTTGTCTTCAAGAAGGAGTTGAAACAGGCTTTGGGTGGTCAGGAAGTGCTTCCAAATGACTGGACAACTACAGCTAATGTGATCAGAGGAGACAGGTAGGAGAGTACTTGGTGTGTCCTCTGGAAGGAAAGGAGATATGGAGACTTGATGGTGGAATGAGGAAATGCAGAAGTGTGTACAAAGGAACAGGTTAGCTAAGAAGAAGTGGGACTTTGAGAGGACCGAAGAGAATAAACAGGAGTAGAAGGAGACACAGCATAACGCGAAGGTAGTGGTGTCAAAGGCCAAACAGAGGGCGTATGATGACTTGTATGCTCGGTTGGAAAGTAAACAGGGAGAAAATGATTTATACATGTTGGCACAGCAGAGAAATAGAGATGGGAAGGACGTACAGCAAGTTAGAGTGATTAAGGACAGAGAGGGAAATGTATTGACTGATGACAGAAGTGTGCTGGGAAGATGGAAAGAGTACTTTGGAGAGCTGATCAATGAAGAAAATGAGAGAAAAAAGAGTAAAAGAGGTGACCATTGAGGACGAGGAAGTAATAAGGATTAGTAATGGGGAAGTGAGGAGGGCATTGAAGAGGATGAAGAGTGGAAAGGCGGTTTGTCCTGATGACATACCTGTGTAGGTATGGAAGTGTCTAGGAGAGGTATCAGTAGATCTTATGACAAGAACATTCAACAAGGTCTTAGAGAGTGAGAGGATGCCGGAGGAATGGAGGAGAAGTGTGCTAGTGCCCATTTTTAAGAGGGGGACATGCAGAGTTGTGGCAACTACAGAGGGATAAAGTGGATGAGCCATAAGATTAAGTTATGGGAAAGAATACTGGAAGCTAGACAAAGGGCAGAGGTCAGCATTTTGGTTTCATGCCAAGAAAGAGCACCACAGATGCGGTGTTTACTTTGAGGATGTTAATAGAGAAGTACAGAGAAGGTCAGAGGGAGCTGCATTGTACCTTTGTGGATCTGGAGAAAGCATATGACTGGGTGCCGAAAGAGGAAGTGTGGTATTGCATGAGGAAGTCTGGAGTGGCAGAGAAGTGTTAGAGTGGTACAGGACATGTATGAGAGACGTAAGACAGTGGTGAGGTGTGCTGTCGGTGTGACAGAAGAGTTCAAGGTGGAGGTGGGACTGCATCAAGGGTCAGCTCTCAGCCCCTTCTTGTTTGCTATGGTGATGGACAGGCTGACAGACGAGGTGAGACAAGATTCCCCATGGACTATGATGTTTGCAGTGTTTGCAGATGAAATTGTGATCTGTAGTGAGAGCAGAGGACAAGTGCAGGAAAATCTTGAGAGGTGGAGGTATGCCCTGGAAAGGAGGGGAATGAAGGTTAGCCTCAGTATGCCAGAATACATGTGTGTGAATGAGAAGGACCCAAGAGGAACGGTGAGGTTAAAGGGAGCAGAGATAAAGAAGGTGGGGGATTTTAAGTACTTAGGCTCAACAATCCAGAGCAATGGAGAGTGTGGAAAAGAGTTGAAGAAGTGTGTGCAGGCAGGTTGGAATGGTTGGAGAAAAATGTCTGGTGTGATGTGTGATAGGAAGGTTTCGGCAAGAATGAAAGGAAAAGTGTACAAGACGGTGTTGAGGTCAGTGATGTTGTATGGTTTAGAAACAGTGGACCTGGGGAAAAGACAGGAGGCAGAGCTAAGATATGCAGAGATGAAAATGTTGAGGTTCTATTTGGGAGTAACGAGGATGGATAGGATCAGGAATGAGTACATCAGAGGGACAGCACATGTTAGAGATTTGGGGAGAAAGTCAGAGAGGCTAGATTTAGATGGTTTAGACATGTACAGAGGAGAGATAGTGAGTATATTGGTAGTAGGATGCTGAGGTTGGAACTACCAGGCAAAAGGCCTAGATAAAGACCAAAGAAGAGATTTATGGATGCAGTGAAGGAGCACATGAAGGTAGTTGGTGTAAGAGAAGAAGATGCAGAGGATAGGGTGAGATGGAGGCAGATGATTCGCTGTGGCGACCCTTAAAGGGACCAACCGAAAGGAAACGAAGAAACAGACAGACAGACCACTCTGGACATCTCACCAGGCTATTGCAGGGTGGAAACACGCTGACAGCTATGCCACCTACTCTTGTCGAAAGTCAGCAATGGTTCTTTTATATGAACCTCACACCATAGACAGTGAGAGACATGGCCAGCCTTTAATAACTCAGTTAGCTGCACTGGGGGGTGGGGGGGGACAGTGATAACTTAGTGGAGAGTAGGACTCGAACCCCCAACCTTAGGATCAGCAATCCAGTGCCCTATACTACTAGGCCACCACTGCCCACAGCTTCTATTCTATATAGAGGATATTTGAAGGCTGAGTGAACCTCATATGAATAAACTTTCCATTGTGATTATTTTTTAACTGTCTTGCCTTCACATTAACAAGGTTTGGAAGAAGGCTTTTTCCGGTCTCAGTCAGATTAAATAGACGATGGGGTGAAAAACCTTCTCTCGTCTCTCCTTACTGGCTCATTACGGAGAAGTAGAGAACTGACTCTCTTCCATTTATCGCTGTGATAAAAGACTTCACAGTGCACCCGAGAGGAACAAGGCAGCGATGGAGCAAGTGGAACTGCAAAGCTTTTCTGAGCCCATATCCAGAGATTACTTCGCGTTTACAAGAGGAACTTTTAATAAGAGAAAAAGACATTTCTTCACCTGTTAAAGTGGTTCCTTTCAGTGGTTCTGCTGTGTATGAACATCTTCATTATCTTCACTGAAGTGTTTAACCGTTGCATACAAGCTGGTAGCACATTCACTCTTTTTATATTCATATAACCTTATACAGTATTATTCTTTTTTTTTAAGTTAGTAGACACCCTGTAAATTTCTCATTTCAAGTGATTTGTTTCTTTTATTCATTTTCTGAACCGCTTAATACGAATTAGGGTTACGGGGAGGCTGGGGCCCACCCCAGCCGACTCCAGGCGAGGGCAGAGTACACCCTGGACAGCTCGCCAGGTCAATACAGGGCAGAAACATCCTGACGGCTATGCAGGTACTTATGTCGAAAATCAGCAATGGTTCTTTAACATGAACCTCACACCATAGACAGTGAGAGACATGACCAGCCTTTGATAACCCAGTTAGCCGCACTGGGGGAAGTAGTTTGTTTCACAGAACACAGTGTTTGATTATTCAAACTTAAATATCCTTCCTCTTAAATTCAAGCAAACCAAAGCAGCATGTTATCAGCTTTCATGTGTCCGTCCTTGGGGTTCTTGTCCCAGCATCAGATCATCAAGAAAAAGAATAGTGCAGGACACTGATTACCTGATTCATACACAGTGCAACTAAATTAGCACTTAATAAATTGTCTCTGTGGGAGTGAGGACCAGAATGAAATTCTGTCTTCCTGCTTCAGACATTAGTTATTCTAATAGGCTGGGGGAGCTGGCATAGAACTGCCTTTACTTTGAGGCTTTACTGCCACCCACTGCATAAGAATGATAATAACATGTTACTAAATTGTTTTGTATCTAGTAAATCCATAGCTATATCACATATGGTGGAATGGATTTGTCGGGGTTAGCAAGTGAGCCTCATAGCAAGAAGGTCCTGGGTTCAAATCAGTTTCTGTATGGAGTTTGCTCTCACTGTGCTTGCATATTGAGCTAAATAAATGAGGCCAGAAGTGGGGCAGTGGTGGTCTAGTGGATAGGCCGCAGGATCGCTGATCCGAAGGTTAGGGGTTTGAGTCACTGTCCCCCCAGTGCAGCTAACTGGGTTATCAAAGGCGGGCCATGTCTCTCACCGTCTATGGTGAGAGGCATGTAAAAGAACCATTGCTGACTTTCGTAAAGAGTAGCTGCAAAGCCATCAGCGTGTTTCTGTCCCTTGCTCAAGGGTTGTGACAGGAAGGGCATCCGACGTAAAAAAACCTATGCCAAATCAAAATGTGCGAATCAGATGATTTGCTGTGGCGACTCCCGAGAAAGGGGAAAAAGCCGAAAGGAAGAAAGAAAGAAACTGAGGCCAGAAGTGATGACACTGTGAAATGGTTTTGCAGTGGTTATCACATCTGTCTCACAGTAAGATCCCACGTTCAAGTCCTGGGCTTGGAGAGGAGTGTGTGAAGTTTGTTCTCCATGTGCTTCCATGGGTTTCCTCCAGGTACTTTGGTTTCCTCTGACAGCCCCAAAGACATCCACATTAGGTTAATTGTCTGCTCCAAATTGTCCCTAAGTATGGTTGTGTATGTAAGTTTGCCCTGCAATGATCAGGCAACTGTTCATGGTGCATTCTGCCTTTGTTTATTGTAAGCTGAGATAAGCTTCAGCTTCCACATGACTGTAGAAGGAGTAAGAAACCTTATAAGATTAAGGAAGGAGTAACTTTTTTCATCAAAGTGAATGAATAATGGATGACATCTTGTACATATTTTGCTTTCTTTGGCCACAACTAAAAATTTGGTTTGGGTTATCTTTCCATTATTGAACTTTCACGGGCTATCCTGAATATAGCACCATGTCCTCACTGTTAACGTTCTTCACGTGGCAACTGGGTGGTAATGTAGTATTATGGATGCTTACAAGATGATGCAGAAAGTATGTGATGAAACATTCCAATACTGTATATAAATACTCAGCAATCACTCAGCCGCCAAACTGCTTAATCCGCGGATCTCAGCCAACACGGGCCGTCCCTGAACAGCTCGCAAGACCATCACAGGGCAGCACATACAACCATTCACACTCACGATTACACCTAGGGTAAATGTGGAACAGTCGATTAGCCCACTGTGCATGTTTCTGGAATGGAGGAAACTGGAGCATGCAAAGAAAACTTGAAAGCACGAGTAGGACATGCAAACTCCACACAAAAATGCCCTAATTGAGCCCGAGATTCGAATCCATGACCTTCTTGCTTTGAGGCACTGTGTCGCCATAATACATAAATAGTTCATAAGAAAAATACGTGAGACATTCATTCAGTTTCTCCTGGAACCAATTAACCATGTTGGGTGAGGTATACCTATATATATATATATATATATATATATATATATATATATATATATATATATATATATATATATATATATATATATATATATATATATATATATATATATAATACACTAGTATATATAATTTTATTATTATTTTTTTTTAAGTTGCTTTACAGCCTTGTCATTGTAGGTAATTTTCCATAAAACCACTAGGTGGCACTGCGGCGTTACTTTTTCAGATTGCGCTTTAAGAATAAATGCACAATAAAAAGAGCTCCAAAACCAACATTATCACACAGACACGTCTATCACAGTATCACATGTCGACTAACGGCTACCTGGAACAATATATTCTAACAGCCTATTTGCTATGGATGTTGTTTACTTTGTTGCTAACCTGTTGTGAAGCTGCTGATCATTTCAAGACAAGTGCAGTGTGAATGCCAGCGCTATGAAAAGACTTTTCTTTTTGTCCAGTTTAAATGCGATCTGTTCCCTCCTCTTTTGGTGTTCATCCCCAGAGTACTTGCAGCACACATTTCCTCCTTTAAACCTATGAGGGGGAAAAGAGGACTGAAGTCGGCACAATGCTGAAGGTGGTGGTGGAGTGCGCGAAAACAATCCCCAAAAAGACCCTGGGCAACCCGGACCCCATTGCTGCAGTCATCTATAAAGGTGAGGTCATACTTGTCATTCTGTAGTCGTCTGTAAAGGTGAGGTCATTAGTTGTCATTGCTGTACCTTCTGTACTGAGAAAGAAAGAAGGAAAGAAGGCAGGAAAGAAGGAAAGAAAGAAAGAAGGAAAGAAAGAAAGAAAGAAAGAAAGGATTATCTATAGCAAAGCTCAATATATATATTTGACAGAATCCAGTTCATCATTTGAAACCGGCTTCATTGTATGTTTTTGTATTATTTCTCCACTGAAATACAATAGTCTTTTTCGTCTAATGTCTCTGAGATAGACCACAGCTGATTTCCTTATAAGGACACAAATGGTGTGTGGCGCTTTGGGGGAAAAATGTCTCCTTGTCCATGTAAATTTATACGCAATGAATGGCAGTGGTTGAGGGGTTCATTTCTGTGCCCTGGCCTACCTTACAGTACAAAATAAGACCTGTTCCTTTGCTTCTGTAACTTGCTTGAACTCTTCCAGGTGAAAAAAAGAAAACCAAAGCTATTACTAGTGAGTTAAATCCTGAGTGGAATGAGGTGAGTGTGAGGAAGATACTCTTACTGTGGATCACCTTTTTCTTAACATTCCTTTTGTTATATGATACAGCCTCTTTTTTTTTTTTTTTTGCCTCCTTTGCATTTTCAGCTTCTTGAGTTTGATTTAAAGGGGTCGCCTTTGGACTCTTCATCATTCATAGATGTGGTGGTTAAGGACTATGAGACCATCGGCCATCACAAGTATGCACTTCAAATTTATTTAAGCATGTCTTATGTATGTTTGTATGTATGTATGTATGTATGTATGTATGTATGTATGTACATTGACCACAATGAGATTGTTTTAAAAAGTATATATTCACAAGGCAATGAAATAGTCAAGTTCAATCCTCATCATGTCTAGGCTTTCAACAAATGATGTCTCTCTGTATTACGTAAAACGTTAAGGGTGATTATTAACACAACTTGTACAATCATCCCTTGTCGCCACACCCAGCTTCCATGTCCGTACTTGCTATGCTATGTGAGAGCACAAGCTTTATCCCATTTACCCAGTACACAGTATTATAACAGGCATGATACAACTTTTCTAAGTACTTTAATTATAAAAATAAGATCTGCTTATTAATTATTGTTGGTGTTGTAGTACCAATCAGAGGGAAAGGTTTAACTGGGACAAAGTTTAACATAAAAAAACAGAGAGAGAGAGAGGGGAGAGAGAGAGAGAGAGAGAGAGAAGGAAGAGAGAGAGAGAGAGAGAGAGAGAGAGGAGAGAGAGAGAGAGAGAGAGAGAGAGAGAGAGAGAGAGAGAGAGAGAGAGAGACTCCCTTTTTGGGGGCCCTGGAAGACAAAACGCACATTTTCCAATGCCTTTGAGAAGCAAGTATAAATATGGCATGATTAGTAATGTGGAAGTGCTTGCAAAGACTTGCTTCCAAATGCTGTTTAATCTCTTTTACAGAAACATAAATGTTCCACATGCAGTCTGCCAGAAAAATTCCTGTACTGGCCTGTACATCTCTTTCCCAATAAACCTAATTCGCAATCAAACACACGTACACATTTATAATCAGGGTATTGATTAAGTTTGCGAGTAGAAGGAGGATATTGATAAGTAGGAGGTGGAAATTGTTTGAGGCAAGCATGGGGAGGGTGCAGGAGGGGTGTCCCCTCCCGCGGGGTGGGCCACCCCCAGAAAAAAAATTAAAATTCATGTGCTCTGTGGTGCATTCTGGGCCCATATTTATGAGAAAATCAGACAAGCTAGAAGCAAATAAAACTAAAAGTTTATATGATAAAAAATAGTATTTGTTACAAGAATAGTAGACTTACTTCTTAAAGGAAAGTACATAAAACTTCTTATTTGAAAAAGCTAACAGTTACCTTATTAAAAAATCTAACAGTTGCCTTACTAATATAGAACATTTGTGAATCAAACTGCTCCCATAATCTGTCAAAACTGTTTATGAAATATCATTTTAGGATTAATAAGATTCGGCTATTAGAATAAAATTATGCTAGTTTAGTTGGGGGCTCGTTTTCACTATTATCGCTCAGTGCAATCTAGAAATAATTTGTGTTCAGACATGACATAAAACTTTTTTACCTATTTCATGAGATACGGATGTTTCCGAAACAGTGGAATCATCGGTCTTGAGTCGCTTCCACAACGTATTTAATGTTGGTTGTTTAGATCTCCTTCGCTTCGGCGCCATGCTTGTCGGTACGACTCACATCAGTTTGGACTATATTTTACCCGGGTTTGTACGACCCATCACTAAATCTACATGGGAGCACAGGCACATGGCGGCACCTATATAAAAAGCACCGCGCGTTTGAATGAGGTAGCATAGTGCATCATGGGATATCGGAAGTGAACTGATTGAGAAATTATCAAAACAAGTGATTGTGTTGTCAAGTACATAGCTTAACAAAGCCGTGAAAATGTTTTTATTAAAGATGATTATTATATTAGTAAATATTATTTACTATTATAAAATATAACCGGCGCTAGGCTAATAGGCGCTAGGCCGCCAGCACTTAATGAAACGTATGTATAATGTATATATATATATATATATATATATATATATTCTTAGAATTATCTGAGCGTGAGATCACTAGAAGAGGCATTTTTGAAGAGAAACTTCTTCCTAGATGTATTTTTGTCCCACAATATGACTCAAGTTTATATGATAAGACTTGAAATTCCATTCCGTTTATTTGCCAGACAATTTAAAGATACAGTGATCCCTTGCTACTTCGTGCTTCAAATCATGCGTTTCAGTGCATTGTGTTTTTTTTTTTAAAGATTCATAAAATTAAAAAATAAGTAAATTAAGAAAGAATAGTGGAAAAAGTTAAGGAAAATGCCACAAAAATAAAGCCAATTATGCAAAATAAATAAATAGATAAACCCTAAACCAACACAAAATAAAAAAACAACCCAAAATCTCCCATTAAAACTGGTTACATTGTAGTGAGGTGCACATCTGAGTGTGTGCACACGCATGTGTGTCTGTATGGTTTTGTATTTATATTTCATTTACATCTTATGCATTATTTTTGAATGTTTAATTGTTATTATAAGCATTTATAGCATTGAATATGTATTTATTGATATTATACACACACATACATGTACATATACATCAGTCGGGGGGGTTGGGAGGGTTGGGGAAGGTGATCCTACTTCGCCGATTTCGATGCTTGCGTGGGGATCTCGGTCCCAATTAACGGCGGAAAGTGAGGGATTCCTGTATTTCCTACTGTCACCAACCAATAGTCCTCAGCTGCACTCAGAAGTCTGGAAAAGATTCTCGTAGTTTCCGTTTAGCAAAAATTCCATTGCACTCATGTCACTGTTTTGACTCCCGCTTTCTTCTAAAGTACAAATGAATAATGACTGTTTAACAAAGGACCCTGAGTCTATGTTATACATGATATTCTGTCGATTACTTGAAATAGCTGTGGTTATGGAAATCCAACAGATAAAAATATCATGGAGCGGTACGGTGGTGTTGTGGATAGTGTGTTTGCCTACGTCTATTAGGCTCAGCAAGCGTCTTTCTGTGTGGAGTTTGCATTTTCTGTGGTTATCCTACAGGTATTCAAGTTTCTTCCCACAGTCCAAAGGCATGCATGTTGGGCTAATTGGCTGTAGGTCTTCCTGTGTGTGTGTGTGTGTGTGTGTGTGTGTGTGTGTGTGTGTGTGTGTGTGTGAGAATGGCCCTATGATGAACTGGTAAGCTGTTTATGGTGTACCCTACCTTTGCACAGTGCTGGCTGAGATAGGCTCCATTGTGTCTGTGACCCTAATACGATTAAGTGATTCTGCAGATGAATGAATAAACATATGAAGGATATCTTGAGCACTGTATCTGGAATGTTTTACTTTATATTCCATTGTACACATTAAGGTCAGGATGGTGGTGTAGTGATTATCATGTTTGCCTTATGGGTTTGATTCTCAGCGTCAGGTGTTACTGTGTGGAGTTGCTGTGTTCGCCCGTGCTGGTATGGGTTCCATTCGGATCCCTCCCACAATCTAAAGACGTGCACATCAGGGGAACTGGTCCTTCCAAATTGACCCTAGATGTGAGACATTTGTTAACTGTTAGGTTGTACCTCGCCTTTTTTCAGTGTTGGCTGAGATATTCTATTCTATTCTATTCTATTCTATTCTATTCTATTCTAGTGTAGTGTATTTGTTCTTGAAAATGTGGATTATGGTTATTTTTTTGCAAAACATATTAAATAGAAGTATCAGTTTTGCAATTAAAACAAAAGGCTTATTGTGATTTTTGTAATGCATACAAGCTTTGTTAATATTCAGATGAACCTCGAAGTCAGGAGTGTCATACTCAATTTCACTGAGGGCCATTACACTAAATTTAATGGTGATCGAGGGCTGAATGAATTACTGAACATCTGTTATAAAAATCAACCATGAAATCCATCGTAAAATGATATTTTTCGAAATTTGACCTCTTTTCCTCGTTGTTCTCATTTTCTGAGAAAGCTTAACAGCAATAAACAAGCATGCAATCTTTTTTAATTCATGAGTGACGAGCTTTTTACTTGAACAAGGCTGCTGCTGCCACCTAGTGGAATGGATGGTGGATGGAAAGGATTTTGAATTAGGTTTCATGGTAATAGTTGGTGCAATGGATGTACGATAATCATAATCTTTGAAAATCATACAGCCCACATAAAATGAGTTGGCCTTGAGTTTGACACCTGTGCTCCGGGGTGTAGTTGGTCCTTCTTTATGTGGTAAATGAGTGTATGCCTGCATGACTCTAACTTTAATCACCCACGATCAGAACGAATCACTAGATGATATGTGTACGATATGTTTGTGACTGGGACACCTACCGGCTGGATATACGTGCCGTACAGATGACTGAGACTTCATCATTGAGCAAATAAAGTTCTAGCTTAAACATGAAGTGTAAAAAAGTACACACATAGCTGTGGCTTTCAGGTAGCGAATAAGGTGCTGACAAAGACTGTGTCCATTTCTCTGTTTTCTAGCTAGGCAAATTAGCTAGTTGTACGGTTAGGGAAATTTTTGGCAAGCTTGCTAGGAATAAAGTTGTGTAAAGTAAAGGATGCAATATTTCATCAAGGTTATGCCATTTATAATACAGTATGTGCAATTATGTGCTTATAGCCTATTTCAGACACAAACTTCGGCTTTAATAAGATATTACTCTTTCGTCTGGAATGTTTGAGGGGAAATGTCACAGGATGGGCATACTCGAGCATGGCCCAGGATCAGAGGCTTTATCACTTTAAGTTGAACAGTGGATGTAAAAAGTCTTCTAACAACCATTGATTATGAAACTTTAATAAGAATACAAATATGCAAAAGGCAACAAAATGTTTTAGAACAATATTTAATATACATTTCCCTGTTCATATTTCCGTGCAATCATCACTCATTTGCTGAACTGTTTAATTCTGTTAGAGTCACGGGAAGGCTGAGCCTATCTAAGCCGACACAGTGCAAAGGTGATGTACACCCTAAACAGCTTGTCAGACCATTTCAGGGCCAATGTACACAACCATTCACATTCACAATCAGGGTTAATTTGAAATAACTAAATAACTTAATGAGTATGTCTTTGAACAATGATAGAAACCGGAGTACCCAGAGGAAACCCACACAAGCACGGGAGAACATGTAAGCCCCACACAGGGTTAAAACCCATTACCTTCTTGTTGTGAGGCAACCAGCTGATCATTATGCCCACATTTTTATATAATATTAATAAATATTTTAATAGTAGAAAAAACTTTGTCTGTTTTTTGGATTGTAAGTCCTCTATAAGCTTTGTGTTGTTGTGACTCAGGACATTAATTCTGTTTGGAAGGAGGTTTATTATCATAGACATCTGACACTTAGCAATAAGTCTGTCATCAGATAATACAAAAAAGAGGAACTGATTTTTTCCATTCTCATTTAATGCATATTCATTCACAGTATGTGAAATCATATTGGGAAACTGTACCATTCACGATTGGTTGTCTTCCTTCTTTCATTACTCTTCACGTGCCTCAAAATAACTAAGCGTAACATCTAAAAGTTACCAGCAAATACTTTTTGCTTACAGACCTCTAATCTTATTTCCCTACGACTGAAACATGTGGTGCTGTGTATATAAAATACGAACTGAAGTCTATAGTGCAATTTTTAGTTCAGTGCTCCTCTCTGTAATGCTGGTGGTCATGGTGCCTGGAAACATGTCATGCCTGTGGCTTGTAATTACTCACAGTCTCACATTTCCCCCCGCCTCCCACATGCTTCTCCATTTTGTGGTGCTAAAAATCTACGGTACTAGCGAGCTTCTCTAAGTTGAAAAATGAAAAAAAAAAAAAAAGCTGCCAACAATGCAACCCTTTCCCCCCTTTTATGAACAGAAAACTGTTGTTGGTACTGTATTATTTCAGTTGTCAACACAGTCAGATTTTTGCGTATCTTTCATGTTGAAATGTTCCCCCTTCTTTGCTCAGTTTCCCCTCTGTATTTACACAAGTCAGTGTTCTGTCACACTGACTCATGGACCATTACAAAATCCAAGCCAGTAAGAAATAAAATATCTTTCATTGTGCAATGAGCCAAACGGTCTGAGCTACAGTTACAGGTGGGACTTTAAGAAATACAGGGATCCCTCACTTTCCGTGATTAATTGGGACCAAGATCCCCCTGCAACCGCCGAATTCCGCGAAGTAGGATCAGCCACCCCTGACTGATGTATACGTACATGTATATGTGTATATAATATCAATAAATACATATTCAATGCTATAAATGCTTATGATAACAATTAAACATTCAAAAATAATGCATAAGATATAAATAAAATATGAATACACACACATAAAGATGCGCATGCGCACACACACGGATGCACACCTCACATAAAAATGTAAGTAGTTTTTAGTTTTGATGGGGGGGGGTTGTTTTTGGGGTTTTTTTTTTGCATAATTGTCCTTGTTTATGTGGCATTTTCCTTAACTTTTCCCCCTATTCTTCCTTAATTTCCTTATCTTTTAATTCAATGAATATTTAAAAAAAAAAAAAAAAACACAATGCACTGAAGCCACATGAATTGAAGCATGAAGTAGCGAGGGGTCACTGTAATAAAAACTAGCACTGTTGTAGTAGTAGGTCAGTTGAAACTTTCCAGTTCCCTTTACATTGTCTTTCATTTGCTTTTGGGAATCCTTACAAAAATGATGAGCAGAGAATACACCTAGTTCTCCGATTTCCTCTGTCAGTCCAATGATATGCACTAATAGGCTAATTGGTTGACTACATTAGTGTGTGAATGGTTTGGTCTGTGTGTGTGTGTGTGTGTGTGTGTGTGTGTGTGTGTGTGTGTGTGTGTGTGTGTGTGTGTGTGTGTGTGTGTGTGTGTGCGTGTGTGTGCTGGTTCTGCGATATAATGGCAAGCTGTTTTTAGAGTGTAGCCGGCCTTTGTCCAGTGTTAGCTGGCTCTGTGTTTCAATAGTATTTTAATAAACATTGCTGTGTATATTATTACATGGCAAATTGTGATTTTTACACCTTATCATTATTATGATTTGCAGATTTATTGGCTCTGCAAAAATCTCTCTCCGGGATTTGGCCAGTGGTCAGATCAAGTCTCTGCCTTCAAGGAATGTCCCTCTTGTCAATGAGAAGCAGCAGGATATTGGGGTAATCTTTATATAAAGTACAGCAAGCTGGTTATTAACACAAAATAAACCCAGATAAGGAGGTCAGAACCTTGACACACAGCACAGGGCCTTGTATTTCCCCTGAATAGGTTTATGTCAATATATATATATATATATATATATATATATATATATATATATATATATATATATATATATATATATATATATATATATATGGCTTGCTTTATATTATCCCACTTTTATATCAGTTACTTACCAACTGCTAATTTGATTATAATTTTATTAATGATTTTACTGTTTTTAATAATGTACTTGATTACAGTGATGTGTTATGCGTAACAGTTGGGTGATATAACAGATCACTGAATCCAATATTTGACCAATCAGAATCAAATGTTCTACTGAGCCGTGCTATAAAATGCATTAACCCACACCATGCTTTAATGACTGATTCTGGTTGGTTACAAGGTGGTGATTATTTTTTTTATTGTCTCACAGCTTTATATTACTGTACTAAGTCTACTACATTATTGTTTCTGTAATAAAAACATGCACAGGGGCATGTATTGTGCTTCCCATTATTGAATCAAAAGAAAGAAGCACATTTGAAATTGTGGAGATGCTAAATTTTTCTCCAAGGAAATGTTGAGTGTTTTATTTCTGTTTTCTTGATAATGTTTATAACTTTTGCAATACAAGAGATTACAGGAAGTAAATTGCTTTATGAACATTCCCTATCATTAAATGTCTTTATTCCCACAGAATTATAAACAAATAAAAGGTGCCGCACCAGTCTTCAGAGAATCAAATGAAAAAATATAATTATATAATCATTCTTTTTGGTGGATAACATGGTGACATGCAGTTTGTGTGTGGATTTGTATTGTTACAGGCAACTGTGAGTTTATTAATTCGATATGAGCCCCCTGCAAGTGCTATTCCTAACCCGAATGCACAAGGAGATGGAGATGCCAGTGCTGGAGAAGCAGGTCAGTTTCTATACCTCTTATTTGTTCCCCACCACCACCAAACCAGTCGGAGGTTTCATAAATATATTTTAGGATATAGCTGATTAATTCACTTGTTAGATTGATTTCTTTTCACATTTTATCATAAAATGCTAGTGAAATGCCAATATTTTTCAACAATTAGTTTATTTATTTAATTAATTTTAAAATATTGACCATTTATTGTACAGAGACCAGACACAAGTAACAGGGTTCCCAGATGTCCTCTTCTTATTTCTTCTTTTCCTTTCATTTTTTACCCTTTTTTTTCAGGGGTCGCCACAGCAAATCATCTGATTTGCACGTTTGATTTGGCATAGGTTTTTATGTCAGATGCCCTTCCTGACATAACCCTTTAGCAAGAGCAGAAACACGCTAACGATTATGCAGCCTACTTTTTACGAAGGTCAGCAATGGTTCTTTAACATGCCTCTCACCATAGACAGTGAAAGACATGGCCAGCCTTTGATAACCCAGTTAGCTGCACTGCAGAGTCCCAGACGTCCTCTATTTAGAGGAATTCCTTTATTTTTACTCGCCAAAGTGATAATTTTTTTTATTCTTGTATAATTTCATAAAAAAAAAAATTGCATGGACGGTTAATAGATTAGCAGAATATGTGCCAACCGAGTCGGCTTTGCTTTAGATATGTTTTGGTAGATAAACGTGACAAACAGAGCTTGCACACTTGAAAGATCAAATGTCCGGATAAGCAGCGCTTCGTCTCACAAGCTCCGTGAGTCACCTTCAACAAATGATCACATTCAGAGGGGACGGACTTAAGAAGCGTGCTTTAATTGAGGTGAGCATGCGGGTTGTGTTTATAGGGATTAAATGAGATTACTTAATTCAAGTATGAATTGCATTTGGTCCGAGCAGTTCAGCCATGCCCCTCAGCCGGAGCGAAAAAAAACAGACACACACAAACATTCTAAACATTAACGTAGGCACTGTACTGGAATAATAATTGAAAAAGACTTTAATACTCCAGCTTTACAACGGTTCAGATGATTATTCCTCTTCAGGCTCTTCAGAGGAAACTGTCATTTCTTCAGGAGAAAGTCTTATTTCTTCAGAAGAGACATCCAATGTCATTACCTTTTCTATCACTTAGCCAGAGAAGACGCACAGAGTTTAAGTGGCATCACAGAGCTTAACTGGTAATTAAAACAAACTAAAAAAAGGCTCATTGACAACTTGTGCGCGAATGAGGGAAAAGGGGCGTTACATCATCTCAACCAATCAACAGGAAGGCGGACAACCATTGGCTGAAATTGAATGACGTGTCAGTTGCTTGGCAGTCCGTGAATATGCAAACCATGATTGCAAAACCACGAATAGTCAAGGGCCTACTGTACCGTGAGAATGTACACCAAATAATGAGAAAAGATATATGGTGGCTTCCTTGCCGGATTTCCGGTTGATTTCCTGCCAGATTTCACGATTTCAACATGTCGTGGAAGAGAGACATTCTCCATAAGAGAGATAGCGGAATGGTATTGTGGTTAGATGCTGGGATCAAAACTGGTCATGGCACTGGTCGTGGCTGGAAAAAGTAGTAGATGGACGCCCGCTGTCAGAATTCATTTACAAACATAAATGCGACAGGAAAGTGATCAATTATAGAGGTAAAGGTTGGTTGGCATTGAAGCAGCATTGTGAAGGGAGTAAACATGCCAAAAATAAAAAATTGAGAGAAAAAAAAAAACTACAAACTGCCTTGTAAGTCATTTTTTTTACAAATGTATACAATAAGTACAGTGTAAGATTGTTTAATAGTGCAGAGTAAATGTTGTGACATTTTGAATTACAGTGTTATACTATTAACATACTAACTTGTAGCAGTTATGCAAACATTTGGACACAGATGTTTGTTGTGATAATATGTCATGTGTTGTGATCATTCTACAAATTAGTTCATAATTATTTCATAATTATGTTACACATGAATGACTAGCCCTAGGGCTATGCTACTTGAGTTATGTGTGTTTCTTTTGGCTTGGCTTTTCGAACGAAGATTTATAGATGGCGCTGTCCACGTAGACCGCAGGCACGCTGGTGGCTGACAAGGCCAATGCTGGACAGACAAATCTGGCCGCAGTGGCTGCAATTCAATGTGTGGTGTGGTATATTGGTTGATGCTTCTAGGTTCTTCCTCCTGCAGCATTTTCCCTTCATGTTGGCCCTGCGATAGCAAGACTGCCTGGTGCATGATGTGGGGGGGGGGGCATATTCATCCCAGACAGCAGGCTGGTGGAGGACTTCCGTCTTATTCAAGCTGACGTCTAGTCTGAAGAGCTGAGCAGCCTCTATGAAGCAGGATGTTATGCACTGTAGGGCTCTTTCGCTGTGAGCAACGAGGGCTGCGCCATCAGCAAAGAGGAGCTCACGAAACAGCTGCTCAAGAGTCTTTGAATGAGCCTGTAGTCTCCTGAGGTTGAACAAATTGCCGTCGAGATGGTAACAGATGTACAAAACGTCTTTATCATCAAGGTCTTCAAAGGCCTGCTTAAGCATTGTGCTGAAGAAGATGCTGAACAAGGTCGGTGCCAGGACACAACCCTGTTTCACACCAATGACAATGGGAAGGGGTTCAGAATGGTCATGATACTGCCTGACTTGGTCACACGTCTTCATGCAGTTGAATGCCCATACTGAGGAATTTTGGGGGACAGCCAAGGTGCTCCATGATCTTCCACAATCCTTTCCTGCTTACTGTGTCAAACGCTTTGGACAAGTCCACAAACGTGACATACAGTCCTTTGTTCTGCTCCCACCACATCTCTTGTATGTGTCTGAGGACGAACACCATGTCTGTGGTGCCTTTGTTGGCTCTGAAGCCGTACTGGGTTTCTGGGAGGTGATCTTCAACAATGGTAGGTAGTAATCTGTTTAGACGCACTCAAGCAAGGATTTTTCCTGCGATGGAGAGCAGGGTTATCCCCCGGTATTTGGAGCAGTCTGATTTTTCTCCCTTTTTTTGTACTTGGCTTTAGTGAGTTCTTCCATGGAGGGTAGTTCATCCAGTTCCACTTTGACTGACTGCTGAGGAATGCACAAGATTGCTGAGTCCAGGAAGACTCTGTCAGTGCTGAAGAGAGCCTGGAAGTGCTCAGATCAACGGCTCAGGATGAAAGCCCTATCTGTAAAGAGTGCTTGGCCGTCTGCACTCCACAAGAGACTCTGAACCTGGTGGGTAGGGCCATACACAGTTTTGATGGCTTCATAAAAGCCTCTATAGTCGCCGGCCTCTGTTCATTTCTGAGTTCTCTCTGCGAGTTTTGTCCACCACTCGTTCTGGATCTTACGACGCTTGCGCTAGAGATTGCTGCAGATGTGACGAAAGCAGCTTTCTTCTCAGGACAAGACAGTTGAGCTAGGTGGGCCTGGTGGTCTCGTCTCTTCCTCACCAGAAGTTCCTGGATCTCCTGGTTGTTTTCAACAAACCAGTCTTTGTTCTTCCTTGTGGTGAACCTCCGAATTGCTTCAGATGTCTGCAGCATGGCAGTCTTCAGTCAACTCCAGAGTGTTTCAGGAGCGGGGTCTTCTGGGCAGTCATTGTTGATAAGCTTTGACTGTAAGCTTGCTTGAAAGTTGGCTTTCCCTTCAGTCGACTGAAGCTTACTGAGCTTGAATATTTTCTTTGCTGGCCCCCCTTCCTTGGTTTGGGTTTGAAGTGTAACCTGAGTTTGCAGCACACTAGGTGATGGTCAGTGTGACATTCTTTGCTGGGCATCACTCTGGTGTGTAGGACATCATTGTGGTCTTGCTGGTGCACTAGAACGTAATCTATAAGATGCCAATGTTTCGACCGATGATGCATCCAAGTTGTTTTGAGACTGTCCTTTAGCTGAAAGATGGTATTGGTGATGACAAATTGCTGCTCAGTGCAAAACTCCAGCAGGAGAAGTCCATTGTCATCACTGTTACCAACACTGTGTCTGCCAAGTACTCCTTTCCAGGTATCACCATTCTGGACCACTCTAGCATTGAAGTTACCAAGGATTATGACCCTTTCATCTACAGGGGTGCGTTGTAGGTGACTGCAGAGTTCCAAGTAGAACTTGTCTTTTTCTGCAGGCTCAGCTTGAAGAGTCGGCGTGTAATCACTGAAAAATGTGGCATACTGCTTGTTCTCCAAAGGGAGGCGCATGGACATGATGCGGTTAGAGTGACCGGTTGGTAGGTTTTCCAGCTTGGAAGCGATGGAGGTTCTGAGCATGAAGCCAACACCCGAGAGATGCCTTTCTGTTACAAGTTTCCCTGACCAGAAGAGGGTGTATCTGGCACAATGGTGATGGAGGCTACCTTCTTCTGGGAAGTGGACTTTGCTAAGGGCAGCAATGTCAACATTTAGCCTGGACAGTTCGTGTGCTATCAAAGCAGAGCTATGTTCAGGGCAGTTACTGTCAGCTGCATCGAGCATGGTTCTGATATTCCAGCATGCAAGTTTTAAATTTTTTGCACCCTTAGAGGTGGGTGTGTACCTTCCTTGCTTTGAAATTGATTGACTGCTTGAAAAGATGACCATTGACCGAAACAATCCAACTGGGAATGAAAGACGAGCTTTGTTTAGGCCACCTTTTCTAGGTCCCTCTCCATGTCGAGCAAGCAGTGCTGTCCCGAAAGAGGGCTGCTTGATCATTGCAGCCGAGTGATGCTGTCGTCTCAGGTCAACATCAGGCAACCAATATCCTGAACCGCCTGCATGCAGGATTGGAACTACGGCTTCCAGTGACATCTCCCACCTGCTGTTTTCACCCCTCTCCCATCGCTACAGGGCCATAGAGTTGGTGGCAACGGAGATGTGGACATGTCCCTCTAGCCTGCGCAATGGAGCTATTAGGTGAAGTTCAGTGTGCGCAGTACTGTCCCCATTTTTGTCTTGGGTGACCCTACCAGGGGCATTATGCCGCTGACAACATAGCTCCTTGGATCATTAGGTCACACAAACCCCTCCACCACGATAAGGTGGCGATTCAAGGAGAAGGAATTATGTGTGTATCTACACTGAAATAACCTTTCAGTATTTTTTACATGATTTAAGCTGTTTTGTTTAGTGTTTATGCATGTTACAGAACAATGATTAACTTGTTTCATGATTTTTTTTAAATGACATACTCTGCCCCTGTACACAGCAAGGGGTCCTGCGGCCCCCTTGACCCCCAGCTGAAATATTTAATTTCCTCTATTTCTAAACCTGTTTCCTCTATTTTTTTCTAAACCTCCCTGGGATCCCTGAAGTAAATAAACACCCAAAAGTTCAGAATGAATGTTTTCTAGTCTAAGAAAAGACTTGTATCTTAGGACCTGGCCATAATAGCTCATTTTATGAAGTTTATGAGCAGGATTGGATGTCTTCTGAAATGTCTGCGGTCTTGGAACGGGGATTTTTCTCCACTGCTCTCTTCACGGACTGAAGTCATCTGTTGTGATGGTCCGGGTTGACGGAGTCGTGGATCCGTGGTGGTCTTACCTTCATTGATGAACTTTTTACTATTGAGTCTGACAATTCTTGAGCTTCCTGAGATACTTCCTACAGGAGATTCATAAAAAAGACCTTTATAAAACCTCTCCAGTGTAAGCACACTTCTTTCTGTAAACAAACCCTCTCACCTGCAATTCATACACAGAAGCAGTTCTGTCTGGAGATTATTCAGTTTAAATGGTGCAAATTCAACAAATTTATCTGATTTACTTCACCAATATGTCTCACAATTATGGAACGATGAACAAGAAGAACAAGAAGGTCCTGAGGAATGAGTCCCAATCTTAGTGAGGGCATTTCTGTGTGAAATTTGCATGTTCTCGCTGTGCTTGCATGGGTTCCCCCTGATACTCCAGTTTCCTCTCACAGTCAAAAGTTCATTATGGTAACTGGCTGTTCTAAGTAGGTGTGAACGTCAGAGTGAATGGTTGTGTGAATGTGTGTTGACCCTGCGATAATTTGTTCAGGGTGTCCAGCACCTTCACCCAGTGTTGGCTAAGACTTCAGCCTCCACTGACCCTGATAAGACTGAATGCTTTGAATGTAAAAGTGAGTGGGTGATGAAGAAACTGAGTTTGATGGTGGAGACTCCAGTTTAGAGAATGAATAGAGGATGAAACCGATAAGAGCACCTTTCAAATCTGTGAGGATATAAATAAAGCTGTACTTTTACTTTCACCTGAAAACATGGACTGAGAATGTGCCTCGTGCACGTGACTACGTGTGGGTTTGTGCTAAAAAGTCACATTTCATTGCAACATTTATAAATACATTTTGCTATTACTTTATATGTGGGACATTGATATGTTTAATCAGAACAATTATTCTAACTCATTCTATTCGATATCCTGCATTGTGAGGTCATGTTTGAATATTCTTTCTTGAGCTAACTCAGTGAGTTGGACTGCCTTTGAAACCTGCTTTTCAATGGGCTACTATGCTGCCCTGAAGTATGGAAATGAATGATGCAAATCAACAGGCGGAACACAAACGGACAATACTCCCAGCATTCCAGAACCTCTCAGATTTCTACTGTAGTTACAGTTTAAAATATTCTGCATTTTGTAGTTATTGCATAAATTTGCCAATACCCCAGCAGGTGAGGAATAGCCACTTGGCTTAATGTGTATATTTGGACTATGGACTGAAACTGGAGCACGTGCAGGAAAGCTATATAAATTCTACACAAAAATAGCCTTCTCATTTTCAATGAAAAGTACTAATCACTTGCCTAAATATTTTAGTTAACAAGAACCCTATATTTTATATATTATAATATTTTAGTTATAGGGAACCCTCACTTTCTACGATTAATGGGGACCGAGACCCCCCCCCCTCGCAACCACCGATTTCCGCGAAGTAGGATTGGCCCGCCCTGAATGGTGTATACGTACATGCATATGTGTATATAATATCAATAAATGCATATTCAACTCTATAAATGCTTATAAGAACAATTAAACTTTCAAAAATAATGCACAAGATGTAAATATAATATAAATACAACACATACAGATGCGCGCGCACGTATCAATGAATATTTTTGAAAAATCCGCACTAAAGCCATAGAAACTGAAGCACAAATTAGCGAGGGATCACTGTATATGTAATAGAACCATTACTGACATTCGTCAAGGGTAACTACATAGCTGTGAGCGTTGTTCTGCCCTGCAATGGCCTGGCGAGCTGTCCAGGGTATAGTCTGCTGAGATTTGCGTAATACTCCCTTTGAACCTAATTAGGATTAAGCAGTTCAGAAAATGAATGAATGGATTTAATACAAAATACAGAATGGCTGAACTCGAGCGAACTTTAATTTAACAGTGTTGTCTGCACTGACTGTCACTCCCATGTAAATATAGAGGAAACATGATACTTAATCAGTAGGTGTTGTTTGTACCAAGTTGCTTTGCAACAGCATCATGGGATACAATTGTGTGACACTGTTTCCGGTTATTTAATGACCAGACAATATTTTCCCAAACAACTGGAATTAGAGTGAAACAAAACTCTGCAGTGGAAAGGGAACATTAGGTCTCCTCTAATCATTCTCCATCTCTCTCTCTCTCTCTCTCGCTCTCTCTCTCTCTCTCTCTTACACACACACACACACGCACACACACAAAATTTTACTTCTCTCCTGGTGTTTCCCCTGATATATACTATCAGGAAAGAAAGAACAGTATATAAATATACTGTAGCGTATACAGCAGCGGATGGTTGTTCCGTATCCGAAGTCCGTGCATGCTCACTACAGGAAAATCAGTTTGGCTACCACATTGCTAAGTGCTGAGCTAGTTATTATGTTGTTCTGGCTTGCATGACAACAGGAAGTAAAAAAAACAAACACAATTAAAATTGTTAATAAAGCTGAAAATCAACAAATAGAGGCTCACACACCACTGCTCAGACTCGCACATCCTAAAAACACACAATCTAACTCAGGTATGCACATGTGACTTACATATAAATAAATGTTCATGAAGCAAACACTGAAATTAGGAGCTGACCTTGTTATAGTGATATTTAAACTAACAAGGCAAATAATACAAAATTAAGTGGAATTCAGAAAAGCAGTAAAAAGCAAATCCAGGCTTGGATAACTATGAAGAGACATCAATCTGGAACGCAGTCGAATCTGCCGCTTAGCATGTTTCCTTTCTTTTTGTCTTGATGAAGGGCACACACCTAATTGCTTCCTAACACCAAATAGCCAGCAGTCTTATTCACATACACATTAAAACTTGACAATTGTGTTGAAACGAGTTTCATGAAACACCTACAGGAAAAAGCGTCTTCAATTAAGGTGGTGCTTGATTTCCCTCTAGGTGTTTCTTCTGCTGGAAATGAAGAGGGTGATGAAGAAACTATAGACGGGGGAGAGCCACGGGCTCCAGGAGATGCAGCTGCTCCTGGACAGCCTGGAAAAATACCCAAAAAGATGATTCGCACAGGCCGGAAGAGACACAAAGCTCTTTCTAACAAACCCCAAGATTTCCAGGTACATCACACCTCAAACATGTTTTATGTAAAAAAATAAATTACTTATTTATTTTAGAATTTACATTTATTTATTTATTTTTGATGTCGATATACTATAATAATCTCACAAGGGAAATTTGGCTCTGCATATAAACCATCCAAAGTTTGCGAAACCCCCCCCTTCCACACACACACACGTAAACTATGAGCACACATCCACTGCAGTGAGCAGCCACATTGCAGTGCTCGGAGAGCAGCTGGGGATTAGGTGCCTTGAAGGTGAAGGAAGGGAAGGTGCTGCTCACTCCTCCAACTGCCATATATTTTTCCTGCTGGTCCAGGAATCGAACCAGCAACCTTTCAGTCCCAAACCTGCCTGTGTTTATAGCTTTTTGATATTTTGCTGACACGTTAATCTAAATTTCTGGCTGTTAATTAGATCCGTGTGCGAGTCATCGAGGGTCGGCAGCTGGCTGGAAATAACATCAAACCAGTGGTCAAAGTAAGTGTTTGTGGACAGACCCACAGGACAAGGATCAGGAGAGGAAACAATCCATTTTTTGATGAGGTAAGACATTTTTCTGAAATATCCTGCTTTATTTACTATGCATCATATCTTTATTTTATGTTAATAAATTATTACCTTTCTAGATCTTATTTTAAATCTGGCTTTCTGTGAGCTGCACTGTGACCCCGCTCTGTGGCTTCTGTCCTACTACTGTCATGCCCTAAATCTGCTGGTTCTTTGCTTTGCTCCTTCTTGACTCTTTTGGCCTCCTTCAGCTTAAGTGAGTCTCTCGGAGATTTTGTGACTTTTGTGGTTTTTGTTTCATGTGAACCCTGCAAGCTTTCCATCTTTTTTATGCTCGATTTTTAGGGATTTAAAGGCATAGGTTATATGACAACAGTTGTATGTTCTTCATCAAAAGGGTATATGTGGTAAATTATTTAATGTTCTTTGTGATATGTATGCAAAAGTTAAGGCATGTGTTAAGGTAAGAGAAGGGTTCTCAAGCAACTTCACCACTTCTGCTGGTGTTCGTCAGGGCTGTATGTTAAGCCCAATTCTCTTCATCATTTTTATTAATGAAATTGTGTATGAATTTAATCAAAGTGACCTTAGAGGCATATTTGTTCAAGAGAATATTAAGGAAATACTATTACTTTTATTTGCAGATGATCTTGTTTTGGTTGATGACACAGTGATAGGCTTACAAAAAAATAGACTTTCTTGAAAAGGTCTGCATTAAATGGGGTTTTGATGTAAATCTTGACAAGTCTAATGTTGTCGTCTTCAGAAATGGGGGTCCATTAAAACGGAAGGAGTGTTGGTCTTATGCTAGTAGGGAAGTCAAGTGCGTTTCATATTATAAGTATTTAGGACTTACATTCTCTTCAAGATTAATTTGGTTGAGAGCGTGTGATACGATTTCTATCCAGGCAAGAAAGGCAGTTGTTCCAGTATATAGATTAATCAATTCTTTTCATTCAATTCCATTTCAAACTATTGCTAAAATTTTTGATTATAAGATTTCTCCAATACTATTGTATAGTGCAGAAATTTGGGGTTGTAGTTTCAGGGAAACAATTGAAAAAGTCCAATCTGATTTCTTCAAAAGGTGTCTTGGGGTTTCTAAACATACGTCTAGTAACGTTATTCTTGGTGATACGGGGAGGAGTTATATGTGTGTTATATATTACAGTCGTTGTATTAGTTACTGGTGTAGACTTATTCATATGGATAGTTCGCGTTACCCAAGGGCTTTTTACGAAATGTTATATGACGGAGGGGCTTTAATATAACGCTTGGCAATATTATAATGAGAGTTATTATATTTTTACAGGTCTTCTTCTACAATATGAATATGCTGCCTTCAGAGCTTTTTGATGAGTATATCTACATTCGGGTAAGAAGAACACAAGTTTTCTCCCACAAGCTATCGTCATATTTGGTCATTTTTACACATAACACGACAATATTAGCAATATAACCCGATGTGTCTTATCTAGGTTTATAATTCATCCTCCCTGAGATCGGACAGTCTTTTGGGGGAGTTCAAGGTAATCTATTGTGTGTATAGTCTGCTTCCAACAGAATTACTTTTGTGTTTATATGCACACTATGACTAATGTAATTGTTTTTCCTGTACTTTGCTCTTCCTGACAGCTGGATGTTGGATACGTCTATGATGAGCCTGGTATGCAACGTTTTTTGCCTTTACACAATACATCTTAATGCAGTAGAAGCTGGATTGAAGAACCTTCATAATATCATGTAAATACTGCCATAATTTTTATACTTTTAGCACTTTATGTATAACTTTCTTGCTTTTTTTGCTGTAATTTCTCCAGCTCATGCCATAATGAGGAAGTGGTTGCTATTGGGTGATCCAGATGACTCCAGCTCTGGAGCACGAGGCTACCTGAAAGTGAACATGATCATTGTGGGAACTGGAGATGAGCCTCCGGTACATTTCCCACATATTTTTGTAATAGTTTGGTTGCAAGAAAACTTGATATGTGTTAGTATTTCTAGATGAAATAAGTTATATTGCTGAAGCAATCTGCTTTCACTTTCAGCATGAACAGTATATTGTCAATGAATTTCTGTGTCAATTTGTACTTTCTGGTGCAGGTAGAAAATAAAGAAAGTAACGAGGAGCAAGATGACATAGAGAGCAATTTGCTTCTGCCTGCTGGAGTCGCGTTGCGGTCAGCGGTACTTTCTCTCAAAGTGTACCGTGCAGAGGACATGCCACAGAGTGAGTTGTGCAGTATCCAACAGGCAATCAACATTATTAGTGTGTTGTTCAGAATGGCTTTGGTATTGAGCTTTGTGGGTTTTTCTCCATTCCTTTAGTGGATGATGCATTTGCACAGACAGTAAAAAACATGTTTGGTGGAGAGGGAGACAAAAAAAACCTTGTGGATCCATTTCTGGAGGTCAGCTTTGCAGGCAAAAAGGTAAAATCCCAAATACAGTATCCTAAACAATGCATTGTAATTCTTCTTCTTCTTCTTCTTCTTCTTCTTCTTCTTCTTCTTCTTCTTCTTCTTCTTTTTCTTTTTATTCTTCTCCTTCTTCTTATTAATTATTAATATTATTATTATTATTATTATTATTATTATTATTATTATTATTATTTTACAAAACATGTGTGTGTGTGTGTGTGTGTGTGTGTGTGTGTGTGTGTGTGTGTGTGTGTGTGAGAGAGAGAGAGAGAGAGAGAGAGAGAGAGAGAGAGAAATGTAAATATTTTATACAGTCCATACATTTTTTGCTTCTCTAAATTTCTTAACAGCAGATATGTTACTCCCATTAACAGTCATTCGTTTATTAATTTTCATAACTGCTTAATCCTGCTAGGGTTACATAGAGGCTGGTGCCTATCTCAGCCACTAATGGTAGACTAATGTGCATGCCTTTGAACATTGGTATACCCAAAATAAATCCATGAAAACATGGAGAGAATCTGCAAGCTCTACATAAAAAAATGACCTTGCCAAGCTGGGACTCAAACCCAGGACCTCGAGACAAATGCATTATATCCCATTTCACTGGAGCACGGCATGCAAAGATCATAGCGGAAAGGTGCAGAACGCAGTCTATGGAAGAGCTTTGGCATTTTTACTCAGAAAATGGGTGAAAACCCTAAGGAAAAGTGGAAATTCTTACACTCTCGGAATACTTTTAATATTTGGTACCAGAATACTCTACCTACCTCCTGAATTGTATAAGTATTTCCTAAATCATACAGCAATCCCCTTTTACTATGTACAAGTGCACAGGTGCCCTAGTATACATTTCCAACAACAATAAAAATGTATTATTAAAGTAATTTATATCATTATGGCATGATAATGTGGATATATATGTATATATATATATATATATGTATATATATATATACATGTGTGTGTGTGTGTGTGTGTGTGTGTGTGTGTGTGTGTGTGTGTGTGTGTGTGTGTACAGACACTAACCTACTTAGGAAGATTCGTTTTACGAATATCCGGACATATGAACAGGGCTGTCTGAGGTCGAAAGTGAAAGTGAAATGAAATTGAAGTACAAGTAGAAATAGAAATTGAATAAAATCTGTATATATATGTAGCCTATGAGCATCAAGTGAATTTGTGAACTACAATACACAGGCAGCTTCCCAAAGTGTTGATGTACTGCACTGGGCACAGTTTAAGGTCTGATAACATGACCCAACCAGTGACATGTGGTGAGGTTGACAAATGTTGAGGCACTGACTCCTTTAGAGTCAGATTTACAAATACAAATGAACTCAAAATAATATATTATTCATCATTTGATTGACAAAAGACATCAAATCAATACTAAAGAGTGAAGCAATGACTCCACTGTCCTCACAGTTAGTATGGTGTTTTTATTTTCACAATTCACAGGAGAAGCTCTGTATCACCTGCCTACCCTAAATGCACATCATTGGATACAACAACAGCCGGTTTTATTTTTAAATGAAACCAAATGACTGTATACTAATTGAAACATTATCACATGACTGCTCGAGATTGATATATATATATATAAATTATTATTCATTTATTCATTCATTTTCTGAACTGCTTAAACCTAATTAGAGTCACAGGGCGGCTGGCACTCATCTCAGCCGACCCTGGGCAAGGGAGTGGTACACCCTGGACAGCTCGCCGGGCCATCGCAGGGCCAACACTCACACAACCATTCACACCTTGGGGAGATTTAAAACAGCCAATAACCTACTGTGCATGTTTTTGGGCTGAGGGAGGAAACCAGAGTACCCGGAGGAAACCCACTCGAGCACGGGGAGAACATGAACAAACTCCACACAGAAATGCTCAGGCTGGGAATCAAATCCAGGCATTCTTGCTGTGAGGTGGATGTGCTGACCACTACGCCACTGTGCTGCTCTGTTAACTATTACACACGGAGTAAGGTCAGAATAGCAGTAAGGAGAGATGAGACGAAGGGAAGTAAGGTCTCGCTGTTTAGAGTGAGTAAAAATATCACGTTCCCTGAAACCTGTGGTGTTATTCATTGTTATTTTGGAATGTGGATAAATAGAATTCACTGACTTATTATGGCTTACTTGAATTCAGGCGGTCCAAATCGCATTGCTCATATTCAAATGCTGATCAGATTACATTCAATCAAGTTATATACATATTTAGGCACCACTGAAATTGGAGCACTGAAAATGTTTGCATGTGTAAGTTTACAGAAACATGCATAATTAAAGTAAGAGAATAAGCTATGAAGTGCAAGTGCACTCAGTGCCCATAGCTGCAGTATGTGCTTGATATATATTTTGCCCTGCAGTTTCTTCATTTATAGGTTTGCCCCTGTGGGCACAGGAGCATGGACACAATGCAAAATCAAACTCATGGCTTTATGACAACTGCATAATTATGCAGCTTCATATTTCTGCAATGACTAAAATAAATTAAGTATATTTAACACTTTAATAATACATAACATCTTACACAGTTGCCTGCACTTACTGGTTTAATCAGAGGCTGAGAATCAAAAATCTCCATCTGCTGGTGTGTTTATTATACTTCAGGTGCAAAGATAAAAGTCTTTTACGTTGAGAGTGTTCACAAATGTAAAATAAATACAGATATGTTCAGTGGTTTGTTTTATGGTTTTGTTTTTTTTTTTACTTTTAGTAGGAGTATGGCAATGTGTGTGTGTGTGTGTGTGTGTGTGTGTGTGTGTGTGTGTGTGTGTGTGTGTGTGTGTGTGTGTGTGTGTGTGTGTGTGTGTGTGTGTGTGTGCATGGGAGAGCTTTATGTCTCTACTGCCTATTGTTGCGTATGGTCTACTCATGCTGCCAAAACAGCATTAAGCTTGGACTCCAAAAGACCTCTGAGCGTGTGCTCTGGCACCAAGTGATTTGCTGCAGATCCTTTAATTCCTGTAAGTTTTAAGGTGGGCCTTTCATGGTTTAGACTGGTTTGTCCATCACATTCCACAGATGGGGATCTCTGAGGCCAGTTTTCAAAACAGCCCTCCCGCGACCCTAATTAGGATTAAGCAGTTCAGAAAATGAATCGATGAATTATATTTTAAATTGCTGGTGACAATAAAAAGAAGAACTTCACTGTTGTTTAAAAATGGATGGATTTGTAAATGAGGACTTTACATTTTGGTAGTTAATCTGCCTGATGTATGTTCTCGGAGGTTCTGGCTGGTGTATTGTGTATATTTTGACACCTGGTATTTGGTGACAAATTGAATTGTTTATGTCTGTTTGACATGATTCACACATGAGGTCAATGAAAAAAAAAATGCCAGTACTTGTCCAGTTTCAACGTATGCGTGAGTGTTACGACTTTTGACTGGACTATGACACTGAGCCGTGCAGCATAACACATTATCAGCCAGTACTGCGCTGCATAAACAATGAGTGCAGAAAGGAGAGCCAGGTTGGAAAAACAATAGCTGCATAAACTATTTTGGACCTACCGTCACACACATCTATGGTGGTATTCTCATCCTCAGGGTCATTACAATGTGGCATCATTCTGTCTTCATAAGAGACGTCAACCTTGCTCAAAGTGTTGACTGCAGTCCAGCATAAAATTACCACTTTCGTGCTTTTTATGGTCTTTTACATTGACATAATTGTCTATGTTGCATATATATATGTGTGTGTGTGTGTGTGTGTGTGTGTGTGTGTGTGTGTGTGTAAAGGAAATATGATGCACTCATCTTGTCTTTTATTATTCATTTTAAGCTATGCACAAAGATCATTGAGAAGAATGCAAATCCAGAGTGGAACCAGTTATTGCAGCTCCTGGTTAAGGTAAGAAAAAGACATCATGTGGTATAACTTAATGAATGCATTTAATAGACTACAATTACACATAATTGTCCTTTTTCTTTTTAAATCTTATTCAGTTTCCATCAATGTGCGAACGTATCAAAGTTACTATTTTTGACTGGTAAGATTGTCATCTATTAAATAATGTGTTTCAGTTTATATATGATTTATAAAAGGAGGTGCCTCAGTGTATGCCATATGACATTTAAGTGTTTGAATTTCACTATCTGATAGGGATCGCTTCACAAACAATGATACTGTTGGAACCGTATTCTTAAATATGTTCAAAATATCATCATCTGGTGGTGAAATAGAAGGTAAATTTTCTTTTGTCTGCTTTGTTGCTGGAATACAATTTCATTTTGCACTATGAACCATCTCTGAATCATTCATCTGATTTCTTTTTTAGCGACTGAAAATGAGGGGAATCTAGAATCTGACGGTATTCATTTTTCAAAATCTGATTCTAATAATATTTCATAATAAATTGAATAAGTATTTATTTTGTTTTTATATACTTTTGATAAAAACATTAGTGGTTTCTGTCCTTATAACAATCTTACTGTAGTTCACTTTCTGCAGTTTTTGTTGCAGATGACAGAACAAGGCCTGAGGTTGGTTTTCTTCCAGCCTTTGGTCCCTGTTACGTAAATCTTTATGGAAGTACAAGGGAATTCTCCGACCTTCCTGACCCATATGATGAGCTCAATTTGGGACAGGTTAGTGCCTTATTCCATTTCCAATTTTAATACCATAAACAATACATTGACCTGTCCAGGGTGTTTTCCCTATCTCCTAAGAAGTCAACTGGTATTGGCAGTAACCATTAATTAGTATGTACAGATTTCTTTTTCTTTTACACCGCACCATTTCAACAACCCTACTCATCCCACATAATTATTATTCATTTATTCATTTGCCATACCACTTAATCCTCCGAGAGTTGTGGAGAGGGTGGAGTCTAATTCATGCAATATACAGTATATTCATAAAATGATTTTGAAAGGATGTGTTCCCCAAAGTTGTATCTGATTTGTCACAGTTTGCTTTAGTGCCTTGGAATGTTTTACTGGTAATATCCGTTGTGTACTTTATGATCTACACAATGGTTGCAGATGTGAGTCATAGTGTGTCTGTCTGTTACAGGGTGAGGGGGTAGCCTACAGGGGCAGAGTTCTGATTGAACTTTCTACTCGGCTGGATGACAAGATTGACAAGAAAGTGGATGATATCAACAGCGACGATGTACTAGTAGCACAGGTATCAGCAGGCAGCACAGGGCATATCACTCTTCCCCATCAGTTTCACTTCCCTGCTTTTTAACTACCGAAACATTCTCAGTGAAAGTTAAAACTGACAAAAAATAAGTTAGAGGATATGAAGATCATTTGAAAAATTCAAAACTTTTAAAGGATATATAATGCAGTCATCAATAGGGGCAGTGGTGGTCTATAGGGGCAGTGGTGGTCTAGTGGTATAGGGTGCTGGATCGCTGATCCTAAGGGTGAGGGTTCGAGTCCCACTCTCCACAAGGTTGTCATTGTCCCCCCAGTGCAGCTAACTGGGTTATCAAAGGCGGGCCATGTCGCTCACTGTCTATGGTGACAGGCATGTAAAAGAACCATTGCTGACTTTCATAAAGAGTAGCTGCAAAGTCGTCAACGTGTTTCTGTCCCTTGTTGAAGGGTTGTGTCAGGAAGTAAAAACCTATATGCCAAATCAAGTATGTGAATCATTTGCTGTGGCGACCCCTGATAAAGGGTAAAAGCCGAAAGGAAATCATCTCATAATGCTGCCGTCAGCTTTCCAGAGTATGTGACATTGTGTTCAGTGCATAAACTACTGAAATATATTATATTTATATGATGTTATTGTCCAATAAACTGTTTAAAATTGTTTTATCCTCAGTGCTGTATGCACAGTAGATTTGGTATTGGACTATAATTGTAATCCCAGAAAGCCAATCATAAGCCAAGGTTAATTATTCATGTGTAATTGCATGGATTATTATGGATGGGAATAGCTGCAGGCAATCAAATCAAAGTCTGACTGATTTAGCCCATTACCTCCTGCTATGGCGGCACAAATTTAGCTAGGTAGCTAATGATTGAATGCTGGCACGCAGTGCAAAAATTAAGGCAAGTCATTAAGCTACTGGTGTAGTTAGGCATATCAGTATAAACAAGGCTCATGAAAAGGACTCCAAGACATAAATATGTGTCAAATGGGTGTAAATTTGTTAGTAATATGAATAAATTCATTATTATATTTTGAAGGAGCATGACAAGGAATACTTTTAAGGGCCTGTCACCAATATTTCTGCTCCAATAGCCTATTGAAATGTTTTGGTCTGTTTTTTGAGCATTTAACCAAATCACTACTTAATTTTTTAAAGTTTACATGTAAACTATACATATTTAGGTGAAGTCAGTCAATAATGTAAATTGCAGGGCCAACTTTTGACAGGCCTTTATTCACGGACGCACTTCAGTCAAACTATTGGGTATTGGATAAATGTTTATGAATATGGATCGTCAACACTTCTACGTTCTACATAAAAAGTATTGAATTCCAGTGAAGTACAATAGGTGTGCTAGTTTTCATACCCAACTTTAAATAATAGCATTTGTCTTATAAAACATACATCATTTGAGAAGTACACCTTATGGGTAAACTCGCTTCAGCTGAGTTTCATAGTATATAAAAAAGCTTTTAATGTTATAGTCATGTGTTAAATCTCTCTCTGTGAACAGAAATACCAGCGGAAGAGGAAGTACTCCTTGTGTGCCGTGTTTCACAGTGCATGCATGCTGCAGGAACCTGGAGAACCCATCCAGTTTGAGGTCAGCATCGGCAACTATGGAAACAAGATGGATTCAACATGCAAACCCCTGGCCTCTACCACCCAGTACAGCTGTGCTGTGTTTGATGGTTAGATCATTATTATGGATACTTGAATACACACTATAATGTGTGCACATATGCATCAGTGGCCTGGGCAAAGATCCCAACCAACATACCGAAATAAATAACTAAATAGTCATCACATCTAAAAGTATGGGGTGGCATGGTGGCGTAGTGGTTAGCACATCCGCCTCACAGCAAGAAGGTCCTGGGTTCTATTCCCAGCTTGGGCGTTTCTGTGTCGTTTGCATATTCTGCCCATGTTTGCATGGGTTTCCTCCGGGTACTCTGGTTTCCTCCTACAGTCCAAAAACATGGACAGTAGGTTAATTGGCTGTTCCAACTCACCTATATTTGGTGAGTGTGGGTATGATTCGTTGGCCCTGCGATGACCTAGCGAGCCGTCCAGGGTGTACCCCTGGGCTCTTGCCCAGAGTCGGCTGAGATTGGCGCCAGCCTCCCCGCAACCCTAATTAGGATTAAGCGATTCAGAAAACTATTGAATGCTTCTGAGTTGTAGACCCTCCCAAAAAGTACCCTGCATAGCTCACAAACTGAGATCAGGGAACTCACTCGGACAAAGTTAGTTGACATACATGGTGATAGAAAAAAAATGATAGCACAAATGTCATCATTCTGATTTTTTTTAATGCAGGAGCCCATGTTGCCATATTTAAATCTGCTACTTACCATGACTTGAACCTTCTCACGCTGTTGACTGCTTCTGTGTATTACAGGAAATCACTACTACTACTTGCCCTGGGTTGACACTAAGCCAGTTGTTATTCTGACTTCCTTCTGGGAGGATATCAGTCATCGTTTGGATTCAATGAACATTATGCTCTTTATAGCTAACAGACTGGTATGGCATTATGAGTCTCTATTACATAGCTTGAGTGTATAATTAAAAAAGCCCGCTTTATATTACAAACATTTTTATCCTTGTTTTCTCCAGCAAGCCAATGTTACCACACTGAAGACAGCCATTCTGGCTAAGATTACTGAGACACGGCTTGCTGAGATCTGGCTGAAACTCATCAGCCAGCTCATTGAAGACCTTACGAAGTAAGTCCCACCAACGAGAACATGTTTTATTTTTGCCATCATGTGTATAATACTAATAGAAGTCGCATAAAGGAGTATTTAGCATGCTCTACAACCTGCATATAGCATTATCATCTTATTTGATACAAATTCTCTCTGCAAGTTACCAACTACCTGACCTGGAGGCCAAGCCTAACTTGACAGCCCTGGATGTTCAATTGAAAAAGCTACGAGACCGCGCCATCATTAACATTAGAGATGCTGCCTGTCGCATGCGGGAGGAGGCTACTGATGTTAAATCTACACTCATTGATATAGAGGATTGGTTGGATCGCCTGCAGCAGATTGCAGACGAGGTTGTGTTTTGTTTGCTTCATTCATGGGTGGTGTCTACTTTATACAATAGTCTGAATAAGTAATGTACATATACTGAGATATATGACTTCCTAAAGAACTCATTAGTACTGTACATATAAACTCAAGCATGTTCTTTTCTTTTCTTTTCGCAGCCTCAAAACAGCATGCCTGATATTATTATATGGATGCTGAGGGGAGAGAAGCGTATGGCTTATGCACGCATTCCAGCCAATCAGGTCCTTTTCTCCACACATAGTGAAGAGGCTACTGGAAAATATTGTGGCAAGACACAGACCATCTTTATGAAGGTAAGTGAAAATTATTTAACAATCTCAGGCTAGAGTTCAAGGAATGGACAGGAAAAAAACATATAATGCAGTGACAAAACACACAAAGAAAAAGACTCAACAAATATAGATGACACTGACACCATACTAATGCGCTGTGTTATAGCTTGTGCGTGTATTGTCAGTTGTGTGTCATGTGTGTGTGTCACTTATAACTCACTACTCAGTACACATAATAGAGAGTTTTATATGTATATATATTTTATAAACACACCTTTTCTGGTTTCTTCTCATACTGTGTCCCAAGGCAGTATAACACAGTTTACAGATGCCCATGATTGGGTAGTGCGATTGACAAAGAAGAGAAAGTATGCTATTGCTTGAATACGTGGAACATGGCAGGTTTTGCTTGATTAGCTACAGAAAAAAATGGCTGTGGCATCATCAGTACTCAAACTCATGATCTCCTGATGATATGGTGATCCAATCTTCTTTCGGCTGCTTCCTTCAGGGGTTGCCACAGTGAATCATCTGCCTCCATCTCACCCTATCCTCTGCATCTTCTTCTCTTACACCAACTACCCTCAAGTCCTCCTTCATCACATCCATAAATCTCCTGTTTGGTCTTCTTGTAGGCCTTCTGCCTGGTAGCGCCAACCTCAGCATCCGACTACCAATATATTCACTATCCCTCCTCTGTACACTGGGGCTGGTGGCATAGTGGTTAGGGTGATGCACTCATGATTGGGAGGTTGTGAGTTCAAATCCCACCAAGACCCTCAGTGTGCTAAGACCCCTGGGCAAGGTCTCAACCACAAGTGTGCCTCTGTTCACTCAGCAGTATAAATGGGTACCAGTAAAATATACTGGGAAGGTAACCTGCGATGGACAAGCTTCCCATCCAGGAGTAGTTGAATTCCTGGTCGTTTCACGCTATGGAAACCGGGAATAAGCACCGGCCTGATGAGCCACTATGGCTTGGGTGTAAGAACCCAGCAGACTTTACCTACCTCCTCTGTACATGTCCAAACCATCTCAATTTAGCCTCTCTGACTTTGTCTCCAAAACATCTTACATGTGCTGTCCCTCTGATGTACTCATTTCTGATCCTATCCATTCTCATTACTCCCAAAGAGAACCTCAACATTTTCATCTCTGCTACCTCCAGCTCTGCCTCCTGTCTTTTCCTTACCACCACTGTTTCTAAACCAGATCCAATATGTAGGATAATCCAATAAAATTTCCAGACTACTAATTGAACAAATCAAATCTCATAAACTGTTTATACTGTACTATAATTAAACCTAAAACAGTCTTAAAAGTGTTTTTTTTTATGATTATTACTTTTAATACATAAGCATGGCTGGTGTTATTACCATTACACTAGTGTATTACTTTTAGTAAAAATCATGGTGCAATCTTATGTATATTGTATAAGTGGTTTGTTAGCCCTTGTTACACTTTCATTTGTTTTTAATGCATGAAGCTATGATTTACGACCAGATTGATGTGAAATAAATTAAATTGTTAGATTAAGATACTTTTGATGCCGTACATTATGATGAATCTATAATGATAAATGATGATGACATTATGATAAACCTTCAGTGATGTTCATGATATGTAGCTGCAAAATGCTCTTGCATGTTTGTTTTAGTACCCAATGGACAAAAATAAAGGGGTGAAGATTCCTGTGCAGCTGCGTTTGAACATGTGGTTGGGTCTGTCAGCTCATGAGAAGAAATTCAACAGCTTTGCAGAAGGAACCTTCAGTGTCTATGCTGAAATGGTAATGAATGAGTGTTGGCTCATTACGAGAGTAATAATGCACAGAAGGTGATTGATATGATCATTGTGTAATATATTATTAAATTAGCTCTTGTTCTGACAGTATGAAAACCAAGCTGAAGTTTTCGGGAAGTGGGGAACCACAGGGCTGGTGGGCCGCCACAAGTTCTCTGATGTGACAGGGAAGGTGAAACTGAAGCGGGAGTGCTTTCTGCCCCCACGTGGCTGGGAATGGGAAGGTGACTGGTACATCGACCCTGAAAACTGGTAAGTAAGCCCATGCTACATGGAAAACCCATAGGGGAAAATGCCAGAACTTATCATGTAGTTCGGCAAGGACATGTTATTTTTCTTGACATTTTAAGAATAACTCATTGTGGAACTACATACATCCTGTAATTAATAATATGTACGCACTGGTTTAGCTTCCTGAGATGTTATTCAACCTATCCAGCTTACAATCAGAGGAAACGGAGGCTCTTGGCCTGAATTAGCATTTGGCTTGGGAGATATATACACATTCCTTTAGCCAACATAGCTCTGTCTACAGTGTTTAAACAGGCATCAAGACTCATAAATGTACTGCCAGTGATGCTGTCTCTTAGCTGAATACCAACAAAGCTATTTGAGAAGTCTGTGCATTTCTTTTACTGTATTTGTTTGTGTGTGTGTGTGTGTGTGTGTGTGTGTGTGTGTGTGTGTGTGTGTGTGTGTGTGTGTGTGTGTGTGTGTGTGTGTGTGTGTGTGTGGGTCTGGATCAGTCTGCTGACAGAGGCTGATGCAGGGCACACAGAGTTCACAGATGAAGTATATGAAAATGAGAGTCGTTTCCCTGGTGGCGAGTGGAAACCAGCAACCGAACACTACACTGATGTGGTGAGAAAGTTGAAAAAAAACAGTAACGGGCTCCAACAGCAAACACTGTCATTAATGTTGGAAGTAATAATACAGGGCTAAGAAACATAGGGGTTCTTTTAAATAAATGAATATAAGGTGTGGCTATTGAGGCAGAATGGTCATGCAAATAAACACAGGTGCACCTTACCTTATTAATGGTAGAGACAATGTGTACTTTAGCATGTCTATGTTGTCCTATTAGAAAAATAGGATTTATTTATAGCAGCAGAAAATGCTGACTGACACTGAAGCAGCTGGAGAAATGAAGAAACTATCTCAAAATAAACCACAGCTTTGATTTCATGGTTTTTCCAGTCTATGATCCTGCTGATGATTAACTCTCATTTTGAGCATGCTGAGGCCATTGCTGTATGTCATGCTGGACTCCTCTAAGTCTTAATAAATTAGAATGTGGTACATTGCAGTGACATCAACAATCATTTATTCATTCATTTTCGAAACCACCTAATCCTAATCAGGTTTATGAGAGGCTGGTGCCTGTCTTAGCTGATTCTAAGGGTGGGGTCATCCCTGAATAGTTTGCCAGACAATTGCAGGGCCAATACATATACAACTATTTACACTCACTCATACATCTATACTCGTCACAGAAATGAGTGAGCCTGGGAAACAAATCCAGATCTTCTTGCTGTGAGGCGACCTATTAACCACTGCGCCACTGTGCTGCCCACATTTACAACTATTGAAATGTGTATAAGACAATGTGCCTTTTTCTTTAGTTTTGCAGTGGTATAAGTGTTATATATACATATATATGGGGGAAGTGGTGGTCTAGTGGTATAGGGCGCTGGATTGCTGATCCTAAAGTAAGGTTAACCAGGGATTTAGCTCAGTTGGTAGAGCGTCCGCTTTATCCTCCGGAAGGTTGGAGTTCGAATCCGGCTGCGTCATACCATAACACGTTAAAATTTGGGAGTTGTTGCTTCCTGCTTGGCGCTCAGCATCAAAAGGATAGAACAACGCAATATTCTCATGCACATTGAGCATACACGTCTATGAATAATGCGCTATACAAGCATCCATAATATATATATATATATATATATATATATATATATATATATATATATATATATATAAGGTTGGGGTCTCAAGTCGCCACAGGGTTGTCACTGTCCCCCTCAGTGTAGCTAACTGGGTTATCAAAAGCGGGCCATGTCTCTCACTGTCTATGGTGAGAGGCATGTAAAAGAACCGTGCTAACTTTCGGAAAGAGTGGGCTGCAAAGCTGTCAGTGTGTTTCTGTCCCTTGCTAAAAGGGTTTTTGTTTTAAACATATTTTATTCATTGATGAAATGGATTGGGAACAAGTTATCAAGCTGAGAGAACCCTCTCCATGATATTTACAAATGATGATAGATTACAAATTACAACACAAAGACGAATAAGATGAATAGGAGAATTTACATGACAGGAAAAAACAAAAACAAAAAAAATAAAGAAGATAAAAGGGTTGTGTCAGGAAGGGCATCCGACGTAAAAACCTATGCCAAATCAAATGTGCGAATCATTCGCTGTGGCGACCCCTGAAGAAGGCAAAAAGCCGAAAGGAAATCTCATATACTATATATATCTACAGTCGGCCCTCTCCTTACGAAATTCATCCGTTCCACTGCCTTTTTCGTAACTTGGAGTTTTCACAGATAGCTGTGCATTTTATATGTAAAATGCGTGATTCATTCCAAGGCTCCCAAGACTACCCCATAAACCCTTTAAAAATTATAAAAGTACACTAGTTTTGTATGAAATATGGGTTAAAAGTAAAAGAAAATTATTTACCTTTTTTTAAATCAAACCACCCACGCGATGCTTCAATGTCAGGGTTTTGCTGGTCTGAAGAACCATCACCCCCCACCCTCCTTCACGAGGTCCTTAAATATGGCGGTTGCTTTTTCCGAAATAATCATCTCCTTCACTGTATCTCTGCTTTTAATGCCTCCTTCTGCTTCAATATCGTTCCGAAATAATCGCCTCCGTCAGTGTATCTCCATTTTTAAGGTCTTCTTCTGCTTCAAAATTGTCCCGATTGTAGAGGGGTTTCGGACATACTCCTTTGCGATTTCGCTCAACCGCATCCCGCTTTCGTATTTTTTTATTATCTCCTGCTTCACTTCGATTGATAATGGAGCCTGCTTCTTCTTTTTGGTGTCACCGGGAATCACTTTCTTGGGGTCCATGATGGATAATGAAATATACGCTGCAATGATCACTCTCAAAAAAACCTCACGAGCCAACAGTCCCGTTCAACTCTCCTTCACGAACAAACAGGAAGTGACAAACAGGAAGTATGGGTACAGGAACGGGTATAGTTCAGCTCCCTCCTTGCCAATGGGAGGCCAGTGTGGCAGGAATTTGGGAGACAGCCAATGCGAGAACAACTCGTGCATTGTTTGAATGTTTGGATGGTGCGTTTGAATTTTTGAATGGTGCGTTTGGCGCTTTTCGTAAAAAGAGGTTGTTTTCGTAAAAAAAGGATGAAAATTTAGGAAAATGTTTTTCGTAACCTGGATTTTTTGTATTCAGAGGTTTTTGTAAGTAGAGGGCCAACTGTATATGTATATATATCTTCTTTTCCTTTCGGCTTTTCATTTTCAGGGGTCGCCACAGCAAACCATCCACCTCCATCTCACCCTATCCTCTGCATCTTCTACTCTTACTCCAACTACCTTCATGTCCTCCTTCACCACATCCATAAATCTTGTCTTTGGTCTTCCTCTTGGCCTTCTGCCTGGTAGTTCCAACCTCAGCATCCTACTACCAATATACTCACTATCACTATCCCTCCTCTGTACATGTCCAAACCATCTCAATCTAGCCTCTCTGACTTTGTCTCCAAAACCTCTTACATGTGCTGTCCCTCTGATGTACTCATTTCTGATCCTATCCATCTTCGTTACTCCCAAAGAGAACCTCAACATTTTCATCTCTGCTACCTCCAGCTCTGCCTTCTGTCTTTTCCTCAGGGCCACTGTTTCTAAACCATACAACATCACTGGCCTCAACACCGTCTTGTACACTTTTCCTTTCATTCTTGCCAGTACCTCCCTATCACACATCACACCGGATACCCAACCATTACTCCAACCATTCCAACCTGCCTGCACACGCTTCTTCACCTCTTTTCCACACTCTCCATTGCTCTGGATTGTTGAGCCTAAGTACTTAAAATCCACCACCTTCTTTATCTCTGCTCCCTGTAACCTCACCAATCCTCTTGAGTCCTTGTCATTCATACACATGTATTCTGTTTTACTGAGGTTAACCTTCATTCCTCTCCTTTCCAGGGCATACCTCCACCTCTCTAGATTTTCCTGCACTTGTTCTCTGCTCTCACTATAGATCACAATGTCATCTGCAAACATCATAGTCCATAGAGATTCTTGTCTAACCTCGTCTGTCAGCCTGTCCATCACCATAGCAAACAAGAAGGGGCTCAGAGCTGACCCTTGATGCAGTCCTACCTCCACCTTGAACTCTTCTGTCACACCGACAGCACACCTCATGACCGTCATACATCTTTCATACATGTCCTGCACCTATTTAACACACTTTTCTGCCACTCCACACTTCCTCATGTAATACCACAGTTCCTCTCTCGGCACCCTGTCATATGCTTTCTCCAGATCCTCAAAGGCACAATGCAGCTCCTTCTGACCTTCTCTGTACTTCTCTATTAACATCCTCACAGCAAACACTGCATCTGTGGTGCTCTTTCTTGGCATTAAACCAAACTGTTGTTTACTAATGCTGACCTCTGACCTTAGTCTAGCTTCCAGTATTCTTTCCCATAACTTCATTATCAACTCATCAACTTTATCCCTCTGTAGTTGCCACAACTCTGAACATCTCCCTTGTTCTTAAAAATGGACACCAGCACATTTATCCTCCATTCCTCCGGCATCCTCTCACTCTCTAAGACCTTGTTGAATGTTCTTGTCATAAAATTTACTGCTACCTCTCCTAGACACCACCATACTTCCACCGGTATGTCATCAGGACCAACTGCCTTTCCACTCTTCATCCTCTTCAATGCCCTCCTCACTTCTCCCTTACTTCTTCCTGGTCCTCAACAGTCACTTCTTCTACTCTTTTTTCTCTTTCATTTTCCTCATTCATCAGCTTTTCAAAGTACTCTTGCCATCTTCCCAGCATACTTCTGTCATCAATCAATACATTTCCCACCCTGTCCTTAATCACTCTAACTTGCTGCACGTCCTTCCCCTCTCTATTTCGCTGCTGTGCAAACCTGTATAAATCATTTTCTCCCTCCTTACTCTCCAAACTAGCATACAAGTCACCCTCTGTTTGGCCTTTGACACCACTACTTTCACCTTACACTGTGTCTCCCTGTACTCCTGTTTACTCTCTTCGGTCCTCTCTATGTTCCATTTCTTCTTAGCTAACCTCTTCCTTTGTACACACTCCTGCACTTCCTCATTCCACCACCAAGTCTCCTTATCTACTGTCCTTCCAGATGACACACCAAGTACTCTCCTATCTGTCTCCCTGATCACATTAGCTGTAGTTGTCCAGTCATCTGGAAGCACTTCCTGACCACTCAAAACCTGTTTCAACTCCTCCTTGAAGACAATACGACACGCTTCCTTTTTCAGCTTCCACCACTTTGTCTTCTGCTCTGCCTTTCCTTTCTTCACCTTTTTTACCATCAGCATCATCCTGCACACCATCATCCTATGCTGTTTGGCAACACTCTCACCCACTACTACTTTGCAGTCACTGATTTCCTTCAAATTACATTGTCTACACAAGATGTAGTCTACCTGTGTGCTCCTACCTCCGCTTTTATAAGTCACCCTATGCTCCTCTCTCTTCTGGATGAAAGTATTCACCACAGCCATTTCCATCCTTTTTGCAAAATCTATCAACATTTGCCCTTATATGTTCCTGCCCTGGATACGAAATCTGCCCATCACTTCCTCGTCCCCTCTGTTGCCTGCACCAACATGTGCATTGAAGTCTGCACCAATGACCACTCTTTCACCTCTGGGGGTACTCTGCATCACGTCATCAAACTCACTCCAGAATCTCTCATTCTCTTCTAGCTCACATCCTGCCTGTGGGGCATAAGCACTAACAACATTGAACATCACACCTTCAATTTCTAACTTGAGAATCATCACTCTGTCTGACACTCTTTTCACTTCTAGAACATTCCTCACCAACCCTTCCTTCAAGATGACTCCTCCTCCATTTCTCTTCCCATCCACACCAGGAAAAAAACAGCTTAAACCCTGCTCCGAAACTTCTAGCCTTGCTACCTTTCCACCTGGTCTCCTGAACACAGAGTATGTCCACCTTCCTCCTCTGCATCATGACAGCCAGCTCTCTACCTTTTCCTGTCATAGTTCCAACATTCAAAGTCCCTACTCTCAATCCTAGACTCATGCTTTTCCTCTTCTCTCTCTGCCTATGAACATGGCTCCCGCCTCTCCTTCTTCGACCTCTCCTTCTTCAACCAACAGTAGTCCAATTTCCACCAGCACCCTGTTGGCTAACAGCACTGATGGCGGTCATTGTTCACCCAGTCCTCGACTGATCCAGTATGAAATTTGACTTTATGGTTTGACATTTTGTATTCTGGCAAAAGTTTTACGCTGGATGCCATTCCTGTCGCAACCATCTGCATTTATCCGAGCTTGGGACCAGTGTAAGGGCGGACACTTGTTTGTGCCCACCCTCACGGCTGCATTATGTATATATATATAGATAGATAGATATAGATAGATATAGATATATATAGATATTAGCGTAGGCCTCCGTCAGTCCCGAAGGACTATGGCTGCGCTCTGGCCAGTATCCCGACTGGTGATACTCCCCAGTGCACAGAGCCTGGGTAGGGAGTAATGAGGGACAGGCTGTTACCCAAGCAGCAAGTCCCCCCCCTGTCTCGGCGCCACCGGAAGGATCCAATGGAAAGGCAAGTGCCGATACGACTGGGTTCCAGTGCCGCTGCAGGAGAGAAACTACGGTCAATTTAGAACGGCCAATTAACCTACAGTGCACGTCTTTGGATTGCGGGGGAAACCGGAGCACCCGGAGGAAACCCGCACAAGCACGGGGAGAACATGCAAACTCCACACAGAAACGCCCAGGCCGGGAATCGAACCCGGGCCTTCTTGCTGTGAGGCGGACGTGCTAACCACTACGCCACCGTGCCGCCATATATAGATATATATAGATAGATAGATATTATATATATATATATATATACACTGTATATTAATTATGCGAAACAGCAAAAGCAATAGTAACACTATGTACAAGGATCCCTCACTTTCTGCAGTTAATGGGGACCGAGGCACCCCCCCACACACCTCATGACCACCGATTTCTGCGAAGTAGGATCGACCCCCCCCCGACTGAGGTGTATGTACATGTACATGTTTATATATTATGAATAGATACATATTCAATGCTATAAATGCTTATCATAACAATTAAACATTCAAAAATAATGCATAAGATAAAGAAAATATAAATACACACACACACAGACACATCACACACACACACACACACACACACACAGATGCGCACACACACTCAGATGCGCACCTCACATAAAAATGCAAGTAGTTATGTGTGTGTGGGGGGGTGTTTTTGGTTTTTATTTGTTTGGGTTTTTTTGCATAATTGGCTTTGTTTTGCGGCATTTTCTTGAACTTTTCCCCTAGTTTTCTTTCAGTTCCATATTTTTTAATTTTTCTATGAATATTTGTGAAAAACCCACGATGCACTGAAACCACAGAAACTGAAGCATGAAGTAGCGAGGGATCACTATATACAATTTCTTATATACTCATATATCTGCCACATTTCTTTTTGTCCATGCTAATTATACATTGTCTCTGAATATGACAGCTGTTGTCATTTAAGCCTGATTCCCAGACAACAGCAGGACCAAGCAAGCTGAAAGCAGCTGTTTGTTTAGTATTGAGTAGTGTGTTTGTTCTGTGCAGAATGGAGAGAAAGCCCAGAAACCCAGTGAGATTGAATGTCCCCCAGGGTGGAAAGTGATTCAGGACTGGAGTTTTGACAGCAACAGAGCTGTAGATGAGAAAGGTTTGAGTATCAAAGTTTCATTCGTAATACGAATTTGAACATCTTTATGTTTGATCACATACTTATCCACATAGTGCATGTGTGCTCCTATATATTTAGAAATGCAGTTCAAGATACCAAGAATGTTGCCAAAAAGTAACTCATACTTTTCTTCTGACAATAGGCTGGGAGTATGGCATCACTATTCCTCCAGGTGATAAGCCCAGCTCCTGGGTAGCTGCAGAGAAAATGTACCATGTCCATCGCAGGAAACGACTGGTTCGACTCCGAAAGAAGACAGCAAATGCCCCCAGTTTAGAGGTGTGTGTGTGTGTGTGGGTGTGTGTGTGTGTGTGTGTGTGTGTGTGTGTGTGTGTGTGTGTGTATATATATATATATATATATATATATATATATATATATATATATATATATATATATATATATATATATATATATATATATATATATATGTATACTGCTGCATTCTATATATATATATATATATATATATATATATATATATATGTGTGTGTGTGTGTGTGTGTGTGTGTGTGTGTGTGTGTGTGTGTGTGTATAAAATCGTATTCCTCTTCCTCTGCTCTTAATCTGGGGTGGTCAGGTTGTGAGGGCAGTAGCATTGGCATTGAGGTCCAGATGTAGCTCTTCTCAGCCACCTCCTCCAGTTCTTCCGAGGGGACACGGAGGCGTTCCCAAATCAGCCGAGAGACATGATCCCTCCAACATGTTCTAGGTCGACCGTGATCTCCTCCTGGTTAGACATGCCTGAAACACCACACCAGGGAGGTGTTCAAGAGGCATTCTAACCAGATGCTGGAGCCACCTCAAATGGCTTCGCTCAGTGTGGAGCACCAGCGGGTCTACTCCAAGCTCCCTACCCTATTTCTAAGAAAGAGGCAAAGGAAGCTCATTTTAGCCTCTTGTATCCATGATCTTGTTCTTTTGGTCACTACCCAAAGCCATAGGTGAGGGTTGTTGGAACGTAGATCGACTGATAAATTGAGAGCTTTGCCTTGCGGCTCAGCTCTCTCTTCACGATGCCAGATCAGTACAAGCTCCGCTTTACAGCAGAGGCTGCAGCGATCCTCCTGTTGATCTCGGCAGGACCTCATTTCAGACACGGGTCATGCATTCCACCCTTTACCAGCTGAGAACCATTTCCTCAGACTTGGAGGTGCTGATTTTTGACGCCCCGCAACATAGCCCATAAGCCGTCTCTAAATCCACAAAACATATGTGGACAGATTGGGCAAACTCCCTGCCTCCTCCAGGATCCTGTAGAACGTATAGAGTTGGCCGAGAGTGCTGCGGCCAAGACGAAAACCACATTATTTCTCCTGAAGTTCAACTATTGGTCAGATCCTTCACTCCAGCACCCCTGCATAGACTTTCTCGGGTAGGCCGAGGAGTGTGATTTCATGATAATTGGAACACACCCTCCGGTCCTTTTTAAAAAGGGAGACTATCACCCCAGTTTGCCAATCCAGAGGTACAGCCTCAGATGACCATGCAATGTTGCAGAGACGTGTCAACGAAGACAGTCCTGCAACATCCAGAGCCCTGAGAAATCCAGGGCAGATCTCATCCATCCCAAGAGCCCAACCACCGAGGAGTTTTTTTTGACTAGCTCAGTGACCTGAACTCCAGTGATGGGTGGACTCCTACCCCAACCCCTGGTGTCTTCCTCCCCCATGGAGAGCTTGTTGGTGGTATTGAGGAAGTCCTCGAAGTCTTCCTTCCACTTCCCGACAACATTTAAGTCGAGGTGATCAGCTCCCTACTTCCACTGTCAATATTATATGTGGAGAACTGCTTCCCCCTCCTAAGGCATCAGATAGTGGTCCAGAACCTTTTTGAGGCAATCAATAATCACTTTCCAGGCCCTCATCGAACTCTTCTCACGCCAGAATTTTTGCATCAGCAACAGCTCATGCTGCAGAATGTTTGGCCTGTTGGTACCTGTCTACTGCCTTGGGATTCCCATAGACCAATAAGATCTGATAGGCCTCCTTTGTCAGGTGAATGGCCCCCTTCACTGTCGATGTCCACCACCGGGTTCAGGGATTACTGCCACAACAGACACTGATAACCTTCTGGCCACAGCTGTGGGCTACCACCTCAACAATGGAGCCACAAAACATCACACATTTGGATTCCATGTCACCCATCTCATTCAGGATGTGGTTGTAGCTCTTCCAGAGGTCGGAGTTAAAGGTTTATCTGACAGTACACTCCACCAAGTGTTCCCAGGAGACCCTAACTACACACTTGGGCCTGCCAGATCTGTAGGATGGCCTCTTCCACCATCAGAGGCAGCTCACCACCAGGTGGTGATTGGTTGACAGCTCAGCTCCTCTCTTCACCCGAGTGTCCAGAACATGCGGCATCACAAGTCTAACATTGAACTGCGGCCTAGAGTGTCCTGGTGCCAAGTGCAATTATATACACCCTTATGTTTGAACATGGCGTTTGTGATGGACAAACCGTGACGAGTGCAGAAGTCTAACAACGAAACACCATTCTGGTTTAGACTGGAGAGGCCATACCTCGAAATCACACCCTTTTAGGTCACATTATCATTGCCCACATGGGCGTTGAAGTCTCTGAGGACAACAAGTAAATCCTCCAAGGGAGCATTCGCCAACACACCACCAAAGATTCTAAGAAGGGTGGGTACGCTGAACTGTCATTTGGTGTAAGCACAAACAACAGTCAGGACCCGTTCCCCCCACCTAAAGCCGGAGTAAAGCTACCCTTTTGTCAAATGGAGAGAACCCCAACGTGTGGCCACCAAGATGGGGGGCAATGCGTTATGAGTCCAACTATATCTAGTTGGTATCTCCCCACCTCACACACCAGCTCAGGCTTGTTCACCGCCAACGAGGTGACATTCCATGTCCCAAGAGTCAGAGTTAGTAGTCGAGGATTGATCCTACAGAACCAATGCCTTTGACTGCCACCCAAGTCACACTACACCCGATGCCTATAGTCTCTCCCACAAGTGGTGAATCCATTGGAGGGCAGACCCCAGTGCTGTAGTGGTGGGTACACGCCGGTACACGTCGTGGCGTGTACTCACTTGTTTTAGTGGCTCAGTTGCATGTACTGACTTAATTTGGTCTACTTTATAGTTGATCAATATAAATTTCCGCGACTGTGTAAAAAAAATGCGGAGACGAAGTGCTAAATAGTTTCAAAGACAAAACCGCACCCTCCCCGCGCTCCACACACACTTCGTGGGCTGAGGTGCTGCTGTGCACCTTGGTCACTTCGCTGCCATTGTGTACTCACTTATTTTTTGACTACTACAGCACTGGAAGACCCATGTCTCCTTTTTGGGCTGGGCTCAGCTGGGCTCCATGGGCTGCATTAGTTTAGAGCCCTTCCCCCAGGCCTGGCTCCAGGGGCGGACCCCGGTGAACTGCGTCCAGGCAAGGGAAACCGTGTCCTTTTACATTTGTCCATAGGGGCTTTTGAACCACGCTTCATTCGGACCTCCACCTATGACCTGTTTGCCTTGGATGACTCTACCAGGTGCATAATGCCCCCTCAACAAAGCTCCTAGGATCATTAGGACACACAAACCCCTCTACCATGATAATAGATTAGCAATTCAAGGAGGGGTGTGTAAATAATAATAATAATAATAATAATAATAATAATAATAATAACAACAATAATAATAATAATATATGTATATAACTGATGGGAGTTGTGAAAGATAATAATAATGATGACAAATAATAGAAGAACAGGAAGTCGTTGGACCCGAACTCGCAGACTGAAATTGCTGAAAACCATATGCTTAAAAAATATTATTTATGTGCATATTTTTATGCTATACAGGTAGCATTTCATTTGTATTTACTGGGTTCCACTCATTAAGTGGAATACCATCAAACAAGTTGGATGTTGCACAAGTTTCTGATTTCCCAAATTCCAAGTTGAATGACTGTCCCATTACGCTATCAAAACTTTGAGTGCAGAAGGTTTTTCAGAGTTGTGGGTACACAGACTGCAGCATAATCTCAGGGGAAGGAAAAAACTTAACCTGATAAGGGAACTCGTCAAAACAACTGATATAACATGGAGTACCAATCCAACATCTGTCCACACCCACTCGTTCTAACTGAAGTAGAAGGTGTTTCCAAACTTTTGACTGATATTGTTTATAGAATTAACTCATGTGATGAAATTAAATCTGAGTTCGTTCTTCTTGAAATAGTGTCTCCTTTAATGAATTTTTTTTTCAAGTTCTTTTTTCCAGAAAGACAGTGCTTCAATTTTCTCATCCTATCATGTGGCTTAAATAGACCAAACCTGTTTCAATTTACATTTTGCAATCTGTGTCCACTGCATGCTAAAGTTTAAACTTTTTGTGTGTGTGTGTGATATTTGAGAGTTTCACCAAAATCTGTGTATTTCAATTCAGTTTTATTTGTATCATGATTTTTACAGTTCACATTGTTGCAAAGTAGCTTTACATAGTAAAATGAATTTGGGTTAAAAAAATCTTAACTCATGATTTCAAACATTTTTCTATAAACCCTATACATTCCTAATAAGCAAGTCTGTGGAAAGGAGAACGGTGTTTAGTTTCTTAGTTCAGCTTTTTAAATCGCTTATTGCAAATTGTTTATGCATCTTAACTTCTTTGGCATCCCTTCTGTGAGAGAACTAATTTTTAGCTAAATTTGAGCATATTTCTATAGATCGAGCAAGTTGTTTTGAAAACCTGAAATAGAGGGTTGATTGAGGTCGGTGACAGATCAATATTTAGTTTATAGCAAGCAGGAACCATGCAGAAACCCAGCGAGATTCACCATCATGTTCTCACATGATATTATACAATGGAAATGACAGAGGTTGGTTTTGAGCATTTTATTGAAGAACAGTGCTCAGACAAAGCTAAAGTACATGCATATTAATATCTCCCAAGGGTAAATGTGAGATAGGTGGCTGGGTAGTTGCCAGGTTTATGATGGATCGAATAATTAGAGTTGTGCTATTCATAACAGGATAGATGAATCAGGTGGTATCTTACCTTTGTTCTTATGGTCTAGATTTTAGCTGTTAATAACATTTTTCCCTTTTTGGGTATTGTTTATGTCCTGACAGAAGAAAGAGGCAGGAGATGGCTGGGAGTACTCCTCTTTGATTGGCTGGAAGTTTCACAGGAAGGAGCGTTCATCAGATACATTCCGGCGCAGGCGCTGGAGAAGAAAAATGGCCCCATCTGACCGCGTAGGCGCATCAGGCATATTCCAACTAGAGGGGGCGTTGGTGAGTTATATTTAGTAGGTCTACATACGTACAGTACATACAGTATGGTGTATGTAGAAGGTCTTTTTTTGCCATGACACTTTATGAACGCTTTCATATGGTGATTTAGATGTGATTTAGTAAAGCTTTAAGTTTTAAGAGCGCTTAAGATATTTGTAGAATTTTCATAATGTACTACATGATGTTAAACTAATTCAGGGTTTTTTGTGTTGTTCTCTTACTGATTGAATTCTAGGGGGTGGATGTGGATGAAAAAACTAGTAAAAAGGAGGCAGCCAAGCTTTTCGGTGCCAACACACCCACAGTTTCCTGCAACTTTAGCAGTAAGTAGCATGATTCACGCCACCTAATTAAAACCTTGTTTAAAAAATCCCTGCTGCTGATAAACTCCCAATCACCACTCCCTTCCTTAGAGGAAGTCTGAACACTTTGGAAAGTAGCTCAATTAAAAGACATTAAAAGCTGCCAATTTGGCTTCTGAATGCCAATGCTTACTGGTTATATAACGGAATTACTAACATTTCTACAACTGCAATAAAACTGTGTTCCTGCAAAGAATTTACCACAATGGATATCAGGTTGAGGAGGCCGACTGATTTACATATCAGCATCAAATCTTAATAATCAGCAGATTTTGTAGACAATGTATTCTGTCTAAAAATGGCTTGTTGTTTTCATAGAGTCATACATGTACCACCTCAGAGTGTATGTTTATCAGGCCCGAAACCTTCTTCCCATGGACAAAGACAGCTTTTCAGGTGAGATCTGACAGAAATTGCTGTAAAACATTCAATTATTACTATATATATATATATATATATTATTGTAATATATTGATTATAGCACTGGATTTGTCAGTTTGTTTGTTTTTTTTTTTTTGCATTTGGCTTTCCGACAGATCCCTACTGCCATGTGTCCTTTCTTCATGTGAGCAAGACCACAGAGATCATTAAAGCCAACCTGAACCCCACATGGGACCAGACACTCATCTTTAATGACATAGAAATCTATGGAGACCCAAAGACTATTGCTCAAAATCCACCCAGCATTGTCTTGGAGCTTTTTGACAGTGACCAAGTGGTATGACTGTTTACTCACTATAATAACCTGCTTGATCTGTGTAATATACTGTATATCTATATGTATAGTAGTAATCTGTATTTGCTTATGTTACATGGGAACAGCACAGTCTGATCAGTTCACGATCTGGGTGTTAATAGAAATCTCCTGAGTGAATAATCATTGATACTCATGGTTGAAACATTCCATACTCATTGGCATCATGGTTGATCACTGCTGCTGATTCTGAAATAATAGAAGTTCAATAAACTGCTGCCCTGAAAAAAAATCAAGCAACGTAATATGGCCCTTCTGTTGATAAAAGTTAAAAAAATTAAACCTTTGAAGATGCCATCTTGAAGTGCCTGTGAGCAACGTGATGAAGCAGGTGGCATGATCATTGTCATACTTTAAAAATAGAAAAATAAACCATGAAAATTTAGTTTTTATTTACCTTTTTAAGTTTGCAAATGGCTCATCATTCATTTCATTCATTTTCTGAACGGCTTTATGCTAATTAGGTTGTGGGGAGACTGGTGTCCCTCTCAGTCGATTCTGGGTGAGGTCAGAGTGAACAGCTCATCAAGCCATTGCAAGGCAGAAACACATGGACCACAATGTGGCCTACTCTTTATGAAAGACATCACTGGGTATTTTACATGCCTCTCCCCACAGACGGTGAGAGAATTGTGTGGACAGTAATGACAATCTGGTGACAGTGTGGCTGAACCAATTTTCATATAGTTTTTACTAAAATTTTTAATTATTTTAAAAAGATCCCATTACAGAGCCTATAGAACTCTGTTATGCTTAAAATATATAAAAATAAATATATAGAACACTTATAGGGTGCAAAAAGTCCAGAAGTCTTTCAAACGGGAAGCGCATTTTAGGCATACATCAAAAAATTTGTCTTGAGTTTTGAATCAACTCAATCTTGGGTGTCTAGCAGAATCCACTGAATGAACAAACGGTGCGAAACTAAACCAAAAAACAAAGTCAAGAATGTTATATTTATGTTTTATGTACATTCAAATATGTATAAATTAAAATACCTATTTTTTTATTAGTAGTTACTTTCTAAAAAATCAATGTGATACAGTTCTTTCATTCATTATACAGCAGCCCAGCATCCTGACCCGCCCCATAGGGACCCAGAGAGGCTTGACTTTGATGGCTGTTGCATTTTTCAAGCATTTGTCCAATAAAAGTGGAGCTTGCCTGACTACAAAAAAGGGTTTATTCTGAGTGCTATAGGCTTCCAGTGAAGCATGTTTCTACCCTGTGATGGCCTGGCGAGCTGTCCAGGGTGTACTCTGCCCTCGCCCTGAATTGGCTGAGATGGGCACTAGCCTCCCCGTGGCCCTAATTAGGATTAAGTGGTTCAGAAAATGAATGCATGATTGACTATTTTAGGATTGAAAAACATTATTAGAGCTTAAATAAAATGACTCACACAGTTAGTCATAATTACTTGAAGCAGGTTTCAACATCATTTTCTCACTATAAATTGAAAAAAAAGTTTTTTTATTATTTTTCCCTGTGTTTATTTAGTACAGTTGTATATAGCATGTCTTAATTCTGATTGTAAAGACCAGAGTCTAACCAATTAGATTCAGGTTTGATCATTATGTTTTTTTGGGACCGTTCTTCTAAAAAGCCGAATGAAATTAGTGGCAACAAACACCCAACTCTCAAAAAGAAATAAAAATTTTACCATCAAATAGTTTTATTCCAGATTGTGTTTGCTTTCCATGGAATAATTTTAGAGTGAACGGAAGAGCCTGCCAGGCAGGATTAGGTTAGGACTGAGTCAACTCAGAGCAAGTACTGAAGGCTCAACGTTTCATCCCAGGAATCTATTCAGTAACATCCATCCAACTTGCTTCTTGCACATAATTGTTAATTATAACATTTGAGTGGAAACTGAGTGCAAATACAATTCTTTCCTCCTATAACCTGTAGGTTTATAATCTACAAGTCATTAATCCATGTTAGGTTATGAATTTTACATTCAGTTTACCACAATGAAAACAAACTCATCTGTGGAATGATGTCAACACACTCGTTCAAATCTGACAGCGACAACACAGTGATAGTTCAGATTTTATAAGAACAGATCTCATCCATGATCTGGAGCAGAACTTAGAGCTTGGACAATGCTGAAATGTTACACAAATGTTTTATTTAAGGCCCTCGGAATGTTTTATATGGGTTAGGCATGAATGAAGATTGAACTTTATGATTATTGAGATCACATTACTATATATTTGTTGCTCAAGTGGATCCATTTGTCATGTTTTTGCTATAAGTAGCTGAACGTAGTTTAATTTAAAATCAACTTTCACTTCAAGCTTCTGATATTGAATTTAAACTTGTGTTAATAGCCAGCTATTATCTGTCAGGGTCTCGGAGGAAGTTTGAACCAATCCCAGCTGACTTTGTGTAAGAGGCAGAGTATACTCTAAGCAGGCAGCCAGTCTATTGCAGGACTAATATAGACATACAACCACTCATACTTACCTTCACACCCAGTGGCACTTTGGAGCAGCCAGGTGACCCAATGTGCATATCTTTGGACTGTAGGAGAAAACTGGGGTATCTGGGGAAACCCATGCAAACACAGAGAATATATAAGCTCCACACAGAAATGACCTTGCTTGATATTTGAACCGCAAATCTTCTTTCTGTGAGGCGACAGAATCCCCATGCCTTTTATACCTTATACTGAATCCCCATGCCTTTTATACCTTACTGTTATTATTTTTGTTCTCTGCATTGTATCATTTGTGTTAAGTACATCAACACATGTCAGCTACTTTTCAAGAAGAAAATGTGCTCCCCAGAAAGGAGGATAAACAATGATGTTTCTACAGAATCATGATGCTTCTATTGACGGTATGACAGATCGTTGTGTTGATACACTTTTTTATTGCAGGGGAAGGATGAACCTATGGGCACGTGCACATGTCCGCCAGTGGTAAAACTAAACCCCAGTACACCAGTGAGCCCAAAGTTGCTCTGGTTCCCAATCACGATGAAGGGTCGAAGTGCTGGGGAGATGCTGGTGGCAGCTGAGCTTTTGCTGAAAGATAAGGTATCTTATTATCTTTAAATCACTATGTTTAAAAGTACCTTACTGTGTTTGCAGTGTACATAATCTTTTGTTGTTAATCTAGGGATCCCTTACTTTCCGCGGTTAATTGGGACGAGATTTCTCACGACTGCTGAATTCCACAAACTATGATCGACCCCCCCTCACTGACGTTTACATACATGTATATGTGTGTATGATATCAATAAATACATATTCAATGCTATACATGCTTATAATAACAATTAAACATTCAAAAACAATTCATAAGATGTAAATAAAATATAAATACACACACACACATACAGACGCGCGTGCACACAGATGCGCAAATCACATAATAATGTAAGTAGTTTTCATGGGAAGGTTTGGGTTGTTGTTTTTTTTTTTTTGTTTGTTTGGTTTTTTTTTGCATAATTGGCCTAGTTTTTGTGGCATTTTTCTTAACTTTTTCCCCTATTCTTCCTTAATTTGTGGGGCCGGTGGCGTAGTGGTTAGGGTGCTGCGCTCATGATCAGGAGGTTGTGAGTTCGAATCCCACTGAGACCCTCACTGTGCTAAGACCCCTGGGTAAGGTCTCAACCACAAGTGTGCCTCTGTTCACCCAGCAGTATAAATGGGTACCAGTAAAAATATACTGGGAAGGTAACCTGCGATGGACTAGCGTCCCATCCAGGGGGAGTTGAACTCCTGGTTGCTTCACGCTACGGAAACTGTGGATCAGCACCGGCCTGATGAGCCACAAGGCTAAGCCACTAGGCTCGGGTGTAAAGACCCAACAGACTTACCTACCTACCTACCCCTTCCTTAATTTCCTTATTTTTTAATTTGATGAATATTTTTGAAAAAACGTGATGCACTGAAGCCGCATGAATTGAAGCACGAAGTAGCGAGGGATCCCTGTATAATGTTTTGTTTTTATGTATTTCCTGACCTCCAATAAGCTGTTATGTCTTACTTTTTGTGTCCAGGCAGCTGCGACTGAACTGCCACTTGTGCCACCCAGAAGAGGAGAGAATCTGTACATGGTGCCTCAGGGGATCAGGCCGGTGGTGCAGCTCACTGCTATTGAAGTAACACCCTGAAGCATGTCATCAACATTATTCCTTTAGTGTTGGGCAGACAAACCAACAAGAAGAAAGGCTATAATTTAGAGTATTTATTCCAACATTACCATTTGACTGCATTTACTTTTCAGATTTTGGCCTGGGGTTTACGTAACATGAAGACATATCAGCTGGCCCCTATTTCTTCTCCCAGTCTCATTGTGGAATGTGGAGGGCAGAGTGTTCAGACGGGTGTCATCAAAAATATTAAGAAAAACCCAAACTTCCCTGGATCAGTTATCTTCATCAAAGTGGTATGTTATTTATTCGAAGATGTATTTTTTTTTTAGTTGAGGTATTTTGTCACCAATCATTTTAAACATATCAAAATAGACAAATGCACAGTCATGTGAGCACTGCATACCTCCCAGATGTGTATACATGCTATTTGAAAATTAGTCAAAATGTATAGTGGCTGAATACAGTTGTAGTTTGAAGTGTTGATAAGAAACAATTTCAGAATAAAGTTTATCAACATAAAACTACGAAAACATTATCAGTGCATATACAGTGCATAATGTCATCAAAGGATTCAGGGAATCTGGAGAAATCTTTGTGTACGAGGGACAAGAAGCAAAGATTTCTGGAAGTATTCCTAAGCCCTTGCAGTCATTGTTATGAGATAATGATGCCTGTTTTTAATGCAGTGCCTTTGAAGGAAAAGCTGAAAATATTATATTTATAATATACACTGTATATACATATGTGTGCGTGCGTGTGTGTGTGTGTGTGTAATTTTTTATAATTTTTATTATATTTATATTTATTTTATTAATTTTTATAACGTTTTATAATATATAATACTCGTTTTTTGAACTGCTTTATCCTAATTAGGGTTGCCGGGAGGCTGGCGAGGGAAGAGTACAGTCTGGACAGCTCGCCAGGCAATCGCAGGGTAGAAACATACTGACAGCTTTACAGCCTACTCTTTACATTTACAGAGTTTGGCAGATGCCCTTATCCAGAACAACTTACTTTTTAATAAATCCATCTCAGCACTTGAGGCTCAACAGTGACAGTTGTTCAAGGGCCCAACAGTGACAGATGGTACTGGGACTTGAACCCCTGACCTGTAGATCAGAAAGCCTGAACCACCTGCGCCACCACTGTCCTACTTTAAGAAATAGACAGTGAAAGATATGGCTGGCCTATGATAGCCCTGTTAGCTGCTCCGGGATTATTTATAATATCATGTTATTATAATATAATTTTAGTTTCTCTTATGTTGCCTTGTCTTATGTACTAAAACTAAATTCCACAATTCCAAACCTTGGCTTTCAGGCATGGTAGATATCTGCCTTGCTTTTGGCCAATAAATGTTATATATTTAATATTTATCTTACAGTTGTTGTGACTGTCTAGCATCGATTACAAGATTTATTCTAACAGTGACTGCTTTGTAAAATAAGTGCATTTGGCTTTAATAAAATGTTGACCTGATTTTTAATCTGCATGTGTAACCGGATTGAGCAACATTTTGTTGTTGTTTTTTCATGTAATTTTCATTTTATAATTTTTGATAATGGGTTAACTGAAATAAAAATTGAAAGCACCATATGTTCAGAAACATTTTTAGATTCATTACATATAAATGTGAATTTTTTCTATAAACAACTCGCTCTTTAGCTTCTTCCCAAAGAAGAGATGTACACTCCTCCCATAGTGCTGAAAGTGATCGACCACAGGCCCTTTGGAAGGAAACCTACTGTCGGCCAGTGCACTGTAGACTCCCTGGAAGAGTATAGGTGTGATCCCTACAACATCAGCGTTGCCGGAATATGTAGGTCTGCAAGAGGTAAGAGATCTGATCTAACAGAGCTGTGTGAAAAGTGTCTTTGTCATTGTACAGTGCTCCAAATATTTGAATTCCTTGGGTGTTTCATCTTTCAGTGTCCATGATGGTTAGAAGCACTAGAGACGTGATCATTGACATAGAGGATAAAATACCAATCGTAGACAGTCAGGTACAGATACTCCTTGCATGTACACTAATACAGTATTTCAGATATGTATGAGTTAGAATGTTATTTATTGCTTTGTGTACTTATTATTTCTGATCTATTTTATTCTTTTTCATTGGATTTGTTCAATATTGGACAGCCCGCTGAAAAGGTGTGTTGCTTTTTTTTTGTTGTTGTTGTTGTTATTTGTATTACATTAGGAAGGTTGTCTATTAGCAATACAAACATAATAAAACTCAAAAAATACCTTTTTAAACATTTATTAGACATTTATTTAATTGAACTGTTTTATTGTAAATTGTTTTTCAGGCACATGAAGCTGTGGACTGGTGGAGTAAATTTTATGCCTCTGTTGGAGAGCATGAGAAGTGTGGCCCATATCTCCAGAAAGGTTATTCCACTTTAACAGTAAGTTTATTGCCCATCCTTCAAAATCTTATGGAGAGTCCATGCATTTTGAAACTGTAATAGAATCTATATGACAAGCACGTCTGTAATTGCAGGTTTATGACACTGAACTTGAGAACGTTTCTGATTTTCATGGTCTGACGGACTTCTGTAACACATTTAAACTGTACAGAGGAAAGAGTGATGATGGTGAAGAGGATCCTTCTGTCGTGGGAGAGTTTAAGGCAAGTATTTTGCCCATAAAAGGCTCTCTTTTCCTTATTTCAAGTGGAGTTGAAGGATTTGTCAGTAAACATGGAACAGCTGTACCTAATTAAACTTACTGGCAGTACATGCTTGTGAACTTTCAAACTCTGCTGGAAAGAAAATTAATGATATCATTCCACCTAGTGGTGGATGTTGTAAGACAATATTTTCATTTAAATACTGCCAAGCAGGAGGCAGGAGCCTATTTCATCCTACAATATGCAAAGGCAGGGTACTCCCTGCACAGGCTGCCCTGACTAGCACAAGTTCAACACACAGACAACCATTCACACTTACACCTGGGGCAACTGGCACAACCAATTGGTCTAATGTCTTTGGACTGTTGGAGAAAACCGATATACATGGAAGAAACCCACACAAAGATGAGAATTAAATGCAAACTCCAAACAGAAACACCTGAACCCAAGTCTAGAACCCAGGACCTTCCTGCTGTGATGTGGACTTGCTAAGCGTTATATCACAGTGCCACCCAAACTTAATTCTAAGTTCTTGCCTTCAGCAGGTAAATATAGCTCTTTAATGCATTTACAGGGTTCATTTAGAGTATACCCTTTATCAGATGACCCGGACATTCAACCACCTCCTCGACAATTCCGAGAGTTACCTGAAAGTGGACCTCAGGAATGCATAGTAAGAATTTATGTGTTGCGCTGTATTGACCTGCAACCCAAAGACAACAATGGATTGGTAAGTATACAGACAACACAGTAGTATATTACAGTTTAATATAAATTGATGTTGATTGCTGGACTCCTGTGTTTATCTATATATATATATATATATGTATGTGTGTGTGTGTGTGTGTGTGTGTGTGTGTGTGTGTGTGTGTGTGTGTATATATACTAGTATATATATATATATGTGTGTGTGTGTGTGTGTGTGTGTGTGTGTGTGTGTGTGTGTGTGTGTATATATATATATACATATATATATATACACACACACACACACACACACACACACACACACACACACACACACACACACACAGGGATCCCTCACTTTCCGCGGTTAATGGGGACCGAGACCCCCCCCCAACGAATTCCGTGAAGTAGAATCGACCCCTGAATGACGTATACGTACATGTATATGTGTATATAATATCAACGCTATAAATGCTTATAATAACAATTAAACATTCAAAAATAATGCACAAGCTGTAAATAAAATATAAATACACACACATATAGACGTGCACACGGCACACACTCAGATGCACACACACACACACACACACACACACACACACAATCAGATGTGCACCTCACATAAAAATGTAAGTAGTTTTGTTGGAGGGTTTGGGTTGTTTTTTTGTTTGTTTGTTTGTTTTTGTTTGTTTGGGGTTTTTTGCAATATTATAAGCCTTGTTTTGCAGCATTTTCCTTCACTTTATTTTTAGCTTATTTTTCCTTAGTTTCCTTATTTTTTTATTTTCAATAAATATTTTTGAAAAACCTGTGATGCACTGAACCTGCAGAAACTGAAGCTCGAAGTACAGCAGAATCACCCTATATATATATATATATATATATATATATATATATATATATATATATATATATAGTCGCTGTGGCGACTCCCGAGTAAAAGGGAAAAAAGCCGACAGGAAGACAGACAGACAAACGACGTGATAAGTTCCCAAGGCGCTTAAAAAACTGGAGTGGTTGGGCGCTTATTAAAATGCTTACCAGCAGAGTGGAACGATAAGCGTTTATTAGCATCTAGGCAGAAAACATGAATAATGACAGAACAATAAAAGTTTTACTGGTATTTGTATTATTCATTTTGTGCGTATAATACTCATTATCACTTTCTGATAAATCCATATCTGGCTCATCGTTCCATTTATTCAGAGCATCCCATAGTTTTGCTGTAGCAGTTTCTAATGGTTCATCAGCTGTTGGAAATTTACCAAGAGAACACAGCAAAATATTTTCCTGTTTTTAAAAGCAAGGCGGAACAATCAAATGTGTTGTTACTGATGAACATTATAGACATTCCCCAGTGGCAGGGGGTCTTGAAATAACGTGTAAACTCACTTTTACTCCGTTCTTTTTATTATTTATATATATATATATATATATATATATATATATATATATATATATATATATATATATATATATATATATATATACACATACATATATACATATGAAAAGGGAAAACCCAAAAGGAAATCTCTCATATGTCTCACAGTATATACATATATGATATGTATGAATATGTATATGTTATCTATGTTTCTTTTTCAGTGTGATCCTTATTTAAAGATTACTCTTGGAAAGAAGACAATTGAGGATAGAGATAACTACAAACCAAACACCTTGAACCCTGAGTTTGGAAGGTTGGTATTTGTTAAATGCATTGTGACAGAAGGGCAAAAACAGGAGCCATAAAATACAATAATAATTCCATTTATATTTTCGCAGAATGTTTGAGCTATCATGCTTCCTGCCACAAGACAAGGACCTGAAAATCAGCATCTATGACTTTGACTTGTTAAGTCGTGATGAAAAGGTTGGGGATACGGTTATTGATCTTGAAAATCGCCTCCTTTCTCGATTTAATGCACACTGTGGTCTTTCTCAGTCATACTGTGTGTAAGTTTTTTGTATGTTTGTTTGTTTGTTGTTGTTTTTTTTTAATTCTGATAAGAGATTTTTTGTCACAATGTAGTTGTATGTAGACCCATTCTTTATTATTCTTATTGAAAATGTTTGTAGCTCCGGAGTGAACCGGTGGAGAGATCAGCTGAAGCCATCTCAGATCTTGGAAAACCTTGCCAGACTAAGAGGACTCTCACTTCCACAAATTGCAGAAGATGGTAGTTCGCTGTCTTTTGGAGGACGTGATTACAACCTTCAGGACTTAGGTATCCCTGGTGTGATGATAACAGTGTTTGAAAGATGAGTAATTCATGAGTGGTCTTTGTATATTACTGACAGTAACTGTTTCTTTGTGACCCTACATTGCTAGAGGCTAGTAAAGTCCTGCACCAGCATCTGGGTCCAGCCAAAGAGCGTATTGCCCTGTATGTACTGCGCAGACAGGGACTGGTGCCTGAGCATGTAGAAAGCAGAACACTTTATAGTTCCTTCCAGCCCACTCTTTCACAGGTAAATATATATATAAGACTGCATTGCGTGTTTCCAGCTACTATTATCACATACAGTGTGTGTTTGGAAAATTGTAAAGTACCATTTTGATTGAACTATTGAGCTTGCTAGCCATGCTAGCTTCTCATCTATCCATCTATTTGTGTTTCATTGTCATTCCTATTTTCTGTACTTTTAAGGGGAAGATTCAGATGTGGGTGGACATATTCCCGAAAAGCCTTGGCATTCCTGGACACCCAGTTGATATTAGTCCTCGTGAAGCTAAAAAGTAAGAACCAGTCATCTTGTGTGATGTTTTTTCCTGTGTTTATGCCTGTAATGCTGAAGATTTGTTTTGTATTAAAGGTACTACCTACGGATTGTCATTTGGAACACGACTGATGTCGTCCTGGATGAAACCAGCATTACTGGGGAAGATATGAGTGATATCTATGTGAAAGGGTAAATTATCCATTCATTCATTTTCTGTAACCACTTAATCCTAGGTAGGGTTGTAGGAAGACTGGCACTCATCCCTGCTGACTCCGGGCAAGGGTAGAGTACACTCTGGACAGCCCACCAGGCCATCGCAGGGCAGAAACACACTGGCGGCTATGCAGCTACTCTTGTCAAATGTCTCACTATAGACAGTGAGAGACATGGCGGGCCTTTAGCTGCATAGGGGGGGGGACAGTGACAACTTGTTGAGAGTGGGGCTTGAACCCCCAACCCTCGGATCAGTGATCTAACACCTCTAACACCAGGCCACCACTGCCCGGGTTAAATTATACTTTTAAATATAAATACATTTGGTTTGCATACTAATGATTAAATCTGTACATATAAGTCAATCTGATGGTTTGAGTGCATAGGAAATGTAATAAAACAGAGGAAATAGTGGACCACTTTTGCCAGTCTGACACGATGTGTCATGTACAGGTGGATGCCTGGCATGGAAGAAGACAAACAGAAGACTGATGTCCACTACAGATCACTAGATGGAGATGGAAACTTTAACTGGAGATTTGTCTTCGGCTTTGATTACCTGCCAGCAGAACAGTTGTGTCTTGTTTCAAAAAAAGTGTGTACACTTCTTAAAAATTTAACTATAACTTGTCTAAGTATGTTAAATTGTTTTAAGAGTGGCCATCAGCTTTTCTTTCTACATTTATAGACACCCTTACGATTTGAGCACTTACTAATTTTAGACTACACTCATCCATAATACATACACTATGTATATAACACCATAATAGTTACGCTGAAGTGTTGATTGATATGAAACTTTTTATTTCTTTTTTTTTTTATAAGGTAATGAACAAAATGCATTATTCTTTCATATCATATTTAAACGAAAACAACAGCTGCAAAAATGAAAGAGCATTTACACCGATTTTTGCTATCTTAGTATTAGTTGATAGTGACATAATCATATGACATTAAACTGGGCATCCACATTTTATTAGTTTTGATAATGTCATGGATGCGACTTTAAGGACACTACACAGTATAATCATTTCATCCCATTTGGCACTGCAGTTTTCAACAATCTTTCTCACAACTTATTTTATTCTGATGGCATTTTACCAGGAGCACTTCTGGAGTCTCGACAAAACCGAGTTCAGGATTCCTCCCAAATTGACGATCCAGATATGGGACAATGACAAATTCTCACTGGATGACTACTTAGGTGAATCTCTACCTTTTTTCCCATTTGTGGGCTAATTCACATGTTAGATACTACATTAATGTGCTGAAGCAAATAGAAAGATTTTTTTATTCACTGTCTTAATTCCAAATATCAACACAGCACCTCCACGATACTATTACGATGACTTCAAGAGATATGAATATCAATATAAAATATGCAATGGGGTATTAAAACACATGATGTACTGCAATACAGTTAAACATTTATATACTGAAAGCAAGGTATATGTATATATATATATATATATATATATATATATATATCTATATCTATATATATATATATATATATATATCTATATATATATATATATATATATATATATATATATTTAAGTCACAGTGGGCCAACCCCCCCGAAAAAAAAAGAAAAGAAAAGAAAAATGAGATGATGAGTCCACTTGCAAAACCTGCTAAGTTAAATTTTGAATGAAAAAAGTTATTTCCATTAAATTCACCTACGCATGTCTATTGATACCTACATTATAAATTGTAGCAGAAAAAGCAAAACTCTTAGATAATTTCAATGCCTATAAAAAAAATTTAATCTGAATCTAATCTTAAAATCTGACTATCCTGACTTAGCAGATTTTGCACATGGACTCCACAAATAAGATCATATTTTTAAAGATGTGGAGAATTTTCCCTTCCTCGTTTTTCCGACCTTGAATCATATCCTGAGCATTATCCCTGATTTTCATATATTGCAAAAACGTTCATGTCATTGGTTAGACCACTCTGGTTTTCACCCTTTCATATATATATATGAAATAAATTACATTATTCATTTCCTTTTCCCAAACAGGTACGGTGGAGTTGGATTTAATTAATCTAATCCCCCCATGTAAGACTCCTGAAAAGTGCAGTCTTGATATGTTGATACCTGCAACAAACAAGAGCCTATCTCCCAAATCGCTCTTTGCCCAGAAGTCTGTGAAAGGCTGGTGGCCCTGTGCCAGAGAGGAAGATGGCAAGCAAGTTCTGACTGTGAGTAAACAGGAAACACTGACGGACATATTGTAATAAAAATCGTAATGCAAAATTGCGAAAAATACAAAATGACAGTTTTTTTGGTAATAATTGTTATGCTGGCGTACATTCTATTATCAGTTTAATAATGCAGAGCATATTATGCAAATAGATGTTATCTATCTATATTATTGTAACAGACTCCTATCCCATCTCAGCTAGTAGGGACTTAGACCTACTAGTATTTTCGAATGATGCTGTTGTGGTTATATAAAACATTGTGTCACACCTCAGGGAAAAGTGGAAATGACTTTGGAAATTGTAGATGAGAAGGCGGCAGAAGAGAGGCCTGCTGGGAAAGGAAGAGATGAGCCCAATATGAATCCCAAGTTGGACCCTCCAAAGTAACACCATTAAGCACATCATATTACAAGAAATCTGATAGTTTTATATGACATTAATGTTTGTTTATATCTTTCAACAGCCGCCCAGATACGTCATTCTTGTGGTTCACAAATCCATGCAAAACAATGAAATTTATTGTGTGGCGCCGCTATAAATGTCTCTTCATTGGGCTCATCATTCTCATACTGGTGGTCCTTTTTATAGGAATCCTGCTGTACTCTTTACCTGTGAGTTGTGGTTCAGGTTTTAGTAACAAATACTAGTACAAAAATTACTGGCTGTAATGAAATTCAACAGGTGTACATTATCTTCTCATCCAATAATCAGCTCTGTACATGAATTAACTACACTCTTGTTTTTCCTTTCAGAACTACATCTCAATGAAAATTGTGAAGCCTTTTTAATGGGAAGGTTGACTGCATCCACAGAATGAACTCACTGGAATGTTTATAATAGGGCATCCGACGTAAAAACTTATGCAAAATCAAACATGTGAATCATGCACTGTGGTCACCCCTGAAAAAGGGAAAAAGCCAAAAGGGAAAGAAAAAGAAGTTGTACTAATGTTCAGCGTTTGGCTGATTTATACAGTACATATATAAACAAGCAAATAATACTAGTCCTTCTAAAAAATTTTGCATATTGTGATAAAGTTCATTATTTTCTGTAATGTACTGATAAACATTAGACTTTCATATATTTTAGATTCATTACACACAACTGAAGTAGTTCAAGCCTTTTATTGTTTTAATATTGATCATTTTGGCAAAAAAGTAAAGAAAAACCTAAAATCCCCCTCTCAAAAAATTAGCATATTTCATCCGACCAATAAAAAAAGTGTATTTAATACAAAAAAATTCAACCTTCAAATAATTATGTTCAGTTATGCACTCAATACTTGGTCGGGAATCCTTTTGCAGAAATGACTGCTTCAATGCGGCGTGGCATGGAGGCAATCAGCCTGTGGCACTGCTGAGGTGTTATGGAGGCCCAGGATGCTTCGATAGCGGCCTTAAGCTCATCCACAGTGTTGGGTCTGGTGTCTCTCAACTTTCTCTTCACAATATCCCAGAGATTCTCTATGGGGTTCAGGTCAGGAGAGTTGGCAGGCCAATTGAGCACAGTAATATCATGGTCAGTAAACCATTTAGCAGTGGTTTTGGCACTGTGAGCAGGTACAGGTCGTGCTGAAAAATGAAAATCTTCATCTCCATAAAGCTTTTCAGCAGATGGAAGCATGAAGTGCTCCAAAATCTCCTGATAGCTAGCTGCATTGACCTTGCCCTTGATAAGATACAGTGGACCAACACCAGCAGCTGACCTGGCACCCCAGACCATCACTGACTGTGGGTACTTGACACTGGACTTCAGGCATTTTGGCATTTCCTTCTCCCCAGTCTTCCTCCAGACTCTGGCACCTTGATTTCCGAATGACATGTAAAATTTGCTTTCATCCGAAAAAGGTACTTTGGACCACTGAGTGCTGCTTCTCTGTAGCCCAGGTCAGGCGCTTCTGCCGCTGTTTCTGGTTCAAAAGTGGCTTGACCTGGGGAATGCGGCACCTGTAGCCCAGTCCACTGCTTCCACAGGTCCCCCAAGGTCTGGAATCGGCCCTTCTCCACAATCTTCCTCAGGGTCCGCCACCTCTTCTGGTTGTGCAGCGTTTTATGCCGCACTTTATCCTTCCCACAGACGTCCCACTGAGGTGGCTTGATACAGCACTCTGGGAACAGCCTATTCGCTCAGAGATTTCTTTCTGTGTCTTACCCTCTTGCTTGAGGGTGTCAATGATGGCCTTCTGGACAGCAGTCAGGTTGGCAGTCTTACCCATGATTGCGGTTTTGAGTAATGAACCAGGCTGGGAGTTTTTAAAAGCCTCAGGAATCTTTTGCAGGTGTTTAGAGTTAATTGGTTGATTCAGATGATTAGGTTAATAGCTCGTTTAGACTACCTTTTCATGATATGCTAATTTTTTGAGAGAGGAAGTTTGGGTTTTCATGAGCTGTATGCCAAAATCATCAGTATTAAAACAATAAAAGACCTGAAATATTTCAGTTGGTGTGCAATGAATCTAAAATATATGAAAGTTTAATTTTTGTCAGTACATTACATAAAATAATGAACTTTATCATAATATGCTAATTTTTTTAGAAGGGCTAGTGTATTTATGCACTTGAAAGACTTTGAATTATGGTTTTCTAATGAACCTTAATTGTTCTTTCCAAGATTTAATGTACATATCAAGCGTTATGTGTACTTTCTTGGATAAACCTGACAGAATGGCCTCCATTGGAGTCATGTGACATACTTGATTTTATATAAATATGACTGCAAATGACTGAGAGAGATTTGTTTGACACACGATGCATGCTGGGGTTTATGGAGGCTTTGGCTCCTTTATGAGCCATCTGCACAATTCACCCGAGTACAGATCCCCAGTCTACCTGAAATTTGTGCCTTGGATACGGGATACTCTCTTTTTTGCAATTTAAAAAGATGAGATTAAAATGTATTGCAGGACCTCAGGACTCTGTCCTTATGCTGATTAAAGTTATGGTTCACAGTGTCCTTGAACTTTATACATTTATTAAGGATTATCAAGTATGACACACCACAGTCTATTTAAATAAGATATTGGCATTTACAATGGGTATACAGGAGACAAGTTAACCCCTTACTTTGCAGCTTGCACTAAGGACACACAAGAAAATATTTTTTCTAGAAATATTTACTCAGTGCAATTCATGATAGCCAAGTGTGAAATATATTTTAGAAGTAGTTCCAAAACAAAAAAAAACAAAATAGGGATTATTGTGTTAATTGTATGGGAAAACATTTTGGTATTCCGCCAGAATGCCTTTTACTGTTGGAGCCCAATAGTTCAACAGCTTTTTTTCCATTTTGCCTCAGAGTGGTCAAAGTAATTTTTAAGCTACACTCAACTGAGACTTGATGTGGCCTTTCTTGAGGAGTGGATTTTTTTTCTTCCAACCCATCAAACAATCTGCAGTTATGTAGAATTTATGATTTTGTTGTTACGTGCACAAAATGAACTTGTCGATGCTTCAGAGTTGTTATAGGCCTCTTGGCAACCTCCGCTTCTTGTTTATGGGTACGGTATTACTGTACTTGATAAAGTCTTTGATTATTTTTCGTATCCATGTTCTGACTTGAGCCTGCCATCACTTTAACCCTGAGATCTTCTGACAGTGCCATGCCATCCATATTTGATTGTTCACTTTAATGACTGTCCAAGGTTTGGAATGCTCTAGAAATATCTCTTTTTTTATTATGAACTAATCAAAATGATAATTTATCACAAGTAGGAGCTAATTAATTACTAATTAATTACACCTGACTGAGTTTACAAGTATTGAATCGGAGGAAATGATCCTTTAATAAAACCAGTGATTACACCTTTTATTGTGTGTGAAGTGGTCCTATTAAATCTTTTACCTGGCTTTTTGTCCATTGCATTGAGTAAATATAGGTGTGGCAAAATATATTTTGTGCATTTACATTTCATACAGCAAAGTAAGGCAGTATGAATACCATGAGGGGGGTTCTTCTGTTTAAGATGACTTAGGTTGTTATATTTGTTTTAAAGTTCCTATTTAAATTAAAAGTACCAAAAAGTTAATTTACTGTGCGGCGTTTCTGTGATGGAGAACATTAGAGAATTGCTGTCACCTACAGGATTATTTAGGTGTTGCTGTAAGTAATTCTCTACATGGCCCTGCGAATGCCTGGCGAGCTTCCCAGGGTGTACCCCACCCTCGCCCAGAGTCAGCTGAGATGGACAACGGCCTCACCACGACTCTAATTTGGATTAAGAAGTTCAGAAAATGAATGAATTAATAATTCTGTACATTTGTTTAAAACTTTCTTGAGGAATTGACTCGGGGCTCTGGATGGTGGAATTGCACCAGCAGCTGCTATTTATAAAGAATTGGTGACCATTTTTCTGACCTTGACTTACAATGACTTTTCATAAACTTGTTTCAGCTTTTGATTCCAAGTTGCAGAGCTGAAAATTTAACTGTGGTGTATCATGCACTTAGTATGCTACAGGCACGTATTTAGCAGCAAAAACTAATTTAATCATCCATTCATTGACTGAGTTATTAACTAAACAAAAATATTATTAGGTAAAAAATAAAAAATAAAAACTCTCCCAATTATTGAGAAAAGCTGTTTGTAACATTACTGTTCATCTCTCAGCAGCTGGAATACATCTGCTTTTTGTTGTAGATGTTAAATTTTACTGTTTTGTTTTTCATCAATAAATCTGTTGAGTTCAGTACAAAGGTCTTCAGAGTCCTGATAAAAGAAGAGTTTATCTGCTGGTCAAAAATACCACAAAACATATTGAAGATAACAGTGTGAGTCTTGTGGTTTTCATGGTTTTCACCCAGGTGGTTTTGGCCTAGATGGTTTTCGCCCAGGTGGTTTTTGCTCACCCAAACCCAACCTTAACCCTAACCCTAACCCAACCGAGCAAAAACCACCTGGTTGAAAACCAGCTGGGCGAAAACCACCTGCACCGATTCTTGTGGGGAGCCAGTGCCTCTGTATGGACTTTTGTGCCATTGGGGCCATCTTTGGTGGGCTTGGGGCAAGGTATTATTGATATTATTATTATTATTATTACTATAGTTAAAAATGTATATGCAGCAGAGAGGAATCGGGTGATCCTGGCACATCAGGCTTGTGAGGCTCATCATTAGCTCAGGGCCCTCACTTTCTGTGCACGCAGTCCAGACAGCGAATGGGACTTCTCCCAGAAAGCACTGCCTAGTCAAACCCACCAAGAACTTCTGGAGAATATGGAGACACCCCAACACTGCATCCTTCTGCATTGCCCAGACTGTCAGAAGAGCTGTGTTCCCGGTAGAAAACCTGGGCACTCTCTTGATCTGTGTCTGTAGATCAGGAGGCACCAAAACCAAGGGCACCGAGGATAATGGGGAGTCGGTCGACTTTGTAATTTGGATACAAGCGAGACATTTCATAGGCTAGGTCCGCATATTTTGCATGTTTTTCATGAATCATGCCAATCACATTGCTGTCAAAAGGAACAGAAAATTCAATAATATTAATAATTTCCTTGGTTTTGTTAAATAGAATAAGATCAGGCTTATTGGCTTCAATCTTCCTCAGGCTGTAAATGGGCCGATTCCATAGAAGATTAAACCCATCATTTTCCATGACGTCCTGGACATGATCAGGGTCGTACCATGGGTGAACCTCTGAGTCAAAACCACAAGCATGACGAAGATGGTAGTAAAATGAGCGTCCCATGCTATCATGTCTTTTCAAGTAAGAAGTTTGTGTCAAAGCAGGACAACCACTGACAAGGTGTTGAACAGTCTGACTAAATTCATTGTACAATCTACATTTGGGATTGATGTTTTCCCTTAAAATATTACATTGGCGATTGCATGTAGGAAGGGACTGGTCCTGAACGGCATAAAGAAAGCCCTCAGTTTCACTTTTGAGTCCAGCCGACTTCATCCAGGCGAAGGAGTCAGTAGGATTACTGTTCTGTTCATCACACTGCATGTAAACACTGTGTAGTGGCTTTGCAGAAAGCTGCTCCTTGAAGTGGCAACTCTGAGCTGATTTTGTAAATGACTTAACCTGATTGACACACATTGATGTACCGTCCAGCAGTACCTCGCATTCAACACAATCAAGAGCAAAGTTGAGATTCTGAGCAACAACACTGGCATGTTTGAAGTAACTGTGAAAGTCCTTACTTTCATCATGAATCTTCACATACTTCACAAGAGAATCATCAGATAAATAAATATGTGCAAAAGTGCACAGCAAAATATGATCATGAAGAGCTTCCACATTGATCAAACCTCGTCCTCCAGAATTGATTGACATATATAACCGATTGAGAGAGGAGCGAGGGTGGTGAGCTAAATTGTCTGACATGATCCTTTTTGTAAGGCGGTAAAGGCCCATGAGATCATCTTTTGTCCCGTCTATGATACCAAACGAATATGACAGAACAGGCACTGCAAAAGTATTTGTGGTTTTGACTTTCTTTCTCACGTCCAGCTCCGAACTCCAGATCTTTTTGAGACGAGATTGTCACTGTCCCCCCAGTGCGGCTAACTGGGTTATCAAAGGCAGGCCATGTCTCTCACTGTCTATGGTGAGAGGCATGTAAAAGAACCATTGGTGATTTTCATAAACAGTAGGCTGCAAAGCCGTCAGCGTGTTTCTGTCCCTTGCTAAAATGGTTGTGACAGGAAGGGCATCCGAAGTTAAAACCTATGCCAAATCAAATGTGGTGGTACGCAGAGGCGTACACCATCAGGCCCTTATTATTATTATTATTATTATTATTATTATTATTATGGGGCAGTGGTGGTCCAGTGGTATAAGGCGCCGAAAGGTTGGGGGGTTCGAGTCCCACTCTCCACAAGGTTGTCACTGCAACACCCCCCAGGGCAGCTAACTGGGTTATCAAAGGCCGGCCATGTCTCGCTGTCTATGGTGTGAGGCATGTAAAAGAACCATTGCTGACTTTCGACAAGAGTAGGCTGCAAAGCCGTCAGCGTGTTTCCGCCCTGCGATGGCCTGGCGAGCTGTCCAGCGACCATAATTAGGATGAAGCGGTTACAGAAAATGATGAAATTATTATTATTATTATTATTATTATATAGAAAACACCAGTGGCCCAAAAGACCTCGATTCGCCGGCAACCCTGACTCATTTGCTAAACTGCTTAATCCTGCAGTGCAGTAACAAGGTTTGTTATGTGCCCATAAACATGGATAACACTACACATCTCGCTTTCTATCCTATGAGCTCTTCGCATCGTTATACCATAATATTATTCCCACAGAGAAGGGTTGTCTGACGTACTTCCGTTGAAAGTATTTACGACATAACTTCCATACGGCATTTAAATCCCGCCTACTTTGTAAAATCGTGGTTTTGATTGGTTGCTCCAGTATGCCGTAAAGTAGTGTCGATGGACTGAAAGTTAAACAAATTTAGTCAGGGCTGACTCGTTGCAAATTTATCACTTCTTTTGGGAGGGGTTTTCTGTGTTGTCAAAGTAGTAACAGAAAAAAAAACCTTTCCTGTAGTCGGTTTGGTTTATTCGAATATACATGTGGTGTGTGGGAATTTTTATTGCCAATAAGAATTTTTATTCGGCGATGTTTGAATTAGCAGTTTAGCTAACCCGACGCTGAGCGTAATGTGCAAAAGCTCACGCCCTGTTTCGGTTATTTATAGTGGCGCTGAAAAGCTGTTAATTACGCTAACTAACCATTTTCTGTAGTGAATAGCCGTTTACTGAGGGACAAACTACTATTAAGTGACCATGAAAGAATGAGCACTTTACAGAATGAGAAAAGGCTGAAACTGGACGCTGAGTGTAATCCTGGGAGTTTATGTGGCGAAAGTGGGCAGGAAACCACTGGAACACACCGAGGTTGGGAAATCTGCTGGTAGACCTTGCTTATCTTTTCTAGTAGCTTGTGTTTCTCACACTATTCTTTGTATCTTGTATCTAGTCTGTCCGTATTTGTGTGTTCAGTTGTGTTTGGGTTGACTCGTATATGTAATCTTTGCATTTTAGGTAGTTTGTCCACCAACGTGATAACACCAAATATGGAGAAAACCCAACCAGAAGTAAACAGGTAGATGTCCTCATCTGGTCTGGACAAAGACTTCTTGATTTGATAAATTCATATAATACACAAATACTTTCTGATATATTAGATTTTTTTTTTTCATACAGCAATATCAGTGGAAATGCGGATACTGAAGACAAAAAATGTGATCATCCTGTGAAATCATTTGAGAGAACAGAGAAGAATGTTTGTCAGTCAGAAGAAAACAACCCGCATTTTGCTACGTCTCCAAGACAAAAAACATGTGTCCTTGAACCAGGGGATCAAAAATTGCAAGAAACTCCTGGCAGCACTAACTCCAACACAGATGCGAGGCAGGGTCAGAGTTCAGAAGGTATCAGTGTCAGTGATAACGCTGCTGCTCAGAAGTGCACCAATGAGGAGCTGGCACTTGTATCCAACTTTGCGGATGCTAACTTAGACAAGGTAGCATGTGTATCTCCAGAAAAGGCGATGATGGATATGAGTTCGTCTCAAAACACAAGTGTTGATGTAGAGATGCTGAGCCCAGAGAGCCCAACCTGCAAACCCATGCAATGTAGCAACTCTGAGGAAATGTCGAAACCTTGCACAGAGTCTGAGGGACCTTATGCTCAGTCTTCACCTTCTGTAGAATCCACTAACATCACTGAGCCTGGTGCTAGACCTGGAACCATCAGTGATCCTGATTTGACAGCCATGGAAACAGATAATTCCAAAATGTCTGTGTCTGGTGAAAACGTACCAATGGCAATTGAAGACTCTAGCAGCAGCCAGTCGAGACCAAGGTATACACACACGTTCTGCAATGTTTTTTTTTTTTAAATTCACTCTTACATATCATTTGATTTGATGTCATGTTTTATTTCCTATTTAGTGAGCCAATGCAAGACACATTGCCACATGATAACAGGAAGTGGCTTGGAACTCCAATAGATGAGCTGAGGAGGACTCCAATGTGTGGTCAGGCGTTACCCCCTCTAAGGTCAACAGAAAATCACAAAGTGTTCATCAGGGCAAGTTCTCTAAATTAATACTCTTTAGCATGCATTATGACAGTTGATTAGTTTGCAGTTATTTGTGACCACAAATTATTCATACTTGTACATGTGAAAACTGCTTCTTCAACACAATCCACACATTATGTGATATGGGATGGTGGAAGACTCGAGAAAGAGTTTGCAATTCTTCATACAATGAGAGAGATTAAGATATTTTAAAAAGTCAGTATTTATGGCACAAAGCCAATCACTTTGATTTATTCTGTTAAAAGTTGCACTGAAACAAAAAATTTAATGCCCACATTGCTGAAATAATTTATTTTTATTTATTTATTCATTTATGATTGAAGTAAATGTCACCAGAAATAAAAAAGGAAACACCATAAGTTTTTCAAGAATCTCCCTTTTTCCTTTTTTTCTCTTCTAAATGACATTGTGTGGGAAAAAATACATTATGTGAGATATTTTGGATTCCTAAAAACCGCTTTAGGCCCTGCCACCTTGAAGTTTTTCCCAAGCACCACACAGTTACAGTGACATAGCTTGTTCCCAGCTGCCTGCAGATAGTCAAGTTTATTTTTAGAGATGTCATGTCATGGAAATGATATACACCAGGATGATAACTGCTTCACCACTATGTGTGTATATGTATGTATGTGTGTGTGTGTGTGTGTGTGTGTGTGTATATATATATATATATATATATATATATATATATATATATATATATATAAAAATAAAAGGGATCCCTTGCTACTTCGTGCTACAATTAATACGGCTTCAGTGCATTGTGTTTTTTTTTTTAAAATAAATATTCTAATTAAAATATTCATCGAATTTTTTAAAAAAAATACGAAATTAAGGAAGAATAGGGGGAAAAGTTATGGAAAATGTCACAAAAACCAGGCTAATTATGCAAAAAAAAAAAAACCTAAACAAACACAACAAAAAAACAACCCAAAATCTTAAATTAAAACTAGATACATTTTTGCATCTATGTGTGCATGCATCTGGGCGCATGTGTGTGTGTGTGTGTGTGTGTGTGTACAGACCCTCCCCAGCTTACTAACGAGTTCGGCTAAGGACGGCAGTTCTTAGATGAATTTGTTTGTAAGTCGTTACAATGCATTTTTTTTAGAGGGGAACGTATGTTTAAACCTTGTATAAGTAATCTATACAAGTTTGTACTGTAAACCCCCCCCCCCCTCCACACACACACACACACACACACACACACACACACACACACACACACAATCATCTCTACATTATGTCCCATATTTAAACTCCTGGTTCCTCTCAAGCACAGGCCATTTACAGAGTTTCACTCTGATCCAGTCCATTATAATACTGGAGTCAATTTGTTTCTTCTTTGAAACTCTTGGCAGGAGTTCAGAAATGTATCCTAGCCACGCCCCTCTGCCAGAGCCTAGTATTAAGTGTACCTCAGGATAATGTTTAGTCATATTTCATACTTATATTTATGATGTATCCTACTATAGATTTTATTACATTTCTATTTCTACTTGTTCTTCAATTTCATTTCACTTTCGATCTTGGACACAAAAGTTGGTAAGTTGGGGAGTGTCTGTATTTATATTTTATTTATATCTTATATACATGTACATATACATGAACGTATACGTCAGTTGGGGGGTGATCCTACTTCGCGGATTTCGAACGTCGCGTGGGGATCTCAGTCGCAATTAACCACGGAAAGCGAGGGATCACCACAAAGGTTAAAATTCTTATCTTTATTTTTTTTATGCTTTAACTTTTCTGTGGTTTTCATTTTAGTGTGTTATGGTTTCAGAAAAGAGTTGCACGTTGAAATGCGTGTTGGAGAGGGTGTGGCTCTAACACACTCATCTATGAAAACAGGTTGTGCTTTATTGTTCACGGGTTTCTAGTGCTCTAGTGCCTTCCCTGTGAACAATAAAGCACAGCTGTTTTCATAGATGAAATGGGGAAATCGTGTGTAATAGAGAGGCGGAGAAACATGGAAATCAAACTAAAGCTTGAACTGCTTGAGCACTGAGGGGAGACATCAAGTAGGACGGTCTTCTAGCACCGAGAGTGCTGCTAATATTTATAGCCTGTGATTAAATGGAAATGATTAATTGTGTGTGTTTAGCATTCCATCCCGTGTGTTCGAGCCATGCCCCTCTCCAACGCGCATTTCAATGTGCAACTCTTTTCTGAGAGATCATAACAATAAAATAAAAACCACAGAAAAGTTAAAGTATAAAAACAATAAAGATAAGAATTTTAACCTTTGTGATGTTGAGCAGTTGGCATGCATAAATGTTGGAGAGGGAGAGAAGCGGAGGTTTCCCTTCCATAACAGCTTCAGGTAAATCAGCCAAAGGTGTTATTTCCTCTTGTTACCGCTTTGCATGGATGACTTTCTTTTCTTGAACATTTCTAACGTGGCTTGTTTCTGCGTTCTTTTCAAAACCTTATGGAAGTGGCTCATGACCTCATCGTTAAAGATGTTCACAGCGCTGCTAGCACTTTATCTTAGGTTTAGCGCTTTAGCTTAGCTTAGCTTACATACATGCACACATCACCTTCAGCTTTGTTTAGGCGGTTATGCCTATAAGTCAATCTGTGGGTTTTCTGCTCAGTACTCTAAATCGTATTTGTGGCTGGAGGTGGTATATGGCGTTAGTGATTAGATAGCTTTAGTGCTAGCTTTAGCTTTCATGCTTGTGATACTACATAGTACTGTATCAGCAACTTCCCATACAGCGGATCTGTGGAATTCTGTGGTTTTTATCTCAAATTGGTCATTTCTGTGAATCGTCTAAATCCGAGGAGAAAATTTTAGGGGGGGTATAGGGGTGCTTCTGGCAAGCTCACTTGCTTGTGCTTGAGACAAAGCAGGACTCCCGATCTTTCACGTGAGAAAGTGAATTCTGAGTACTAAATAAGTATCCAACGGCGCCATTGCTCACTTGAAAGACCGGAAGTCCGGATAAGTCACGCTTTGTCTCAAGCACCAGCAAGTGAACTTGCTTCAAGTGCCTACTTTCAGTGGAGCGCCTCACTTCTTGTAAGCCACTCGTTGAGTGGCTGTTTTAAGCTTAATGTAAAGTGACTCGGCTCAATGCAAATTTGCAGCGTGTTGTGTTTAAAATGGTCCAAACTTTAATGAAGGAAGAGGAATCCTGTGTGTCAGAAATAGATAAGGATGTTAAGAATAAGTTTAAGTGGGAATGGATAGAAAAGATTGTCAAATTTGAGGTGAAAATCGGCAAACAGACTCAGAACGCATCGGAACCTTTGGCAAGTTTCATAAAGAAATCTGACATCAATGGCAAGGTCTTGTGTGTTTATTGCAACGACCTGATCAATTATGTATCTCGCGGATGTATTGCGCTTATGGTCGACAGGTGCGCTTCGAGGTAATTACTAAATATTTATTTCGTTTAGATTATGTGAAATCCCATTGAAATATAACTTGATAAAAGTAATCTGTATTGGTAAAATCAGTGTGTGATAAACTTACTCGCATTGTTGATAATAACAGTTTAATATGTATGGGAATTTTATTTTCATTTTATTCTTTTTTTTAATTTGCAGCCAAACGTAAGTAATTTGTGTTCAGTTTGAAAATACTCAATACATTGGTTATGGTTGTCATATAAATTAATTCACTGCTGTGGTGTATTAATTGTTGTTTGAGTAGTATCTCAACATTAATTAGTAACTAGCAGGCTGGGCTAGTTAGCTGAAAATGTTTCAGAAATTTATAACGTGGTTTACAGGAAATATTTGTGTATTTTTTCATCTTTCATTTATACAACACAAAGCATATAGCCATGGTTGACCTATTTCTCAATTCTATGTATATATTATATTGCAAATACATATATGTTTACAAATAATTATATTCCAATTAGTCTATGCTAGATGATATGGTGACCAAATGTAGATAGCAAACAGCTCCCCCCCCCCCCGATTGCGCTAGCTGAAAGTATATTTTACTGTTGCCATGTATGACTTCCGGACTTCCCCAGGACAGCTTTTCGGGCGATGCATAGTATCAACAACTTCCGGACTTCCCCAGGACAGCTTTATTAGGGTGGTACATAAAGCACCAGCCTGATAAGCCACTAGGCTTGGGTGTAAAAGCCCAAACAGACCTTACATAGTCTCAACAACTTCTGGACTTCCCCAGAACATACATAGTATCAACAACTTCCGGACTTCCGGAAGTCGCGCACTTTTCCTCCCACTCGGTGTTGTTTTTTTCTCGCGCGTTTCTCGAGTTCGACTTTCGTTTTTTATTTTGTTTCCGGGACGATAAAAGTCATGACTTTTTTTTTTTTTTTTTCGGATTCCCATTTGTTTGGTCTCTAGAGTGTTCGGATTCCGAGGGTCCACTGTATATCAGTCCACTTTTGGTGTACCATTATTTCACCCTCACACTACATTTTGAAGCATTTTAATTAGAGTTCTTGCAGAAACACTTTTGTGGCAACACGAAACCCATCTTTCAAAAGTCTTCAGAATTTATACAGATTGTTGTATTTCTTTTCTGTTTTAATAGTTTAGCTTTACAGTTAAGGTTAACCTAAGTTGTCCAATTGCGCACTTATTGTGATTTGTTAATTTACAGACTGACCTCCTGAAAGAAGGTGATGTGCCTGTTCCATACCCAGGCAAATTTCGAGATGCCTGGGACGATATGAACGTCAAGCTGCCCTGCTCATTAAAGAACATGTTTCCTATAGAGAATGAGGTAGATTTTACATTCAGGATGGATACTGTTCCACAGAAGTAGGGTTCAATTCTGTGCTATATTGTTAACGGTAACTCTGAGATAATACTGAGTATTTAGCAAGCAAAGAGTGTGCTAATAAATAGTTATGAAATAGCTAGATTTAAGTAGGAGATGAGTGATAAACTCAGTTGTCATGTTGTTTTAGGATAGATTGCAGAATCGATGGGACCTCATTACTTCTGCCTTGGAAGTTGAATGCAAAAGTTCACTGGACATTCGGGTGGGTTTTAATGATGTTCATTTTTATACATTAATTTGTGTATGTATTTTTAATAGTAATTATTACTAAATATGTAAAATTATTTTTCAACAAACATTCTTGGAAAGTGCAGCTCTCACAAAACTTAAAAAAAAAAAAAAAAAGGCAGCAAAGTGTATCTTACCCCCTGTCAAGCCTGCTGTATGAAAACACTTTTAAAACATCATTAAGAGATTCCTAGACCTAGAAATAGAGCTGAATCATTTTCTAAATCTAATGGAGTCCACCTTGTCCAAAGTCCCATGTCTAGTAAAAATTGCGTGAGTCTTCTGTGTAATCAGCTAACTAACAAACAACATAGAAGCACACAGGGAGGGCAATTGTTGGACCTGTTATAAAACCACAAATAACCCTATCACATAAAAAAAAAAATATATATATATATATATATATATATATATATATATATATATATATATATATTAATTAATTACAGAATGAAAACGCTCAGCAATTAAATGCAATTTGGGTTCAAATTATTTAGATGCAGTACCATATTATAGTGTCCACAATTGGTTTTTTTATTACTGTTTTATATTCACATAAAAAAATGACTAATTTTACAGACAGAAAATTCATACAGCAGTGAGTGTTGTTTCCCTGTATCTAACTGAGGCATGCAATAAAGCATTAAAGCTTTACAGATAAAATAAGGTGAGAGAGCGATGGAATTGGCCATTCCTGATAGACAGGACTGCCTAATTTGTCACAGATGCCTTTAATTATTGCCTAGAGAACATTTCTGAAGCAGCATAAATGTAAGGACTGGCACATGGTTTCTCAATGATTTCCTAATTTCACAGCAAATTTATTTATATATGCACACATTTTTTAAATCACCAGCAGATGGAGACATTATCAGTACCACTGCCTTTGAGCATTTTAAGTCTTTTGGATTCCTTCTCTTACCTTTTATTGTAGCTGTTTCATTTTTATTGGATGTTTATGAATAAATCTATTGTTTTAGCATTAGGTCTCAAAGCAGTCTTTAACTTTGCAGGAAGCAATATTGACGTACAATGCAGCTCACGCCAAGAGATGGGACTTCACCACTCTAAATGTTTACTGCACTGAAGTAAGTAACTGTCTGTTTCTTGATGATATGTCTGTGTGTGCACTTTAAATTACCAGCGTGCAGAACTGTTTTGTCATGTAACTCACAAAGGTTATCCTCGTTTTGGTGTATTAAGTTCAGTTCAAAGCCACTGTTCTCATCCTTAAAGTTAGTTAATGTGGTAGACTGATTGATGGATATACAGTGAAATATGTATTTATTCTGAATATTTTTGTCATTACATTTAGAACTTAGATGAAGTGCAATTCAGATATTTAGGACATACAATGCAGTACTGTAATCTGAAAACAACTTCATAAAAACACCCCTAAAATAATTATTTGGTACTGGCACAAATAATACAATGATGAGTTGCAATCTGCAGCACTAACCGTTTCCCCAAGTAGACAAATGAAGTAGTTTTTTAAAGTTTCTGTCTGGTGTTAATTTAGTTCTACGGTTAAAGGCCAGTGCTTTGTTCAGTCATGGTGACTGTGCAGTTTATCCTCAGCATGGCTGCACACTCAGCAGTCTGTGTCTGGCCCTTCTGGTTTCTGCTCCCTGGTGACTTTGTGGCATCAAGCACCAACCAATTAACACAGAGATGGGCACTTAGTGTGACGAGCAACAGCTGGCAGGAGAGACACACCCTGTTTTCCTCCTTACTGCCATTAAACACATTCAACAGATGTATTTAGTCTCACTTTAACAATGGCAATTTAATAAATAAGGATGTTTACAGATGTTAGTACTACTGCAGAGATAAAACTGTTCTATTTACCAATTATCTGTTTAGCAAGTACGCCGCCTGCTCCAAATAACTGTGACAACCTGTGAGTGATCGGTATTTTGATTCAAAGTTTATCTACTGGCATAAATAAGTTATACACCGAAGGCATGGAAGATGTTGTGGAATTTTCCTGAGACGGAATGTTGACTGTTCACCCAGCAGTATAAATGGGTACCAGTAAAAAATGGACTAGCGTCCCATCCAGGAGGAGTTGTGCTCCTCATAGCTTCATGCTACGGAAACCAGGAACAAGCTCCGGCCTGATGAGCCACTAGGATCGGGTGTTAATAGCCACCTGAACCTGCAGTACATGATTGTACTGGTATGTATTACCTCCTAAGCAAAAAAGCTCACTTAAGATTTTTATGGTGTATTTATTTATATTTTAATAATGATAATGCAAATGAGCTACCATGACAGGCAGGTGCAGAAAAGCATGAGTTTGGAAACGGTGACTTGTTAAAACCTTTACAGTAGTACTGGTACAGATGGTACTGGACAGAAATGTGAATTAGGATTGGATATTTTTTTTTTATAACTTTACAAAGTGACTACTCGTACGGCACCGTATTCCCTATGAGGTTTTGCTATTCGTACAGCGTCTCGAAAACGAGACTTCGCACATGCGCAAGCCGATGTCAGTCACGTGGCCAAAATGCGACGAAAGAATATGCAGTCCATGTCAGGGAAAAATTTTCATCACGGTTAGGGATTACGGGTATCATCTGCTAAACACACATGATTAACCTCATTTCCAGTAAGTGGCACATAGTAATCACGCGCAAATAAACGTGCAACCCAATATACTAACAGTGTGCACTGAGGACTGCATCTTTCAAATGTGCAACATAGACCTCATCCAGGTAGTATGTTTGTCTCAATGAATACGCAGGACACTATTTGGCACAATACTGGAAGAAAATGTAAGTAGATTAAAATAGCACACATACCGTGATCTATCAAACCAGGAGATTGCATCTATTTTTAATACGTTTCAATCAAAGGTGCAAAGTTAAAGAAGTCAACATTTATTGAAAAAGAGATTAATGATATCACTTTCTGCATTCAAAACATATTACCCAATGAAATACTCAATATCAATAATTTCTGCTCTACTCATTTTCTGTTCTGCTGCTGCGCCTAAATGCACTTAATTAAAAACACACCTTCAAACTTTCAAACAAGCAACAGCTTCTTGGCAAATCAGACATACAGCCGTTGATCAGACTTCAGTAAAAAAAAAAAAGTAATATTGTCCACTCTTTATTAAAGACTCAGCATTCACTGTCCACTTTCCTTTTCTTTGGTCCGTTCATTTTTACAGAAGGGCTCAAATGGCAACAGGAAAATGTAAGTGAAATAAAGCTACACTCCTATAAAGGGCCCCCAGTGGTCAGTGCGCCATCTGTTGGGGAAATACCAGGCACCTCAAGGACAAAATGAATGATTGATGTATGATTTTAATTAATTTATTTTTTTTTAATTAGACAAATTTGATGGGCCGTATTAAAACGCCTAACGGGCCGTAATTTGCCCGTGTCTGCTTTAAACATTTTTAGAGTTTTGATAATACTGTGCAGAAACACTGTGAAAATCAAAACTAAAATGAGATTTTATTGTTTATAGAACCAATCCCTGTCTTCGGGGATCAAGCACCGCAATCAGTGGGTTGTCATTGCTGTTCCCCCAGTGCAGCTAACTGGATTTTCAAAGGTTGATTTTGTCTCTCACTGTCTGTAGTCAACATTTCTTTGAAGTGAGTTAATAGCTGCCTAGGTATGGCCTGTTAGGCGTTTTAATATTGCCCGTCGAATTTGTCCAATAAAAAAAAAAAAAATCAAAATCTGTTTTTAGCATACTCATTCTTTATAGAGCTTTGCCTACTTACTACATGGACACATACAGAAGTAGGCTTGGTAAAAGCATGTTTGAAAACTAATTAAAAACTTTGTGTATATTCTCCAGGAATTTGCAAGAAAAAAAAAAACAAATTCACTCACTCTCAGTTGTGCATAAGGCCGTTATACTTGTCCTCCATCGGGTCCTGTCTCTTGCTCCCACTCTTGCTTCCTCCCAAGAAAACTAAAATAAGTTGGTTTTTTTTTATTATTATTTATTTTTCTATTTAAATGTGTGGTGATGACGCTGCCTGTTTGGTGCTCATGACAAACTACGAGTGTTTTGTCATTTTGAGTGAAATATTATTCAGTTTGTGGGCAACACAGAATTTTTATAATTCACTTGGTTCAGTAAATTTATTTCAGAAGTTTTACTGCCATTGAAAGATACAAGCCCTACATGAGTTACAATTTTGCTACAAAGTGGAATCATATTTTTGACACAGCTTTATGAGTACGAAACAGAGTATTGATGGAGCCCCGGGCCATGTAAAATGCCTCTACAAAATTCAAACAATATTGAAGATCTGCTAAACAGATACCACCAGACTAAAAAAGGGAACACAAAAATATATAAACTTGTTCCTTGGAGGGAGATTGCATGTAATACAGGGATCTCTTGCTACTTCGCACTTCAATTCATGCGGCTTCAGTGCATCACGGGTTTTTTGTAAAAATATTCATCGAATTAAAAAATAAGGAAATTAAGGAAGAATAGAGGAAAAAATTAAGGAAAATGCCACAAAAACAAGGCCAATTATGCAACAAAAAACAAACAAACCCTAAACCAACAAAGAACAACCCAAAATCTCTCATCCCAACCAGTTACACTTTTGTGAGACGCGCATCTGCGCGCGTGCGCACGCGGCTGTATGTGTGTGTATTTGTATTTTATTTACATCTTATGCATTATTTTTGAATGTTTGTTATTATAAGCATTTATAGCATTGAATATGTATTTATTGATATTATATAAACATACAGTAGGCCGCTAACTGGGTTATCAAAGGCAGGCCATGTCTCTCACTGTCTATGGTGAGAGGCATGTAAAATAACCATTGCTGACTTTCGTGAAGAGTAGCTGCAAAGCCATCAGCGTGTTTCTGTCCCTTGTTAAAAAAGGGTTGTGTCAGGAAGGGCATCCAACGTAAAAACCTATGCCAAATCAAATGTGCAAATCAGATGATTCGCTGTGGCGACCCCTGAGAAAGGGAAAAAGCCGAAAGGATAGAAGAAGAAGTAGGCCCTCGACAATTGTGGGGGTTCGGTTCCGAGCCCTCCCACGAATCGAGATAATCCGCGAGTTCTAAACCCGGACGTAAAACCCCATGCATCACGTCACATGCGCGAATGAGCAGCCGGAAGTGAAATACTATGTATCTATTACATGCGCTAAAATATGCTTCTTAAACACATTCTATAGACAGTGTTACTCATTAATACAGCATTAATGTAGTAAAATATAGTAATGATTAAGAAAAACTTCAATTTTTACTCTTATTTTTATTGATGATGAAATATAAACATTATACAGCATATACTGTTGTAAAGCACTTGTTTTAAAGTCCTTTTCGATTATTATTCCAGTACTGTACTTAAGTTAATGTTTGTGCGTGAGATTTTATGTTCTGTAGCATGTTTAACAAATAATACCAAAAGGATAAACTTTATTACGCTTCATGTCCTTTTACATTGAACTTGGAGTGACGTCTTGGAGTGACGTCGCCAAGATGGCGCTGCCTAGAGGGCAATGTCGTGGAGTTCTCAGAGTCAAATTGTGTCTTTGTTCGTTTTAATTTGTTTCATTTGTTTGTTCATGTTTTGCTTGTCTATGATCGGTTGACCCTGCTACAGCTATGAGCAGCTTCAGCTTCGGGCAACTAAGCACGCAACAACTTCTATCTTGAGATTATATGCTATGGCAGCTCAATGCTAGCGGTTAGCTAGCGGTTACCGGCTAAGCCCAGGCGGAGTTCTCAGAGGCTTGGTTTGCACTTCCGGCCATACTACATTATAATGCATTGTTTATCATTTTAAACCGAAATCTTATCCTGAGTTTCTATTGCTAAATTAGTTTTATTTGTATCTTATGGTTTTTAAATTAGGCTCAAGGTGACCTTATCTGACTTGCTTCCCAAAGCAAACTGATTAAGGTTTGAATTAAGTCCCGTACTCTCTCCTATACTGTAAGAATTGAGTTATGTCACATTTTAGACTAATAGTCAAAAGCCATTTCTGTTCTTTCCACTTTTTATATTAATTAAGCTTTGGGTATCTGCCAAGAGTACAGCCCTTGTCCTTCCTGCTTTAATAGTTTTACTAGCAAATGTCATCATTGCATTGATCACTAGCTGGCTGTGCGATTTTATAGGGCATTAATTGAAGTGGATCATTAAATCTTTAAAGAGAACAATCAAAACCATTAGCAAAGTGCAGTTTATACTTATGATGTATTTCTTTTTGTAGTTCAATTCCAGCAAGTTTATGCAGATCTGGATCATAGCAGACTCGAAAGCTTTCCCAGGAACACTTTATTTGAGGCAGGATTACACCTTGATTACACGTATACTGTACACCGGTACTCACTCATTCGCGTCCCTGCCAGTTTAGTATTTCTCTTCCAGTCTTTTACATGTTTTTTGGGGAGGTAGGAGGAAATGTAAGAACCCAGAAGCAGTGCTTCCTGCACGAATGCTTTTCTGTTTCCTGTACTATACAATTTTATTTTTCTTTCTGTTTATCATTGTGGAGTAAAATAGCTGATTCCAATAAAGTGAAGCCAAACTATTCAGATTCTGAAATGATGTTTCCGTCACCTAACAGTCGGTGCTAGGACTTAATTCAGGTTCATAGTTTCAAGATGTTTTTTTAGCCTTCACAGCTTGGATAGTGTATATATTTTCTCTCTTTCATTTTCTGAAACCATTCAATAATATCTCATTGCCCTTTCTTCTTTTCTTTAATTCTCTTTCTACAGTATATTATTGGTTAGTGATGTCATCGTTGTTGTTGTTGCAATGGGTTTTCAGATTTAGCTTCAACTTTACTTAACAACAGAGGGCACTAGCATCTCAAGTTCGAAAGATGGAACTTGTGTTTTAATTCTTTCGGAAAAGAAAAAAATTATTCCTCCTTAAATGGACTTGTGCATTTTACACTGTTTTCAGTCCAGCAGATATCCCCTATAGTGCACATTTCAAATGTTTAAATGCAGCTTTTTAAAAAAATACATACACCACCACAAGGACCTCACTGAAGCTTTAAAGGGCTTGATTAAATTTAGAGCAGTTCTGCACGATTCAAATACAAGGAGTGTGGTATGGGACTTTGATTGACAGCCCACGTGTAATGGCTATGGAAAGAAGCAAAAATACAAATGAGGACCGGTCTTGTAAAATTGTTTTGAAAGCCTGGCTGAAATGGAAGTGTCACTGAGGTGGGGTCTGATAAATGTCAGCATTGCCTGCTGTGCAAAAGCCAGACATAAAGCATTTATATGAGTACTTCTCACCCTGTTTTCCTTCTTATGGGGATTTCCAGTCTGAGGCTCGGTTTAGAGAAATAGGTTCAGCAAATGGTAATTTGGCTGTCAGACTATTTCCGAAACCACCCGTGCAGCAGGAGGACCTATTAAGATGTGCTTTCCCTTTGGCATCAGCTACCTTTCTCAGCGGTGTAGTGGGATGGGGAAGAGATAAAGTGATAGTCTGTCTATTTCTCTGAGCTGCATTGGCAGACCGGGTGAATGAGGATGCTTTGATTTAGAAAGCTCTAACTCTTGCTACTTCAGCAGCACCTCGTTCGCCCTGTCAGCCAACCAAATTCATTATGCCCTGGGGAGCGTTTTATGATGTCATTACTTATGACAGTGTTTAGTCAGGCCTTCTCCACAACCGTATAAACGCTCCTTGGCAAAACTGTCACTCGGTGCTTTCTGGCCAGAAGTTCCCTTTAGCCTTTTAACTGCTCCTATCTGTTCCAGGAATCCCATTTAATCAGCCAAGCCTGCCCAAGTAACCTTGATGAAATGAGGCAGTTAACTAACCACAGTGACAATTGCAGACGGTATGTTTTTAAATGATTGTGCTGTAAATCACTATGTGGGGGAAGCAGCATTTTTGATTTTTGCAGAAGTCACATATGACTGCTGAGCCAGCTATTGCAACTCAGTCGCTGAGAATGGGAGTGGTTAAATGCAGAGTAGTTGTTACAAGTAAAATAAAGTCAACCACCTCTGCGGATAACACATGCACACACACACACACACACACACACACACACACACACACACACACACACAGCAAAGTGAACTTAAAGCTTTTCAAAGCCCACTCTTCTCATTTTTGCTCCAGATCTGTCATTCCCCATTGGGGGTTGGTTTGATATTGCACAATAGTGCTTTCTGTAACCTCCATTTATGAGATCTTTATTTGTTACAGTCTTTGCAGACACGAATGGTATCCAATATTTCTCTTCATTTTTTTTCTTTGAGCTTGCTTTTAATTTCATAAAAAGCCAAAAACATTTTTTTTTTTAATTTTCCAGGACTGACCTTATGATTACCCCTTGATTATAACGCCATGCATAGATTTTTCTGAGAGTTGTCTATGCTCTGCTGGCTTTCTGTTTGTTTTTAATTTACTGTGCACCTTCTTACACACATTAGTTTTTGGTTATTGAACAGTTCAGAGAAATTAAATGATGATCCTTGATTATCATCTGTACTAACGGAGCTCCTGAGCGGAGCTGCATAAGCAAGGAACATGATGTGGTGAAACCCAATAACGCTGCCACATCTCACAATTGCCACATGCCACAATTAAAAAAAGAGGGGGGGGGCAGATTTGGAATTAATAATGAAACTGAAACCTAACAGATTGAGATTAATACCCTAACACTCAGACTTGCACAGAATCAGTAAACATATAATCTAGCTAGGGTACACAGACATATCTTTGCCAAACAAACCAACACCAAACATTAGCGTTAATACGAAACATGAACTCGTTTAACAGATAATTCAACAAACAAGACACGTGACACAAATGGACATCAACTAGTGAAAGGTAATGAAATGAAAACTGTGTTAACCTTTCCAGATTTTTTTTTAAGCATCACTGTGAAAAAAAAATCTAAAATTTGAGTTCAAAAACAGATAAGTACCATTATTTTAATTATGAAAAAAACTTTTTAGTAGCTTTATTTTAAAGTCAACTATGGGCAGAGGAAGAGTACACCGTCGATAGCTTGCAAGGCCATTGCAAGGCATAAATACACTGGCTTCTATGCAGTCTTCTCTTTACGAAAATCGGCAATGGTTCTTTTGCTTGCCTCTCACCACATGGCTGGCCTTTGCTAACTCGGTTAGCTGCACTGGGGGTACAGCAGTGACAACCCCATCATAGTGAGGCTTGAACCTTGGGATCAGTAATCCAGCACTCTACCAGGTCACTGAAAAATTTTATCTAGTTTTTCCTCATAATTAAAACAATGGCACTTATGTCTTTTTGAAATCAAATTCTTTATACATACACACAGTACAGATGCTCCCCGACTTGCATTCTTTATTGGGTCCGGACGGCGAACGCAAGTTGTTACAGTGACATATGACGCTCATACTGTACTATACATCCATAAATACCATTGCCGTATCTCATAAAACACCCCTAAATCAATTATTATAAACATAACATTGTAAAATAATATCAAATATATCAACATTAATTTCAAATAAGGCACTTATTTATACCGAGTTACTTTACATGAAGCTTAAAACAGCCAATCAACACTTATAATATGTGAGGCGCTCAATACCGAAAGTAGTGTACTTGCAAAAGTAATGTACTTGCTGTGGGTTATACAGCCTTCCGGTTTTCCAGGGGCACAAGGGTGCTGTTGAACTCGTTTAGAACACAGCTTGTGCTGATGTGAATCCCAGCAAAGCGAAGAGTTCTTTCTTTTGTGTGAGTAAGTAAGTAAACTTTATTCAAGAGATGCATACAAAGAACAAGTACAAATCCTAATGAATATTAATATAAAAATAAGTATATGTGCACGCTTGGGATTCTGTTAAAAGATAATAAATATCTGTAATTATTCTGTAATTTGTGCATTCGGGTTTTCATTCATATTACAACTCGCTTTGCTTAACGGAGTATGCATGGTAGATAGTGCTGATCTGAGCAGATAGTGAATTCATCTCTGTGTATGAGACTTGCACCCATGCTAGTAGGCTTACACTTCTGACCACCCATATTTGCTTAGGGTTACGAAAGTCCGCAAAACAGTGTAAACACAATAATCACAGAGACAACGTCTTAACACAAGGGTAACACACTATATAACACAAATATATATACATACACACACTCGATCTGTAGTTTGTAAACAATGAATGCAGCGTCATTACGTCTAAACTCAAAATTTGACTTTTTTTAAAAAAAAAACAAACAAACATAAAATCGAAAAAACAGATGAACGCAATTCGGGGAGCGTCTGGACTGTGCAAAGGTTTTAGGAATCCATTTTTTTTTTTTTATGTACATTTTTGCTATAGGTTTTTTTATATAATGATTTGTAATTCCGGAGTTGGTACAAAAAAACCCCTTTAGATTTCCAAACATTAGTTTTCTCGCACAAAATGAAATGTTTTATAAATCTCACATCCAGATATTTCATGACACACTTTTTTGTGTTTCACGGTTTATTAATCAAGCAAAAGATCTGTACAGAGAAATCTCAGCCTGATATGTTTGATATCGTCCAAGCCGAAGGCGATGTCTAATTTATCATTGTTATTATTATATGGCAGTTTTAAAAGGAGGTCTTTTTAATAAATTTCAGTCGTTGTTACTTTTTTCATTCTGGCTGGGGTGTTATTTCCAAAGTTCCCATGTCCGAACACGCATTTCTTTCTGTGTCTGTGAGGATTTGTAAACTCTTTATCCCTTAAGATGTTTTCTGTTTAGCAGCTTCCACATAAACATTCAGTGCTTCCTTGAAGAGAAAATGTAAAGTTCATAAAACAGCGCAGCGGGCCAACAGCTAACTTTTTTGGTTTGAATATGCCCTGGCCCATTGTAATTTATTGCTCGTACCTTGACGAATTAGGTTACACACATTTTCATTTCAATATAATAAAATATATATATTTGTACTTGGTTCCCTTTCTATTTCAGAATTAAAGAATAAAGATTAGTTTTTTGGTTGTTTATTTTTTTGAGAAATATCAGAATCTTGAGTGTAAGTATTCAAACCTAAAACCAACTTTAGCTTGGTGAATATCAAGTATCAACGAAATGAGGCACCTGAATGACATTGGATTCTAATGTCCAAAAAAATTCTGTTTAACTGCAAAAAATTCTTTATTTGTATTTATTTGTTTTAGTAAAGGTGGTCTTACTGATCCAAGGTAAGCTGAGGAAGTTATTTGGCTTTTCATAAGGGCACACTGATGCAGGCTTACATGCACTGATCTACCTTCTGTTCATGAAACATCAATTTCTCTCAAAAATTTAGACCTTTTTTTTTTTTTTTTTATTCCAGTTTTATGATCTAAAATTGATTCTAAGGTAAGCAATTCTTTTAAGATCACATTGTAAACTTTAATTTCTCACCCATAGGGACTGGAGCACAGAGAGGCATGCGAGCTGTTTGACATTCTACTGCCAAAGATGGCTGCACTAGCTTTGAGCGCCCGCAAAATCTGTACCCAGGTAAATCATCATGAATGTGTATACAGACGCTCCCCAACTTACGTTTTAGTTCGGTTCCGGATGGCCGAACGTAAGGTTGGGGGGAGTAAGTTGTTACTGTATGTTCCAGTGACGTATGACGTTCATACTGTACTATACATCCATAAATACAATTACCGGAGCTCATAAAACACCCCTAAATCAATTATTATAAACATAACATTGTATAATAATATCAAATATATCAAATAATATCAACATTCATTTCAAGTAAATTACATTCAAGCGAAATAATTTCAAATCGATCAATTTTAATCAAATTCACTCATCAAATATCAAATAGTCTCAAATATAACCTTTAACATGCTCTGTTATGCGATCTTTCTGCTTGTAAATAAATATATACATATATTACATTTTACACACACACAGACACACACTTTAGAGTAGGATGCAGTAGTCATTGTATCCTTTCATGGTATGAAAGAGATGCTACTTGGTATACACACAGAGTTGGATAAAAGTTGGATAAAAATGCCTGGCAGGTGTGTGTACATATGTGCTGCAGCTCTGTTTACAGGCTCCTAAGGGCTGCAGGGTGAAAAAGGTGCTTAGTGAAGTTCAACACCACATCTGCACAAGCCTCATTAGGAATAGAGCTAATGGAGGCCAAAGGAAATCATCCAGCACCTGCTTTGCTACCCTGAGGCTTTAAAAGTTTCCTGAGAATTATTTGCCAACTGTTTTCAAAGCCATGCATACATTTTATAACTGTTTTCAATTTTGGCTAATTATACATGGTAGTAATGCATGTCTGTAAATATTATATGAAACTTACATGTGGAATCCTAATACAGGAGGTACAACATTCCATCATGGTCTCTGAATTCAGGCTCTGACAGTTCCCCAGCCTGTACATCACATGAATTCACAGTTGATCCTAATATAATTGGTCTCGGTGAGAGATGTGCATGGGAGTTTTTAAATTTCTTGTGATTAGTCCTTCCAAACATAGTTCTCTTTTTCCTAAATCTAAACAATAAACCTAATTTAAACCACTGTAACCCTGACCAAGGGTTATTAAGGAATATGTAAATCATTTCACAGACTCACACATTTATATTGTTTAGAATCCTCAAAGTTTCCTATCTGACTTTTATCTCACACCAAGATGAAAATAAACTCTAGCTCACAAGTCTACTTTTGTCAGATCCTGTGCAGTCCTAGTCCTGATGTAATCCTACTATGTATTGTCTGTCTCAGTTAGACCAGGGGTCTCCAAGTACCGGTCCGTGGAACATTTGATACCAGTCCGCAAACAAAATCTTTCATGGTACAATTTATATTTTTTTTTATTAGAGCTTCCAGATCTTATTTTGAAAAACGACTGTTTTTGAAATTGCCAGAGAAGCACTGAAAGCCCTTCTTCCATTTCCAACCATGCATCTTTGTGAGGTAGGATTTTCTGTGCCGACAGCCATCAAAACAAGACTATGGAGTAGACTCTAACCGGTCCGCAGAAACATTTTCATCCATAAAACTGTTTCCTGGTGCAAAAAAGGATGGAGATCACTTATTAGTTAGACCACTTATTCCTCAAGTCAAGTCAGATCTATGAACACTTAAGTCATCTCAAATGTTTTGTTCTCAACAGTAGTTAGAGTTGATTCCAACAACCTCATCAATGTAGTATAACATCTCGTGTTTTTAACGGACTCTTACAACCCCTACAGCTCAATTTGATCACATGAACTGAATTGTTGAGATACAAGTGTCATTTATATATAATTTTCAAAACACTTTTACCTAGGGAGAATTGTTGCATGTAGTCTCTTTTTCTCTGCTCTGCTAGCATTCAGCACTGTCACACTGAGTGTTTCACCTTATGTATTTCAGTGTGAATTTGCATGCAGGCCACAGGTAGGTGTGTACATGTACTGTATGCAATCACGTGCTGAAGATGACATTCAAATTTCACTCTCAGCATTAGCACTGCTGAAACAGAGAGAGGCAAGTGCTGGCTTTTATCTTTTGGATTCAGTATTTAGTATGATGATGAGGCCAAAAGACACAAACAAAGTACAGTCTGCAAGTGTTGCTTTGCAACTGTCAGCTTATTGAATGGAACCACTTTCAACGTGTCTTCGTATCCACCTGGGAAAAGCAAGGATGAATTCACTCATTTGCATAAAACAACAAGCTCTCAGTGGTGTTCTGAGACTCTAAATGCTGAAAAACATAGCTCAATAAATATTTCACTTGATTTTGCATTTAATATTGACTATTTAAATATGTACATTCGGCCCCCTTCTTTCGAAAAATCCAATATACGAAAAACATTTTCCGAAATTTTTGTCCTCTGTATACACGAAACACGTTCTTTTTACGAAAAGTGCCAAACGGGCCATTCAAACATTAAAACACGCCATTCAAACAATGCGCGAGTTGCTCTCTCATTGGCTGTCTCCCAACATCCCGCCCCCGCTGGCCTCCCATTGGCCAGGAGGGAGCTGAATCTCTATAGTACTGTACCTATAATGTTTGTTTGTCACACGCGTAAAGGAGAGTTGTACTGTTGGTTCGTGAGTTTTTTTGAGAGTGCTCATTGCAGCTTGTTTTTTAAGTTGTTTAATTCAGTAAATGTTTAATAAATGTGGCACGCTCCACCGAATGTGTGCAAAACGAGGCTCATCTGGACCTCCGCTTCCTCAAGCAAACAGGTGTATGTTGTACTAAACAAGTATTCAAAGCGCCCTTACCTGCTTGACAGATCGGAGGTCCGGATGAGCCACGCCCCGTCTCAAAAGCTCCGCATTCGGCGGAGCGCGCCACGGAACGCTGTAAATGTTTAATAATGAATGTAAAAATTAATAAAAAATGTTTAATAATGGTTTAATTGATAAATATGTTAATAAAATGGTTTAATATGCTAAATGTTTAAATGGTTTAATAAATAATTTTCTTTTACTTTTAACACATTTCATACATATTTCATACAAAATTGGTGTACTTTTATCATTTTTAAAGGGTAGTCTTGGGAGCCTTGGAACGAATCACGCGTTTTACATGTAAAATGTGCCTCTCCTTACGAAAACTCCAAGTTTTGAAAAGGGTGCTGTAATGGATTAATTTCGAAATAAAGGGGCTGACTGTACTTGGTTTATTTAAAATGTAGAAGGCAAAGCACCTACAGGTTGTCCAGACTAGGATACATTTTAATTGTATTGTTTTTCTTTCCTTTATACAGTAGAAACCAAAACCAGACATAGTCAGTCACACTGCCATTTTTCCAAATAGAAATGGTTTGTCTTTTAGGGAGAATTAGGAGTTTGTTGTATAAAAAAATATACTGCCTGGTCAAACAAACAAAAAAAAGTTGCACTCCAATATTTCCATAAAGTGTGTTTTGCTTTGCTTACAGCATGTCTTGGCATTGTTTTGAAAAAGCAATCTTACATTAATTTACATCCAGTGTTGGGTTCATTTCTCACTGATGTCTTGAATTGACCACTTTCTGAAGGCTTCTTTTGCACATGCCAAAAACTTTCAATGGGATTAAGGTCAGGAGTCCGGGCTGCCAATAAACATGTACACAAATATTCCTCATGCTCCCTGAACCACTCTTTCATTATTTGAGACGCCATTTTATATTCCTACCTTCAGGGAAGAAAAATTCCATTGATGTTATAACCTGCTCTTTCAGTACATTCAGGTCATCAGCTGATTTCATTTTATTGCCTCATTAATGTTGCTCAACCTCAAGAGTACCAACTGGAACAACAATGCCATGGAGATTGTATGTTGTAGTCAAGGCTAAAAGTACAGACGCTCCCCAGCTTACGAACAAATTAGGTTCCGGACAGCCGTTCGTTAGATGAATTTGTTCGTAAGTCGTTGCAGGGCATTCTTTAGAGGGGAAGTATGTTTAAACCTTGTATAAGTAACCCATATGAGTTTGTACTGTATACAATCTCTCTCTCTCTCTCTCTCTCTCTCTCTCTCTCTACATAATCATCTGTACATTAGCAATATCATTATGTCCCGTGTTTAAACTCCTGGTTCCTCTCAAGCACAGCACAGTGGATCTGATCAGATCTGCTGTGCTGTGCTTGAGAGGAACAGCACAGCGGATCTGATCAGATTTACAGAGTTTCACTCTTATCCGGTTCATTATAATACTGGAGTTGTTTCTTCTTTGAAAGTTTTGGCACGAGTTCAGAAATGTATTGTTCTGCTTCTCTTCCCAAACCTCCATATGGTGTAAAGCACGTGTCAGCCACGCCCCTCTGCCGGAGCGTAGCATTAAGTGTACCTCAGGATAATGTTAAACTTATTTCATACTTATATTTATGATATATCTTTCTATAGATTTTATTCCATTTCTATTTCTGCTTGTTTTTCAATTTCATTTCACTTTCACTTTCGACCTCGGCCAGCCCTGTTCGTATCTCCGGATGTTCGTAAAACGAATGTTCATAAGTTGGGGAGTGTCTGTACTTCATTAAAATATTATTATATAATATTATTGTGCAGCTTTTTTGGGGGCTGGGTTGTGTGTGTGTGTGTGTGTGTGTGTGTGTGTGCACATGTGAGTGTGTATGTTTTAATAATATAAAGAACTGTGTACCATGGCCCCTGAACTCTGATGTACAGTAAAACCTCCGCTGACGAACGCTTAAGCTCACGAACTTTTCGCCTCAAGAACATTAAATTTGCGAGCATATAGTCTCTGCTGACGAACTAGTTTTCGGCGGACGAATCAAACCACGCGGTCGAACAGCGCCACGGTGGCGGCCACGAGAAGCTGACGCACGCTCACGGCGTCCCAGTTCGTCACTCCCTTTCTTTAAGTGCGGACGTGGTTTGTGTTTGCTAGACATTTTGGACCATATTGAGTGTACTTTTGCTATTATGGGACCGAAAAAGACCCCACCACAGGCGGAGATCATTGAAAAACACGAACGAGGTGTGCGTTTGTGTGACTTAGCGTCCCAGTACCAGTACGCTAAGTCTACCATTGCTACCATCCTTAAGAACAAGGAAGCTATTAAGGGTGCGTGTGTGGCTAAGGGTGTTTCCAAACACTCCTTCCAAACAGTAACTCCCTCCCTCCCCCCTCCTCCCACTCCATTCCATCAAGCCATCAACTACCATCACAAAGGTAAATAAAATTACTTTATTATACAGTACAGTTTATTTCTTTAATTACAATACAATAACACATTTATTATACATAAAATAAGGTATATTTTTGTGTAGTTTTAAGGCTTATTTAGTAGAAAATTATGTTTTATGGGGACCTGGGAACGGATTATTCTCATTTTAATGGTTTCTTATGGGAAATAAATGTTCGGAAGACGAACTTTTCGCCTTACATACACTTTCTGGGAACCAATTATGTTCGTGAGCTGAGGTATCACTGTATACTGAATCATGGGCCATCTGTACTGTTACAACTCTATTTTCAGGGGTCTGGGGGGGCCACTCCAAGAAAAATTTTTGAAATTCATGTGCTCTGTGATGCATTCTGGGCCCATATTTATGAGAAAATCAGACAAGCTAGAAGCAAATAAAATTAAAGGTTTATATTATAAAAAATAGTATTTGTTACAAGAATAGTAGGCTTATTAAAGAAAGTACATAAAACTTTTTGTTTGAAAAATCCAACAGTTACCTTACTAATATATAACATTTGTGAATTAAACTGCTACCCTAATCTGTCAAAACTGTTTATGTAATATCAGTTTCTCATTATTGTTCAATGTACAACCTAACGAGCGTTATGTAGATCTATTTGTTAATGTAGCCCAAGTCAAGTACATGAATTTTCGTCTCAGTATAATGTGGCGTGAATCCATTAAGAATAAGATTAGGCTAGTTTAGTTGGGGGCTAGTTTTTACTATTATCGCTCAGTTCAATCTAGAAATAATTTGTTTGGACATGACATAAAACTTTTTTACCTATTTCATGAGATACGGATGTTTCCAAAACAGTGGAATCATCGGTCTTGAGTCGCTTCCACAACGTATTGAATGTTGCTTGTTTAGATCTTCCTCGCTTCGGCGCCATGCTTGTCGGTACGACTCGCATCAGTTTGGACTATGTTTTACCCGGGTTTGTGTGACCTGTCACTAAATCTACACGGGAACACCGGCACATGGCAGCACCTATATAAAAAGCACCGTGCGTTTGAATGAGGTAGCATAGTGCATCATGGGATATCGGAAGTGACCCGATTGAGAAATTATCAAAACAATTGATCGTGTTGTCAAGTACATAGCTTAACAAAGCCGTGAAAATGTTTTTATTAAAGATTATTATTCTATTATTAAATATTATTATTTACTATTATAAAATATAATCGGTGCTAGGCTAAGAGTAGCCAGCGCTTCCGTCAGCCGCCGACACTTAATGAAGTGTGTTATTATTATGATTCTATACAGTAAGTATTGTAGAGTAAAAGCTATTGTATGGTGGATCGTGACCAAAGAGGTTACACCAACATACAATATTAAGCATGAAATCATTTGTTTATTTATTTTTTAAATAATATAATTTATAACCCGAACGATTATCTTCATTACTATATGCTCATACTGTAGAAAGGCGAATAAATCTAGCCATTACGAAAGTCCAAAACTCTCATGATAAGACGCGTATCTACTGGTTATTATTGATTTTAAGAAAAACCCTTAAGAGGGTCTTTAAATCTGTTCAGGGAAGATGAATGACATTTGATGTCTGCTGCTGGCTTCTGGTAAAATTCAGCAGGGTGCTGTAATTACTCCTGACCATTTGCTTAATGTAATTCTGCTTTCCCATTTGGTCGGTTGTAAAACTAATTACATTTTCCTCCCTCGCTCTTACTCTTCTCATTTTTGCAGCCAATCCCTCTGCTTAAGCAGAACATGAATCAGTCCCTGACTCTATCCCAGGAACAAATTGCCTGCCTACTGGCCAACGCCTTTTTCTGTACGTTCCCCAGGCGCAACTCACGCAAGTCTGAGTACTACAACTACCCTGACATTAATTTTAACAGGTAACTCACCATTTCTTATCATTACTCAAGGCTCACTGCTCTTCAGAGCTCATATAGATACTGATATTGATTTTAAAAGTGATTTAGCTTGCTCACACAGTTTGTGCTTTCTCATCACAGAGACTTACACTCAGAATTTACTTCAGTATATAATCTCATACCTACTCCAAATTGGCCCATGTTTTTATGTATTTCTGCTCATTTAAGGAAGCATTATTCATAATGATTTATGATGCAGCATTCATTCACACTAACCATTATTTAGTGTTAACCACATTGATCAAATAATGTTTTGATGAAACATTGAATATCAGCCAATACCAATACCCAGCCGCTGACCCTGTTTTTTATTTATTTTTTATAACCTAAACATTTCACAGTCAAGATTCAGATCAAATTCAATTACGCTTTAAATATACTGTAATAAAGTATAAAAATAATACAACTCTTCTTAACAAAATAATAAATAGTTAAATGCATTTCAAATTTTCCAGATTTATTAGATCAGCTACCAGAGCAAACATAGTGGCTAGGTGATGCTTTATCGTTTTCCTTTTTTTTAAATGGCAAATACTGGATATTATGTAATTTCCCTCTTATCAACATTTTTTAGAGCAGTAGGCATTTTTCCAGGGGTCTTCCCTGTCTCATTCTATAGCTATATATTAAATCATTATGGTCTTTGGCCTTTAAGTTCCAACTAAAATGCACAGATTTGTCACCGAGTTTCATACAGTGTGCGGACGTCTATCAGTTATTTATCTTATTCCTGTATTTTATTGTCATTAAACATTTTACAGTTTATCTGATCTAAATTAACTGTTATGCAAATTCCTTTTTTTAAACACTAGAATTATTTACATGTTTACTTTTACTTATTTTTATTCTTGCTTACTTTTAATTTTGTGTGGTACTAAGTGATCATGTGCATGGTGTCTATTCACAAGAATAATTAGCTTTAATTGAATTTGCATTTGATGAAATTTTATTATATCATTAGATACTTGCATTGCTTGCACATTTCTTGTTAGACATTATCCATTTTCTCTTGAAATCCCATATAAAACCTTTGTTACGGTTAGTAAGATATATTGCTTGGCCAGAGAGATATTACTGGTCTATGTCTAAGTAAAACATTTTGGATTGTGCAAAGGGTACAAAGAAAACTGGATCCATTAAGCATGTTGCTTTTTAGTGGTTTTACTTAGACACTGCGCATGGACAAAGCCAGCCCCTGCTGTTGTTCTCCAAACATTATAGTCATTTCTTTGTTTTGGGTTTTTATCTCCCCTGGCCGAAAATGGCTAAAGTGGGTTGGATTGTGATTGCCTGAGTGATTGCAGCAGTAAGTGAGATGGCTTATTTAGATGAGCACAGCAAAAGGACCCTGACTTCAGCCAGTGCATCAGCTTCTCATTCTGCTTCATGGCAGGAGTCAGCCAATAAGAGATGAGTTTTCTAAAGACAGCGGAAATTCCAGACATGCAGGTCGTTATGGTACAGCCCACTCTAATTGAATGACTGTCCATCAGCTTATTTATTCGCTCGTGCTGCACTGCAGTTGAGCACTGGGCAATTTAGAGATTGCTTATTTGGCAAACCTGTCGGTGTCTTTTATCTTTTGTGATATGATGGATAGACTGGCATTCAGAAATACACTTGCATTATGCTAAGTTTTGGCAGGCTCGTACAGTTTGTCCCTTCGGGAGACTGCACAAAAGACGTTCAGTCTTTTACAAAATTTCTTGTGGACATTAGCTGGATGAGCATGCTATTGGGATGGCACTATGGTGCAGGGTGTTAGGGTTGCATACTTCCAACTCCAGAGTTCATTATTTAAACCTGATAGTGGGTGAATATTTTTAAGATTTTCTGTTTTCCAAACTTGAGATAACCTGGACGAGACCCTACACCAGGGGTCGGCAACTTTTGTAGTTCAAAGAGCCTTTTGGATCTGTTTTCCACAGTAAAGAAAACACTAGGAGCCACAAATCCTTTTTTGAAATTTAAAATCAAATAACACTGCAAATCTTTTTTCCCCCCCTTTTCCTTCATGTTAATATAAAAAAACAATGTGTTGCATTGATTTGAACGCCTGCACAGACAATTAAATTACAGTTCTGCTTGCAACAAAAACATTTAAAAAAAAAAGACGTTGAATAAAAAGTTACTTTCAATGAAAATTTCTAGTCTCTCTTTGAGCCTTGAGGCAGTGGTGGCATAGTGGTGAAGGTGCTGGATTACTGATCCCAGTGTTGGGGGTTCAAGCCCAACTCTCCACAGATTGTCACTGTCCCCCCCAATGCAGCTAACTGTGTTATCAAAGGCTGGCCTTGTCTCTCACTGTCTGTGGTGTGAGGCATATAAAAGAACCATTGCTGACTTTCAACAAAAGGAGCTGCATAGCCATCGGTGTCTTTTTGCAATGCGATGACCTGGCGAGTTGTCCAGGGTGTACTCTGCCCTCACACAGAGTCAACTGGGATGGGCGCCAGCCTCCCCACCACCCTAATTAGGATTAAGCGGTTCAGAAAATGAATGAATGTATTTGAGTCCCTCTTGTATTTTTCATAAAGAAAAAGAATAGTTATCCCACGAAGGGCGGGAAGAGCTGCAACCAGATGTGTTAATGGGTTGGGATACCCTACCTCACCAACACTACCTTTGTAGATCTTCTTTTTCTTTATTCGTTATATTAAATGTTGTTTTGTAATATTTTTAATTTACAAAAACGACAGCAACATATATATGAATATTTATTTTAAGGAGCCTGCTCGACATTATTTTAAATAATAATAATGCTTAATACTACACTGACTGACCCATTTTAAGAGTGAAGACTGAACCAGACACGCAGTCTTTGATTTTGTCACTGAGGAGAGAGTTATTTAATTCGGATATTGCTGTGCATAAACCAAATCTCATTCACCGTCTCTTACTTCAGCTGTGATTTCCGTTCCTGGATTACAAACCCCAGTGGCGGAAAAATCACTCGCTGCACTGCTGCTGGGATGGCGAGGACACTTCTTGCCATGAGCACAAGGGTTTGGAAATACCGTCGCATGTTCCTTCCACCAATGCAGCAGATTAAAAACACTGAGACTCTTAATGTAGCTGATTAATATAACGATAGCCATGTCCACAAGAACACACACACAAAATCACCCTGCCCCCACCAAATAAATATCCGTTCGCACCATTGACTCTTAATTTTCATCTATATAATTTTCAACCATAAAGAGTCAAGGGTGCAGACGGATATTTATCCCGCTGGGTACCTGTGGGTACCTGGCCATTGCAGGATTCTGCCTTAGGCAGATACTCCCGTCATTCAGGTGAAGACTGGTTTAACTCACTACCCCTGGTGGCTCAGGGTGCTTCTGTTGTGAGTAAATAAACAGCATTTTCTTTTTAGAGTTATTTTTTGGTGATTCAGTATTTTTGTGTAGGAAGCATTTATTATTTTTAAAAACCACGGAGTCGTTTTTAATTCGTTAAAAGAGCTGAATGCGGCTCCGGAGCCTCGGGTAGCCAACCCCTGCCCTAGACCCACAGTGCTCTGCATCACGGTAAAGGAATAATTTATAGCATAAACAAATGTGTGAAAAAAATTACAGGAGTCTCATATTTATAAAAATTAGTGCCATTTTGATAAGTCTTGGTGTTTACTCATTAATACAGTAAATAAGTTATGAACCTGAAATCACAACAGCTGTATTTAGTCAATGTGTAGTCGCATAGTGATTTGTTTTTATATCCAGGCAACTGTCTTTCACAGATGGTTTGCTTCCTGAGCGTGAAAACAAATAACCTCTAAAATCTTTTTTTTTTTTTTTTTATGTAGTTTACTTGCAGAATCAGTAAATGCTAATCTAAAACTACCTGCAAATGGTGTTCTAAATGCAGAAAGCCACATAGGAAGACAATCTTTGGCTACTTTAGACTTTTAAAGTGGCCCAGTAACTCCCTAATGGCTTTTAAAGGAAGGTGGTTGTGTTCCTCTGGCTGTCATTCTTTTTGTAGTGTTACATAAGTGGACCATTTAGCCTGAAGACAGCAGCCAATGATTATTGTCCCAGCTGAGGGGGTAGTGTGCTCTGTGAACATGCATTAGGATGTGTGTGTGTGGCCAAGGCACTCTGTGTGGCTGACCTGTGCTGAGATTGCCTCTAATTCAGGAGGAACAGCAAAACAGATTATTTAATGATACCGCTATAATTTTTCCTACACAGGTACTATTTGAGCGCCCCCCCCCAAAAAAAAAAAAAAAAAAAAACATGTTTTGTCTTTTGTTTGCAGATTGTTTGAGGGCTCCACTCATCGGAAGATTGGGAAGGTTGAAAAACTGAAAACTCTCATTTGCTATTTCAAAAGAGTCACCACAGAGAGTAAGCTGGACATTCAATCCTTATTAAGTAAATTATCTGTAGGTTTTCATATTGTTCAGATTTGAACTCACGCACTTATTGTTTCCCCCTCAGAGCCCACTGGTCTTGTGACATTTACAAGGCAAAGCCTGAACAGTTTTCCTAAATGGGAAAGGTACTTTTCAAATATTAATACAAATACATTTGGTGTAGGAAACTGCAAATTTAATGTTTTTTTTATTTTAATGTGAGTCATTTTAAGAGCTATCTTATGCCATTCACTCTGAGAGATCATGCTTTCAAACCCACTGCTCACTTGATAAATGAAGCGTGGCAGTGTGTAGACTTACAGGCCAATTGCTTCCTCAGGCAGTACAGCCTGGAAGCTGAGTGAACAAGTAGGAAATAAGAATCTACTTTACATTCCTTTGATCTGTCTGTCTTTTTACCTTATTAAAATCACAGACTATTGAAATGTTTGGCTTGGAACTGCACAAAAAACGTGGGCTGTATTGGCCTGAAGGCTAGATAAATCATTTTTTTCCTTTTTGGTTGGCTGGGTCCAAGTGTGCAGCTTGCCTGAAGAGGATGAGGCACCAGGATGCACTATGGGTAAAAGGCACACAAGCAGGGACAGTGTGATGCTCAGAGCAATATTCTACTAGGAAACATTTGCTCCTGGCATTCGTAAGAATGTTACTTTCACACTTAACTCCTAAACATTGCTGCAGATAAAGTAAGCTTTTATAGTAATACAGGTACTTACTAACTGTAGTTGTCTGTATAAATAACTGAAATAATGAAAGCAGAGAGCACTGAAGGTCCCATAGTACACCCTTGAGGAACACCTGTAGTAACCCTACTGAAGAGTTGGTTGGGTGAATGATGTACTGTTTGAGAAAATAATTTGTTACTCATGTATTAAACTGTTAAACTGAGTAGTTTGGATTAGTGTGGTTTGAAATAACCGAATCCTTGTAAATGTCCGAGTAAAGCCTTTTTACTTTTATGTGAATCAGTGAGATTAAAGCAAAGTTCTAGTTTAGGATCTGATGATTACCTGTGTGAGAGACCCAGCTTTTCTACTATTACTGTTAGCCAAACTACAAAATTAACATATTTTACACAACTTATCTACCATCTGCTTCAAATATGTAGTTGACCCATATTTTATCTTAGCATTTTGGTTACCATTGGATTTGAGTATTTTGCATTTATGACTGTTGTTTTCTTTCCTCTTAGCTTGTCTACCCAGCTCAGAAGGCTTCATATTGCTAGTGAAGGCACTATTGAAGATCAGGGGTATGGCATGCTGCAGGTGAGTACATTAATGCATAGTCTAATTGTGCACTAGAATTGTCAGTATTTCTGACAGCAAAATAAGCATGCATAAAGCTTTTCATAAAGTTGAAATGTGATTATTATAGATATTTCCCCATGTTGAGAAATCGGTTACATATGCAGTTTGGATCTTAACATTTGATAATACAGTTTATATGTGACATCTGGGAGATTTATTACCGAGGCACTTTCCTTGAAGCATTGTAGTGTATATATATATCCTCAATATGAGTAAACCTATCAAAACTACTATTTTACCATGTTCCATAGATCTGATGGCTAGACTTTTGGTCAGAATTTTGCAATATTTGTTTAATATTTTGTAGCTATTACATTCAGTTTAACCTCAACAAATTGTGTCTTCTTAAACTTGATCCTTTTTTGTCCTACTCTATGCAAGTCACATGGCGAATAATATTTTTAGAGTTGACTATGGCATAATCCCAGATTGCACCATTGGTTCTACTTTTAGTTCCTTTGACTGGATTTTAGTTCTTCAAAACACCGAGGAGGAAATAGGGTACCACCTGTTACTATTTCAGTGTAGTACAGGGATCCTTCGCTATCCCGCGCTTCAATTCATGCGACTTCAGTGCATCGTGGGTTTTTTTTTTTTTTAATAAATATTCATTGAATTAAAAAAAAAAAAGGAAATTAAGGAAGAATAAGGGGAAATGTTAAGGAACATTCCACAAAAAAAGGCCAATTATGCACAAAAAAAGCCCAAACAAACAACCCAAAACCCCCCATCAAAACTACTTACATTTTTATTTGAGGTATACATCTGTGTGTGCGTGCACATCTGTATGTGTTGTGTATTTATGTTATTTACATCTTATGCGTTATTTTTAAATGTTTAATTGTTATTATAAGCATTTATAGCGTTGAATATGTATTTATTGATATTATATACACCTATACATGTAAGAATACGTCAGTTGGGGGGGGCGGGGTCGATCCTACTTCGCGGAGGGGGGTGTCTTGGTCCCCATTAACCGGGGAAAGTGAGGGATCCCTGTATTGCCCATTTCCACACTGCATTGATATCAAATGAACAGGAGGAACAGAAAAATGGGTTCCAGGTCCCATATATGGAGTGTGGAAGTAAATTACGAATCAGTGTTTTGTATGAAGTTTTGTTCACATCATGAATAGTGATTTTTTTATTATTATTATTATTAATTAATTTATTTATTATTTTTAAACACTTGTTAGTACATATCACTTACATATTCCTTTATTTTAAATAAACATATCCCAACAGATACTTATTAAAAGGTTTATTTTATGAAGTTGTACATCATTCTTTCCATGTCCCGGGGGCCATGTTGCATGTAAATTTTCTTTTGTTTGGATTCTGTAATTTTACATGCTCTGTTTGGAGTAATGTGCCATTTAGAGAGCTAGGTAGCCACTGTTCCTCAATTCCTCATGTGATTCTGTTGGTATTTATTTGCAGCTGATATGCTTACTGCAGTTTGTATACTGTTGCCTGACATCAGGATATGCTCAAGTCTTTGGTTTTGGTGTCTTTACACCACTGTAAGCAGAATGTCTACCTTTATAGCTCACCCATTCTCACCACCTATCTGTTCGTGTGGAACATATGCTGACAGCTGATGCACACACATGAGCAATCCTGGGAGGTCCCACTGGGGTGGGTCTGAGGTCTGGCAAGTTGGATTGATGGGTGTTTACAGAAGCTTGGGGTACGCTGACAATCTGTCAGTAGTGCTGAAAAGAGATTCAGCATCCTGCACCTAAATTAATTCACCTGATCAGTGAGAATAGCCAGCAGCCTGCCTCTACTTTGCTTCTACTTATAAGACAGCTTAAAAATGCAGCGAACTCCAGGAGGTGAAGACTTGCATTAAGGCTTATTAATTTTTCTGACAAACAGCATCACCAACAAGTTCTGTCTGTGAACAAAACTAGTAAACTCAGTAATTTACCTCAGCAAATTAAACCAATATTTTGTCATGCAGTATTGACCATACGGAAGAAGCTGGGACAAACACGGTATGGGACTCAAACAAATACTCACTGTGGAGATCAATTAAATAGATTTAATTGAACTTTTTTTGAATGGAGAAAATAATTTTTATTTACAAACAGTCAACTCTAAATCATTTTCACAAAGGCTATTTTCCCTGCACACTTGGATAATTGTAGTCAACTAAATGAATCTTTTTATTGCTGGCACATAATTTAAACACACATTGCATAATTAAATGGTGCTGGATCATTGATGCTAAGGCTGGGGTTTCAAGCCCCACTCTAAACGGGTTGTCACTGGTCGAACGGATACATGCAAGGGCCAGTGATACCAGAAGCATGTCAACACACCAGTAAACAGTAACCATATTGCATAATTTGTTGCCAGCCACATGTGAGATTAAAATAACGGTAAGAATAGCCTGTCATATGCATATGATGCGTAAATAAGGTATCTTGTATCCACACAATTGATGCTGATTCATCACCTGCGCTCAAATCACTTTTTTCAGCTTTGAAAAGTTTGGGAAGTTTTTATTTGTTGTAAAAGTGTGCACACCTCCAAATATACTGTACAGTACCTTTCTTTTTTCTAAAAGAACATTGAATTTAAACAGCAGTGTAAAAACTGCAGTATAATTTTTGAATACGCTTTGCATGTACAAGTAATATACAGTATTTAATACATGGTGTACTGACTAAATGAACAGGAAGCCATTTTAGTTTGGCTTTTTTCAAAATGGTTAATTACACTTGGGTCATGGTTATGAGAGAGAGACTTGGACCACTGTAACCACGGACTGATGACCATTGCTACTCTTGACATTGAAGGTGTGTGGTGTTGTTTTATGCAGGTGGACTTTGCTAATAGGATGGTAGGAGGAGGAGTAACAGGTCAAGGGTTGGTCCAGGAGGAGATTCGCTTTCTCATCAACCCAGAGCTTATTGTCTCACGTCTTTTTACTGAAGCTTTGGAACACCATGAGTGCCTTATCATCACAGGTAAACAATGTTTATTTATTATGATGATTTTTTTTAAACACAGTTTTTCTTCCGCTCTCCTTTCTTTTTACTCATGATTTGTATTCAGTCTCTTCATCCCCATCTCTTAAACCTTTGTTTTCCTTTGCTCTAAACACAGACATTCTCTCTTCCATTCATGTTTTTTTTTTTTTTTTTCCTGAAACCTTCAGTGAGCAGTCTGATTCATTTTAGTGAATTAATCTCTAGTAGTCTCTTCCACCAGTTTTTCAGTCACTTACTCATTAGGGGTAAATACGTCCTAAAACTAAACCTAATTTGAGGATTGATAAACTTTTTAGTTCACCATAACAATTTATCAGAATTTACGCAAGAGGCGTTTGTCTTTTTTTTTCCGTGCAGTACCATCTAGTTTTCTGCACTATACATTCTCTGGATACATTGAGTTGACCATTAAAAAAAAAAAAAATTCTTAGCAAGTTATTTGCCATTGCTCACTGAGTCCATGCTTTCAATGGGTTCAATTCATCCCCCCTCAATCCAATTTGAACATAAATCCATTACATTGATTCACTCCAGGCTGCCCTGTTATTTCTCATTTCTCCCCAGACGAATTGCCTTATTTTTCACCTCCAACTCACTGTGTTGAGTCAACACACTACACACACCCTCCCCATTCCGTAAAGGCTACTCCCTCACTGGGTAGCAGCTCTGAAGAAAAGCACAGTTTGAGTTAGTGTTCTGTACTTTGCATTCTAAACACATCAATCTCTCACTACAGGTTTCATACAGAAAGAAAGGTCCCCGCTTCTTCTGTGGGTCTGTGAAAGTCTAACTGTCCCTGAAATAGCTAGCCAATTATAATCTAACTAACATCTGAAGAGATCAAAATCTTTTATAGTATGTAGCAGAACTTGGATTTGGTGGTCAAATCAGATTATAGTTTACAATGTTTTTTTCTCCTCCTCAACTAAAGCCCCGGTCACACAGCATTCCACATCTAAATCACGTACAAAAAGTTCTGAAAATCTGGTGGACGTGGTCATAAGTGATAACTTTTGGTCAATTTTGGCTTGGCCGTGCTTTTTACGTGGTAAGGCCGTCGGCGGCTGTTCCACTGTTAAAACACTGCCTAAGCTCAGCTAACCATGTCCAGCAACGTGTAAGGCAACTTGGGAAAAATACGTGTTCGAACGTGGGGAAAAAAAACTGCAAGTAATCACGGTCTCATCACGTCTGCATCACTGCCGATCACGTCTTGAGAGCGGACGTAAAATGGGCACTCCACTGCCATAGCACTGCCTAATCGCAGGAGGCATCCTCATAAAGTTCTGAAATTTTGAGCAGTTCAAAACTTTTTTCCACGTCCAAGCGCCGTTCAAATTTTCCTCCACGTCTAAAAATCGACTGGAGCACGTCTTAAACTCGACATCAACACGAACAACACCATTTGCTTCACGGGAAACCATATTTGGATGGGTTTTGGCCGTGAGTAAGCCGTAAAACGCTGTGTGACCGACCCATAAGGACAACAGGTTACATTTCTGACTGTCATATTGCTACTGTCTTCTCTATTTTTTTTTTTTTTTAACCAAAACCTCTTACTTAAGCTATGTTTGCAAACGGTATACATTTATCAGAAACTCCAGTCTACTGCCTTTCCTAGTTTATGTCTGGCCAAAAAATGACAAAGCTGAAATGTTATCATTAACATGTTATAATGAATGAAAAAAACTTGTTACACGAGAACCGCATGATCTGATTAGTTCACTTTCTCAGGGTAATAAGCAAATATTAAATGAGACAAAATATGATATAAACTAGGCGTTCCAGTCTGCCTTACATATTGTTAATAAAAGCACATAATTTTAACTAATTAGGCTCGCTAAGCATCATATTTTATTGTTTTGAAATTCGAACGTGCCAATCAAAATTTCACATGATGTACGAGTTGCTCTCTCATTGGCTGTCTCCCAAGATCCCGCCCCGCTGGCCTCCCATTGGCTAGGACGTTACCCATGCTTCCTGTACCCCATACTTCCTGTTTGTCACATGCGTGAAGGAGAGTTGACTGTTGGCTTGTTTTGAGATTGATCATGCAGCATTATATTTCGTTATCGCCGAAACCCCTCTACAATCGGGACGATATTGAACCAGAAGGAGACCTTAAAGCGGAAATACAGTGACGGAGGCGATTATTTCGGCACAATATTAAAACAGAGTGCTCCGTGGGAGAAGACCTATTATCTTGCAAGGAAGCAAATTAGTATTGAATGAGGACCTCTGAACTTTCAAACAGGTAGTGTATTTCCGCTTTAAATAAAACATCCCGTCCATTTAAAAATTTAAATAGAAATGTTTGGTCAGCTGCGCGGTGCACGTGCGTGCGTGTGCTTGTGCGAGTGAGAGACAAAAAGAGGCTTAACTCTTTAGTTTTTACTTTAGTTTTTTAAGTTGTTTAATTCAGTAAATGTTTAATAAATGCACGTCAGCAAAACGCGGCTCATCCCTCAAGGAATCAAGTTAAAGTTGAGTTTGGACCTCCGATCTGTCAAGCAGAGAATGCGCTTTGAATTCCACGTCTTAAAATGCTCCAGGCGTCCTGCTTGTGGGTGTGGCCTGCAGCACCACAATAAACATTTAATGTATATACAATACACATTTAATGCGTACTGTATTGTGTGTGTGTGTGTGTGAGAGAGAGAGAGAGAGAGAGAGAGAGAGAGAGACAGGTGTGTGTGTGTGTGTGTGTGTGTGTGTGTTAATAAAAAATGCTTAATAATGCTTTAATTAATAAATATGTTAATAAAATGGTTTAATATGTTAATAAAATGTTTAAATGGTTTAATGAATAATTTTCTTTTACTTTTACACATATGTCATACAAAATTGGTGTACTTTTATCATTTTTAAAGGGTGTATGGGGTAGTCTTGGGAGCCTTGGAAGAAATTAGGCGTTTTACATGTAAAATGTGCCCCCTACTTACGAAACTCCCGCGTTACGAAAAAGGCACTGGAACGGATTAATTTCGTAAGTAGGGGGCTGACTATATAGGTCAGTGGGTCCTCCAAGACCAGGGTTGTGAATCTCTACTACAGAGAATTATTTGATAAAGGGGATGTTATCGGTGATGTAAACCTAATTTATGTGTCATGTTTTGTCTTTAGTTCCCTCAATGTTCAATCTCTGGTTCTATTCAGCAACATTCACCAAATAACTGCTAGGCATGGCAAGGTACTTAAGTACATTAGCACAAGGGGAAGCTTATCAGTTTATACCTTAAAACTATAAATTAGCACGTAATGACTGGCAAAATGTCAAGGCATTTCTTCGCTCATATGAGCATTTCCACTGATAGATGTGGTGTTCTGCTCCCTTCTGACTGCATTAAAGTGTGTTATACCACTGTCAGTCAGCAGTCATTAGGCGTCATCTTGATTTGGGATCGGGTGACAGGGGCAGCAGCCTAAGCAGAGAGGTCCAGATGTCCCTCTGCCCAGCAAGTCTCCAGCTCTTCTCTGGGGGTTTTCAGCGTAAACATAGTCCCTCCAGCATCTTTTTAGACTATTCACTGGTCACTGTAAAGTTTAAAAATACATACCAAATAATCTGGATGCCTCCAAATTTTTTAGGGTTTAAACCAAATTGTGTATTGAGCAACTATGAATAATTTGTCTTTTCTATTTTTTTTTTTATAGTGGCAATATTGGCCATATTTATTGGATAGCATTGCCTGTTGTCATTTCATTAATACTGTATATACGTAGAACTACATTCTGCACATTCACTTTGTAAAATCAACAAAATACAGTGATACCTCTGCTCACGAACATAATTGGTTCCCAGAAAGTGTGTGTGAGGCGAAAAGTTCGTCTTCCGAACATTTATTTCCCATAAGAAACCATTAAAATGAGAATAATCCGTTCCCAGGTCCCCATAAAACATAATTTTCTACTAAATAAGCCTTAAAACTACACAAAAATATACCTTATTTTATGTTTAATAAATGTGCTATTGTATTGTAAATATATATATATATGTAATACATTGTAGTGTATTAAAGAAATAAACTGTACTGTATAATAAAGTCGTTTTATTTACCTTTGTGATGGTAGTTGATGGCTTGATGGAATGGAGTGGGAGGAGGAGGGAGGGAGGGACTTACTGTTTGGAAGGAGTGTTTGGAAACGCCTACTGTTTGGAAACACCCTTAGCCACACACGCACCCTTAATAGCTTCCTTGTTCTTAAGGATGGGAGCAATGGTAGACTTAGCGTACTGGTACTGTACCACTGAGTCACACAAACGCACACCTCGTTCGTGTTTTTCAATGATCTCCGCCTGTGGTGGGGTCTTTTTCGGTCCCATAATAGCAAAAGTACACTCAATATGGTCCAAAATGTCTAGCAAACACAAACCACTTCCGCACTCAAAGAAAGGGGGTGACGAACTGTGACGCCGTGAGCGTGCGTCAGCTTCTCGTGGCCGCCTGTTCGACCGCGTGGTTTGATTCGTCCGCTGAAAACTAGTTCGTCAGCAGAGACTATATGCTCGCAAATTTAATGTTCTTGAGGCGAAAAGTTCGTGAGCTTAAGCGTTCGTCAGCGGAGGTTTTACTGTACTTGGTTTGATGTTTAAGCTACTGTCCTTGTACTTTGTACCTTTGTTTCATATATCAGACATCACTGTCTTTAATGTAAAAATCTTTAAGTTTATGCATAAACTATTTGAAAACTATCTTAGTTTATACATCTACATTATTATTAATGTTTTTTTTAATTGGTCTTCATGATCCTTCTGCTCTACAATTAATCTGTGCTCGTGAAATAACTTCGGAAAACAAGAGGAGTCTTTTAGATCTAGCCGCCTGATTAATCCTGTTACTTGGGTGTGTTTTGAAACCATACCAATTATAGAAGATAAATGATGTCATTTGGGAAAATGTGAAGTGGGAGAAATTGTATACCTTACATGCAGGTGTGTGAAGAATTTGGCTTTTGCTATAAGGAGCTGTGCACTGAAGGTTCCAGCCATTCCTCATCCACCCATTCTATCTCCCACTCACTCAGATTCATCAGGCTGGAAGAAACCAAAAAGGACCTCTTTGTTCTGTGTTGCTGGGAGCATTGGGTCATTAACACAAAATATTTCAATCTGTAAAGATTCATTAAATATAATTAGACTGGTCACGCTTTTTTTTTTACAGGGGATGAGCCCATGAAAATAGATTGAATATCCGCTAGTATTTAATTCATTTTTTTTTGTTAGGTTGGTGAGCAACATGGGCTAAGAGGGATAGTAATTTTTATGTCCACAGTGCATGTCTCAATGGAACGGTCCTTTAAAACAATGTAATAAACAAATGGCATACCATACTTTCCACTTCTCAAATGAAAGCACATGTAATGTGGTCTGATGCAAATTGGTGGCCTATTCCCACCACAAATTTATTTCAGAGTAAAAGCACACCGAGCTTCATGTCTTCTGAAGACTCACCTAAAACTAATTCCACATATGTTAAATAAATACGTCCAGGCAGAAACCTTCCTCATACGACTCAATCTTTCTTAGTTAAATAACATGTTTTCAATCCATCGGAGAGTATTCATGATCTGTCCGTGTCCTAACTGCCACTGCATCATTTTAAGCCCCACCCTTAATCTTGGTCATGGTTGATTAACCGGCTCCATTTTGCAATATTGGGCTGAGCCCAAACAGGCTTCCTGGGGAAAAAAAAAAAAAAAAAGGCAGTAATAATTGTTCATTCTAGTGCAGGCTGAAGTCCCGTCCAGTTTCTGCTACTGTCTGACTGATGGAGAATTTTGACAGTCTTTTTTTTTTCTTCCCAGTCCTTAGGAACGCTAACCAAAATGTAATTTTGTACATTTCATGGCAACCATAAGCTTTATATAATCTACCACAATGAGATACTCAGTTGAGTACGCTGATGAGCCATAACACTGAGACCACCTAATTTGTAGGGATGTCATTGACAATCGGAATATCGCCGATATAATTATGTCGATCTATAATCAATACCTATAAAAGGGATATCGATCCTTCTAACGTTATAGCTTCCTGTGTTCATGACAGCGTCTGTAGTAAATTCCAGTTTCAATGATACCCCTAGTAAATGGTACGTCCCGCCTCTCTGTATGGTAAATGGTAAGTCCCTGCTTCTAGTGTGCAGTCAGAGCGTGTGTTCTCAACAGCATGGAACATTTTGAACAAGAAGAGACACTTATCACCGGATAATGCAGATATGTGCATCTTCTTGCATCATAATTATGAATTGTAAAAATGCATATCTCAAACTTTTCAGTTGACAAGTGTTTGTAGAATAGAAACAACTTGCTTGAAATTAACTAGTAAACAAGTGTTTATAGATTTGTTAAATACAAAAAGGTGTTAATTAAAATCTTGTCGGTGGAAAACTTTCCTGCCTTTTATTTCAGATTTAGCTTTAGTAATTGGTCACTTTATTATAAAATATTCAATGCATTATACAAACTACTGCAATATCTTAGTCTATTTAATGCATTTATGAAACAGTACAACAATATTCTAATGTATCGATACATCGGAAATTTTTTTTATCAATATATCGATACCAATAATAGGTTCGTAGTCATCCAAGTCTAACCAGAATTCAATACTGTAAAATTTATACTGTGCAAGAAGGATGGATAGGCAGCACAGTGGTGTAGTGGTTACCATGTACACCTTACAACAAGAAGGTCCTGGGTTCGATTCCCAGTTCCGATGTTTCTTTGCGGAGTTTACATGTTCTCCCCATGCTAGCGTCGGTTTCCTCCCATAGTCCAAAAACACACACAGTAGCTTAGTTGGTTGTTCGAAATCACTCCTCGGTGTGAGTATGATTGGCTGTGTGAATGTTGGTCCAGCGTTGGCCTTACAAGCTGTCCAGGGTGTTCTTCCCCTTCGTCCAGAGTCTGCTGGGATGGGCACATTCGTGTGACCCTAATTAGGATTAAGCAGTTCAGAATGTGGATGGATGGGAAGAAGGATGGATGCATAAAGTTGGAGACGATCTAAACAAAGCACGGAAATGCAGTAGAGGAATCAGCCTGCTAACAGAATTGCCAGCCATGATCTCATCAGCATAGCAGTGTCATTCAAGTGCAAAGGTGCTTATCCAAACCTGACCGTATCACCCAGACATTTACATCACAGATACAAAAGCAAAGAATGGATTTAAGAATAGCATTCACATTTAAGTTTAGGAGGCAGTGGTGGCCTGGGAGTATAGGATGCTGGATTGTGATCCTAAGGTTGGGGGTTCGAGTGCCACTCTACACAAGGTTGCCCTCCCAGTGCAGCTAACTGGGTTATCAAAGGCCGGCCATGTCTCTCACTGTCTATGGTGAGAGGTTCATGTAAAAGAACCGTTGCTGACTTTCGTAAAGAGTAGGCTTCAAAGTCATCAGCGTGGTGCGAATCATTCGCTGTCACGACCCCTGATAAAGGGAAAAGCCAAAAGGAAATCTCATTCACATTTAAGTTTGAACTAACCACTTGGTCAGTGAGTACATAAAGTCAAAAAAAAAAGTGTCTCCGACACCTGGGCTGCCAACTTGATTATCTTGGTATGTGATAATCTTGATCAAAATATAGGATCAAAATATGAAACCCAATATGCGTACATAACTTTTTCAGTTTTTATACTAATACATTGGTACCTATATTTAACTTTTTATAAATTTGTTAACCAACAGTCCACCTTTTGAGAGTTCAAATAACTTTCACAAAATATAAATTTAGACACTTCATTCTTGTAACTTGTGATTGTTAAAGGCACATAGCACCTGTTCTGTTGTTGATTATCTGTAGTAATAAATAGCTTGTTGACATAAACCAGTGCTTTTAAATTATTTTCTGTGACGCCCCCATGCGACTATAAATAGTATTACAGTGGTACGTCACCTTACAAAAGTCCCAACAGACGAAAAATCCTGGTTACGAATCACATTTTCCTAAAATTTTTGTCTCTGGATACGAAACAAGTTCACGTTATGAAAGCGCCATCTCAAAAATTCAAACAATGCACGAGTTGCTCTCCCATTGGCTATCTCTCAACATCTCGGCCCACTGGCCTCCCATTGGCTCGGAGGAATGACGCAGCTCCCTCCTATTGGCTATTATGGAGCTGCATCTCCATAATACTCATGATGCTTTTCGTGTAAAGGACAGAGTTACTATTGTTTTGTGAGTTTTTCGAGTGTGCTCATTGCAACTTTATTTTTTGGCTCAGGCTTTTAACCTTGCATAAACATTTGTAAGATTATAACTTTAATTTAAAAATTAATTTCTTAAGGTGAGGTACCACTGCATTTGTGTATAAAATTATTAGTACACTTCTGCATACCATTGTATCTTCTATTAACATTAAAAAAAGAAAAATAGTTCAACTTACAATAAAGATAATCTTCATTAGCATTCATACATGCGCCCCACTATTTGACAAACACTGACATAAACAAACATGTATCTAGAGTCTGTGAATTATAATAGTAATAGCCTTCTAGTTGGAGCTGTCATTTCCTCTTGATAGGTGTGGGTTATTTTTTGAAACACTTGACACTGTGGACGCATAGATTACAGCAATAGGAAAAACAACAGCAGAATTGCTATTTCCTTCATCCACAGCCAGGGCTTCAAGAACAGGTTTCAGAACCATGAAGAATTATCTTCAGTCATGTGGTGTAATTTTATTGAAAGACCAAGAAGGTTTTGTTGTATTTTGTTCCATGATGATTACTAGTATGGAAGTCTTGATCATGTTGATGGATGACTGAAGTTCTCGTATGTGATTCTCTTAGTTGTGTATTTTTTTCTTCTGTGACAGTTGACTTGGCAGTGGGTCTAGTTGCCTTTTTAGAGGTTGTGGTTTCATATGCAGGTGAGGAATTTGGTGTGTATGGGTCTCGGAACAGCCATCAAGTGGTATCTGCACAGAATAAAACAAAAGACAACAGAGCAGTATCTGTTGTGAAAGACTACAAACTCTAGGGTTGTATGCTCTGTTCAATCTGAGTCTACTAAAGAACAGTGAGGTGCAAGGATAGATCAGTAGATGGGGAAGGCCTATGAAGGAGTCTTCACCTCAGGTTTGGTGCATGAAGCCTGTTGCATTCAGTTCTTCCCTGGGCTCCTCACTGGTAAATGTGTCCGATCTAATTTCTGCACATTGGCTGAGAAGGAGCAGAAGCTAGCGCTAAATCAAATTCTCTGTAACAACAGATAATGCCTACCACATTTTTCTTGCATATACATGCTCCTTATACCCTTTTATACTCATCTATAGGCCAAGTCTTGTTTGGATTTCATATTTCTTGTCTCATGTTCTCAGTAACTATTAGGTCCATTTGCACTCCAAACAATGATTTGAATATGCTGTCTGACCACAAAGGAGTCACACCACCACCTATTTCAATTGTAGGGATTAGTCTAGCATTCTGCCTAAACATTTTGTGAAGTTCTTTGCTACCACACAATCAAAACACTAAAACGTCTCTATTCAACGGAGGGTACACTTGTTAACACAGATCAGGTATTGTTAAACTTCCGTATCAAAGCAGATGATAACAAATATTAGCATGTAATGCTAATCATTGCTGCCTGAACAGAGGATAACACAAATATTAGTACATGCATTTTTAGAGGATAATTTATTTAACTCCCTCCCCAAGTGTAACTAACTGGGTTATCAAAGGTTTCCCACTGTCTATGGAGGGAGGCATGTAAAAGAACCATTGCTGACTTTAGTCAAGAGTAGGCTGCATAGCCGGTGTTGCATAGTCAGTGTTTTTCTGCCCTGCGGTGGCTTGGTGAGCTGTTCAGGGTGTACTATGCCCTCACCCAGAGTCGACTGAGATGCATGCCAGCCTCCCCGTGGCTCTAATTAAGATTAAGCGGTTCTAAAATTGAATGAGTAAATTTATATAACCAAACAGTTGTCTGTTAACTCTTCAGCTGTTTGTTAACTTCTCTGGTGGCACAAAGGATAACAACTTTGTACTAGTCTTTAAAGGGTACCTGTAGTGAAAGCGCTCATATACTTAATTTGATGTTTTGTGTATAGCTCGTGACAAAGCACCTATAAGGTGTTTATTATGTTCTCTCACAAACCAGCTTTAAGCGATTTAAGGGCTTCACTAACGTCAAGCTTCAGCGCACAGGAGTTTTGCAGCGTCGCATTTCCTGTGACGTCACATCGTTGATGTGATCAAAGCCTCTACCGGAACTGAGAGATTGCAATGTAAACCTATGGCTATATACCTGACACAACACAAGCTCATGGAAAATTGGAAAAAAACAGACATAGTAGGGTTTTTTTTTTTTTTTTAAACCATGGACGAAGACAATTTCGTAGAAGGATTAGAAGGTTATTTATATGAATCACTGAAGAAAGACTATCCACATTTAGTGAAATCAGACCACGAAAGTGACAACTTGGAGGACGATATTGGAGAGTTGGCAGAAGCTCTTACATGGGAAAATCATAGCAAACAACCAGCAAGTATTTGGTGCTCTTGTGGAAAATGCATGCGTCAAAAAAACGATCAGGAGTGCTATTTTTGTAAAGAACATGAATTGCTTGAGGAAAATATACTGACATTCTGCAATTGGCTATACAACTGTCAACGATGTTACGTCACAATGACCTTTGACCCCTGTGAAAAAAAGCCAACATGTCCACGCGCTGAACCTTCGTGAGCAAGGAATGTCATACAGAAGAAAAGGAAATGTGGACTTATACATAAACTACCGACATCATGTGATGTTTAAAAGTTAATAATAAGGTATAGTGGATATTTTTTTAAGTCTGTCAATTTTGGGTACAGGTACCCTTTAAGGTTCTTTTGGGAAAGAGTGGCACTCACCAATCTTTGGTTACACAGAAAGATTTAGTCTGGAATGTAGCCAAGTCTTTGTTGAGCTTGTAGGTTCAATTTGGATTCAGGTGAGGAGCTCCATCTGGGTCACGGCACCAAACTGTTGGAAACTTTTTTTTCTTGTCGGAGTGGAGACCAGGCGACTTTGGTATATCTTTCAAGGAGAACTTACTCTTTATTGTGAACTCACGGTATCATTCACATTAAACTTATAATCCGTCACTTGGTCAGAAAGTACAAAAAGACAAAAGAATGTCTTGAACACCTGTGCTGCCAGACCTGCTCGCCTTAGATCGTCATCATCTTTACCTCAAAGTGTAAAACCCAATGTTCATAACCTTTTCAGTTTATATACTATTATGTTGCAACCTAGAACATTTACACTTTATAAATTTATAGCCCAACACTAGGCAGCCCTATATGTAGCAAATTGCAGTGCCCTGCAAGTCTTTTGCGTTGTCTC
>CM045736.1:39671395-39756395 GCA_024760905.1 Plotosus lineatus | reverse complement strand
CAGTGCATCTCAAATTGTGGGGCTGTACTGTACTACAATTAAGTGTAATTGCGCATCCTCTTGAGTAGGTCACATTGGCGCTCTCACTCTGTTCCCTCTCACATTGTTCCCTATGATACCTTGGGGAACATGTTTTTTGCCATACAGTACTAAAATTAACTGTAATTACGCATCCACTACAGTAGTTGGCAGTGGCGCTCTCATTGACACGCTATGGTGTAGGGAAAAAGCACCAAACAAACGATATGAAGTGCTTTAAACACTATAGTCGCGCTGGGGGTGGGGGGGTGGTAGTGAAATGTTTTTGGGTTTTTTCTTCCTAGAGGGGGCATCACAGAAAATAATTGAGAAGCACTGTGACAAGGCATTCTTGGAGTGTGGAGGAATACACGTGGAAGAATGAGACAAAATGGCGAGAGAGCTTTGGAGAGCTCGTAAAGTAAATTTTTACTCTTTGGATGTAGCAGATTTTTGGAGGGCTTCAAGCTCGTATCATGGAAAAATCATTATAAGGGACACTTGTTAGACGAGGTACCTGTGTGTGTGTGTGTGTGTGTGTGTGTGTGTGTGTGTGTATGCGCGCCCATATATACATATACACCCCCAACTTACGAAGACCCCTGTGTACGAAATCTCCGGGTTACAAAAAACATTTTCCTGAGTTTCTGTCCCCGAGATACGAAACAACCCCCTCTGACGAAAAGAAATTCAAACGCGCCAATCAAAATTTCACACGACGCGCGAGTTGCTCTCTCATTGGCTGTCTCTCAACATCCTGCCTCGCTGGACTCCCAGATAGAGAAGCTTCACTCTTTAGTTTTTAGTTTAGTTTAAAAAAAAACATATATAGGTCGCACTGGACTGTATGTCGCAAACTCATGGAAACTGTCTTCCTTGGCTTGGAAATCTTCTCACAGTTTTTGGGACATTGTGGTCCTTGCGCTGATAGAGAGGTTGCATTGCATGAAGTGGTAAGACCAAGTATGGCCTTCCGCGAAGTCATTTATATTCATCTCCTTGGCAACTGCCTGGGCGTGGAGACGCAACTGCACTGTTGACAAGTCTCTCCCTGAACGCTGCTCAAGCACCCAGGTGCCAACTCATTCCTCTAGCTGTGGCCATCTAGCTTTAATCCCATGTTGAGCTTTTTTGTTTGTTTGTTTGTTTTCTTAATTGTAGTAATAGTATTCTATGCTTTTTGCTAGTCCCTCACAAGTTTCTTGTTTGTTCTAAACTTTCTTTGTGCTGATCAATTCCCATTTTCTGCATCTTGTAATCTGTAAAATAGAATTTCATTTTTGGGGCATTTTTGTGAAGTCCAGTTGTTCTTTCAAGTTACCATTTATGTTGAAATTTTGAATTTTCAGTGGTACACAGATTATCAGGTACTTGTACACAAGCCAAGAGTGCCCTCTCACGGTTGTGAGTGTAAAAATAAAGAACATGTGAAATTGTTTGTTATTGTAATGAAGAACAGAATTGTATATCGTAATTTCACATACAAGTCACTCTGCCAATGAAAAAAGTGTAACTTATAATCTGGAAAATATGGTGTATGTTTATATGTATACTGGATTCCCTCACTTTCCGCAGTTAATGGGGACCTTGACCTCACTGCGACCACCGATTTTCGCGAAGCAAGATCGACCCCCTCTGACTGATGTATATGTGTATATAATATCAATAAACATATATTCAACGCTATAAATGTTTATAATAACAAACATTCAAAAATAATGCATAAGATGTAAATAAAATATAAATACACACACATGTAGACGCACACACACACTTGGATGCATACCTCACATGAAAATGTAATTTTTTTTTTTTTTTTTTTTTTTTTTTTTTTTTAAGATAAACTTTACTATGGCTTTCTATTTTACAATTTTTCATAGCAAGTTGGTACAAGAACAGTTTACATTTCTGAACATTAGTTTACCAGCACAAAATGAAATGTTACATAAATGTTATTACAGTATGTCAATAATGAAAGAAGTGTATTACAAATGAGACCAGTTTTCACACATAAATATAATGAAGTCTGCTGCAATTTACATGCAAATAAAGACTCAAATGTGATGCACTTCCATTGGAACTGTAGCTGATTCTGTAAGACACACGGTAGATACTGTACTTGTAAAACTGCACAAACTTTATCTGATGCTATTCTCTTAATTTTTCATTCTATTTATTATTCATTTTTCACGTGGGCCGGAATTACCCCAAGTATCAAATGTCAGTCTATAAATTAAAGTTTGCGTTTCACGAGGGAGAAAAGGGGGCGTAGCACCCAATATTTGGGATCGTATTTCAAAAATCCTCTGGGAGCAGAAGTCTAAAATTTTAGACGTGTTAATTACTCAAATAGAGGTATCTCCAAAATAAATTTGAACCAAATCAGAGTTAGTCACCTGGGGACACCTGCTTGAGCTCATCTGGAAAGACCCCTTTTCTATTACATTGACATATAATGGAAATCTGCTTTTTGGTACTTTTATAATTAATTGGACCACCAGCCAGTCGTAAGCTGGGACTAGGCAAGTATATTGGAGCATACTGTAAGAGCGTTTAGTAATGTTGTTTCATAATGTCTGTGCCTCCTGCTTAGGGATGAATGGCAGAGAAGATGTACAGAGATTGTGGCAATGGATGCGCTGAAGTTCAGGCACTTCATGGAGCAATTTCACCCTGAGAAAATCACAAGGGAGCTAAACAAGGTCAGCAGTAAGCTCTGCATATAAATCAAAATTCTTTGTGTGAACTTTTGCTGTTACTGTAAATGTAATTGCACGTTTTTGTTGTCTCATATACTCAGTGCCATGGAGTATGAGATCAATAGAAACTGATTGGTTTTGCTGGCAGTTTACATTACCCAGCACACAGTATTCTGACCTGTCTTCCTCCTGAAAATCCTGTTATCATGCTCCAGGGTTATCTGTGCATCCTTTCTGACTTACTTTCCCACAGGGTTTCTACTGCTTACTATTTATCGTGTGTGTGTGTGTGTGTGTGTGTGTGTGTGTGTGTGTGTGTGTGTGTGTGTGTGTGTGTATATGGGTGGGTGTGTGTCCTTCTCCTTCAGGCTTATTGTGGGTTTACGCGGCCCGGTGTCAACCCTCAAAACCTCTCAGCCATTGCCACAGGAAACTGGGGATGTGGTGCATTCGGGGGAGACACTCGACTCAAAGGTAGATTGACTCAGTACTTCTGAGAGCTCTTCTGCTCAGTCGTGTCATGCACTGAATGTTCAAGCACTGAAGTGTGTTTTAAAAACAAGAGTTTAAAGAGGAGCTTTCTTCTTTTTATTTAACCAAATTGCTCTACCTTGCTTTCACTCTTCTATTTATCTTGTTAAGAGCTAATTACAACTCCTTTTATTTGAGCAGCTTCATGATTAAATGACAGCTGCTTCATGTATTGCAAATGTTTGTATCAATTAAAAAATATGATTGATTTCTCACCATTGGTGATAAGTTTGTTTACTATTTTGTCAAAGTCTCATCTGAGAGAACTTTACGACATAATTCTAATTTATCTGAATTTGAGAAGTCATTTAACTAAAAATTATCATCACCTTTGAAAATTAGTTTCTATTTTATAATCTCTGAGCTTTGGTTCCATAACCATCAGGGTTAGCCATGTAGCTAAATATACAGTTATTTTAACACGATCAATTTTAGCTTTTTATAAATAAGAGCATTTCCATGTTGCAGAAAGGCTGTATTACAGATGACTCCTTGTAAGCAGCCACTCTCATTAGCACGTTATTCATTAATCAATGGGCTGTATCCAGCCTCTTAAAATATTTAAAGTACTCCTAGACTGTTTGATGCTGGATGACGAAGATTGAATGTGTTAATAAAGAATGTTAGCCTTGGATTATTTACCTTTAATAAAATGTTCTAACATTCATATTTTCCAAAGCTAAAAGCATGTAACAAAAAAATGAAAGCTAGATTCTTATTATCTCTTAAGTAATGTATTTATGTGATAATGTGTTTTGTGTGGATGATCCATAAAATGTACCTGTTATTCTTTGGATTACTCTGAATAATGAATGTGATTAAGTTAAGCAGTTGCATATGAAGGTTTAGCTAGTGCACTCTAGCATATGGTGCATTAGCACTGATTGGTTTTGCGAATCTTAATACAGTTTGATGACACATGACTGTTTGGTTTTTTTTAGCCTTGCTACAGCTAATGGCGGCAGCAGAGGCTGGCAGAGACATGGCTTATTTCACATTCGGTGACTTGGAGCTCATGAAGGATGTCCATGATCTGCACACGTTTCTGACAGATAAGCATGTCACAGTGGGTAAGAACACATTGTTTCTCATGGCACTTATTTTAAAATGGACCAGCTCTTCTGATATCAGTACAAGCTTTCTGAGAGTGTGCCTTTTTTTGTCCAAAGTCATTTCAAAACATGCAGTGTTCACATTCTGCTTAACCATCATAAGCATGTCTTGGTGGTAATTATGTAGACAAATCAAGCTCAATGTACAGTACAAATTCATAACTATGTGTACCTGTCTTAGTATGTTACAAACACCTGTGACATTAGATTTTAAATGGACAGAAACTTCAGAATTAACTTGATATATTGTTTGCTGTCTATTTTAAATAGTTTAAAAACATTACCCCCAAAAACCTGCTTTTAAAATAAGTGAGCATCCTAATAAAGATAAGGATATAGCTCTTTATTGTCAACTGTTGCATGAACAATGAAATCTGTTTAGCAGCTCCCTGTGTAGCAGCAATTATAAAAAAGAAATTGCACAAAGGACAACTAAGGAACTACACTAAGCTGTATGCATATATCCACAGCTATTTACACATGCACCTTAGACATATCATTTAGCTTTCTGTGTAAGACATACATCAGGTAAGATATAAGATGCATGGTGCTAAAATGTTATGATGTTCGAGACCTCCTCTAAACATGAATACTGCATTTAAACATGAGTACAGGGATCCCTCACTTTCTGCGGTTACTGAGGACCGAGGGAGACCCCCCCCCCCCCCCCCCACTGACGTATATGTACATGTATATGTGTACAGTAGGCCCTCGACATTCGCGGGGGTTCAGTTCCGGGCCCTCCCGCTAATCGAGATAACCCGTGAGTTCTGTACCCGGAAGTAAAACCCCATGTATCACGTCACATGCGCGAATGAGCAGCCGGAAGTAAAATACTATGTATGTGTTATATACGCTAAAATATGCTTCTTAAACACGTTCTATAGACAGTCTTACTCATTAATTCAGTATTAATGAAGTAAAATGTAGTAATGATTAAGAAAAACTTAATTTTTTTACTGTGATCTTTATTGATAATAAAATATAAACATTATACAGCATACATACGAGTCCTTCTCAAAAAATTAGCATGTTGTGATGAAGTTCATTATTTTCTGCAATGTACTGATAAATCGGCCCTTGTCCACAATCTTCCTCAGGGTTCGGTCACCTCTTCTGGTTGTGCAGCGTTTTCTGCCACACTTTTTCCTTGCCACAGACATCCCACTGAGGTGGCTTGATACAGTACTCTGGGAACAGCCTATTCGCTCAGAGATTTCTTTCTGTGTCTTACCCTCTTGCTTGAGGGTGTCAATGATGGCCTTCTGGACAGCAGTCAGGTCGGCAGTCTTACCCATGATTGCGGCTTTGAGTAATGAACCAGGCTGGGAGTTTTTAAAAGCCTCAGGAATCTTTTGCAGGTGTTTAGAGTTAATTGGTTGATTCAGATGATTAGGTTAATAGCTCGTTTAGAGTACCTTTTCATGATATGCTAATTTTTTGAGACAGGAATTTTGGTTTTTCATGAGCTGTATGCCAAAATCATCAGTATTAAAACAATAAAAGACCTTAAATATTTCAGTTGCTGTGCAATGAATCTGAAATATATGAAAGTTTAATTTTTATCAGTACATTACAGAAGATAATGAACTTCATCACAATATGCTAATTTTTTGAGAAGGACTAGTATAAAAACACCTTTCAATGCATTCTCTGAAAAACATACAGCACTGTAGTTTTCAAAAATGTCCACTAGAGTAACATATTTCATTAGGCATGAGATGACTGAATTCAGGTATTAACTTATTAACTGCATTAAATCCGAGCAGCTTAGCCACGCCCCTCAGCCGGTGCGAGTTTTAGAGTGAGAGAATTAGAGAGCATTGCAAACCAAAGAAGCGGTGATGTGATGTGAGTTAATCCTCTGGCACAGAGGTGAGCATGCTTTTGTTTATTGGGAGTAAATGAGAAAAGTGAATTCAGGTGTGTGCTACTGAGCAGCTCAGCCACGCTCCTCAGCCAAAGCGGAGAGTAACCAGTTAGAGGCACAGCGCCAAAATCAAAGTCCCCCAAAACACAGACCATAACAAAAAAGACATAAAAGAACAAGAAATGTAATAAATTGGATAAACAAAACAAAATGTGAAACATACTACACCACAATAAATAAAATATAACACACAAACATTTTAAACATTACCTTAGGTCATGTACTGGAATAATAATTGAAAAATATATATAGTGGCGTGTTTTACAACAGTTCAAATGATTATTCCTCTTCAGGCACTTCAGAGGAAACTGTCGTTTATTCTGGAGAAAGTCTAATTTCTTCAGTAGAGACATCCAACATCATTACCTTTTCCTGGTGCTTAGCAGTAGGGATGTCATTGACAATCGGAATATCGATATATCGCAGATATAATTATGTCGATTGATAATCGATACCTATAAAAGGGGTATCGATACTTCTAACGCTATAGCTTTCCTGTGTTCATAATAAATATGTAAAAACATAGTAAAATTCATAGTAAAGTCTAGTAAATGCCATTTTCAATGACACCCCAAGTAAATGGTACGTCCCGTCTCTCTGTATGGTAAATGGTACGTCCCACCTCTCTGTATGGTAAATGGTACGTTCCTGCTTCTAGTGTGCCGTCAGAGCGCATGTTCTCAACAGCACGGAACATTTTGAACAAGAAAAGACACTTCTCACCGAATAATGCAGATATGTGCATCTTCTGAATCTATACATTTATTTTCGATTCCACGTTACTGTGATACGCAGCAGAGAGCCAATCCTTTCTGTACTCCACTGTGTGTCCGATAGCTTCAAACTCCAATTTTATTGGATTATAACAACAGCCACAGACTGCGCGTGTTGTTTTTGAGTAAAGAGAGAAATTTCTCTCGTTTTGATCGTCTCATTTCCACGAAGCCAAGCATAGCTGGCAAGCAAACACAAATAGACAGACATGGAAAAACTTCAACCCACAGACCAGCTGATTGTCAAAATGTCCTGTTACATAAACACTGCAGCGTGCGAGTCCAATAAAATTAGAGCTTCAAGGTATCGTACCCGCCCACACAGAAAGGATTGGCTCTCAGCTTCACGCCACAGTGACGTGGCATTGAAAGTAGATGAATAAATTTGCTCTGAGCAGTTAGAAAGTGAATCTGCATCATCTCCTGCTTGGCCTTTTAAAATGCTGGCCCTACCGGCAGCAAAAACAACCGCCGTACGCAACACTCGTGCTGCACTGCCATGAATCATGCTTCACCACTTTTGCGGTCGTCATGTCGATCAGACGAAACTCGCATAGGTTGTAAGTCGACGACTCCCTGTATTCAATGCATTATACAAACTACTGTAATATATCTTAGTCTGTTCTATTTAATGCATTTATTGAACAGTACAGCAATATTCCAATGTATCGATGCATCGGAAATGTTTTTAATCAATATATCAATACCAATAATAGGATTTCAATGACACCCCTACTTAAGCAGGCGTTTGAGTGACATCATAAAACTTAATTGGTAATTAAAACACACTAAAAAAAGGCTCATTGACAACCTGTGCGCGAATGAAGATAAAGGGGCGTTACATCATCTCAACCAATCAGCAAGAAGGACAGCCATTGGCTGAATTTGAATTACGTGTGAGCTGCTCGGCAGTCCGCGAATACTCAAACCGTGAGTGCAAAACCACAAATAGTCAAGGGCCTACTGTATATAATATCAATAAATACATATTCAACAATGTAAATGCTGATAATAACAAACATTCAAAAATAATGCATAAGATGTAAACACACACATACAGACGCGCACACTCAGAATAGCACCTTTCATAAAAATGTAAGTAGTTTTGTTGGAGGGGGGATTGGGTTGTTTTTTTGTTTGTTTTGGGTTTTTTGGGGGTTTTTTTTGCATAATTGGCCCTGTTTGTGGCATTTTCTTTAACCTTTTCCCCATTTTTCCTTAATTTCTTTATTTTTAGAGGAATATTTTTGAAAAACATGCGATGCGCTAAAGCCGCAGAAGCTGAAACATGAAGTAGCGAGTGATCACTGTATTGCACTTTACAGGAAGATGGTCTGAATGATGATTAATCAGTCAGTGTGTGTGGTGGTGGTGGTGGTGGTGGTTGTGGAGTTGCACGTTTAACAGCTTGTGGGTAAAAGCTGTTCTTGAGTCTGTTAGTTTTTGTATTTAGTGTCCGGTATCTTTCTCCAGAGGGGAGAAAAGGATGTGAAGGGTGTCCAGGGTGCAGGGGCTCGCTGATAATCCCACTGGCTCTCCTCTGAAGTCTGTCAGTGTAAATGTCACTGAGGGAGGGTAGTGTATTTCCAATCAGCTGCTCTACCATCCTCACCACATGCTACAAGGCCTTCCTGTCCTCTGCAGTTCACCTGCTAAACTACACTGTACAGCAGTAGATCAGGAGGCTCTCTATGGCGGATCGGTAAAAGTTCATCAGTAGGGTCAGAGTAGACGGGCTTGTTGGAGCTTTCTGAGGAAGTGCATCCTTTGTTGTGCTTTCCCCACTTGGTGGGAGATGTTTGCGGTCCAGGTGAAGTCAACAGAGATATGGACTCCAAGAAACTTAAAGCAGTTCTCTGCCTTCACGCCGTCAATCTAGAGGGCAGATTGTTCTGCATGTTTTGATCACCTGATGTCCATTATTACTTTCAGATTGTTGTTGTTGCACCATTGTCGCAGATGGCCTTCTTTCCTGTAGGCTGACTTATGGTTATCTGTCATCAAATCAATGACAGTAGTGTCGTCGGCGAATTTGAAGATGGTGTTGCTGGTGTGAGTGAAGGAACAGTCGTGTGTGAATAGGGAGACCTAAGAACACACCCCTGTGGTGTTCAGGTGTTCAGGATGGGAGTGGAGGAACTGTGTTTTCCTATCCTAATGTTCTGAGTTGATCTGCACATGCAGATACCCTTCCTGTTATTCCTCTTGACCAGTAGCTTTCCTTGCGTTGACCCTGTGCAAGGTGGCTCTGATCTGGTGTTGCCACAGCTGGATGGACTTGTCATCCCTGTCTGAAAGGGCAGGGCAGGTGTGTGCTTTTTTGTGGTGTTGAGCGAAGAATTGTTTCAGTGTGTCCGGTAAGGTGCTGTCTGAGGAGAATACTGACGTGTGCATGTCCTTGTAGCCAGTGAATGTCTTGATCCAATTCCACATATTTCTGGTGTTGTTTTCATCAAAATGCTCGATGAGTTGTTTGGACTTGTGCTAGCACTACGAAAAAGTATCAAATAAGCTAAGAGCATCTACTTGTAAACCTAAGGTTGACTTGAAGGCATCATCACGTGCTCTAAGTAGGTTGCGCACCTCACCGTGAAACTATAGTTTCTGGTTCGGGAACCGTTTAACAGCCCTTGTTCTGATCTCATTCTCTATACAGTAGATAATGTAGGAGAGCACAGATGATGTGTGACCCTCTAGATCTACAATAAGCATTCAATTATCCATTCATTCATTTCATGATCCGCTTAATCGTAAAAAATTAGGGGAGGCTGGCACCCATCTCAGCCAACTCTTGGTGAGGGCGGAGCATAATAATCATAAAGATAGACTACAGGGGTCCATAGTTCACACTGCCGAATCATGTGTATTGTAAAGTTGCTCTATATTTTCCTTAAACCAAAATCACAAATGTTGTGTTAAACCAATGAAATTGAGGTGGCTAATTAATTATGGAAGCATTTTGGCAGCCACCAATCTTAGTCAAAGTGTCTAACACACATCTGCTCACCAAATTTGATCAAAATCCTAGTAAGCATTCCTAAGTTATCATCCAATAACCAAAGTGGGATGGACACCACGAATTCCAATAGCTCAGGCCACAAAAGTTTGGCGGGGGTTATTATTATTATTATTATTATTATTGTTATTGTTAAAGATGAGTAATTAAACACTTTGTTGTACATTCTTGTTCCTTACAACTCTTATGTTGTATAATCAGATCAAGCCATTTGACAGTACAGTGGTGCCTTGACCTATGAATTTAATCCAGCGGCTGTTACGTGAACTCCCACAAGGCCAGTGCTTATCAAATATTGGGGCGTGCCTCCCTTGGGGGGGCGTGTTGTGATGTCAGGGGGCGCGTATGACCCTGGGGAACATGCTATTTTTCCATACTGTACTAAAATTAAGTGTAATTGCGCATCCTGTACAGTAGTTGGCAGTGGTGGTTTCATTGCCGCGCTATGGTGTAGGGAAAAAGCACCGAACAAACAATATGAAGTGCAGTAAACACTATAGTTGCGCTGGGGGGCAAGAATTTTTTTTCTCTTTCTTACAGGAGGTGTCACAGAAAATAATTATAATAAGGCGTTCTCTGAGCATGGAGGAATACATTCGGAAGAATACAAGGCTAATTAGCCTGGAAAAGCCATTTCCCCTGCAGAGCTCGTAAATCAAAATTTTGCTCGTTGGATGAGGCAGATTTTTGGTGGGATTGAAGCTTGTATCATGTAAAAATTGTTATAAAAGACACTTGTAAGTCAAGGGACCAGTTATTTTAGATAAAAGCATCAGCTAAATTAAACTATATAGTCATCGAGACATGAGACACTTCATTTTTTTTGGACTTTTCTATTACTTAAATCAGGATTTGACGTTACATCATTGATGATCTATATATATATATATATATATATATATATATATATATATATATATACACACACATACATATATAATATAGGTGTGTGTGTGTGTGTGTATATATATATATATATATATATATATATATATATGGGGGGGCAGTGGTGGTCTAGTGGTATAGGGCGCTGGATCGCTGATCCAAAGGTTGGGGGTTCGAGTCCCACTCTCCACAAGGTTGTCACTGTCCCCCACCAGTGCAGCTAACTGGTTTATCAAAGGCGGGCTATGTCTCTCACTGTCTATGGTGTGCGGCATGTAAAAGAACCATTGCTGACTTTCGTAAAGAGTAGACTGCAAAGTCATCAGCGTGTTTCTGTCCCTTGCTAAAAAGGGTTGTGACAGGAAGGGCGTCCGATGGAAAAGCCTCTGCCAAATCAAACGTGCGAATCAGATGTTTCGCTGTGGTGACTCCTGAGTAAAAGGGAAAAAAGGAAGCCAGACAACTATATATATGTATATATATATATATATATATATATATATTTTATATGTTTTTTTTTTTTTTGGGGCTTTGCTAGTTGTGAAAGTTCCTTGATCCTCTAATTAACCTTAAAGACAATTGTCACAATCATTTTCTTTCTCTTTTCAGGTAAAGTGTATGGGATCCTGAAGCAGTATTTTAATGTAGTGGTGAAGACCAGTCACACTCAGAGGCCTACTGTCAGTCTTTATGGCTTTATCTATGAACGGATCAACTTGAATCCTCCTCATGAGCCCAGCCCAGCCTCTTCATCTCCTGCGGATGGACATTAATGCTAGCCTGTCATGAACTGACATGCATCCATAGTGCTTCCTTTTTCTTTAGGAAAAGATCTTTTTTTTCTGAAATGTGATGAATGTCTGCTTACCTTGATAGAGCTTGGAAACCTCCTGTACACTTATAAAGTTCTGTGACTTGCGAGTTGAGCAGCAGTAGTCTGGTGTTGAATTGTTCAGTTTGGAATAAATTGCCAATGGCATAATAATCTATGCCGAATCGCAATTAATAGGTCACTTATACAAATTCAAAAAAGTATAATATAACAATATATATGTGGTATTGTATGCATGAAAACGCTTTAAAATCCACTGAGATATTCAATCTCACAATTGATTATAAAAAGAGTATCAAGTCAGTCATCATTTTGAGTTCAGGGAAAAACATTACATTTAAGTTTTCAAAATATGTTCAACACATTAAAAAAATTTCTGTAATTGTTCAACAACACAATTTGTACTTTCAGCCAAAAGGTAGTGTTGCTATACAGAATTGTTCAGACTGATGTGTACTTTTTTTTTTTTTTTTTAAGAATATTTCTATGGTTGTGTTTTTTTTTTGTTTGTTTTTTTTTTTTTCCTTCTTTAATTTTCTTGATTTGCCACTACAGTTTACAGGTAGTAAATATTTTCTCGGCTTGTATTCTATTTTAATATTGATAATTAAATGGGTTAAATTGAACACCTTTTAACTTATCTCTGGTCACTTTTTTCTTTTTAACATTCTTATCTGCTTGTCCTTAAAGTATGGTGTTTCAAATGAAATGTATCTTTTATCAGAAATAGCCACTGACTCTCATGAAATCACGAATTTGCCAAACCGCTTAATCGTATTCGGGTTGCAAACAAGCTAAACTATCGCAAGGTCTAGCAGCAAAATCAAAATTACAGACACTTTGTCACACACATTCTCACAGGCAGTGTCATCATTATCATACTTTAAAAAAAAAAAAGAATCATAAACTGCTTCCTCATACTATATACTCCTTGAGGGATCACTGTTTTCTTTTGTTTCTGAAGGACTAAAGGAGAAAAAAGATTCCGTCTCTATCACACAGCTTTTTAGCTGCCTGACAATGAAGGGCGAACTGGCTTGCCTCAGTGTCATGCTTCAGATTGGGAAATATAAACCAGCTCGGATATTCCCTGAATGCACGGTGCAATAGGGCAGGAGAGGGGACCATCCCTAAGAAGTGGTTTGGTATTGAGACTTGCATTCTGTCTGATGAATTATGGAGGTGTATGTGGTAAGTGATAACTATATTTTAAGGATTTGTTTTGAACGTTATTTAAATATAATTCATTGTATTAATGTATGCAACCTTTTGTACAACATATTTGTAGTTATTGTTTATTTTTAATATATATCAATAGTATCTCATCAATAATTATTGTATTTGGGTATGCAACATTTTTGTGTGAATGAATGAATGTAATTATGCAGAATAAACAATTGCATAATTAACTAAATTAAACATTGAAGTACATTAGTGCATTAATTAAACACTAATATAATTCTACACATTGTATAATTATGTGACTGTTTTTATTTGTAAACCTTTAATTTGAAATGTGTGATATTCATGGAATACGTATGCCATTTTATTGAATTTTTATTTAGCATTGCTTATAAATTACACAGATCAATTTGTCTATGGCAGATAGAAGTTAAATAAATGGAAAATTCTCAACCTGAATACACTTGCCGTCTGAGAAAGTGTCTAATGGAGTGCCTGAGCCATTTAGCCCTCTTGCCCTCTGTGTTTTTAGTAGCTAAAACAGCTATGGGTTTTTCTCTGTCGTGTTCAAAATGCTAGTTATAGGGATTTTACTTTTATATGTATGTATGTATATGTATACATACATATAGCTTGTATGGGTTTCCTCTTCTTCTTCTTTTCCTTTCGGCTTTTCCCTTCAGGGGTCGCCACAGCGAATCATCTGCCTCCATCTCACCCTATCCTTTGCATCTTCTTCTCTTACACCAACGACCTTCATGTCCTCCTTTACCACATCCATGAATCGTCTCTTTGGTCTTCCTCTAGGCCTTTTGCCTGGTAGTTCCAGCCTCAGCATCCTATTACCAATATACTCACTATCCCTCCTCTGTACATGTCCAAACCATCTCAATCTAGCCTCTCTGACTTTGTCTCCAAAACGTCTTACATGTGCTGTCCCTCTGACGTGCTCATTCCTAATCCTATCCATCCTCGTTACTCCCAAAGAGAACCTCAACATTTTCATCTCTGCTACCTCCAACTCTGCCTCCTGTCTTTTCCCCAGGGCCACTGTTTCTAACCCATACAGCATCAAGTTGGCCTCAACACCGTCTTGTACACTTTTCCTTTCATTTTTGCCGATACCCTCCTATCACACATCACACGGACACTTTTCTCCAACCATTCCAACCTGCCTGCACACGCTTCTTGACCTCTTTTCCACACTCTCCATTGCTCTGGATTGTTGAGCCTAAGTACTTAAAATCCTCCACCTTTCTTATCTCTGCTCCCTGTAATCTCACCGTTCCTCTTTGGTCCTTGTCATTCATGCACATGTATTCTGTCTTACTGAGGCTAATCTTCATTCCCCTCCTTTCCAGGGCATACCTCCAGCTCTCTAGATTTTCCTGCACTTGTTCTCTGCTCTCACTACAGATTACAATGTCATCTGCAAACATCATAGTCCATGGGGAATCTTGTCTAACCTCGTCTGTCAGCCTGTCCATCACCATAGCAAACAAGAAGGGGCTGAGAGCTGACCCTTGATGCAGTCCCACCTCCACCTTGAACTCTTCTGTCACACCAACAGCACACCTCACCACTGTCTTACATCTCTCATACATGTCCTGCACCACTCTAACATACTTCTCTGCCACTCCAGACTTCCTCATGCAATACCACAGTTCTTCTCTCGGCACCCTGTCATATGCTTTCTCCAGATCCACAAAGGCACAATGCAGCTCCGTCTGACCTTCTCTGTACTTCTCCATTAACGTCCTCAAGGCAAACACTGCATCTGTGGTGCTCTTTCTGGGCATGAAACCAAACTGTTGTTCACAAATGCTGACTTCTGCCCTTAGTCTAGCTTCCACTATTCTTTCCCATAACTTCATCGTATGGCTCATCAACTTTATCTCTCTGTAGTTGCCACAACTCTGCACGTCTCCCTTGTTCTTAAAAATGGGCACCAGCACACTTCTCCTCCATTCCTCTGGCATCCTCTCGCTCTCTAAGACCTTGTTAAATGATCTTGTCAGAAAATCTACTGCTACCTCTCCTAGACACTTCCATACCTCCACCGGTATGTCATCAGGACCAACTGCCTTTCCATTCTTCATCCTCTTCAATGCCCTCCTCACTTCACCCTTACTAATCTTTGCTACTTCCTGGTCCTCAACAGTCACCTCTTCTACTCTTTTTCTCTCTCATTTTCCTCATTCATCAGCTCTTCAAAGTACTCTTTCCATCTTCCCAGCACGCTTCTGTCATCAGTCAGTACATTTCCCTGTCTGTCCTTTATCAATCTAACTTGCTGCACGTCCTTCCCATCTCTATTTCTCTGCTGTGCCAACCTGTATAAATCATTTTCTCCCTCCTTACTTTCCAACCGAGCATACAAGTCATCAAACGCGCTCTGTTTGGCCTTTGACACTGCTACCTTTGCCTTACGCTGTGTCTCCCTGTACTCCTGTTTACTCTCTTCGGTTTTGTCAATGTCCCACTTCTTCTTAGCTAATCTCTTCCTTTGTACACACTCCTGCACTTCCTCATTCCACCACCAAGTCTCCTTATCTACTTTCCTTCCAGATGACACACCAAGTATTCTCCTACCCGTCTCCCTGATCACATTCGCTGTAGTTGTCCAGTCATCTGGAAGCACTTCCTGACCACCCAAAGCCTGTTTCAACTCCTCCTTGAAGACAACCCGACACTCTTCCTTTTTCAACTTCCACCACTTTGTCTTCTGCTCTGCCTTTGCCTTCTTCGCCTTCCTCACCATCAGCATCATCCTGCACACCACCATCCTATGCTGTTTGGCAACACTCTCACCCGCTACTACTTTGCAGTCACTGACTTCCTTTAAATTACATCGCCTGCACAAGATGTAGTCTACCTGTGTGCTCCTACCTCCACTTTTATAAGTCACCCTATGCTCCTCTCTCTTCTGGAAGAAAGTATTCACCACAGCCATTTCCATCCTTTTTGCAAAATCTACCAACATCTGTCCTTCATGCTCCTGTCCTGGATACCAAACCTACCCATCACTTCCTCGTCCCATCTGTTTCCTGCACCAACATGTCCATTGAAGTCTGCCCCAATGACCACTCTTTCACCTCTGGGGGTACTCTGCATCACTTCATCTAACTCCTCCAGAATCTCTCCTTCTCTTCTCGCTCACATCCTGTCTGTGGGGCATAAGCACTAACAACATTGACCATCACACCTTTAATTTCTAACTTGAGACTCATCACTCTGTCTGACACTCTTTTCACTTCTAGAACATTCCTGGCAAACTCCTCCTTCAAGATGACTCCGACTCCATTTCTCTTCCCATCCACACCGTGATAAAACAGTTTAAACCCTGCTCCTATGCTTCTAGCCTTGCGACCTTTCCACCTGGTCTCCTGAACACACAGTATGTCCACCTTCCTCCTCTGCATCATGTCAGCCAGCTCTCTACCTTTTCCTGTCATAGTTCCAATATTCAAAGTCCCTACTTTCAGTCCTAGACTCATGCCTTTCCTCTTCTCTCTCTGGCAACGGACGCGCCTCCCGCCTCTCCTTCTTCGACGTCTTCGACCAACAGTAGTCCAATTTCCATCAGCACCCTGTTGGTTGACGGCACTGATGGCGGTCGTTGTTAACCCGGGCCTCGACCGATCCGGTATGTCATTCTTTCTTGTGATTCGCATAGTTTATTTGGCATTTGGCATTTGTTTTACGCCGGATGCCCTTCCTGACGCAACCCTCTGCATTTATCCGGGCTTGGGACCGGCGTAAGGGAGAGACACTGGTTTGTGCCCCCCCCCCCTCACGGCTGCATTATGGGTTTCCTCTAGATGTTCTGATTACTTTTCATGTTTCTGTGAAGTTACAATTATTTGCCTCAGGCTTTGTGGCGATCACACCTTGCAGTATCGAGTATAAACTCAATTTAAAAATATTGATCATTATAATTGACAGTAATATGTTCATATAACTATGCACAAGAATGGAGAATAGGATTCTTTTTTTTTTACAGTAAGTGTACGATTTGCCAGCAAAACTTATGTTACTTGAGTTGGTTCACTGATTGTTGCTGATTATATAAGTTGGTACTACACATTGCCAAAGAGACAGGGCATGAAAATTGAGGACCATTATTTAATACTTTTGTTCTGATGACCTTAAGCAGGTTACTAACCTTCTCATCATCATTAAGACTCATAGACTTAATTTTCCTGTTAACTGTATTTGTACTGAGGTGCTGAGAATCATTACAAGCAAAGTGCTTTGCACTACCTCATTCACCTTTTTTGCATTTGTTTTACAACAGTGGTTTAGAAATTGATCTATTTCCATTTTATGAATGCTGAACAGCGATGACATCAGAAAGCCAAATTATAATTGGAATTTAAATGTCAGAAAATGTATTTAAGAAGCTTTACCTTTGGTGGCAAAAAAAAGTCATCTACATAGCAAAAATGTCAGAAACAGCGAGTTATAAAGTGATTATGCCAAAAAGCAGAATTCCATGAACCTTTGTGTTGGCTATTGTCAGTGGGCCAGATTAAAATAAAGACCTTTCGTAAAATAATAGAATTTAGAGCCTCTGAATTCAGTGCATTTCTCTGACCTTACCTGTTTACTTGCTTTTAAAAAAAATAAATAAATAAATAAATAGCAATAATAATAATACCACCCCACCCTTGCATAGAGTTGGGCGTCAAGCTACCTGTAAGGATAAATAGTTCATAAAATGAATGAGTGAATGAATGATGATGATGATGATAATAATAATAGTAATAATAATAATAATAATGAGATACTGAAGATACTTAAGAGAAAATAATATTTACCCACTTCAGCAAAAATAACTTCTTCTTTTGCTATTTTGCATAACTATCCACCAGTCTCTGAGAATGCTTTTCTTGGATGCACTGCCTTTTTCAAATTCCTGAAAAGATTTTAATAGGATTCAAGACACTGATTAATGCATGACATAATCAGGTGTGTTAAAGAATATCATCCTGTTAAATGGTCCACCTCTGATTCAGTTTCAGTTTTGGGCCGATGGTCTCAAATGATCCTCAAGCCCTGTTTTTATATGATACAGAATTTGTAGTTGAATCGATGACTGCAAGTAGTTCATTCACTGAGGCAATGAAGCAACCCCAAACCAAAACATTTCAACCATCATGCTTTTTAGTTGGTATGAGGGTCTCCTGCTTCATCCATATACTGACTACCGGCCAACAATCTATCTATCATTAAGCTGTCTGTTCTGGTAGCCTTATTTCAGGAGGTCTTGGATTTTACTGATCTTTTTTCCCCAGCTGTGGTCTTGTTCTCATGTTTTCTTTTTTTATGCAAACATTTTTACTGACATACCTTCCATGCGGTGTATCCCTGGTTCCAGTAAAATATTAATATCCCATTTTGCATAGTATAGGTAGTATGTACAGATTCAATCGACTCACCACGTTTGTAAAGTCTGACTGAGTTGGGCCTGCATAGACCACCTTTATCATGGCATTGTTTTTACAGCTTTGTGAAATATTTAATTCCATCTAGAATTGCATTAATTTTTCCCTGGGATCTTTTACTGATGACAGTAACGTCTAAACATAAACTTTACTGATTAAAGCAACTCCATGCTTTAAGATTACCCATCAAGGCCTGCACAGTGGCCCGATATATGTTGTACCTTCTTCTTTTCCTTTCGGCTGTTCCCTTTCAGGGTCGCCACAGTGAATCGTCTGCCTCCATCTTCATGGAAGTCAGATTAATGATTCGCATATGCATAGGTTTTTACGTTGGATGCCCTTCCTGACGCAACCCTTAGCAAGGGGCAGAAACACCTTGATGGCTATGCAGCTACTTTCTTGATGAAAGTCAGCAATGGTTCTTTTACATGCCTCTCACCATAGACCAGGGGTCTCAAACTCATTCCACAAAGGGCCGCAGTGGCTGTAGGTTTTTTTACTTAAACCAAGCAGTAAACCAATCTCTGTACACAGCAAAAAGATTGACCAATCAGCTGTCTGAAGATCCAGATCAGTTGATTAAATGAGCAAAGTTTGGTGTGCTGCTGCTGCTTGGTTGAAGCAAAAACCTGCAGCCACTGCAGTCCTTTGTGGAATGAGTTTGAGACCCTTGCCATAGACAGTGAAAGACATGGCCGGTCTTTGATTACCCAGTTAGCTGCAGGGGGTGGTGGTCAGTGAAAACCTTGTAAAGAGTGGGACTCGAACCCCCAACCTTAGGATCAGCGATCCAGCAACTTTTACCACAAGGCCATCATTGCCCGCCGATGTACAGTATGATGTACCTCACTTCATGAAATCCTTTTTAACCTTCCTAACCTGCTGTGCCTATAAATCTGTACAAATCAGACCACACACCCCTTTTCGATTGCCCCAGAGCTCAGGCTTTATGCTCTATAGAGAACTAAAGCACATTCCTTCGATTTTAGGATAATGCTAAAGGGAGTTCAACAAAATATTGGTGTGCTACTTTTTTTTGACTGGCAGTGACCTACATTTGTTATGAGTGATACACCTCACTTATGGTGCATGATTTTTAATAATGCCTATGATTGTGCTGTCACTGTTATTTAAAATGTGGATCTGATTTTATCCAGATTATCATCATCGTCTTCCGCTAAGTCCGGGGTCGGGTCGCGGGGGCAGAAACCTAAGCAAAGAGGTCCAGACGTCCCTCTCCCCAGCCACCTCCTCCAACTCTCCCGGGGGGGACACCGAGGCGGTCCCAGACAAGCCGATAGACATAGTCCCTCCAGCGTGTTCATCACCCCGGGGTCTCTTCCTGGTTGGACATGCCCGAAACACCACACCAGGGAGGCGTCCGGGAGGTATTCTGACCAGATGCCCAAGCCACCTCAACTGGGACCTTTCAATGCGGAGGAGCAGCGAATCTACTCCGAGCTCTCCACGGATGGTCGAGCTTCTCACCTTATCTCTAAGGGAGAACCCCACCACCCGGCGAAGGAAGCTCATTTCAGCCGCTTGTATCCATGATCTTGTTCTTTCGGTCACTACCCAAAGCTCGTGAGATAGATGAAGGTTGGAACGTAGATCGACTAGTAAATTGAGAGCTTCGCCTCATGGCTCAGCTCCTTCTTCACCACGACGGACCGGTACAGGCACCGCTTACCAGCAGAGGCTGCAGCGAACCGTCTGTCGATCTCTGACTCCATCCTTCCCTCACTCGTAAACAAGAAACAAGACCCCAAGATACTTAAACTCCTCCACTTGGGGCAGGACCTCATTCCCGACCCGGAGGATGCATTCCACCCTTGTCCGACTGAGAACCATGGCCTCAGATTTGGAGGTACTGATTTTCATCCCGGCTGCATCCCTCTCGAACAGGGAACCAAACGTTCCCAGCAGACCCTGATTAGACGCTTGGGCCTGCCAGATCTGTAGGGCAGCCTCCTCCACCACCGAAGTCAACTCACCACCAGGTAGTGATCGGTAGACAGCTCAGTCAATCATCAAATCGCGACCTCGGGTGTCCTGGTGCCAAGTGCACTTATGGACACACTTATGTTCAAACATGGTGTTCGTGATTGACAAACTGTGACAAGCACAGAAGTCTAACAACGAAACACCATTCGGGTTCAGACTGGAGAGGCCGTACCTACCATCACACACTTCCAGGTCACACTATCGTTGCCCACATCGGCGTTGAAGTCTCCCAAGACAATGAATAAGTCTCCCAAGGGAGCATTCTCCAACACCCCCCCCCCTCCCCCAAAGACTCCAAAAAGGGTGGGTGCTCTGAACTGTCATTTGGTGCATAAGCACAAATAACACTCAGGACCCGTCCTCCCGCCCGAGGACGGAGGGAAGCTACCCTTTCGTCAACCGGGGAGAACCCCAACATTTGGGCACCGAGACAGGGGGCAACAAGAATACTCACACCCGGCTCGTCACCTCTCCCCATGAGCAACTCCAGAATAGAATAAGGTCCATCCTCTCTCGAGATGGATGGTTCCAGAGCCCAAGCTATGCATTGAGGTGAGCCCGACTATATCTAGTCGGTATCTCTCCACCTCACGCACCAGTTCAGGCTCCTTCCCCACCAGAGAGGTGACATTCCATGTTCCAAGGGTCAGAGTAAGTAGCCGAGGATCGGTCCGACAGAACCCATGCATGCCTTCGGCTGCCACCCAACTCGCACTGCACCCGATCCCTAAAACTCCACTCACTTGTAGTGGGTCCATAAGAGGGCGGACCCATATCTCCTTTTCGGGCTAAGCCCGGCCAGGCTCCATGGGCAGAAGCCCGACCACCAGACCCTCGCCTTTGAGCCCCTCCCCCCGGGCCTGGCTCCAGGAGGGAACCCCGATGACCCGCGTCCGGGCAAGGGAGACTGCTTCCTGTGCTCTCTCTCAGATGTCATGTGTCATAGGGTTTTTTTGAATCGCACTTCGTCTGGACCTTCACCCCAGACCTGTTTGCCTTGGGTGACCCTACCAGGGGCATTTTCCCCCGACAACATAGCTCCTAGGATCATTAGGTCACGCAAACCCCTCCACCACGATAAGGTGGCGATTCAGGGAGGGGTATCCAGATTATAAATATGGAATTTGTAATATTGTCTATTAGTGTGTTGCATTGGACTTCCTGGAGAAAATACGAATTTGTTTCAACCAACTCAGCCTGGTAACATGCTAATGAAAAGATTTCTCATTCAGTCATTTCAAGATTCACTATGATGTGATGGACTAGAACTCTGCCCGAAAACAAAGAGCAGATTTAGGTTAATGTTATCTGAGGGAAATACTATAAATCTTCCTCATTGCTCATGTCATGTTCTATTGCTTTTATTGCCAGCAAAATAAAAGGATGTGGGACATGCTCTCAGAACCGATCGAAAAAAGAGTAATAGCCACTGAAGAGCCTCCTCAAAACATACCATACCTTGTATGTCACACTATATTTTGCCATGCTGTGTCGTGGAGCCTCACGTATGTAATGAAAGCAAATACATGATTCAATACATGATTACGTATGTAATGAAAGCAAATTTATAACCTGTCAACTTTTGTTACAGTCGTCTTATATGGTGCTATTTATCTGTACTGTATTGTGGTTTTAAATTCATTTTATATGTCTTCTTTCTTGCTTTTGCCTTGCTTATTATCCCCAGTTTCCCAGAGAGACCTAGGATTGCATGCAAAACATTCAGGATAATTGTTTTTCATATTATTGAATACCTTAAGATATTTGTTACTTATAAGCCACAATTAACTTATTATTGCTAACATTCAACACGTGCGTGCTTGTTTACACTACACTTGCCTGTCACTACGATTATACAGTTTGAGGGAATCCCATTTCAAGATTTCGGTGGACACAAAGCCATATTTCCACTCAGGGAAATCATTCACAGACGTCATCAGTTCATTTTCTGTACCCGCTTAATCCTAATTTGGGTCGAAGGGAGGCTGGTGCCCATCCCAGCCAACTTCGGGCGAGGGCAGAGTACACCCTGGAAACACGCTGACGGCTTTGCAGCCTACTCTTGTCGAAAGTCAGCAATGGTTCTTTTACCTCACACCATGGACAGTGAGATACATGGCCGGCCTTTGATAACCCAGTTAGCTCCAATGGGGGGGGGGGGGGGGGGGGAGTGACAACCTTGGGGAGAGTGGGACTCGAACCCCCAACCTTTGGATCAGCGATCCCGTTGTACCACTAGAGAGGTAGGCAAAGATAGTTTTTGTATTATGTATGGCAAGTTTGTAAAAAGAATTCTTTCAAAAAACAATGGCACAGCAAGGGTCATTATTTTGTTTTGGCAATATGCTGAAGATATAAAGGATGTACGTTCAAAATAATAACGGTGTGTTTCAAAAAAATTAATTAAGCTTAAAATCCTTCTAATAGCTTTTTTTTCATACACACACATACATTGTGAACATTATACATTCTATTCCAAATCAAAACATGAAGAAAAGTAGATAAAAATTGTTATTCCTTTAAAGAAATTGAAGAAAGGTGATAATAGATTGTTCAAAATAATCGCGTCTGCTTTATTCTTAACAAACTCAAACATTCACTGTATAAACTGAAAAATTATTTAACATTTTCTATTTGTCGACACCAAAATGTTGAGAGCGTTGTTGTTCTGAAGAGTTGTTGAACCTGGCTCTGCTGAATTTCAATGATTTCGTCAAGGTATTCATCATTGACATTTGCTGTCTCACCCATGCTGGATATGACTCTCTTGTAGGGAAGTATCCGAGACTTTGCAAGCTCATCTAAGTGCGTGGCAATTGCTTGTTTCAGTTCCATGGGTCCAGAAATGTCTCCGATTCCAGACACATCTTCGATTTTACTCACACAGTCATCCACAAGGGGAAAGTTTGCAAAATTATTGTTCTATGTTCCCATAATGGTATCTTTTTTGAAAAGTCTTCAGGTTTTCTTCTGCTTCCATGAAGTTGACTCCACCACCCTGCATCTTTTGTATTAGATTTATACACTGAATAGCATGCTCAAAGCCTCCCCGGCGCCCTGGGCACCCGTCGCCACTGTACAGCGCCACTTATTGCGTTGTTCTATCCCTTTGATGCTGAGCGCCAAACAGGAAGCAACAACTCCCATATTTTAACGTCTTATGGTATGACGCGGACGGATTCGAACGCCGACCTTCCGGATGATGAAGTTGACGCTCTACCAACTGAGCTAAATCCCTGGCATCTGCTGATATTGATGATTGAGAGCTGCGAATTGAGAGAGGCCGCTGTTCCGAGTATCAGATTCGCCATCTTTATCTCAGCTGGCTTCATGAAAGTTTCACCAATGGTGTGTGGCTTGCCCTGCTTTGCGATCAGGTAAGGAATCTCGTACGATGCTGTGAGGTTTGTTAATGGGTACAAATCCAAGAGCAGGCAGAGTGGCCTTTTCTTCAAATCTGGCTCTCTTCACCTTGAATTCAGCAAGCGTTGTGTTCTTGTATTCCCCATCTTCATGCAGTTTCAAGAAGTGTTCCTTTAGTTTTGCCGGTGCGGACTAGAGTTGCTCAACTTGACATTGTTCTGCATGTTGAAATCATGCAGATAGGACGCTGAGTCCCATCACATTCCGTGATGCATGTGAATCCATGTTGTACATATTCGTCCGACCACTTTCTTTTTTTTTGCTTGACATAGTTAGTATGGATTAAAATATTCCCCCAAAAAATCTCACGACGTCACACATTGACTACTGAGCGCGCTAAATTCCCACAGCACTGATTGATCAAGCAATGTAATGTGATCATCTGCAGCCAGTGATGGCCAAGCGGGGTGTGGGCTCCGCCGAACCCCTGAGACCGACTCACCGAACCCCTAGGGTTCGATCGAACCCAGGTTAATAACCACCGTTCTAAACAATGTCTGGAATTACCCATTTTCCTCAGAATTTCAGAGAGAAATGCTCTGTAATCAGCATGTAGATTTCCTGCCTTCCTTCCTTCCTTAAATAAAGACAATAATCGGCACATGTTTTTCAAAGATTGAATGACCTCACTAATGGAACTGTGCACTGCTGTTAATTTGAACATGCCTCTTTCAGTTAGTGATTCAATTACACAGAATTACCAGCAGGCATGACATGGCTGTTGGGTCTGTTGGATTCTATTACTCTACTACACCTAGATAGTAAATGATTTGCTAGGTAGAAATATAATGTAAAGAAATATAATAAAATACAACAGTGATTGATCAGGTTAGTGATGTTTGACTGCTATTATTTTGAACACAACTGTACTTTCTCAGTAAGCCCCGACAAGTCTGCTTACCCCTCCCTCAACCCGAAAGACAAACTTTTGCCACCCATCATAGATAACCTCCTGACTTACTGCTGTGCAGTAGGGTTCAGTATCTGTACTGCAGAGAACAGGAAGGACTTGCAGCATGTGGTGGTGATGGCAGAGCGGATGATTGGTACTACAATGCCACCCCCAGTGACATTTACACTGATAGACTTCAGAGGACAGTACAATTATCTCACCCATCCTGGACATGCCATTTTCTACCCTATCCCCTCTGGGAAAAGGTACAGGACACTAAAAACAAAAACTAATTGACCCAAGAACAGTTTTTTACCCGCAAGTTGTTAAATCTGTAACCTCACCATCACTGTCACACTCACTGACTGAATAAACATCATGCAGACCATCTTCCTGCAATACTCATGCAGGTCTCAAACATCATAGCACCTTATGATTAAAAACTTCCTTTCGGCTTTTTCCCTTTTACTCGGGAGTCGCCACAGTGAATCATCTGATTCGCACGTTTGATTTGGCAGAGGTTTTTACATTGGATGTCCTGCCTGTCGCAACCCTTTTAGCAAGGGACAGAAACATGCTGACGACTTTGCAGCTACTCTTTACGAAAGTCAGCAATGGTTCTTTTACATGCCTCTCACCATAGACAGTGAGAGACATGGCCCGCCTTTGATAACCCAGTTAGCTGCACTGGAGGGGACAGTGACAACCTTGTGGAGAGTGGGACTCGAACCCCCAACCTTTAGATCAGCGATCCTGCGCCCTATACCACTAGACCACCACTGCCCCACACTATACACCACTGACATTATCGTGCACCATTCTGTGTATGTGTGGGGGAGGTGAAACATGGTCTGGGAGCACACTGTCGGTTACTGGTGCTTCCTGTGTCATTGTACCATCTCAACAGTTTTCAAATTATGGCTGCCTTGAATTCTTGTGATTTGCCTTTGTGACATTCAGTTGACAAGCATTGTTATTGCTCATTTTGGCATAATGGCACCATGTGATAAGCACATGCTGCATCAAGACAAAGTCCAGTGGTATTTAACTTGTACACTGTTGTGACTATTTATTGACTAATTTTCAGAAACATTAACCGTGTGTGTGTGTGTGTGTGTGTGTGTGTGTTGTATTGGAAGTTTGAGTCAGTATACTTTGGTTTTATATCAGAAGATTAATGACATGATAGATTAAAATTTCATCTTTAACATCTTTAATTCGCTGATATACAACAAGCTCTGTTATAAGCATTTGTTGTAGTTGTTGTGCAAGGGTCTCTCTCTTTCTAGATGGAAGGTTTAACAAAAGATGCAAGCAAAATCCACATGGTTCAAGACTAGATATTCACAGATACGATTTGTTTAAAGTAAGAATAAACCAATAATAACCAATAATTCCAAGAGAGTTCTCTGTGGAAAGGAAGCTATTTTGAACCATCACTTGATGATAGAAATGTTATGAAAAAGCTGTGTAGAAAAAACAAGTCAGTTACAGCAACAATAACCTCTACAGGACTGGGATGAATGCGTCATAATCAATCAATAATAAGTCTCAAAATTTTAGAAAAAATATATATATAGTCGGAGTATACTGTATATGATATGTTTATATGTAAAGCATAGTTACAGGAATTTTAATAATCTCTTCAGTAGTATGAAGCAGATCAAGATATTGGAATCAGAAATACAGAAATGTGCCAGAGAAGATTCAGGAAGCAAGGTTCACTTCTATCAATGTGATTGAAAGGTCAAAATGAAATAAAGAATCTGCTCATAATCCAACACATACAAGCTCACTCGTGCAACACACTGGAAGAGGTAGTAGTGTAATGGCTCGGGCTTTGCATGGCTGCTTCTGGAACAGACTCATTCATTATTATTATTATTGATGATAGAAGTCATGTTATGATAACAGTAGAATGAATTCAGACATTTGCAGAAATATTGTCTGCCAATTTACAGAGAAATAACTCCAAAACTATTGGGAGAAACTTCATCATTCGATGACAACCATAGATAATAACATGACAACTCTGACTTGATCTGAATACCTACCGACTATTTATGGGCGTTCAAGGGTTTCAGCATGGACGTCTCTCATGGAGACCATGGCCACCTCTAAAATATCCCTTTCAAGGCACCGCATAGGGAACAGTCTGTGGTTTGTTATGCAGGTCAGCGCCCACTCAGCTCCTGGCAGCGAGGTATTTGTGGTAACGGTATCCAATTGTCACAAGTGCACATAAAATTGCCGATCTGTTCATGTTCACTGGCATGTCCGTGATCACTGTCAATATCGTGATCACTGTCAATATCGTGATCACTGTCAATATCCCGATTATCGCTCTCGGTGTCAGATTCAGCCGGGGTTCTTGGACGATACGTAGTCCGTCGGATAGGCTCGTGACGCTCCACCAGAGGTTTTGAGACGAAAGGGCTTATCTGGACTTTCAATCTTTCAAGTAAGAAAGTGAATGTTGAGTACTAAACAAGTATTCAAAGTGCACTTACGCACTTGACGGATCGTGCGTGTTGTTGGCGTGAGATTCCATGTTGTTTATAATATGCTGGGATATGCATGCACTCTATTTCATGTGGTACTTTGTACCAACCCAGTGACGTCACGGTAACTTTGTGTAGGCGGGCACTCAGCAATGGCGGCTTTCGGGTCGATAACTTATAAGACAAGCACATTAAACAAAACCGCTGCGTGTGCAATTGTTTATTTATGGTGTAAAATTTAAGGCACAATCGCTTCAATAAACTCTACTTAAACTACCGCCAACTTATTTAGTCGGCGTTTCATTTCCCCTTTTAGCTGAAACACACTTACCAGTGAAAAGTTACTTCTTTGCGACCGCCCGCACGGTTTTGACAGCCATCAGCGCAACAACAATCAGTGTAAATGACGTCATCGGACCGAATGCAAAAACAAGGATAATTCCTCACGCAAGCCAAAAACCCGATTCAGCAGCTGTCCACCGATATCCACCGCACATTAGAATGGTACAGAAGTACCTCGAATTCAGATCCCGTTTCTTCACACAGCTCACTGAAGAAGCGGTGCCTCAGAGCACTATTTCGCACATAGTGCACACATTCCTCTACAATTTGTAATCTACTTCTTCCATTTCTGGAGGCAAGATTTTTGTTGCTAACGCATGCCTGTGCAGGATACAATGCGTAGCAGCCATGTGTGGTGCGTCGGATTTCACTAGCGCACCAAAACCAGATTTTCTTCCCAGCATGACTGGAGCTCCATCTGCACAAACTGCAGAAACCACATCCCACGAAAGATAGTTGTCTCTGAAGAAGTCGTCCACAAGTTTATTTCCATCAGTTGCCTTAGTTGTTGTTGTTGTTAGAGGCTTACAAAATAAAATGATCTTCCTTTATCATGTCGTCTTTCACATAGCACAAATACAGCAAGTTGACTGGCATTCAATCATTTTCTGTAAGCATTTAATTCTAATTAGGGTCTTTGGGAGGCTGGCGCCCATTGCAGCCGACTCCAGGCAAGGGCAGAGTACACCCTGGACAGCTCGCCCGGCCATCGCAGGGCGGAAGCACGCTGACGGCTTTGCATCTTACTCTTGGCGAAAGTCGATAATGGTTCTTTTACACGTCTCACACCACAGACAGTGAGCGACATGGCCAGCCTTTGATAACCCAGTTCACTACACTGGGTGCAAACAGGGGCATATACTAAAGGAAGATGAAGATGAGCTTATTTCTGAGGGAGTTGTTACTCTGCAAGAGTTTGGTGATTGTCTCTTATGCCATGAACAGAGACTTGTAGTGTCTGGAAAATGATGAATGTGTGCAACGATTGGGCACATGCTGTAGTATGAAATTGTCATTGTCTTTGATGTAATTATTTTAATAGTTTTCCTCATTTAATTAATTAATTTATTGTTCTAATTAGTTTCGCTGGCCTGTGTACATAGTCTCTAACAATTATGGCAAAACTGATCTCTCATACTGGGGAATGAGTAAATGTATCTTCAGAGACACATTACAGAGGATGTTTACAATGCTTGGTGAATTGCTCTGATGAATTTTTGCATTGGTGATACCACATTTACACCCGCTGGCTACTATTCAAATTCAGAGCGTACTACCCCCACTCTATCATGATCTACTGTAGAAAACACTAAGCTTGAACCCAGCCATCCTTCCACTGGGCATGGCTGACATTCTGTCTGGCCCATGACAGCTCGTTTTATTTACAAGCGCTTCGCTGTCACTCTCCGTTCACTGCCATAACTCAAGGGAATACACTCTGGGAATAAATTGTGACTTACAGCCCACTGTTTTCTGCATTCCATAGCACCTAGATCCTGGATGCCTTGTCTAATGATTCATTTGTCACAAATGTCTTACATACACATTATACTTATATAGTTTATGTGTGCGTATAATATATATGTATGTGTGCGTATAATATATATATATTATACTACAGATCTGCGTATAATATATATATATATATATATATATAATATGTGTGTATATATGTATATGTATGTATATATATATATATATATATATATATATATATATAATGTGTGTATGTGTGTATGTATATATATGTGTATATATGTATATATATATATATATATATATATATATATATATATGATTTTCTGAGTAGATCCTTCCGTAGGAGAGTGCTCAATACTTTTTGGTAGAGCCAATAACAATAAAAATAAAAGGACAGGACACAGACTTTCTATTGAAACTCCATTTATCACTACAGATCTGTTTCGAGGGGTGGTGAAACCATCTTCTCTCTTCAGGTGATTATAGAAGAATAATAATCACTTCTATAATCACCTGAAGAGAGAGGATGGTTTCACCACCCCTCCAAACAGATCTGTAGTGAAAAATGGAGTTTCAATAGAAACTTTGTCCTGCCCTTTTATTTTTATATGTGTATAATATATATATTAATATATTATTGTGACCGAGATTCCACCGCGACCATCGAAATCAGCGAAGTAGGATCACCACCGACTGACGTAATATTCAGTTTTTATCGTATATCATTTTTATTTGATTTTTATGTTGAAATATTACAAGACTTTCAGACTGATATTATATTGATATTCAGCGATCCTGTGCCCTATCCACTAGACCACCACTGCCCCATTATTAACACATGTATATGTGTATATAATATTAATAAATACATAGTCAATGCTTAAATGCTTGTAATAACAATTAAACATTTAAAAAACATAAGATGTAAACAAAAAATAAATACAGATGCTCCCCAACTTACCAACAAGTTCAAGTTTCAAGTTTTTTCAAGTTTCAAGTTTATTTGCATTTGGGGCCTCGTGGCCCATATTGCTAATACACAAAATACATACAGTGCACTTTTAATACAATTTTTCATATCATATTGGCAGATTTCTTTTCAAGTATAATGATACATAGCTGATAAATTTTACATTTGTAGATGACAATAACTGATTCATTTTAGAAATGGAAGGTTCATTATAATAATATTCTGGTAAAAACCGCTGTCTGCTGGCCTTAAAATAAGGACAAACAAGTAAAAAATGATACTCATCTTTCTTACAGTTTAAACTACACTTTGTGCACATCACATTGGGATTTTCATTCCATTTAAATCGAGATAACTGAATTTTCAACTTGTGTGAAGCACAACGGAATTTACAATATAATCTTAGTAAATCCTTTTCTGAAAACAATTCCACTACATACTTCTCTACACCTAAATTGTATTTGAAACCACTATAATATTTTAGAAAAGATGATTCAAAAATTTTAGAGTGCCAATTTTGAAGTTGACTATCCTTACATCTTTGTGAAAATACTTTCATAAATAAGTTTGTCCTACCACAATCTTGATCAATCAATACATGTGCAAACCCAGTTTCAAACAATAATACCCGAATACGAGAAACCCAACAAATTTTATTTTGCTCATCAAAACGCTTCAACATTTCGTAACAAGCCCTTGGGTAACGCAAACTATCCATATGAATAAGTCTACACCAGTAACTAATACAACGACTGTAATGTCTAACACACATAACTCCTCCTCTTATCACCAAGAATAATGTTACTAGACGTATGTTTAGAAACTCTTATAATCGAAAATTTTAGCAATAGTTTGAAATGGCATTGAATGAAAAGAATTGATTAATCTGGAACAACTGCCTTTCTTGCCTGGATAGAAATAGTATCACACGCTCTAGACCAAATTAATCTTGAAGAGAATGTAAGTCCTAAATACTTATAATATGAAACGCACTTGGGTTCCCTACCAGCATAAGACTAACACTCTTTCTGTTTTAATGGACCCCCATTTCCGAAAACGACAACATTAGACTCGTCAAGATTTACATCAAAACCCCATTTAATGCAGACCTTTTCAAGAAAGTCTATTTTTTTGTAAGCCTATCACTGTATCATCAACCAAAACAAGATCATCTGCAAATAAAAGTAATAGTGTTTCCTTAATATTCGCTTGAACAAATATGCCTCTAAGGTCACTTTGATTAAATTCATACACAATAATAATAAAAATGAGGAAGAGAATTGGGCTTAACATACAGCCCTGACAACATCGGCAGAAGTGGTGAAGTTGCTCGAGAACCCTTCTCTTACCTTAACACATGCCTTAACTTTTGCATACATATCACAAAGAACATTAAATAATTTACCGCATATACCCTTTTGATGAAGAACAATGCAGCCGTGAGGGGGGGCACAAACCAGTGTCTCTCCCTCACGCCGGTCCCAAGCCCCGATAAATGCAGAGGGTTGCGTCAGGAAGGGCATCCAGCGTAAAACAAATGCCAAATAAACTATGCGAATCACAAGAAAGAATGACATACCGGATCGGTCGAGGCCCGGGTTTACAACGACCGCCATCAGTGCCGTCAACCAACAGGGTGCTGATGGAAATTGGACTACTGTTGGTCGAAGACGTCGAAGAAGGAGAGGCGGGAGGCGTGTCCGTTGCCAGAGAGAGAAGAGGAAAGGCATGAGTCTAGGACTGAACGTAGGGACTTTGAATGTTGGAACTATGGCAGGAAAAGGTAGAGAGCTGGCTGACATGATGCAGAGGAGGAAGGTGGACATACTGTGTGTTCAGGAGACCAGGTGGAAAGGTAGCAAGGCTAGAAGCATAGGAGCAGGGTTTAAGCTGTTTTTTCATGGTGTGGATGGGAAGAGAAATGGAGTAGGGGTCATCTTGAAGGAGGAGTTTGTCAGGATGTTCTAGAAGTGAAAAGAGTGTCAGACAGAGTGATGAGTCTCAAGTTAGAAATTGAAGGTGTGATGGTCAATGTTGTTAGTGCTTATGCCCCACAGACAGGATGTGAGCGAGAAGAGAAGGAGAGATTCTGGAGGGAGTTAGATGAAGTGATGCAGAGTACCCCAGAGGTGAAAGAGTGGTCATTGGGGCAGACTTCAATGGACATGTTGGTGCAGGAAACAGAGGGGACGAGGAAGTGATGGGTAGGTTTGGTATCCAGGACAGGAACGCAGAAGGACAGATGTTGGTAGATTTTGCAAAAAGGATGGAAATGGATGTGGTGAATACTTTCTTCCAGAAGAGAGAGGAGCATAGGGTGACTTATAAAAGTGGAGGTAGGAGCACACAGGTAGACTACATCTTGTGCAGGCGATGTAATTTAAAGGAAGTCAGTGACTGTAAAGTAGCAGCGGGTGAGAGTGTTGCCAAACAGCATAGGATGGTGGTGTGCAGGATGATGCTGATGGTGAGGAAGGTGAAGAAGGCAAAGGCAGAACAGAAGACAAAGTGGTGGAAGTTGAAAAAATGTGATAAAGTTAATTATTTTCTGTAATGTACTGATAAAAATTAAACTTTCATATATTTTAGATTCATTGCACCCCAACTGAAATATTTCATGTCTTTTATTGTTTTAATAATGATGATTTTTGGCATACAGCTCATGAACACCAAAAATCCCTCTCTCAAAAAATTAGCATATTTCATCCGACCAATTGAAAAAAGTGTTTTTAATACAAAAATAGTCAACGTTCAAATAATTATGTTCAGTTATGCACTCAATACTTGGTCGGAAATCCTTTTGCAGAAATGACTGCTTCAGTGCGGCGTAGCATGGAGGCAATCAGCCTGTGGCACTGCTGAGGTGTTACGGAGGCCCAGAATGCTTAGATAGCGGCCTTAAGCTCATCCACAGTGTTGGGTCTGGTGTCTCTCAACTTTCTCTTCACAATATCCCACAGATTCTCTATGGGGTTCAGGTCAGGAGAGTTGGCAGGCCAATTGAGCACAGGAATACCATGGTCAGTAAACCATTTAGCAGTGGTTTTGGCACTGTGAGCAGGTGCCAGGTCGTGCTGAAAAATGAAAATCTTCATCTCCATAAAGCTTTTCAGCAGATGGAAGCATGAAGTGCTCCAAAATCTCCTGATAGCTAGCTGCATCGACCCTGCCTCTGATAAAACACAGTGCACCAACACCAGCAGCTAACATGGCACCCCAGACCATCACTGACTGTGGGTACTTGACACTGGACTTCAGGCATTTTTGCGTTTCCTTCTCCCCAGTCTTCCTGCAGACTCTGGCACCTTGATTTCCGAATGACATGAAAAATTTGCTTTCATCCGAAAAAAGTACTTTGGTCCACTGAGCAACAGTCCAATGCTGCTTCTCTGTAGCCCAGGTCAGGTGCTTCTGCTGCTGTTTCTGGTTCAAAAGTGTCTTGACCTGGGGAATGCGACACCTGCAGCCCAGTCCACTGCTTCCACAGGTCACCCAAGGTCTGGAATTGGCCCTTCTCCACAATCTTCCTCAGGGTCCTGGTTGTGCTGCGTTTTCTGCCACACTTTTTCCTTCCCACAGACGTCCCACTGAGGTGCCTTGATACAGCACTCTGGGAACAGCCTATTCACTCAGAGATTTCTTTCTGTGTCTTACCCTCTTGCTTGAGGGTGTCAATGATGGCCTTCTGGACAGCAGTCAGGTCGGCAGTCTTACCCATGATGACGGTTTTGAGTGATGAACCAGGCTGGGAGATTTTAAAAGCCTCAGGAATCTTTTGCAGGTGTCTAGAGTTAATCCGTTGATTCAGATGAAGGTTAATAGCTCGTTTAGAGTACCTTTTAATAATATGCTATTTTTTTGAGATAGGAATTTTGGTTTTCATGAGCTGCATGCCAAAATCATCAGTATTAAAACAATAAAGCACCTGAAATATTTCAGTTGGTGTGCAATGAAAGCGTCTTGGGCCTCCATAACACCTCAGCAGTGCCACAGGCTGATTGCCTCCATGCCACGCCACATTGAAGCAGTCATTTCTGCAAAAGGGATCCCGACCAAGTATTGAGTGCATAACTAAACATAACTATTTGAAGGTTGACTTCTTTTTGTATGAAGAACACTTTTTCTTTATTGGTCGGATGAAATATGCTAATTTTTTGAGATAGGGAGCTTTGGTTTTCTTTTACTTTTTTTGCCAAAATGATCAATATTAAAACAATAAACGGCTTGAACTATTTCAGTTGTGTGTAATGAATCTAAAACATATGAAAGTCTAATGTTTATCAGTACATTACAGAAAATAATAAACTTTAACTTTATCACAATCTGCTAATTTTTTTGAGAATGACCAGTGTGTGCGTGTGTGTGTGTGCGTGTGTATATATACTAGTCCTTCTCAAAAAATTAGCATATTGTGATAAAGTTCATTATTTTCTGTAATGTACTGATAAAAATAAACCTTTCATATATTTTAGATTCATTGCACACCAACTGAAATATTTCTGGTCTTTTATTGTTTTAATACTGATGATTTTGGCATACAGCTCATGAAAACCCAAAATTCCTATCTCAAAAAATTAGCATATCATGTTCAGGTAGTCTAAACGAGCTATTAACCTAAATCATCTGAATCGACCAATTAACTCTAAACACCTGCAAAAGATTCCTGAGGCTTTTAAAAACTCTTGCCATTTAACCTGCCCTTAAGCTCATCCACATAACCCAGTTAGCTGCACTGGGGAGGACAGTGACAACCTTGTGGAGAGTGGGACTCAAACCCCCAACCTTTGGATCAGCGATTTTTTCTTATTATCTTCAAATAGGATATACTTTAATGTACACTTCATGGCTAAATGTGATTTTGTTGAATAAATACAATTTTAAAAAGCAGAAACATTTGTGTTCTAGTTTTCCTCAGTCGTGGGGGAACCAAAGTGCATGAGTCCCTGTGGATGTCCTGTATCACATTGTCCAGGCTGCCAGCTTGCCAGCTCCGTCCCTTTGCAAGACCTCTTCATTTACAGTGAAAAGTCTCCGATGTTATCGAATCTAACAGATTTTATTTAATCTGTCTACTCTATCTGATTTGTTTCAGCCTTCACACACCAATGCCTTTATAACGTGGATATGGACAATTAGCAAAGCTTGCTGTGACTCTGCAGTAGTCATGCTCTGTGCCTTTGTGCTTATAGGATATACACAGCTGTGATCCAGCTACACTCAGGGACCATTAAACTAAACTAGAACGCTTCAAACTGACAGCTCTAAACACTGCTAAATCATTTTAACCACCAAGTAGTTCAACGAATGCTTCTTTACGGCCCGCCCCTCAGCATATATTTTAGCCAGTCACTATATAAGCCTTTGCTGCCTAAAACCTTTTCATCCATGAACATAAGGCCTAATTATGGGCTCTGCATAACATTTAGCACATTTTGGGTTATTGTATGTTTTTTCTTAAGTTACTGATCTTTTTTCTTACTTTAAACAGGATTAGTGAGTCCATGATTAGAAATTTCTCAGCCATGACTAATCGGTACTTTATTTTGGTAAAAGAACACAAATTGATATCCAGGGGGAAAACGTGAAGAAATAAGAGTACATCCCATTATTTTCTTTCTGACATATTTGATCAGGTAAACATTTCCTCTTTACAGTTGAAGAGAGAGTCTAAAAAATTTAACAAGAAAACAAGGAAAAGGTATCTGTCCCCTTACACTTTGTACCACCCACAAGTCCATAAATTTAAAATCAATGTTCTAGATGTTGTGCTATTGATTAGAACGTTCTACACGTTGAAGTTGCCTTATTTAAACCTGACTCCTGGGGTCTCTGCTATTGAACGGTGTAGTGTCTCTATTTCAAGATCTAAAGCGCTCTCTCTTTCCTACAGAAACAAGGCTGCCTATGCTAATGTGTATAGTGAAGAATTAATAAAAGATATCTTAATGATTTTAACTAAATGATTGCACTGTAAGGAAAATATTTTACAAGTGGCACAGTGGCATAATTTAAACAATTGTCAGCTTGTAGTTTGACTGACTGCCCTAGTCAAAGCAGCCCATGTCCAAACTATGAGATTTCTTTTCGGCTTTCCCCCCCCTTTTTTAATTCAGGGGTCACCACAGCGAATGATTCGCACGTTTGATTTGGCATAGGTTTTTATGTTGGATGCCACAACCCTTTAGCAAGGACCAGAAACACGCTGATGGCTTTGCAGCTACTCTTTACAAAAGTCAGCAATGGTTCTTTTACATAAACCTCTCACCATAGACAGTGAGAGACATGGCCCGCCTTTGATAACCCAGTTTGCTGCACTGCGGGTCCCCTGTCCAAAATATATTATGTGAAAATAGATCTTCAATTTGTTCAGAAAGAATTTGTACAAATTTATCTCGTATGGCTTGGCAGGAAACATCCTTTCTTGTCCACAGAAGCTGTTCATATCAACTCTGAAAATGGCGTTGGAAATGATTTGAGGTTTCTTTGCTGCTTCAGGGACTGGGGAACCAGTTGTAGTCTATGCATCATAATGAAAGACTGCTTAAAGGTCATTTGAAGCCATTTGTCTGGCAATACCGTTGAACGAGAGATGGACATTTTGACAAGATATTTCTCCAAACCACAATGTGAACATAAAAACTCTGCACAAAAAAGATCCATCCTCACCTCAAGACTCAAACCTTCTTACTCTGACACCCATTTACTTGTTTAAATTTGTCGTGAAGAAAGAAAGAAATAAACTTCATGGGATATATTTTTTCCCCACAAGACTGGCTTTAATTAGATTATGCATGATAAAAAAAAAATGTCTAATTTGCCCTATATATTTTCTAAGGCATTCCTATATATTTCCAAAGACACTTCCTATAGACTTTTCCCCTCCAGTAAAAAAGTAGACTGTACCTGGACTTTTGTGATCTACACTTTTTTCATTTTGTCTGGTTGTTTACATGTTTGCTTCTGTCAAATCCCAGGTTGAGGATCTTGTGAGGCTGCACCAACATGGTTAGTAAATGTGTAGTGTACTGGGCTCTTGGGGGAGTACATGGCCTTTTAATCCCTGCTGAAAGTTGTTATCTAAGACTGAGTGGGCAAGATATTTAGAAAGGAACTTTCAGGTAGCTGTACAAATACAGTGCAAGAGCATACTGTTTCTATAGTAACTATACCAGCACATACTTAATCTGAACTCTGAAGTAGCAACCTACTTACGAAGACCCCTGGGTACGAAATCCCTGAGTTACGAAGATAATTTTTACGAAGTTTCCATCCCCGGGATACGAAAACAAACCCTTTTTACGAAAATAAATTAAAAAATTCAATTTCACACGACGCGCGAGTTGCTCTCTCATTGGCTGGCTCTCAACATCCCGCCCCGTTGGACTCCCAGATAGAGACAGAAGGAAGCTTAACTCTTTAGTTTTTAGTTTATTTTTTTAAGTTATTTTATTCAGTACATGTTTAATAAATGTGGGTGCATTTGAGCTCATCTGGAATTCCGATCCCCCAAGGAATCAATTTAAAGTTGAGTTTGTCAAGCAGGGAATGCGCTTTGAATTCCACCTCTTGTGGGTGTGACCCGCAGCGGGAGAGACAGAGAGAGAGAGAGCGATAGATAGAGAGAGCGAGAGACATGTGTGTGTGTTAATAAAAAATGTTTAATAATGGTTTAATGAATAAATATGTTAATAAGATGGTTTAATACGTTAAAAAAATGTTTAAATGGTTTAATAAGTAAAAGAAAATGATTACTTTTATCATTTTTAAAGGGTTAATGGGGTTTATCCAGTCCAAAGACTGGAGCCTTGGAACGAATTAAGCGTTTAACATGTAAAATGCGACCCCGACTGATAAAATTCCTGCGTTACGAAAAAGGCTCTGGATCGGATTCATTTCGTAGGTCGGGGGCCGACTGTATTTAAAAAAAATAAATAAATAAATAAAAACCCACACACGCTTTGTATGATCCAATGACCTAAAGAACTGAAGAAATTACCTGAAGAAATCATGGCCTCATGAGCTGTGAGCTGTCCAGGGTATATTTTGCCCTCGCCAAAAGAGTTGGCTGAAATCCCCATGACCCTAATTAGGATTAAATGTTTCAGAAAATGAATGAAATCATAAGCAATCTGTTACTACATTCAGCAGTTTCATTAACATGAAGAAGACAATGAGTCTACGGTCTCATCATTCAGGATGGCAGTGAGAAGCTCTCTGCACCACAGCTCCATTTAATGTATATACAGTGACAGATTACGTCAGTTTGTCTCAGGCGAGGGTCCCTTGAGAGAGAGAAAGAGATGCCCACATGGTGTTGTCACGGTACTGCTTCTGTTGCCATTGAAGGGAACCTGTTTGACAACACCCCACGACAGCAGTATCACACATAGACCGCCAGTCCCATAGATACCGTTAATCAAAATCCTATCACCCACTTTTCAAAATGTGTGGTGGTTTTTTTGTTTTTTTTTTTCTCTCTGCTTTGCTTTACATTCCATAAAGGTTCTGGATAGGAGCTGTTTTGTCTTCGTCTCAGAAAATACAGATATTTGAAAATATTAGTCAGAGGTAGAAGCTGTTGTCACTTGTGCCTGTTTATTGATGAGGACTGTCTGTGGGCCGATTCAATCAATGCCAAACGGCTTTCTTTCAGCTTGGGGAGTGAACATATTGCCATGCCTTCGTCTAGCACTCCTGTCTTTGCTTACCAGCTTTGAGTAAATGGTTCTTTGCGAAAGTGTTCACTCTGTGTTTAGTTTTTCTGTCTGGGGTTGCCAGCCAATCAAAGAAGATGGTAATGGCACAGTGCAGCACAAAACGAAACATTCACATCACAGCTGTGTTTAAACGAGCACAGCAAATAGACTTCATTTAGAGCTAATTCCCTCTTCAGTTCTACATTACTACACCCTCCATTTCAGATTATTTAAAAGTGTTCGCTACCTACTGCTTCCCTGATTCATTCTTAAAGAAAGCACGTGCGTTTAATGGTCCCTGAAGATATACTGGGTTCATCAAGACAATTTGTTTCCTGTTACTTAACATTCTGTTAATGTTGCTACAGAAAACAACAGGCTTTGTGCAATCTCTTAGATTCTGGTTAGTTAAAGTAACTCTTTCACTGCAGCCACCTCACATTTGAATTTTCGGTAACTACTGTACTCTACATAGACATCATCGCTAGCTGCTACATCATTACTGTGATGTTTGTGAGATTGTCAATGCTTGTCTTCCTGCATTGAACTTGATGGCAGATTTAAACACGACATCCGAGTGACCTAGCAAAACTTATCACATCAACTCTAATCTTACCTCACATTCATTTTTTCCCCCTCTCTCTTTTTTAAGTAACTCTGAGCAGAAGGGGGAAAAACTCTTTGTGCATTGACTTGACACAGCAGAAATATTTGATTCAATTGAATTCAGTTTTATTTGCATAGCACTTTTACAATTGACACTGTCGCAAAGCAGCTTCAAACAGTAAAAGTGGGAGTTAACAAAGTATAAAAGAGTTAAATTTTTTCTACAATCCCTACACACCCCTAATGAGCATCGCCCGCAGTGATGCTGGCAAGGAAAAACTCCCTCAGTTGACGCAAGGAAGAAACCTTCAGAGGAACCAGGCCTAAAAGGGAAACCAATCCTCATTTGGGTGACGCCATAAATATACAAACCATCTATGAGAAACTTCATTAAAGTCCATCACGAAGTCTGATTGGTTATACAAAAACTGTAAATCCTAAATTATTCTGAGAAAAGGAATTGTACCACGAACAGGGAAAAGTCATCTTCACAGTATGAGTGCACATCTAAGTCCATATAGATCTTTATCAGCAGTTCCAAGATGAGAACTCAGCACATCAAGAAAGACCACAGGACTCAGAAGGATAAGGATCACCAGCATTGATCCCAGAAGCAGCATGTTTACCACAGCAAGCAGAGAGAGAGAGAGAGAGAGAGACAGAGAGAGACTCGTGGTGTAATGGAAATAGAGGAATTTATTATTGCTGAGTGCAAGCAGGGACTTTGGCATGATTGGCTATAGCAGCATAACTAAAATAGAGAGAACTTGAGATGGATGACCTCTATACCTGAGAAGATCCAGATCTTCTCCTTTACCTAACAAAAGGATATTAACAAAATGCTTGACTAAACAAGTAAGTCTTCAGCCTTGTTTTAAAAGAAGAGCCTGTGTCTAAATGTGAAGTCGTAAAAAACAAATTTAGTAGCTTTGACAGATGAAAGAAGCATTTGCATCAAAATTACTTTTTAGTTTGAGATGCTAATTCAGTATGTACATTTTTACAGTTCTAGATCGTACTGGTGGCTTTGACTCTGATGAAGTCATCATCATCATCATATACTGCATGAATAAGTAGATAAACATGTTAAATACATATAACCATCTTTAGCAGAATCAAGCCCCTTACTCCATGTGCAACAGCTACCTGCCTGAATATGGAGCTCTGACTAAGAAGCCACTGGTGCTCAATATGGCAGGTATTTGTTTCATATTATTGAAGAAAAAAAACCCTAAATAATCATTTTATTTATTTATTTTTGGTAATATTTTACATTTGTTGGTTTTTTACTTTTATTTTGTATTCATGAACCCCTTTTCTGCAAACATTTTGATATTGGCCATGCTACTGTGACAAATTTAGTGGCAGTGGTGGCCTGGTGGTAAAGGTGCTGGATCACTGATCCTAAGGTTGGGGGTTCGAGTCCCACTCGACACAAGGTTGTCGCTGCCCCCCCCCCGTGCAGGTAACTGGATTATCAAAGGCTCTCACTGTTTATGTGGACAGGTTCATGTAAAAGAACCATTGCTGACTTTCGTAAAGAGTAGCTGCATAGCCATCAGTGTGTTTCTGCCCCTTGCTAAAGGGTTGTGTCAAGAAGGGCATCCGATGTAAAAACCTATGCCAAATCAAATATGCGAATCAGACGATTCGCTGTGGTGACCCCTGAGGAAAAAAAAGGGAAAATCTGAAAGGAAAAGAAGAAGAAGACTGTCACAAATCTAGCGCATTGGGCCTGGAAGTACTTCACAAAATCATAATCACTTAACACAGTCTGACATGGCATCTAGAAATGCAACCTAAAAATGTTTTATACAAGGAGATAGCCATTCATCAGTTCTACACAGAAATGCTGCTTGAATTTCTGGGATTCAGCTTATCTCAGACAAAAACAATAGAACCATATGCTGTTATAAAATTATTCATTCATTCATTCATTCATTTTCTGAACCGCTTAATCCGAATTAGGGTCGCAGGGAGGCTGGTGGCCATCTCAGCTGACTCTGCACGTAGGCAGAGTACACCCTGGACAGCTTGCCAGGCCATCGCAGGGCAGAAAAACACTGATGGCTTTGCAGCCTACTCTTGTTGAAAGTCAGCAGTGGTTCTTTTTCTGTGCCTCACACCATAGACAGTGAGAGACATGGTCAGCCTTTGATAACCCAGTTAGCTGCACTGGGGGTACAGCAGTGACAACCGTTGACAATGGGGCTTGTACCCCCAACCTTATGATCGGTAATCTTGATGTTGAGTTCTACATGTCAAAGATGAAAATGACCATCAAGATTATTATTATTATTATCAAAAGGTGTAAAAGCCAGAGCATCAGTGTTCACGGCACGGGTGAGTTTTATATGTGGGAAAGTCTTCTTCTTCTCCTTTAGGCTGTTCCCTTCAGGGGTCGCCACAGCAAGTGATCTGCCTCCATCTCACCCAATCCTCTCCATCTTCTACTCTTACTCCAACGACCTTCATGTCCGCCTTCACCACATCCATAAATCTTCTCTTTGGTCTTCCTCTGGGCCTTCTGCCTGGTAGTTCCAACGTCAGCATCCTACTACCAATATACTCACTATCCCTCCTCTGTACATGTCCAAACCATCTCAATCTAGCCTCTGACTTTGTCTCCAAAACATCTAACATGTGCTGTCCCGCTGATGTACTCATTCCTGATCCTATCCATCCTCGTTACTCCCAAAGAGAACCTCAACATTTTCATCTCTGCAACCTCCAACTTTGACTCCTGTCTTTTCCCCGGGGCCACTGTCTCTAAACCATACAAACATCGCTGGCCTCATCACCATCTTGTACACTTTTCCCTTCATTCTTGCCGATACTCTCATATCACACATTACACCGGACACTTTTCTCCATCCATTCCAACCTGCCTGCACGTGCTTCTTCACCTCCTTTCCACACTCTCCATTGCTCTGGATTGTTGAGCCTAAGTACTTAAAATCCTCCACCTTTCTTATCTCTGCCCCCTGTAACCTCACCCCTCCTCTTGGGTCCTTGTCGTTCACACACATGTATTCTGTCTTACTGAGACTAACCTTCATTCCCCTCCTTTCCAGGGCATACCTCCACCTCTCTAGATTTTCCTCCACTTGTTCTCTGCTCTCACTACAGATCACGATGTCATCTGCAAACATCATAGTCCATGGAGATTCTTGTCTAACCTCATCTGTCAGCCTGTCCATCACCATAGCAAACAAGAACAGGCTGAGAGCAGACCCTTGATGCAGTCCCACCTCCACCTTGAACTCTTCTGTCACACCGACAGCACACCTCACCACTGTCTTACATCTCTCATACATGTCCTGCACCACTCTAACATACTTCTCTGCCACTCCAGACTTCCTCCTACAATACCACAATTCTTCTCTCGGCACCCTGTCATATGCTTTCTCCAGATCCACAAAGGCACAATGCAGCTCCTTCTGACCTTCTCTGTACTTTTCTATTAACATCCTCAAAGCAAACACTGCATCTGTGGTGCTCTTTCTTGGCATGAAACCAAACTGTTGTTCACAAATGTTGACTTCTGCCCTTAGTCTAGCTTCTACCATTCTTTCCCATAACTTCATTGTATGGCTCATCAACTTTATCCCTCTGTAGTTGCCACAACTCTGTACATCTCCCTTGTTCTTAAAAATGGGCACAAGCACACTTCTCCTCCATTCCTCCGGCATCTGCTCACTTTCTAAGACCTTGTTGAATATTCTTGTCAGAAAATCTACTGCTACCTCCCCTAGACACTTCCATACCTCAACCGGTATGTCATCAGGACCAACTGCCTTTCCACTCTTCATCCTCTTCAATGCCCTCCTCACTTCACCCTTACTCATCAGCTCTTCAAAGTACTCTTTCCATCTTCCCAGGACACTTCTGTCATCAGTCAATGCATTTTCCTCTCTGTCCTTTATCACTCTAACTTGCTGCACGTCTTTCCCATCTCTATTTCTCTGCTGTGCTAACCTGTATAAATCATTTTCTCCCTCCTTACTGTCCAACCGATCATACAAGTCATCATACGCCCTCTGTTTGGCCTTTGACACCGCTACCTTCGCCTTACGCTGTGTCTCCCTGTACTCCTGTTTACTCTCTTCTGTCCTCTCTGTGTCCCACTTCTTCTTAGCTAACCTCTTCTTTTGTACACACTCCTGCACTTCCTCATTCCACCACCAAGTTTCCTCATCTACTTTCCTTCCAGAGGACACACCAAGTACTCTCCTACCGGTCTCCCTGATCACATTGGCTGTGGTTGTCCAGTCATCTGGAAGCACTTCCTGACTACCCAAAGCCTGTTTCAACTCCCCCTTGAAGACAACACGGCACTCTTCCTTTTTCAGCTTCCACCACTTTGTCTTCTGTTCTGCCTTTGCCTTTTTCAACTTCCTCACCATCAGCGTCATCCTGCACACCACCATCCTATGCTGTTTGGCAACACTCTCACCCACTACTACTTTTCAGTCACTGACTTCCTTCAAATTACATCGCCAACACAAGATGTAGTCTATCTGTGTGCTCTTACCTCCGCTTTCATAAGTCACCCTATGCTCCTGTTTCTTCTTGAAGAAAGTATTCACCACAGCCATTTCCATCCTTTTTACAAAATCGATCAGCATCTGTCCTTCTGTGTTCCTGTCCTGGATACCAAACCTGCCCATCACTTCCTCGTCCCCTCTGTTGCCTGCACCAACATGTCCATTGAAGTCTGCACCAATGACCACTCTTTCACCTCTGGGGGTATTCCTCATCACTTCATCTAACTCACTCCATAATCTCTCCTTTCTTCTGGCTCACATCCTGCCTGTGGGGCATAAGCACTAACAACATTGACCATCACGCCTTCAATTTCTAACTTGAGACTCATCACTCTGTCTGACACTCTTTTCACTTCTAGAACATTCCTGACAAACCCCTCCTTCAAGATGACTCCCACTCCATTTCTCTTCCCATCCACACCGTGATAAAACAGCTTAATCCCTGCTCCTAAGCTTCTAGCCTTGCTACCTTTCCACCTGGTCTCCTGAACACACAGTATGTCCACCTTCCTCCTCTGCATCATGTCTGCCAGCTCTCTATCTTTTCCTTGCATAGTTCCAACATTCAAAGTCCCTACTCTCAGTCCTAGGCTCACGCATTTCCTCTTCTCTCTCTGCCTATGGACACGCCTCCCACCTCTCCTTCTTCAACTTCTTCGACCAACAGTAGTCCAATTTCCATCAGCATCCTGTTGGTTGACAGCACTGATGGCGGTCGTTGTTAACCCGAGCCTCGACCGATCTGGTATGAATTTTGTTTTGATCATTTGCATGAGAAATGTGGCAGAAGTTTTACGCCGGATGCCCTTCCTGTCGCAACCCTCTGCATTTATCCGGGCTTGGGACCGGCATGAGGGGGAGAGACACTAGTTAATCTCCCCCCCCCCAACGTGCCTCATGGCTGCATTTTTTATATGTGTGAAAGTACCACTGACATAATGGCATAAATTGGGATTTTTTGAGAACAAATGTTACCATGAAGGTAATGTTGGGCGTCATTTGCACAAGCTACCACAAGTGTGGCTTTGCATTATTTTTAACTGGTTTGCTGCCCGTACTGATCTGTCTCTTATTCAAAACATGTTACAAATGTTGAAAGAGTAAAAGAGAGCGCCGCCTGTTAAGCAGGTGAATTAATGTATTAATAAAAAATGGAAAAACGTCCCAACTGTAAAGCTACAACAAAATCCTCTCTTTCTAAACAATAAAACGTGTCAAGTGAGATTATGTAACACGATGTGTAACACAGTACTAAACATTTCTTTATCACCACTTTTGAATGTATTGCTGATATCAATTTCTAACTTTGTTTATACTGTATTTTCAAAAAACAATGCATCATGCAAGATTGCCAATAAAATATTTAAAGTCTTTCTTTCATTTAAAGTAATGAAAGCTAAATTTGCAAATCATTCATGCATGCATTTTCTGAATGGTTTAATCCTAATTAGGGTTGCAGGGAGGATGGCGCCCATCTCAGTCAACTCTAGGTGTGGGCAGAGTACACCTTGGATGGCTCACTAGGCCATCACAGGGCAGAAACACCCTGAGAGCAATGCAGCAACTTTATGAAAGTCAACAATGGTTCTTTTACATGCCTTACACGATAGCCAGTGAGCTGGACTTTGATAACCAGTTAGTTGCACCATGAGGGGGCACATAAGTAGTTCAACAATTTTACAGGGGGTACTCATTAAATGCTGCCTTTAAATTTATATTGTATACTTGACTATTAAAGGTTTCAAGCTGGGTTTTGCAATTATCATTCCCCAAGGCATTTGTTTATTTATTTATTTATTTATTTATTTGTGCTGGGATGCACAGTTGTTGGATTTCGTCAATACAGCAGCATGTAGGATGGACCAGTTGATTAGGCCAAGTCAAATGGGTCTGGAATCATGCCATCATCTTTCATCTACCCCATGGCATGGAGGAGATGGTCAGTAAATAAACCATTATGAACAGAAATTTCAGGTTAGTACATGATACAGCATTTTATGACATATGCTACACCACAGTAGCATAAGTAAGACAAATGAATGAATGTTAATGAGCAGTCAGAAAGGCAGTTTTTGTAAGATTATTAGGGAATTTGATTATACATGTGTCTCACAGCTTATATTCATGCATGGTAAGGTTTTGTAAATGAAATACATTTAATCACCAATGACAGTTTTGCAATACTGTCATATATTATTCAAGGTACGGTTGTTTCCCCCATCTCAGCTCTAATAAAGGGTACTACAGTCATGTACATTGACAAGAATGCAGATTTATTTATTTAATGAGCTAAAATTTCTAGTTATGCGAGTTTTAATAAACTTCACTTCATCTGCTCTGATAGCTTTGTTTCCTAAAAAAAATTGTACTTTGAATGGACAGAAATCAATATTGATGATCAATATTGATTTCGAGGTCTTTGGAAAATGTCAGTCTTCAGCTTAGCTAATACATTTGTGTGTGTGTGTGTGTGTGTGTGTGTGTGTGTGTGTGTTACGAGGACCTTAAACACTATCAGCAAAACCTCAGAATTTCTTGCAGATTAGCAAGAATGACCCTGATTGCTATCCAGTGAGTATGTGCTTTTGTAATGATCCTCTATTGAAATCCATTCATTGCCCTTTTGGTTAATATTTAAAGAAACAATTATTAATATCTTCTACTTTTCTGTCTTTCAATTTTAAGGACAGTGTTCAATTCATTATGTAACCACAGAATATTGACGACTTCAAAATTTTATTAGTTTATGTTTGTCTTCTTCTGTTAAATTAGGAAAACATACACATTAAAAAAATAAAAATAAAGACATGACTCCAATCCATGACTCCAATCAACCAGGGTATGATTCCCCCCTTTGTGTTTCACACAAAGCAGCACTGACCGGTCAAGAGTAATGCTTATGTAATATAGACCAAACAAAATTGTGTTTTTTATAAGTAAATATATGATATTATTAACTTTTACATGATTTGTTGGAAATGACAGCATGGGAACTGAAGCAGGGGAAAATGCCATCATACCGGTACTGTTATGTATTAAAATGTAGATATCACGAATTAAACTTCTTTGCTATTATTCCTTATTCCTCTCTTGAATAACTGAAAACAATGAAAACTGGATTTAAAAGTGGGTGCATGGTGCCTTGTTTTCAGTCATATTGCTGAAACCTTCCAAACAAAATTGAAAGAACGATAAGCATTTTAGTAAGCAGTAAAACTGCACATGTAGTTCACTTTGTTATAAATCTCTTAAATTACTGGCACTGTGAAAATGAAAAAAAAAAACAGTGATTTGAGTTCCTACTAATGTTTCAGTCTATTCATTGGTAGGTTTGGATTCATTAGCTTGTTGAATTATTATATTGAGGTCTTTGCGAGAGCTCTTGGCCTACTGCACGCACAATAATGCCAAAACATTAACCGTCAGCATTTATATGCACAGGGAGGTTTTGCCTGTCTGCATTTCCTTTACAACAAACAAATAAATGATAATGATTTTTTTCTCCAACAAATACAGTTTTATGTGAGACTAAGGGCAGTTTTAATCTTTTTTTTTAAGATGACAATGATGTTGAACACATTTTAAACATATTCCTCATAATAGCTACCAATTAAGGATTCTTTAAAATTTGTTTGGTCATGATTGTTGATTGTAATGATTATGAGATCAAATTTAAGAAGTTTTGACAATCAAACAAATAAGTAATTGTTTGTAGTGAATTTTACAAGTAAACAATGAATCATTTTTGGTTAATCAGTGTGAATTCTGGAGTTGACATTTCACCATCAATGCCAGATAAAAAACAATTGGGTTTATAATCAGAAATTTCTTAACTTATTATTATTTTATTTTATTTTATTTTTGAGAGAGAGAGAGAGAGAGAAGTGAGGTGACTGTTGAGGTCCAAAGCTGTTAAAGTAAATATAGGTAACATGAGAAAACCTATACAATATATTCTAGCTAACATCTTTTACATGTACGTATACTTAACATGTATTAAACTGACACTAGGCAAATTTCTATAGCACAGCAGCCATGCACTTCCAAAAATCTTTTGGAAATATAACTAAACAAAACTAAACCTGGTGCAACTAAACTCAGAATCACAATCACAGCATCTAACAGGGAATCATCATATGTGTCTTTACATTATCTGAGGTTTTGAGTATTGTTATGGGTATGTAATTAATAAATATATAAATGTAAATATAATTATAATGAATGTATAAACGCTGTGAGTATTATATTTAGTTAGTGTTCTGTAAATGGTAACACATGGTATTACTCAGCTGTTTTTGGTACACAGTTGGTTTGCCTGCATAGTCGAATTGGGTCTAATTGAGTGTGATTCCATACTTTTGACCTCCAGCGATCACGCCGTCTCCAAGTTTGCCATACTGCAGCTGCTTGGTGACTACCCTTATTTTGTGACCCTTGTTCTATTTGTATTTTGTTTAGCTCTAAACTGTAAGCTATTATTTTGACTTATTTTGTTTATATTATGAAATTGTATTTATTGTATGTTGTTGTTTGTCTTGTTTTGCTGGTTTCATGGGGACTTTTCCTATTCTATATTTCCATACATAACAGTATCTTTGAAAACAACAACAACAACAACCACCAAAAAATGATGCAGTGAGACTTCTCATCTTTTTGTCTTTCATTATATTTTTAAAAAATGCCACTGACATTTTTAACAAATATAATGAAAGACAAAAAGATAAGAAGAAGATTGATGGCATAAAACTTGTCAAAGAAGAAGCAAAAACTTTCAGGTTTCTCCCCACTGTTGTGACTTTCTCCTACAGTAATTGTCTAAAGTGCTCCCTAGTTACAGATAAATGCAGTGCTTTGTGGAGCATGAGAAAATCTCTTCCTGAGCAAATTAAACAGGCTGTCTGGGGACATCGCAGTCTGCTTTGCACAAAAGTTCTCTTAATTTATCGTTTTGGTTGGATTCACAGCTCAGAGGTTTATTTACTGTATACACTGAAACCACTAAGAGCTGAACTTCACTTTCACTGTGATTGACATCTTATTTCCTGCATGGCTCATTATTTTTACTCATAATTCCTGACTGAGGCTCTCTGAGGCCTGCATCAACTTTGATGAGATGACCCCAGGTATTAAACAATATGTGGACTTCATTTTTATTTATTTATTCAGTCATTTTTGGAAACACTTAGCCCTAATTAGGGTCATGGGGAGGCTGGCACCCATCTCAGCTGACTCCGGGCAAGGGCAGGGTACACCCTGGATAGCGTGCCATTGCAGGCCATTGCAGGGCCAATACTCACACAAACATTCATACTCACATTCACACTTAAGGGTGATTTGGAACAGTCAATTCACCTACTGTTCATATTTTTGGACTGTGGGAGGAAACCGGAGTACCCGGAGGAAACCCACACAAGCAGGGGAGAACATGTAAACTCCATACAGTAATGCCCGAACTGGGAATTGAACTCAGGACCTTCTTGCTATGAGGAGGTTGTGCTAACCACTATGCCACCGTGCAACCTCCTATCATTTTTAGATAAATGAAAATGAAAGATTGTGGGTTTTTCCTTTTGTTTGTTTGTATTCAGAAACTAATATCAAAATTTTCATACCCAAAGGGGTCTTCTTTTTGCTCATCTAAAAATACAAGGACTGTAAGTAGATTTATCTTCTGCACAGAAAAAGTCAACTATGAGCTTGCAACGGAAAGAAACCAGTAAAATAGAAAACTTGGACTTCGCAATAGAAGTGGAACTGTCCAATTGGAGCAGGTTCAATTGATTTGATATACAGTACTGTATTAATCCTACAAGGGAAATTATTGCCTCTGCATTTAACCTATCCAAAGTAAGAACACACACACACACACACACACACACATTCAGATCGGTGGGCTACCACACATTGTTGTTGCCTGAAGAGCAGTTAAGGGTTAGGCCCTTTGCTCAAGGGAACTTCAGCAGTGAAGGTAAATAGCGCAGCTCACTCCCCACCACCACATATTTTTTCCTCTGGTTTGGATATCAAACCAGTGACATTTTGATCCCAAAGCTTCTTCTCTAATGATTAGGCCATGGCTGCTCCCAATATAAGTGTTAGCATAATCTAGCAGAAGCTCGAGTGAGAAATTGATAAGAGCCATTTCTAAATTTATCAATACAGTATTATGGCTTGAGTCTCTATTTTGAAACACAGTATTACATTAAAAAATGTGAATAGAGTTTGTTAGTAAATAAATATATTACACATAAGAGACCAAGTTTCAGTCAAAAATATAATGAAGGCTGTTGTGATTTACATCCAAATAAAGAATGAAGTGTGACAGTTAACATTTCCAGGAGAACTGTGGTTGGTTCTGTCAGCGACCCGGTACATACTGTACTTGGAGAGATGCACAAACTCTACCTGATGCTGTTCACAAACAAACCTAATTTTGAATAAATTTCATTAAGTATTGTTTACTGTAGTAGTGGCATACTTTTCATTAAGTGCAGGCGGCCGGCGGAAGCGCCGGCTACTATTAGCCTAGCGCCGATAATATTTTATAATAGTAAATAATAATATTTAATAATATTATAATCATCTTTAATAAAAACATTTTCACGGCTTTGTTAAGCTGTGTATTTGACAACACAATCACTTGTTTTGATAATTTCTCAATCGGTTCACTTCCGATATCCCATGATGCACTGTGCTACCTCATTCAAAAGCGAGGCGCTTTTTATATACGTGCCGTCATTTGGTTGTGCTCCCGAGTAGATTGAGATTGTGACGGGTCATACAAACCCGGGTAAAATATAGTCCAAACTGATGCGAGTCGTACCGACAAGCATGGCGCTGAAGCGAAGTAGATCTAAACAACCAACATTACATACCTTGTGGAAGCGACTCAAGACCGATTCCACTGTTTCGGAAACATCCGTATCTTATGAAATAGGTAGAAAAGTTTTATATCATGTCCGAACACAAATTTTTTCTTGATTGCACTGAGCGATATTAGTGAAAACTAACCCAACTAAACTCGCCTAATCTTATTCTAATAGCCTAATCTTATTAATCCTAAAATGATATTACATAAACAGTTTTGACAGATTAGGGTCGCAGTTTGATTCACAAATGTTCTATTAGTATATTAGTAAGGTAACTGTTAGATTTTTCAAATAAGAAGTTTTATGTACTTTCCTTTAAGAAGTAAGTCTACTATTGTTTTAACAAATATTATTTTATAATGTAAACTTTTAGTTTTATTTGCTTCTAACTTGTCTGATTTTCTCATAAATATGGGCCCAGAATGCACCAAGAGCACATGAATTTTAAAATTTTTTCTGGGGGTGGCCACCCCAGCCCCCCACGTGAGGAAACACCCCCATCCTCATGCTTGCCTCAAACAATTTCCACCCCCTATTTATCAATATCCTCCTTCTACCCTAAAACTTAATGAATACCCTGTAGTAGTACAGTAGGCCTCCGTCAGTCCCAAAGGACTATGGCTGCGCTCTAGCTGGGATCCCGGCTGGTGGTACTCTCCAGTGCGCAGAGCTGGGGTAGGGAGTAATGGAGGACAGGCTGTTACCCAATCAGCAAGTACCTCCTCTCGGCATAACCAGAAGAATCCAATGGAAGGGCAAATGCCGATATGACTGGGTTCTAGTGTTGCTGCAGGAGTTACCAGAACTTTACTGTACTCAGGGGACTCCGATTCCCGATTAGAAACACCCTGACGGCTTTGCAGCAACTCTTGGCGAAAGTTAGCAATGATCATTTTACAGTGAGAGACATGGCCGGCTTTGATAACTCAGTTAGCTGCACTGTGGGGGGGGGGGACAACCTTGTGGCGAGTGGGACTCGAACCCCCAGCCTTAAAATCAGCGATCCTGCGCCCTATGCCACTAGACCACCACTGACCCATTTACTATTTACTATGCTTTATAGAAAGAGTAGACTGCATAGATATCAGTGTGTTTCTGCCTTGAGATGGCCTGGTGAGCTGTCCAGGGTGTTCTCTGCCCTTGCCCAGAGGGATGGGCCCCAACCTAATTAGGTTTAAGCAGTTAAGAAAATGAATAATGGATAAATCAATGTGTTTTATAGTTTTTTTATGTAGAGATTGTTAAATTCAGCCGTGAGGGGGGGCACAAACAAGTACCCGCCCTCATGACGGTTCCAAGCCCGAATACATGCAGAGGGTTGCGACAGGAAGGGCATCCGACGTAAAACATTTGCTAGAATACAAAATGCAAAAGGTAAAGAAAAATTTCATATCGGATCGGTCGAGGCCCAGGTTAACAACGACCGCCATCAGTGCTGTTAACCAACATGGTGCTGGTGGAAATTGGACTACTGTTGGTCGAAGATGTCGAAGAAGGAGAGGTGGGAGGTGTGTCTGTAGGCAGAGAGGGAAGAGGAAAAGCATGAGCATGAGAGTTGGGACTGTGAGGTGTGCTGTCGGTGTGACAGAAGAGTTCAAGGTGGAGGTGGGACTGCATCAAGGGTCAGCTCTGAGCCCCTTCTTGTTTGCTATGGTGATGGACAGGCTGACAGATGAGGTTAGACAAGAATCTCCATGGACTATGATGTTTGCAGAAGACATTGTGATCTGCAGTGAGAGCAGAGAACAAGTGCAGGAAAATCTAGAGAGGTTGAGGTATGCCCTGGAAAGGAGGGGAATGAAGATTAGCCTCAGTAAGACAGAATACATGTGTGTGAATAACAAGGACCCAAGAGGAATGGTGAGGTTACAGGGAGCAGAGATAAAGAAGGTGGAGGATTTTAAGTACTTAGGCTCAACAATCCAGAGCAATGGAGAGTGTGGAAAAAGAGGTGAAGAAGCGTGTGCAGGCAGGTTGGAATGGTTTGGAGAAAAGTATCTGGTGTGATGTGCGATAGGAAGGTATCGGCAAGAATGAAAGGAAAAGTGTACAAGACGGTGATGAGGCCAGCAATGTTGCATGGTTTAGAAACAGTGGCCCTGGGGAAAAGACAGGAGGCTGAGCTGGAGGTATCAGAGATTAATATGTTGAGGTTCTCTTTGGGAGTAACGAGGATGGATAGGATCAGGAATGAGCACATCAGAGGGACAGCACATGTAAGACGTTTTGGAGAAAAAGTCAGAGAGGCTAGATTAAGATGGTTTGGACATGTACAGAGGAGGGATAGTGAGTATATTGGTAGTAGGATGCTGACGTTGGAACTACCAGGCAGAAAGTCTAGAGGAAGACCAAAGAGAAGATTTATGGATGTGGTGAAGGAGGACATGAAGGTAGTTGGAGTAAGAGTAGAAGATACAGAGGATTGGGTGAGATGGAGGCAGATGGTTTGCTGTGGAGACCCCTGAAGGGAAAAACCGAAAGGAAAAGATGTAGAGATTGTTAATATGTTAATCTAAGGCATCTTTGCTCTACATCATTCATTTGCTTGTGCCTAAAACCTGTGCATAATACTGTATATATCAGAAAACAACTAAAATTTACTTCTGCATCTATGTGGCAGCTTTGAATATTAATTTGCTTCCATTTTGTATTCCCTATTCTTTGCATACGCTGCATTCAGTTCGGTTTCAGTGTAATTTTCATATTTTCCATCTGCTCAGTGTTCAGTTCAGTTCATTTTCTGTAACCGCTTCTTCCTAATTAGGGTCGCGGGGAGGCTGGTGCCCATCCCAGCCAACTCAGGGCGAGGGCAGAGTACACCCTGGCCAGCTCGCCAGGCCATCGCAGGGCGGAAACACGCTGACGGCTTTGCAGCCTACTCTTGTCGAAAGTCAGCAATGGTTCTTTTACATGCCTCACACCATAGACAGTGAGAGACATGGCCGGCCTTTGATAACCCAGTTAGCTGCACTGGGGGGGAGACAATGACAACCTTGTGGAGAGTGGGACTCGAACCCCCAACCTTTGGATCAGCAATCCGGTGCCTTATACCACTAGACCACCAGTGCCCCAGTGTTCAGTGTGTCAAAGTTTTTTTTAAATTATTCTTTCACTGGACATTAATTATAAGCCGTGGCTACCCGTACAAGATTTATTTTTTGCTGTTTGTACGGCAATCCTTTTGCGCATATGTAGACGTGCCACCTACTGGAAATTAGGTTAATCATTCTGCCGTATGTTTAGCAGACGATCCCCGTACTGCACCGTACTAAATATATTTTTTGCTAATTGTACGGCACCATTTTGCACATTAGAAATAATCCTGGTAAAATGTATGTTTACCCGTGGGATATCCATACTTCAAAGCATATGCCGTATGCTTAACTTTACGGAAGCCTTCGAAAGGGCCACTTTTCTGCAGGCGTGCTCCTGTTCATACGGATTTGAACTTTTGTCCCTATGGATGCAGTGCAATTCTACTTCAAGAAACTTTATAGCAGAATTTATAGCTTTGCCGATCGTATGATAGTGTTTTCGATTGTACGTGTCCTTCTTTTATACAATTGAATGTAGTGATGTTTTTGGAATAACTGAATGCATTTTTCAAGCTTTTCTAATGATGAAAATTTATGCTCGACATGGAACGCCTTCATTTATCCCTGACATGTCGCCATTTTGTCCACATGACTGACATTAGCTCAAGCAAGTGCGATATCAGCTTGCACATGTGTGAAATCTCGTTTTCGAGATGCCGTACAAATAGCAAAACCTCGTAAGAATACGGTGCCATGAGTAGTCACTCCGTTAATTATAATCATATTGTGTGAATTTGAAAGAAATGTGCGACAAGTTATGTTTGTGGCTATTTTTCTTTAAAAGACAGATTACAAGTAAGTTGAACAATGTTAGTGTTTGATAAAGTGAGAAGAAGAGGAGATAGCAATGAATGTGTAACTTGGCTGGTGAAGAACAGTGATCCTTCTTTCACTTCAGAATCAATTCCCAGAATACTGAAATTAATTTATTTCCTCCTTAAAGGATCCACACATCAGCCTCGGACACCTATCACTGTACATATCTATTGGGAACTTCGCCTTTTTGCAGTATCAAAATTATTATGCCTGGAGTGTATGCGTAGGACCGAGAGATGCAGAAGACCAAAAGAAGGTTCAAATGATTTATTTAACACTAGGAACTGTCAATCACTGGAATACTAAGTTGAGAGAACTGGTCGAGCACGAAGCAAGAAGCAAGAACCAGGAGTCAGCGAGAAAGCCGAGGAGCAGAGTCACGGGGAAACCAATCTTGACATTGGAGGGAAGCGGGCCGCGCCCATTTATAGCTGGCTGCTTTGCTGATTGCAGATTGGGACCAGGTGCGCTCAGCTCGGACTCGCCTACCGACAACCGTCACGCTCCTCGCCAGCAATGATTAAGGAGAAAAAAAAAAAAAAAAGTTAGTTCCGCCAGTCAGCACAGACCATAACAGTACCCCCACTTAATGGGCGCCACCTGGCGCCCGACCAGGCTTGTCCGAGAACTGGCCATAGAATTCGTCTAATAAGTCTGGGTACAGGATTAGGGAGCGGGGAATCCATGAACGCTCTTCGGGACCATACCCCTCCCAGTCCACTAAATACTGAAACCCTCAACCTCTCTTGCGTACATCAAAGATACGATTGACTGTGTATGCGGGATGTCCATCAATCAGTCGGGGAGGAGGGGGTGGGGTGGGGGGGGACTTTCTACCACGGGCTTAATTAGGGAAACATGAAAAACTGGGTGTACCTTGAGTGAGGGTGGGTGTCTCAGTCGGACGGCACTGGGGCTTATAATTTTCTCAAATTACATAGGGCCCAATGAATCGGGGAGATATTTTTTTGGTTTTTTGGAGTAACCTTGCAGGGGCAGGTCCCAGGAGGAATGCCACACTTGTTATCCGACCATGTAGGGAAATGCTGGGGTTCGGTGGCGATCGGCAATCCTCCGGTTTTGGGCCACTGTTCATTCCAGGGAAGCCCGTGCTTCTTTCCAGACCCAGCGTGCTCTGTGGAATTGTGCCTGGACTGATGGGACGGCCACCTCGACCTCCTGACTGGGAAACAGAGGGGCTGGAACCCATTAATCACCATGAAGGGGGAAATCCTGGTGGGGTTGCAGATCAGTGAATTGTGCACGTATTCGACCCATGGGAGGTGTGTGGCCCAAGAGGCGGGAGGCAACACTTCGAGGCTTTGATTCACACGTTCTGCCTGCCCTTTCGACTGAGGGTGGTAACCAGAATCAAGCTGCAGGAGACTCCTAAGGTGGAACGCCTTCCAAACTCTGGATGCAAACTGGGGGCCCGGATTAGGAGACCCACTGTTTCCATTGCTGAGGGGAGTTTGAGTAGGGCAACAAAATGGACCACCTTGGAGAACCGGTCCACTACTGTCAGGATAACAGTCTTGCCCTCGGACAGGGGTAACCCAGTGACGAAATCCACCACAATGTGCGACCCGGGGCAATGGGGAATGGGTAAGGGTTGGAGGAGGCCAGTGGGTTGTCGAAGCAGGAAGAGAGTTCGGTGGGCTCCGGGGTGGCAGGCTAATTTGTAGGACTGAGTCCACTGGAGTGCTGGGGTTCTGGCTGGCGGGGGAACATAGTCGTCCTTGGGGGCACCCAACGGGCTCTGGTTCCCCCTGATGGGCGTTCCGAACTAGTTGTTCTACCTCCCATTGGGCTGCTCTGAGTATACAGGAGGCGGGCAGGATGGTCTCCATGGTAGAGTCTTCACCCAAGGAGAACTGTCTGGAGAGAGCATCTGGCTTTGTATTCTGGGAGCCTGGTATGTATGTCAGGGTTGAACCTCCCCAAGTAGAGTGACCATCCTGTCTGACGGGAGTTCAACCTCTTGGCCATACGGAGGCAGGACAGGTTTTTATGGTCGGTCCAGACCACGAAGGGGTGAGCTGCCCCTTCCAGCCAGTGCATCCACTCCTAGAGCGCCAAGACCACCGCCAGCATCTCGTGATTCCCAACATCATAATTCTGTTCTGCCGAGGACAAGCGACAGGAGAAGAAGGTGCATGGGTGGAGCTTCTGGTCTGTGGGAGACCGTTGTGAGAGGACCAACCCTACCCCTGAGTCCGAGGCGTCGACTTCCACCACAAACTGCAGCGAGGGGTCCGGGTGGATCAGTATGGGCGTGTGGACAAATTTCACCTTCAGCCGGTCAAACACCGCCTGGGCACTTGGGGACCACTGAAACGGGTCTTGGGTGATGTCAACTGTGTAAGGGGGGGATGCTAGGCGGCTGTAGTCCCGCACAAACCCTCAGGAACCTCTGCAGCTGTTTCCGCGTACCTGCCGGATCAGGTCCTATCTACCCCCTTTCCACGATGAACCCCAGGAAGGAGACTGAGGGGACATGGAACTCGCACTTTTCTGCCTTCATGAATAATCTGTTCTCCAGGAGCCTCTTTAGTACTATTCTCACGTTGTGGAGATGTTCATCTTGGTCTCTAGAGAAGATCAGAATGTCGTCCAGGTATACGAATACGAAACAGTTCAGCATGTCCCCAGGCACATCTTTGACCAGAGCTTGGAAAACCACCTGGGCATTGGTTAGTCCAAATGGCATGACCAGGTATTCAAAGTGCCCCAGGGGCGTCTTCCACTCGCCCCCAGACTAAGTGGTAGGCATTTCTCAGGTCCATCTTGGAAAAAAACGGTAGCATCGTGGAAGGGGGGGGCTGAATCGATTAGGGGGAGAGGGTACTGGTTTTTAATGGTGATCTGGTTCAGCCCATGTAAGCAATGCAAGGTCTTTCTTTTCGACGAAGAAGAATCCCGCCCCTACCGGGGAAGATGAGGGCCTGATGAGACCTGCAGCCAGCGACTCGATGTATGCCTCCATGGTCTTTCTCTGGCTTAGCGAGGTTGTATAGTCGCTGGGAAGGGAGCGTGGAACCTGGGAGTCGATCAATGGCGCAGTCATACGGTCGATGAGGAGCGAGCCCGGTCCTTGCTGAAAACCGCTTGCAGGACGTGATATTCCGGCTAAGTCCAGATCCTCCAGGTCGACCCGGGTTCGTGAAGCTTGGGAGGGCACGGCCGCCAATAGGCAGTGTTGCAGACAGTAGGTGCTCCAGCCGCGTATGGTGAGGGTGCGCTAGTCAGTGTGGGGATTGTGAGTCTGCAACCATGGCCACCCCAACACTAGGGGAGAGAGAGAGAGAGGCAGGGAGAACAAACAATTCCAAATATTCTTGGTGGTTACCTGACAAAGTGAGCTTCACTGGCTTGGTCTTGTGCTGATGCGAGCGATGTGTCGGCCATATATGGCCACCACCTCCTTGGGGGTCTGGAGTTCGTACACGGGTAGGTTGTGGAGCTCAACCATCCCCGGATCGATATAGTTAGCGTCAGCGCCTGAGTCAATAAATACGTCTGAGGATGAGAGTGTTGCGCGGAGTGTCTCGCAGGCCCTTTCGGGTGTCTTGGGGGATCCCCTGGTCGCTGTCGGGCTCTGCTGCGCGGGGCACTGGGCGAGGTAATGGCCCTTCTTGGCGCATTGGATGCAGAGACCGTCGGCCAGCCACCGGTGCCTCTCTTCAGCCGTCAGTCTGGTGCGGTTCACTTGCATGGGTTCTTGGTCGTCATCCTCCCACAGAGGGGGAAATGGCGAGTGGGTTCGAGGTGGGGTCCCCTTCCGGAATCTATCCCTCTCCCTCAGCCGGTTGTCCAGTCTGTTGGACAAGGCGATTAACTCCTCCGTAGTCCTCTCGTTGAGCCCCTGCAGGAAGCCTGCAGGAAGCCCCCCCCCCCAAGCGTGGGGTCGTTCCAGCCACTTTCGATGGCGAGAATCCGGAATCGGTTGGTGGACTCCGCCACCGACTGTGAGCCTTGCCGGATACTTAGGAGCTGGGAGCTCGCCTCCTCCAGTTACGCCAGACGATCGAACACCTTCATTTCTTGCATGAACTGTTCTACCTGGGAGCATAATTCCGGGGTGTGGGTAGCGACCGCCAGCGCCCAGGACGAGGCTTGCTCCGTGAGTTAGCTAATGATGAAGGCGGTTTTTGCTTGATCTATGGCATATGTGAGCGGCTGCTGGCTGAAGACGAGCGAGCACTGGTGAAGGAATTGTGAGCAGGAGCCGATCGCGCCCGAATACCTGGCTGGCGTGGGGATGAGTGGTTCTCGGTGCGCGGGGAGCATCAATGGCGCTGCTGCCGAAAGCGGAAAGTGAAGGGTGAGGGGGCGGGGTCGCGGCAGCAAGGTGAGTGGCGAGGGCGTCCATCCTTCCGCCGAGCTGTGCCAAGCTGGTGGTTATGCGCTGGAGATTGTCGCTGGAGATCATCTGATGCAGGATGGCGTCGTGTTGTCCCAGCAGGGCGCCCTGGTCGGATAGTTTCTGGCGAAGCTGCGCGGTCTCCGCTGGGTCCATGTTTCCGGTCAGAAGATTCTGTTACGCCTGGAGTGTATGTGTAGGACCCAGACATGCAGGGGACCAAAATAAGGTTCAAATGATTTATTTAACACTAGGAACTGTTAATCACTGGAATACTAAGTCGAGAGAACTGGTCGAGCACGAAGCAAGAACCAGGAGTCAGAGAGAAAGCCGAGGAGCAGAGTCACGGGGAAACCAATCTTCTGACATCGCAGGGAAGCGCGCTGCGCCCCTTTATAGCTGGCTGCTTTGCTGATTGCAGATTCGGACCAGGTACGTTCAGCTCGGACTCGCCTACCGACAACCGCCACGCCCCCCGCCAGCGCCTGCAATGATTAAGGAAAAGTTAGTTTCGTCAGCTAGCACAAACCATAACAAAAATCTTCATATCAACTTCTTTTTCGGGGACAACCCCTATCCCACCCTCCAGAAATTGTTATTTTTGCTACCATATATGACCAAGATTCCTTGTCAATTGACCTGGATCACATTAATGTGTTGTGTTTCCTCAAACTGTTGGAACTAGACTAGAAACCCATAATTGTTGTAATATCTCTGTACTGTATGCTATAACATTACAATTTCCCTTCACTCCAACTAAGGTTCTGAAATCTGTTTTAGTACAAACAAAAAAATCCCACCAAAAACTTCAGGATGTATACAACCACCTTACTTGTGCCCCATGCATTACCAATGATAAGTCACTACACGGTTGGTTGATTAAACAAATTCCAACAGCCACACTCCATAATTTACTGGAGAACCAATCCAAAAATAATCTACCTTATGTCTTACATTTTACCGAGGTAGGCATAAGAGCTTAAAATACCAATCTTTAATCTAAAAACATGACCCATCTTCATATGTATACAGATAGATTATGCTAGAGAGAGCATAAACCCAAAGTTATTAAAAGCTTGTTTGCATAGTTTATGTCCATTACTATCAAAAGGCGCTATGCTTCATAAAGTTTTTTTTTCAATGAAAAAATAAAATAAAAACAAATAATATATTCTGACACAGGGTTAGAATATTGCAATGTAAAAAGCATTTGACCTTAATGCTTTTGACAGAAAGAGCTTTTAATACTTTTAAATTTTTTGCCCTAAATACTCTGTAGAATTGTTGCTTTAGCCTCATGGAAGACATGCTTTCATAGTGCAATACACAGCAATGAGGTGATCCTGTCTTGTTCAGGTTTCAATTACTTTATCTGTTTTAGAAATAAATATAGACATTAAAAGTTTGAGTTCAAAAACAAACAAGTGCTATTGTTTTATCATTCTTTTCTGAACTGCTTAATCCAAATTAGGGTCATAGGGAGGCGTTTGTCCATCTGAACGGACTCTGAGAGAAGGCAAAATACACCCTGGACAGCTTGTCAGGCCATTACACGGTGCTATTGTTTTAATTATTTAAAAAATATTTTTAAGTAGCTTTACAAAAAAAAAAAAACCTCACACACCTTTTCCCATTAGCTTTGAAAAAACTTTCCCCAGTAGCTTTAAATTAAAGTTACTAAAACTGTTGTTTTTCTCAAAATTAAAACAATGGCACTTTTTTTTAACACAAACCCTTGACATGATTAGTCATGTTTAAGAACTGAAATAAACAGATAAGGGTATACAATGCTCCATTGATATTCTTAGTTGTTACTAAATTAGAATTGTCCATTGGGGACTATCAAGTATCAGTGTATAAACTATATGGGGAAGGTGTGATCTCAATTTTCTATCCGGTAGTTAAGGAGCAATTATTGAACTTTGGTAAGTGCAATATGGACAATTATATAGATTGACAGGGTTTCATCTGCTGAGGCTCAAGGCTGAGCTTAGCTGAGATGTTAACAATTCCTCGTATCGTTTTCGAGTTATTCAGTGCCATTGATAATTAGATTCATATAAGAATAGGAAGAATTCTGTGCTGACTTTCCACCAATCAGAAGCAAGTGTTTGCTTGTTTTTTTTGCCTGACCAATTGTAATGAGCAATTATAGAATGACCTGAAGTATAATATGGAGAATTATTCGAGCAGGACAGTGTTATCTACTGAGCCTCCATCCTCCAAACTTGAATGATTCTCCATATCATTAGAAAGAATTTTATAATTATTTTATTATTCATTCAAAATATTTTTTAAATATTCTTCAAAAATTTAAGTAGATAGTGTGTGATATGTGAGAAATATACTTGTCAACTGGTGAAGCTGCGTACTTGGAAGAAGGGAGCGACCATGCTGAGAGAGCAGGGATCATGGCATTTGAATGTACGCTTTTATTAAAATAATATATAAAGTAATTTCATAAAACTTCACAAAATAAAAATGTAAAAATAACCATGTATTTTTACAAACAAAGCAGATGAAATACACAGTGATTCACAACTCAAACTTTCAACACTCATTCATTCAACACATTTACAGCTTCTTCTTCTTCTTTTCCTTTTGGCTGGGCCCTTTAAGGGGTCGCCACAGCGAATCATCTCCATCCATCTTGATGGAAGTCATATTGATGATTCGCATGTTTGATTTGGCACCAAGGTTGATTAGGTTTTTACGTCGGATGCCCTTCCTGACACAACCCTTTAGCAACAGACAGAAACACGCTGACAGCTATACAGCTACTCTTTAGGAAAGTCAGCAATGGTTATTTTACATGAACCTCTCACCATAGACAGTGAGAGACAGTGAGAGACCGGTCTTTGATAACCTAGTTAACTGCAGAATTTTCTCAAGATTTCATGTCTCATTGGCTCAATGATCACTGTTATGATAAATTCAATGATAATACAGAACCACCACACTTTACATAGAGAGATTTGCACTACATATACGATATTACTTATCAAGACAATAATGAATTTACTATTTTTATATATTCCTGTAAAAATAATATTTTTTATTCTAAAATTGTATTATGCATATTTAATTTCATCCTTGTTCGATCTTGGTCATGATGAAGTAACACTTAATGAACAGCAACATAAAATATCAGACATTTTAATTATCAGGTGTACTAGCACTGTACATATTTATGGGTGATGATGTAAGAAATATGGTGAAGGCAATATGAAAGCTTTACTTTTGTGACATTTTGGTATGGATAATAAGCACACAAAGGTGCACCTGTAGGTAAAGCTAGATGTTTTTGTTTGTTTGTTCGCTTGTTTTTTTAACAGGGAGCTCTATGGACAAAATATGTGAACACAACACCTCAGCATTCCTTTCCGAACCCGATGCCACAAAGTTGAGGACTTACCGCCCTTTAGAATATCTCTGTATGGTGTAGCATGTCAGTGCTCTGTAGAAGTCCAAACATGTTCAAGAATGATAATATCCCCTTGTACAAAGCAACGTCCATGAAAACAGTTTGGACATTACTGTCTCTGAAAATACTGAATGAACTGGAAAGCTGACTACAGCCTATGCCTCCTCACCTGATATGAGTTCCTGACCTCACTAATGCTTCTGGAACTGAATGCATCGAATCTACCAAACCACTTTCCAAAAGATTGAAAGCCTTTCCATAAATTATGAGCTTTAAAAGGAAATCACTTTGTCATAGGAAGAACCATAGAGATGTGATGGTTTGGTGTTCAAAAACCTTTGCTTTGCCAATATAGTGTAAGAGGGTAAGGTTTCCAGCTTTGCCCTAAACCAAGCTTCTTCTTCTTCTTTTCCTTTCAGCTTTTCGTTCAGAGATCGTCACAGCAAATCATCCGCCTCCATCTCACATGATCCTCTGTATCTTATACTCTTACTCCAAGTACCTTCATGTCCTCCTTCACCACATCCATAAATCTTCTTTTTGGTCTTCCTCTAGACCTTCTGCCTGGGAGTTCCAACCTCAGCATCCTACTACCAATATACTCACTATCCGTCCTCTGTACATGTCCAAACCATCTCAATCCAGCCTCTCTGACTTTGTCTCTGTAACACCAGCTTGATATAGCTGTGCTAGATTTTATACTAGGTTCTGGAGGAGTAAAATGAATTGTGGAGATTTGAATTTGAACAGCCGGCAGATTTATTACAATTAACAATACTACAAGAAACACGAGGCACGGTGGCGTAGTGGTTAGCACGTCCGCCTCACAGCAAGAAGGCCCGGGTTCGATTCCCGACCTGGGCGTTTCTGTGTGGAGTTTGCATGTTCTCCCCGTGCTTGTGTGGGTTTCCTCCGGGTGCTCCGGTTTCCTCCCACAATTCAAAGACATGCACTGTAGGTTAATTGGCCATTCTAAATTAGGGACTACAGATGGAAGCTAGTTATAAGATGTATGATGTAATGATGTAAGATGTATGATATATGATGTGAGGCGACCTTGAGTGCTGAGAAAGGCGCCATATAAATAAAATGTAAAAAAAAAAAAAAAAAAAAAAAAAAAAGAAACAGTGCAAACAATATTGTAGAACTTTCTTTACAAATTAAAAATAAAATAAAATAAGCTTAAATCTCTAAGGTTTGATTCGTGTGAACCCGGGAGTCTTTTCCAGGATTGTGATCCGTTTGGGATAAAGGTGTTTTTATCTATTCTTATCTGGGATCCTGTGATTTGAAGTGGTTGGGTCTGTAGATCTACTCTCGCATCCAGAGAACAGTTGGCCACACTGCTTCTGGATCCACCAAGAGTTCTCACTGGATTTGGCTCGCCATCCGTGTCCGAAACCAGCTTCAAGATCAAATCCAGATCCACTAAAAAACCAGTCTGCACATGCAGTACAGACACAATGAATAAAATATTTAACAACAACAATTCCTAAATAAAATGACAAAAGTGCATGAAAGGCACTGAATGGAATGTAATACAAAACAAAACAGCTTATCTGCACTACTTTAGTGCATTAGCAAAAGTACTTTCAACAAAACATTTAGAAAAATAAAATGTAAGGTTCATTTTGTGCACAGTACAATCTTTGTTATGTACTCCGACTGGTCTTAGCCTTTTAAAGACAAAAATAGTGCACACAGCTTTAAAAGTCACCACGTGTAAAGTTAGCATAGGTTCACCACGTGTAAAGTTAGCATAGGTTCTTAAACTAGCTTCATATTGCAATGACTCACCGGAGTTTCCAAGAAACAAACACTCTCCACCCGGTTTGATTCAGAGAGAACAAAACACATACAAGGCTCTGAAAAGCACACAAACTTAGTTAAACTTGTTAAAAGTTCACTTAATCACATTTTTGATCGTTGACTCACTCGTGTCGCTTTTCGAGGGCTCTGTATGCGTCCTGCTCCTTACGCTCTCCTACACGCTCTGCTGGTCGCATGCAGCACGTGCCTATGACGCGCTCAAGGGGACTAGGAAACTAGTGCTTTCAGGGAGTGTTGGAAACTAGGGTTTTTTCCAATAAAATTAGTAACCATGTGTTTACCTGTGTTACATCTCCAAAACTTCTAACATGTACTGTCCCTCTGATATACTCATTCCTGATCCTATCCATCCTCGTTACTTCCAAAGAGAACCTTAACATTTTCATTTCTGCTACCTCCAGCTCAGTCTCCTGTTTTTTTCCCAGTGCCACTGTTTCTAAACCATACAACATCGCTGGCCTCATCACTGTCTTTTACACTTGTCCTTTCATTCTTGCCGATACCTTCCTATCGCACATCACACCAGATACTTTTCTCCAACCATTCCAACCTGCCTGCACACGCTTCTTCACCTCTTTTCTACACTCTCCATTGCTCTGGATTGTTGAGCCGAAGTACTTAAAATCCTCCACCTTCTTTATTTCTGCTCCCTATAACCTCACCGTTCCTCTTGGGTCCTTGTCATTCACACACATGTATTCTGTTTTACTGAGGCTAACCTTCATTCCTCTCCTTTCCAGGGCATACCTCCACCTCGCTAGATTTTCCTGCACTTGTTATCTGCTCTCACTACAGATCACAGTGCCATCTACAAACATAATCCATGGGGATTCTTGTCTAACCTCATCTGTCAGCCTGTCCATCACCATAGCAAACAAGAAGGGGCTCAGAGCTGACCCTTGATGCAGTCCCACCTCCACCTTGAACTCTTCTGTCACACCGACAGCACACCTCACCACTCTCTTACATCTCTCATATATGTCCTGCACCACTCTAACATACTTCTCTGCCACTCCAGACTTCCTCATGCAATACCACAGTTCCTCTCTCGGCACCCTGTCATATGCTTTTTCCAGATCCACAAAGGCACAGTGCAGCTCCTTCTGACCTTTTCTGCACTTCTCTATTAACATCCTCAAGGCAAACACTGCATCTGTGGTGCTCTTTCGTGGCATGAAACCAAACTGTTGTTCACAAATGCTGACCTCTGCCCTTAGTCTAGCTTCCACTATTTTTTCCCATAGCTTCATCGTATGGTTCATCAACTTTAGTTGCCACAAATTTGCACATCTCCCTTCTTTTTAAAAATGGGCACAAGCACACTTCTCCATTCCTCCAGCATCCTCTCACTCTCTAAGACCTTGTTGAATGTTCTTGTCAGAAAATCTACTGCTACCTCCCCTAGACACTTCCATACCTCCACCGGTATGTCATCAGGACCAACTGCCTTTCCATTCTTCATCCTCTTCAATGCCCTCCTCACTTCACCCTTACTAATCTTTGCTACTTCCTGCTCCTCAACAGTCACCTCTTCTACTCTTTTTTCTCTCTCATTTTCCTCATTCATCAGCTCTTCAAAGTACTCTTTCCAGCTCTTCAAAGTACTCTTTCCATCTTCTCAGCACACGTCTGTCATCAGTGAATACATTTCTCTCTCTGTCCTTTATCACTCTAACTTGCTGCACGTCCTTCCCATCTCTATTTCTCTGCTGTGCCAACCTGTATAAATTATTTTCTCCCTCCTTACTGTCCAACCTAGCATACAAGTCATCATACGCCCTCTGTTTGGCCTTTGACACCTCTACCTTCGCCTTACGCTGTGTCTCCCTGTACTGCTGTTTACTCTCTTCGGTCCTCTCTATGTCCCATTTCTTCTTAGTTAACCTCTTCTTCTGTACACACTCCTGCACTTCCTCATTCCACCACCAAGTTTCCTTATCTACTCTCTTTCCAGAGCACACGCCAAGTACTCTCCTACCTGTCTCCCTGATTACATTAGCTATAGTTGTCCAGTCATCTGGAAGCACTTCCTGACCAACAAAAACCTGTTTCAACTCCTTCTTGAAGACAACACACCACTCTTCCTTTTTCAGCTTCCACCACTTTGTCTTCTGCTCTGCCTTTGCCTTTTTCACCTTTCTTACCATCAGCATCATCCTGCACACCACCATCCTATGCTATTTGGCAACACTCTCACCCACTACTACTTTGCAGTCACTGACTTCCTTCAAATCACATCGCCTACACAAGATATAGTCTACCTGTGTGCTCCTATCTCCACTTTTATAAGTCATCCTATGCTCCTCTCTCTTCTGGAAGAAAGTATTCACCACAGCTTTTTCCATCCTTATTGCAAAATCTATCAACATCTGTCCTTCTGTATTCCTGTTCTGGATACCAAACCTGCCCATCACTTCCTCATCCCCTCTGTTGCTTGCACCAACATGTCCGTTGAAGTCTGCCCCAATGACCACTCTTTCACCTTTGGGGGTACTCTGCATCATTTAATCTAACTCACTCCAGAATCTCTCCTTCTCTTCTAGCTCACATCCTGCCTGTGGGGCATAAGCACTAACAACATTGAACATTACACCTTCAATTTCTAACTTGAGACTCATCACTCTGTCTGACACTCTTTTCACTTCTAGAACATTCCTGACAAACTCCTCCTTCAAGATGACTCCTACTCCATTTCTCTTCCCATCCACACCATGAAAAAACAGCTTAAACCCTGCTCCTAAGCTTCTCACCTTGCTACCTTTCCACCTGGTCTCCTGAACACAAAGTATGTCCACCTTCCTCCTCTGCATCATGTCAGCCAGCTCTCTCCCTTTTCCTGACATAGCCTGTTATAGTTCCAACATTTAAAGTCCCTACTCTCAGTCCTAAACTCATGCTTTTCCTCTTCTCTCTCTGCCTGCAGACACACCTCCCGCCTCTCCTTCTTCGACATCTTAGACCAACAGTAGTCCAATTTTCATCAGCACCCTGTTGGTTTACAGCAATGATGGTGGTTGTTATTAACCCGGGCCTCAACCGATCTGGTATGAAATTTGTCTTTACGGTTTGCCTTTTGTATGCCCTTCCTGTCGCAACCCTCTGCATTTATCCGGGCTTGGGACCGGCGTGAGGGCAGGCACTTGTTTGTGTCCCCCCTCACGGCTGCATTGCCCTAAACCAAGCTTCATTACAGCCATTTCCTGTGGACAGTGGTATAAGGCTTTATGGTGCACAATTTGCCCCAAAATGGGTGTAATGAAGACCTTAACCAAGATTCATTACCCCATTTTGGGGCAAATTGTGCACCATAAAGCCTTATACCACTGTCCAAAGGAAAGCAAATGTTTATTGAAGAAACAAGGTGTGAAAAGCTCCAAGATACTCTTATGAGTTAACAGTTTGCAGTAACAAAAGCAGCCAGATGTGGCTTTTAACTTTTGCCTTATGCCACTCACTTACTTCCCAGCTTCTGTCTATTTCCTAAGATAAAATCCGAATTGTGTGGTCATTTTCAAAGTACTGTAATGATAAAATAATCTGTGGTGTTTAGTATGTAGTAGTATAGGCATAAAATGTGCCCTTGATTATGTTGAGGGATAGCAAAGCTTGAATGTCCTTTTTACCAGGTGCACCGAAGTTTAATGCGCTGAAGTTAAATGATGCCTTTTTAAAAAAAATAATGTAGAAACAATCTTTCTTTCTTTTTTTTTTTTTTTTTTAGTTATTTCCAATTCCCACCAATCAAGTTTTTGCCTTCCTTATCTCATGACCACTATCAATCAGGAAGTGGTGAAAACAATGCACATGCTCTTTGACATGTAGTGCTAGTCACCCACCTTTTTTTGAGCTGCTGCATGTGTATTTGGAAGCGGTTTAGCAGACTTGGCTGGAAAGTGCTATCCGCCCCCTTGTACGAATGAGCTCACAGGCACCCATGATTGCCTGGTAATTGTTGTGACTGACAGGGAAGTGAACGGAACGTATGCCATCCCTCCCTCCCTTGAGAGCTCAACCAATTAGCTCCCATGTGCTCATGACCGGGGACAATTGTGGCATTAACCCATTTTCTTTTGTGATATTTTTTTGCATGAGTTCACTTCTGACTCATTTTCCAACATAGACAGATAAATAAATAAATAAATATATAAACAATTTCACTCAACAAAATATTTTAATGCAAGTACTGATGTGACAGTCACATGAACACCACACACTCTTAGTACAATTACATCACGAGGATATACAATTAGATTAATACGTATCTGAACAGTGTCTCAATTTTGGTAAATTTGTCTCAGTTGATCACTACAGCAGCTGTAAAATTTGTCACGATGTGGTTACCTTCCAGCAGGGTCTAAAATATACTTTCTGTTACCAACACTTTATATTGTGAAGTTAACCCTCTGTATATCAGGAAGTTGTTTCTTGATTGTAATGTTTTGACAGTTATAAAGTATTCCTCCGATAGAGTGTCCTTGACTCAATTGAATATTGTTAATGGATTTTCTTCACCAAAGAATTTTATGATAATCCAGTTGTCTTCTATGGTTTTGCAGGTCGTTTGGTGTTGTTGACCTCGCTGTTGTATGCCATCCATTAAGGAGATGCCAAATTGTTGACTTAGTCACTACTAAATTTTAAGTTCTTCTTCTGACAGGTGTCTTTATGTAATCAGTCTAATGAAGGTCTCCTGTACTTGCACTGACACAGCTTTCGGCACACCTTGAGCATTACCATGAACAGCCTCCCAATGCAAATACAGTACATCTGAATTTCAGACATATTATCTCCTTAAACTGAATTAATTAATGAAGCACCAGACCGTAGAAAGCCTCCAGAATCGAGTGGACTATGTGTTAAAATGGCTGTAATTTCTAAAATATTCATTTAACACTATTGCTAAACCTGTTAAATTACAAGCGACAAGTCTACACTTCAGTATATGAATCACATAATGACTGCTTGGCTTCATATTCAATGTCGTGGAGTATAGAGGTAAAAGGTCGTTAAAAAAACAAAGTTCCTTGCCACAAGCTGGCTTTCCCCTTATCAAAAATTACCGATCAACCTTGGAGGATTAATTCTGTAAGGGCTAACAAATGCTTCCTCTGAGATTTTGCGTATGTGAAGACAGCTAGTTTCATCTTTCCAAATTGCTGCTTGTTCTTTATACAGTAAAACTGGGATACTTGTTTAATCTGTGTTTTCTAGTAGCGCAGACCTCTATTTGTTTGGCGCCACAAAATCTTTAACTTATTACTTACACTTTAGTCTTTTGACTTTTCAACAACAGCAAAATTATACAATTCATCTTATGGTGGAAAAGGATAAATCAGATTGAAACACTTGGTGAACATTTACTTCTCAGCTACACTATTAGGGATTCTTTTTTTCTGTGGGAAGTCTTCAAACCCTACATGGAACCCTTACAACAGTGTGATTACCTATCAGTAAGGGTTCCAAGTAGAACTTTTTTCGCAAACTAAGAACCAATATTTATCCAATTTACTCTTAAGGAATCCACAAGGATACTATATTTTTCTTCTATTCATCACAGCTTCTTTGGTATCTTTTCTATTGTTCCTTGGCGTGAACGAGACAGAGATCCTGCATCTCCTCTAGGCACTCCACCAGAACTTTCACAAACAGGTCTGAAGAGGTCTCGGGGCTGTCACGGAAACTGGACACGCAGAAAATGATGTGGTCCGATTGGGGATTGTAGCAGGCTCCATAACCATTGGGCACTACAGGGCCATAGCAGCAAAACATCTCCATAGTTGTAGAAACCTGCATGTAGATATCACACTGTTACAAGTTGTCAACAGGTTCGGTGTTTCACATGGTGCAATAGTTTATTGAGGATATGTTACAATATTAAATTCAGAATTATTTGATTGTAAGCACTGGATAAGTTTTCTTAGTTGTTGGTTTAAAATCACACAAATTATTATAAGAAATCCACCACTATCCCTCTTTCAATTCCTTTTCTTATTCATTCCCTGCAGTTATCATGTAATGTACCTGACTTGTGGAGAGAATGAATTGGTTGCTGGAGATGTAGGTCTCATCTGTGAAAATCTCTGGCATATCCAGGTTAAGCTCTCTAGAGATTTCTCGCAGTCCAAGTAAGTGGTTGTCTATTGCCATTCCGGTAAGAGCCTGAAAAAATAAACAGTATGTGAAAATAAGAGGACCATGTTCTAGGCTTTAACAGTATCATGCTTGGTTTTGGTATAGGTGCATTAAACTGGGTAGTTTTTATTACCAATATTGCATAATCGGTTTGTGCCCTAATAGCATCACACAACTTCTCCATCTTCTTGGTGTCCTAAGAAAGGGAAAGAATATATAACATAATGTAAGGAATGATTTTAAAAAGCAATGAATGAGGCTTAAGAATTTGTCTATTTTAGCCTTACATACTCCATATTGTATAACACACACACACACACACACACACACACACACACACACACACGGGCAGTGGTGGCCTGGTGGTAAAAGGTGCTGATCGTAAGGTAGGGGGTTTGAGCCCCACTCTCCACAAGGTTGCCGCTCTAACCCAAGTGCATCTAACTTGGTTATCAAAGGCTGGCCATGTCTCTTACTGTCTATGGTGAGAGGCTGTAAAAGAACCATTTCTGACTTTTGTCAAGATTAGGCTGCATGGTCGTCAGAGTGTTTCTGCCCCTTGCTAAGGGTTGTGTCAGGAAGGGTTTCCGACATAAAAACCTAAGCCAAATCAAATATGGGAATCATTAATATTATTTCGATGAAGTTGGAGGCAGGTGCTTCGCTGTGGCGACCCCTGAAAAAGGGAACAGCCGAAAGGAAAAGAAGAAAGATGATGATGATGACGTGTGTGTGTGCGTGTGTGTGTGTGTGTGTGTGTATTAAGTCACATGAGAGTGTTGTGAAACCAAAGACTTTAGTACAGTATTTAAGAGAGACTGTGAGAACAGAGAATTACTTGTCTCATAGAGATGCTTTGATGTGTGTATGACAGAAATTGCAAAGAAAAATAAATCATTGCATGAATTTATTTAGTTTCAGGTACCTTGTACAATTTCCAATGCAGCCATGAGGCGCGGGGGGGGGGGGGGGGGGCACTAACCAGTGTCTCTCCTCCTTATGCCGGTCCCAAGCCCGGATAAGGGCAGAGGGTTGCGACAGGAAGGGCATCCGGCGTAAAACTTCTGCCACATTAAAAATGCAAATGGTCAAAACAAAATTCATACCCGATCGGTCGAGGCCCGGGTTAAAAACGACCGCCATCAGTGCTGCCAACCAACAGGGTGGTAATGGAAATTGGACTACTGTTGGTCGAAGACGTCGAAGAAGGAGAGGAGGGAGGCGTGTCCATAGGCAGAGAGAGAAGAGGAAAGGCGTGAGCCTAGGACTGAGAGTAGGGACTTTGAATGTTGGAACTATGCAAGGAAAAGGCAGAGAGCTGGCTGACATGATGCAGAGGAGGAAGGTGGACATACTGTGCGTTCAGGAGACCAGATGGAAAGGTAGCAAAGCTAAAAGCTTAGGAGCAGGGATTAAGCTGTTTTATCATGGTGTGGATGGGAAGAGAAATGGAGTAGGAGTCATCTTGAAGGAGGAGTTTGTCAGGAATGTTCTAGAAGTGAAGAGTGTCAGACAGAGTGATGAGTCTCAAGTTATAAATTGAAGGCGTGATGGTCAATGTTGTTAGTGCTTATGCCCCACAGGCAGGATGTGAGCTAGAAGAGAAGGAGAGATTCTGGAGTGAGTTAGATGAAGTGATGCAGAGTACCCCCAGAGGTGAAAGAGTGGTCATTGGGGCAGACTTCAATGGACATGTTGGTGCAGGCAACAGAGGGGACGAGGAAGTGATGGGCAGGTTTGGTATCCAGGACAGGAACACAGAAGGACAGATGTTGATCGATTTTGCAAAAAGGATGGTAATGGCTGTGATGAATACTTTCTTCAAGAAGAAACAGGAGCATAGGGTGACTTATGAAAGTGGAGGTAAGAGCACACAGGTAGACTACATCTTGTGTAGGCGATGTAATTTGAAGGAAGTCAGTGACTGCAAAGTAGTAGTGGGTTAGAGTGTTGCCAAACAGCATAGGATGGTGGTGTGCAGGATGACGCTGATGGTGAAAAAGGTGAAAAAGGCAAAGGCAGAGCAGAAGACAAAGTGGTGGAAGCTGAAAAAGGAAGAGTGTCGTGTTGTCTTCAAGGAGGAGTTGAAACAGGCATTGGGTAGTCAGGAAGTGCTTCCAGATGACTGGACAACCACAGCCAATGTGATCAGGGAGACCGGTAGGAGAGTACTTGGTGTGTCCTCTGGAAGGAAAGTAGATAAGGAAACTTAGTGGTGGAATGAGGAAGTGCAGGAGTATGTACAAATGAAGCGGTTAGCTAAGAAGAAGTGGGACATTGAGAGGACCGAAGAGAGTAAAAAGGAGTACAGGTAGACACAGCGTAAGGCAAAGGTAGCAGTGTCAAAGGCCAAACAGAGGGCGCATGATGACTTGTATGATCGGTTGGACAGTAAGGAGGGAGAAAATGATTTATACAGGTTAGCACAGCAGAGAAATAGAGATGGGAAAGACGTGCAGCAAGTTAGAGTGGTAAAGGACAGAGAGGGAAATGTATTGACTGATGACAGAAGTGTGCTGGGAAGATGGAAAGAGTACTTTGAAGAGCTGATGAATGAGGAAAATGAGAGAGAAAAAAGAGTAGAAGGGGTGACCGTTGAGGACCAGGAAGTAGCAAAGATTAGTAAGGGAGAAGTGAGGAGGGCATTGAAGAGGATGAAGAGTGGAAAGGCAGTTGGTCCTGATGACATACCAGTGGAGGTATGGAAGTGTCTAGGGGAGGTAGCAGTACATTTTCTGACAAGAATATTCAACAAGATCTTAGAAAGTGAGCAGATGCCGGAGGAATGGAGGAGAAGTGTGCCTGTGCCCATTTTTAAGAACAAGGGAGATGTAAAGATTTGTGGCAACTACAGAGGGATAAAGTTGATGAGCCACACAATGAAGTTATGGGAAAGAATAGTGGAAGCTAGACTAAGGGCAGAAGTCAGCATTTGTGAACAACAGTTTGGTTTCATGCCAAGAAAGAGCACCACAGATGCAGTGTTTGCTTTGAGGATGTTAATAGAGAAGTACAGAGAAGGTCAGAAGGAGCTGCATTGTGCCTTTGTGGATCTGGAGAAAGCATATGACAGGGTGCCGAGAGAAGAACTGTGGTATTGTATGAGGAAGTCTGGAGTGGCAGAGAAGTATGTTAGATTGGTGCAGGACATGTATGAGATGTAAGACAGTGGTGAGGTGTGCTGTCGGTGTGACAGAAGAGTTCAAGGTGGAGGTGGGACTGCATCAAGGGTCAGCTCTCAGCCCCTTCTTGTTTGCTATGGTGATGGACAGGCTGACAGATGAGGTTAGACAAGAATCTCCATGGACTATGATGTTTGCAGATGACATTGTGATCTGTAGTGAGAGCAGAGAACAAGTGGAGGAAAATCTAGAGAAGTGGAGGTATGCCCTAGAAAGGAGGGGAATGAAGATTAGTCTCAGTAAGACAGAATACATGTGTGTGAACGACAAGGACCCAAGAGGAACGGTGAGGTTACAGGGGGCAGAGATAAAGAAGGTGGAGGATTTTAAGTACTTAGGCTCAACAATCCAGAGCAATGGAGAGGGTGGAAAAGAGGTGAAGAACCGCGTGTAGGCAGGTTGGAATGGATGGAGAAAAGTGTCCGGTGTGATATGTGATAGGAGAGTATCGGCAAGAATGAAGGGAAAAGTATATAAGACGGTGATGAGGCCAGCGATGTTGTATGGTTTAGAGACAGTGGCCCTGGGGAAAAGACAGGAGTCAGAGTTGGAGGTAGCAGAGATGAAAATGTTGAGGTTCTCTTTGGGAGTAACGAGGATGGATAGGATCAGAAACGAGTACATCAGAGGGAGAGCACATGTTAGATGTTTTGGAGACAAAGTCAGAGAGGCTAGATTGAGATGGTTTGGACATGTACAGAGGAGGGATAGTGAGTATATTGGTAGTAGGATGCTGAGGTTGGAACTACCAGGCAGAAGGCCCAGAGGAAGACCAAAGAGAAGATTTATGGATGTGGTGAAGGCGGACATGAAGGTCGTTGGAGTAAGAGTAGAAGATGCAGAGGATCGGGAGAGATGGAGGCAGATCATTTGCTGTGGCAACCCCTGAAGGGAACAGCCGAAAGAAAAAGAAGAAAAGAAGAAGACCTTGTACAATTTCCACCACAATAGTTACAACAACCACAAGCTGCTGATTATTAAGATGCTAATCAAGCTTTGAGTAGCGTAGCATCATGGATCGATGTTTAAAACCTATGTTTATGACTGTGGGGAGAGTCCCATTGACCTTCGAGAAAGTTCGGATGACAGCTAGGAAAGACGGCATGCTATAGTGCTAGGGCCAGCAACCCGAAGCACTGCACATAATCGGTACAAGTTCCACTACAAGAGAATACCCCCTTGCAGGCCGAGAGGCGGGGGAGGATGAACTGCAAACCCAGATGGATTCAAAGGATCACGAACCTGGCAATGAACCAAGGACTAGAAGTTTGATGCAAGCCCTCAAGCAAGCAGCACCAGAATCTAGACGGCGGTGTGGCAGCTGCGGAAGATTCTTTAAGAACGAAAAAGGCGTGAAAATACACCAAGGCAAAACCAAGTGCAAGGAGCAGTTAAGACAGTGCAAAGCTACTGAAACATCAGCAGCTAATAAGACATAGGAGGATCTGAGCTGAGCTCACCACAGTGCTCAGAACCCCCACGTCAAGACCAATCCTGGCGCGACGACTCAAGAAACAAGAGGTGTAGCAAGTGACGTGGCCCAGGAGAAGAAAGCTAGATTACAACTTCCACCATCAACAGACAAGAGGTGGCAAGTTCTGGACAACAACCTGGACAGAATTCTTGAAAACTGCCAAGGAGACAAGGAGAAGCTTGTAAAAAGATCCAGCTCTTGAGCAAAATCATTTATGATGAATGCAAGAGTTTATTTGGAGCTCAAACTGTGAAGTCAAGACCAACCGGAGGAGGAGCAAGTAGAAGACAAAAACAGATAGCTGAGCTGCGTCAAAACCGCCGCAGTGTCAAGAAATCATGGAAGAAAGCTCCAGAGTCCGAGAAGGAAGGTCTGCATGAGCTGCACCACACTCTGCATAAGAGGCTGCTTCAATTCCGGTCAGCTGAGAGACTCCGCAAGAGGCAAAATGAGAAGAAGAAACAAAGAAAGGCATTTTTCAGCAACCCTTTCCAGTTTACCTCAGACCTACTGGGAAAACCCAAGAGTGGCAGACTCCAATGTTCTCAAGTAGAGGTTGAAAAGAGTGTAAAACAAGCACATAGCGACCCTGACAGAACTACACCATTAGCAGAACCCCCGTATCCAAACAAGGAGCCAGATCCTGAACCCTCCTTTGATCTCTCAGACCTGTGCTTGGAAGAAATCAAAAAGGTTGTCAAAGCTGCAAGATCAAGCTCTGCTCCAGGTCCCTCCGGAATTACATACAAGATTTACAAGAATTGCCCAAAGCTTCTCAATCGTCTCTGCAAGTCGCTTCGTACAATCTGGAAAAAGAAACAGCTCCCATCAGCTTGGACCCTGGCAGAAGGTTGTTTTGTACCAAAGGAGCTAGATTCAAGAGGGCTGGACCAGTTCAGGGAAATTTCTCTTCTGGACGTAGAAGGAAAGATATTTTGGTCTGTAGTAGCAAAGAGAATCACCACCTTTCTCCTGATTAATCACTACATTGACACCAGCGTGCAGAAGGGAGGCATCCCAGGCCACTCAGGATGTCTAGAGCACACAGCAGCGATAAGCCAGCTGATCAAGGAGGCCAAGAAAAACAAGAGTAACTTATCAGTAGTGTGGCTGGACATTGCCAAGGCCTACCCTAGCATACCCCATCTACTAATTGAGAAAGCACTGCAGCAGTACCATGTTCCAACAGAGGTTGTGCAGTTGGTCATGAATCATCTTACCAACATCAAGATGCGATTTACAGTGAACAACTTCACAACAGGCTGGCAGAGACTTGAGAAGGGAATTATGGCAGGGTGTACCGTTTCAGTAACACTATTCGTGGCAGCCATGAACTTGCTCCTCAAGGCAGGAATCAGCCAGTGCAGAGGTCCCAAGGCTGACGATGGCACCAGGCACCCATCTTGCAGAGCCTTTATGGACGACGTCACTATCACGACAGAGTCACCAGCAGGAACCTGTTGGATTCTCTCAGCATTTGAAAAGATGGTAAACTGGGCTAGAATGAAAATCAAGCCACCCAAGTCAAGGAGCCTCACTATTACCAAAGGCCAGCTTGGATCACATGTTTTCATTATCCAAGATGAGAAGATTCCCACAATCCAGGACGAGAGCATTAAATGCCTGGGCAAATGCTTTGACCAGTCATTGGGAGACATAGAAAACAGCAGAGATGTCCAAAAAGCGCTCAAGAAGTGGCTTCAAACAATAGATGGAAGTTATCTTCAAGGCCGCTTCAAAGCATGGTGCTTCCAGTACGGCATTATTCCTAGACTGCAGTGGCCATTCCTGCTCTATGACATGGCCTTCTCTACAGTAGAGTCAAAGGAACGACTGTGCAGCAGATTTCTGCGTAAGTGGCTGGGGGGTTCCACCAAGCTACAGTACTGTAAATCTTTACAGCAGGTCAGCTAAGCTAAGTTTGCCTCTGTCATCTGTGATTGAAGAATTCCAGACTGCAAAAGTTAGGGCCATTTCTACATTATGTTTGTCCAAGGACACAGTAGTGCAGCAAGCAGGGGAAACTGTGAAGACTGGTAGAAAATGGAATCCTCGCAAAGCAGTCCAAGTGGCAGAGGAGGACCTGCATTATCAAGAGCTGGTGGGAACAGTTTGCAAAGGAAGATTAGGCCTTGGCAACTATGAGGGTAATCGATGGAGCGTAGCAGATGACAGAACAAGAAGAAATATGATTGTGTAACAAACTAGAAAAGAAGCGGAATACACCAGGCTTGTCAGAGCAGTGGGGTTAGGAAGCCAAGGCAGCTGGACCAAATGGGAATCAGCCATCCAGCGCCCATTCACATGGAAGGAACTGTGTGATGGAATAAATTGATAGGATAAATGAGATGCAACTATGTGTGTTATGTAACTTCTGTGTATCTAAAGCTTCCTGTTCTTCTTGTAATTGTGACATGTGCGCTAGGTACATGAAACTGTTGGGTGGGTGTTCCTGTTTCGAGTTTCGGTTAGGGTGGGATTCGGAAAGTAACAATGTAACAATGAGGAATTGCTTTGAAATGGAATTAGCCAAGTGTTAAGTGCTGCAGGGCACAAACATATATATATGGAAATGCTTTGTGAACACGCAATTATTGTTTTGCCCGCACATCCCTCTGTATAAATAAGTGGACACTGCATGTGTTTGATGAGCTTCCGATGAATAAACCACACTGATTTCACTCGTGTGGTTCGTTGTCTGTTGCTCCCGGAGTACTCCTAGATCTTGAGATGCAGGAATCCAGGTTGTGCAGGTTTCTCTAAGAGCTTCCTCCACGGAGAGTTCTTACACTGTGGAATACTGATCAAGGACAGCTCAGCTTCCTACTATGTGCTGTGTCAGACCTGCTTCCTACGCCTTCTAACTTGCGGATTTGGGGAAAAAAGGAGGACGCCTCATGCTCTCTGTGTAAAGGAAACAACTGCTCCCTGAATCACATCCTCTCTGCATGTCCTAAGGCTGTGGGGGAGGGGAGGTACCGATGGAGGCATGATACGGGCTTAAGAGAGATTGCCATAGTGGTGGACCAGCGCAGAGTGGAAGTCAACCATCAACGTATCCAGGATACAGGAAAACCCATCCAGTTCGTGAAAGGAGAGATGAAGACCAAGCCTAACAAGCCTGCAACTAGAGGCTCAGTCCTGTATTCAGCCTCCGACTGGCAGCTTCTTGTGGATGTGCAAAGGAAGTTGAAATTTCCAGAAGATATAGCAGTTACTCAGGTGTGTCCAGATATGCTGCTACTATCCCGAGAAACGAAAGCCATCCACATAATCGAGCTTACAGTTCCCTGGGAGGATAGACGACATCTCACACGAACTGAAAGCAGCAAAATACCAGGACTTGGTAGATGAAGCTCGTATGAAAGGGTGGATAGCAAGCCTGATGCCACTAGAGGTTGGATGCAGGGGTTTTGTTGCAACATCTACAAGAAACTTCCCGCACAAGATAGGTCTTACCCCTACCGCCACAAAGAAGGCGATAAAGACCATAGCTGCTTCAGCAGAGACATGCTCAAGGTGGCTGTGGATCAAGAGGAGAGAGAGTTGGACCACAGTCAATTACAAGCCAGGAGAGCAGTGTGTAGATGCACGTTAGAAGACCTCAACAATCAACCAGAAGCCAGCCTGCAGGTGAAGACAGTCTTTTGTCTTTGCTGCCCCACTCAGGTGAAGCGTACAGGTTTCGGGGCGAAACGCTAAAGACTCTGAGATACCTGCTGATGATGCAGACTAGGCACAAAGAAACAACAACCACAAGCTGCTGAATATTAAGACGCTAATCAAGCTTTGAGTAGCGTAGCATCATGGATCGATGTTTAAAAACTTCAGATTGCCAAACATCAACAGACTGTTTGTTGTGAAACCAAGTCGCCAAAAAGCCTCAAAATACCTGCAGATAACTCTTACAACTCTTGGTGGGAATGTGCACACACTCTACTTCACTGCCTTTATCACTGTGCACCAAGTAGGTGTAGATTCAAGTATGAATTCTGTATCCTTTCAAAGATGCTTGACGATGCAAGACTATATATAGAGTATGCAAATAATATTTTTTTCACATGGTGGTAAAACACAAACCAATGTTGAAAGTCAGATATTTTGGTGTTATATAATCTATTTAACAAAATTCCCTGGGATATTAATGAAAATACTACTACTACTACTACTACTACTACTACTACTACTAATAATAATAATGTTTATATTTCTGTTTTCCTTTTGTAAAAAGATAAAAAGATGATCATACACTAAAGATATTATAGAAAAGTAACTAACACAAATAGCACAGCTGTCGCTTTTCATTCACAAAATGTTCTCAAACTTGTCTGACTACATTTGTGGCATTGCATTTTTGTCAACTGGTTTGTTAAATCATTGCAAAAATGTTTCATATGGATGAAATATCTGTACAGGTCGCAAGACAAGTCTATGACATGGAGGAGTTCTCACATGTCGTGAGAAGGTTGCCAATTTGTCGTTTCTTTTGCAAATTATTATTATTATTTTTTTCATTGATAAGAAAAAGGGACAAGCTCCATGTGGAAAGTTTGAGATTACACATACTTTGTCATTATTCATATTTTATTTGCATTTTGTTCACCTTAAGAATGCTTGAATAAAAAATGGTGTGAGAACAAACAGTGAACAAACTCAGCTGATTTGACACTGCAGATTTGCTTTTTTACCCCAAAACATCTGTATTCCCATTGCAGACCAGTTGCAAATTAAGCCACAAAGTATCAGCTTGCATGTGGAGTCACAAAACATCTGAATAGAATTTTAAAAACTCACTAAAAATTAGCAAAAATAATTGAATTCATGTCAGTTTCTTTTCTACTGCACATCATGTCTGACCATTAGGCAGCACATGCACAATGCATTATTTGAAACAAAACACCTTCCTGGATTTTTAACTGAGGAAAATATTGTCTTGGCACTTACAAAAGAGGTTGAAATTTCTTAATCTTACATTTAGTAGGTATGGATAAAAATAAAATGAAATTTATATGAACATTTATGAAAAGTGCAATCAAATTATAAAATAAAAACAACTTATTTAAAGAGGAAATGAAACGCCGACTAAATAAGTTGGTGGTAGTTTAAGTGTAGTTTAGTGAAGAGATTGTGGCTTAAATTTAACATCATAAATAAACCATTGCACACACAGCGGTTTTCTTTTATGTGCTTGTCCTATAAGTTATCGACCCGAAAGCCGCCATTGCTGAGTGCCCGCCTCCACAAAGTTACCGTGACGTCACTGGGTTGGTACAAAGTACCACATAAAATATAGTGCATGCATATCCCAGCATATTATATGACATAGACAACATGGAATCTCACGCCAACAACATGCACAAGTTTTTCAGCAGAAGACAATTATTTTGAGGAAGATGAAGGCCATATGGGGGATCTTTACCGGACTTCCGATCTGTCAAGTAAGTAAGTGTGCTTTGAATACTTGTTTAGTACTCAACATTCACTATCTTACTTGAAAGATCGGAAGTCTGGATGAGCTGCGTTTTGTCTCAAAAGCTCTGGTGGGGCGCGTCACATAAGCCTATCCGACAGAATATCGCCAACGTTAGTCCAAGAACCCTGGCTGAATCTGACGCCAAGAGCCATAATAGGGATATTGACAGTGATCACGGACATGCTGGTGAATATGACCAGATCGGCAATTTTATGTGCACTTGTGACAATTGTACACGTTACCACAAATGCCTCGCTGCCAGGTAAACCAGGTAAGGACGCCATGCTTGACCATCTCTTGTGAGCTGAGGGGGTTCTGACCTGCATAAGAAACCACAGATTGTTTCCTATGGTGCCTTGAAAGGGATATTTTAGAGGTGGCCATGGTCTCCATGAGAGATGTCCATGCTAAAACCCTTGAACGCCCCATAAATAGTCGCAGATCAAGTTATATCTATAGTTCTATATATCTATAGCATCTATAGTTGTCATGTCTATAGTTGTCTAATATTCCATACCTCTGTGTGTTCAGCCTGGAGAGCTCATTTATCCGCCCTTCGTCGCGGGTGAAAGTGCACGCCTTTACATTTATAATAGCTGTTTGTACAGCCCCGTAAGAGCCCTTTATTATTTATTATACATTGGATGCGTTGCTAACTTCATTTACACAAGTTCACGACCACCAACCCAGTGATGTCACAGGAGACGGCCAATGGCGGCTTACATAGTCTCACACCACGAATTTCAAATTGGATTTACATTATTATCAATTTTCAATTGATCAGCTGCAAAAACGTGATATTGAGGACCAAATGAAGCGAGACAATGTTACATTACGATTTGCTTCATTTCCCCTTTAATGCCGAGCAGCTCCTTTGATTGCATTCAGATTAATCACCTACCCTATGATTGATTCTTTTGTCAGTCATGGCTTTCACGAATTCCAAGGCCTCAGCAGTAGAAGAGCGAATGTTGTCCACTCGCCCTCGCTGGAAGCGGCGGATTGAAGCACTCTCATAGGTTGGCACAGGTCTTCCATGACATCTGGGATAAGTAAGCATATTTTCTATTAAATGCTCTGCTATGTTGAATATTATCCATGCATTGTGAGATGCAGGAAACTGACCTGTAAAATGCAAACTGCAGAGCTACTTGTATGTAAGCGTCAGGGCTCATTTTCTGTTTCTTGATGAACTCCTTACCATAACCGCTGAACTTGTGAACGTTCATGTCTAGATTTTTGACAAGCCTTAATATAAAAGATTAATTGAGTTAACACGGCAAGTTATTTAAAAAAGAATTAAGAATTACCCAACAGCTCCACCATCCCCATATGACTAAGAGATAAGTGTCATGTGGACTTGCCGTTGCAATTTTTCTGCTGCAGAGGAGAGGGATCTTTGGATTTCTTGAGAACATTTCCAGTGCAGGCGCCTTGGAGCTGGCAACTCACTCACACGTGCTGCTTGCTTAAACTTTGAAGGGCTACCCTTCCTAGAACTAATACAAATATATGTATAGACTTCTTTAAGTGTAGAATTTTCTTTTTCTCTCGAGGTAAAGGTAATTCAGAATCATGCTATATCTGGCTATCAAATCCAAACTCTATAAATTACATAAAAAAACAACACTGCTGATCGACTCAAACTCCAGGTAACCTTGACCTTTCTCTATTTATTCCAGACATTTGTCTTGCACATGTTTACAAATAATGTACACACAAATAGCAAATTTTCTTGCTTAAATATACTGGATGTGTTTTGACCAACATACACAACCACAAGGTCTTTTTATTTCACTTCAATTCCTGAACTCATTAATGCACTTGTAGCTGAACAGATCACCGTACATCGACAGGGGAGCTAACTTTGGAATCAGTTTCAAAAATCAAAACATGGGTATGATGAGAAGGTGTCTGTAAACTTTTCACTATAGGTGCTTGGCAAACCTGTTTTTGTGTGAAATTTTCATATTTTCCCCGTGCTTGTGTGGGTGCCTTTTGATTACTCTAGTTCCCTCCTGTCCAATGACATGCACATTAATCTTCTTGGTTCATCCAAATTTCTCCTAGGTGAGAGTGTGAATGGTTGTGTTTGTGCTGGCCCTACGATGGACTAGCCAGCTGCTCTTGGTGTACCTAGAGTCAGAAGAGATCCCGAGACCCAAACAGAATTAAGAGATTCGGAGAGGAATGAATGAACAGCAGTAAACAAATACAGGAATACAGTACTAAAATTGGAACCGATGCATGACAGAATAGGTTAAAAATAATGAAAGCTTAATGTGTAGCCATGAACAGTGAACTATATAAAAGGTTTTTTTATACATTTTTTTTGATCTGATAGCAAAAAATGGATCATCTGTTATGGTCTGTGCTAGCGGGCGGCTTTTAACTCTCTTTCTCTGCAGACGCTGGCAAGGGGCGTGGCTGTCACACACAGGTGGAATCCAAAGAGCGCACCTGATTCCACTCAGCCATCACTGGGCTATAAAGAAGCCCCCAATGCCAGAAGATTGTTCCCTCCATGCCATCCTGTCTCCTGTAATCTCTCTGGCTCCTGGTTCCCAGCTCTGTGCTCGACCAGTTCCCTCTTTTCTCCTAGCGATTTTGGTTTTCATGTTTCCCCTCACCACCATGGTGATCACGATTTCCCATACTCCAGTATCTGCCCTGTGTTCAATTAAAGTCATTGTATCATCGTATTTGGTCTTGAATGGTGTGTTTGAATGTTTAAGATGGCGCTTATTTAACGTGAACTTGTTTCATATCCTGAGACAAAAATTTTAAGAAAATGCTTTTCTTAACCTGAATTTTTCGTTTGGTGAGACTTTCATAAGGTGGGGGTACCACTGTATATACTTGTAGCAGTTTCATTTTCACGACATAATATTTTGGTGGGGACAGAATTTAAATGAATCCTCCAAGGGGGTTTTTGAAGGCTAGTGGAATTGCACAACAAAGCATGCCTGTATTTTGAGCCTGACATCAGATGTTGAAAGGATACATGCATTTTTATTTGCCCAGAATATTAATATTTTATTTTCAAAATATGATGCATATGCTTGCGAAAGTCCTATTGGCTGCCAGAAAGGTCTGTCTGAATTTTAAGGAATGAAACAGACATTTAAAATGCTGTGCTAATTTGCACTTCTTATACTAGATTGTGTTGGTCATTATCTCACTACATCTGTGTTTTCGTTCATTTGCACACTAACAGTAGATCACGGGCAGCTCTATCCAATCTTATTACTGCTTTGATTGTAAGGCTGCTTTGACTCTAATTTCCCTTACCTCATAACCCTGCCCTAAACTATACTGTGTTCTTAATTCAGTCATTAATGAATAGAGAGTTATATAAAATGAGAAACTTACATGTACTTCAGTAAATATTCTACGCACTGGACGAGTACAATTCCTTCAAAGGGTGAATGTTCACAAATGACACCACAGCATCCATCTGCACCTATTACAAACTGAAATTCACCAGAAAAACTGCAGACTTAATCCAAACTAAATTATTACTTGTTGGTTGGCACTGTTTAATCTTAATGCTTTACCTGCAGGGGTTTGTCATACCAGCGGTTTCCTCCATTTTTGTTCACCCCTCCTCCATGAAGCATCATCGCAGCTCGGTTTGCGTCACTCAGATCCGTACGACATGGTTCATCCAAACACACCAAGCAAAGACAGCGCTCAATCATATCCAGAGAGTCCCTGTTGGTAGAATCTGCAACAGGACGATTTATTCAGCATGCTTTGGTATTTGAATGACTTTGTGGTAATAATCAATGACTTTCTTTGTATAGAACTTTTCAAACAGACATGCGTTCAATCATTCATTTACAAAAATGCTTAAGAGAGTTGTTGTTGTTGTTAGAGTTGGTGACTCTAAAGATCCTATTTTATTCAGCTCTGGGCTAAGGCAAGGTGGACCCTGAAAAAAAAAAAACACACACACACACACACACACACACACACACCATTCTCAACCACATATGGGGCAATTTAAAACAGCCAGTTAGCCTGGCATTCATGTCTTTGGACTGTGCAAGGAAACCCTATCACCTTGGGAAACCCCCTGCAATCTCAGGCATATCAAATCCAGGAGCTTCTTGCTGTGAGGTGGACATGCTAACCACTATGCCAGCGTGTCTCCTCGAGCCCATAGAGCTTTTCATAAACTATAGGATCAGATAAAGATAGAAACTTGATAAAATCTGAATTTAGGCATCATCATCATCATCATCATCACTATCATCATTATTATTATTCATTCATTCATTCATTTTCTGAACTGCTTAATTCTAATTAGGTTGGCGCCCATCTCAGCTGACTCTGGTCAAAGGCGGGATCCACCCTGGACAGCTCGCCAGGCCATTGCAGGGCCGACACTCACACAACCATTCATACTCACACTCACACCTAGGGGAGGGGTGGTTTCGAAGAGCCAATTAACC
>CM045736.1:39588895-39668895 GCA_024760905.1 Plotosus lineatus | reverse complement strand
CAGGAGTGTGTACAAAGGAAGAGGTTAGCTAAGAAAAAGTGGGACATAGAGAGGACCGAAGAGAGTAAACAGGAGTACAGGGAGACACAGTGTAAGGTGAAAGTAGCAGTGGCCAAACAGAGGGCGAATGATGACTTGTATGATAGGTTGGACAGTAAAGAGGGAGAAAATGATCTATACAGGTTGGCACAGCAGAGAAATAGAGATGGGAAGGACGTGCAGCAAGTTATATTGATAAAGGACAGAGAGGGAAATGTATTGACTGATGACAGAAGTGTGCTGGAAAGATGGAAAGAGTACTTTGAAGAGCTGATGAATGAGGAAAATGAGAGAGAAAAAAGAGTAGAAGTGGTGACCATTGAGGAGCAGGATGTAGCAAAGATCAGTAAGGGTGAAGTGAAAAGGGCATTGAAGAGGATGAAGAATGGAAAGGTAGTTGGTCCTGATAACATACCTGTGGAGGTATGGAAGTGTCTAGGAGAGGTAGCAGTAGATTTTCTGACAAGAACATTCAACAAGGTCCTAAAGAGTGAGCAGATGCCAGAGGAGTGGAGGAGAAGTGTGCTTGTGCCCATTTTTAAGAACAAGGGAGACGTGCAGAGTTGCAACTACAGAGGGATAAAGTTGATGAGCCATACGATGAAGTTATGGGAAAGAATAGTGGAAGCTAGACTAAGGGCAGAGGTCAGCATTTGTGAACAACAGTTTGGTTTCATGGCAAGAAAGAGCACCACAGATGCAATGTTTGCTTTGAGGATGTTAATAGAGAAGTACAGAGAAGGTCAGAGGGAGCTACATTGTGCCTTTGTTGATCTGGAAAAAGCATATGACAGGGTGCCAAGAGAAGAACTGTGGTATTGCATGAGGAAGTCTGGAGTGGCAGAGAAGTATGTTAGAGTGGTGCAGGACATGTATGAGAGATGTAAGACAGTGGTGAGGTGTGCTGTCGGTGTGACAGAAGAGTTCAAGGTGGAGGTGGGACTGCATCACGGGTCAGCTCTGAGCCCCTTCTTGTTTGCTATGGTGATGGACAGGCTGACAGACGAGGTGAGACAAGAATCTCCATGGACTATGATGTTTGCAGATGACATTGTGATCTGTAGTGAGAGCAGAGACCAAGTGCAGGAAAATCTAGAGCGGTGGAGGTATGCCCTGGAAAGGAGAGGAATGAAGGTTAGCCCCAGAAAATCAGAATACATGTGTGTGAATGAGAAGGACCCAGGAGGAACGGTGATGTTACAGGGAACAGAAATAACGAAGGTGGAGGATTTTAAGTACTTAGGCTCAATAATTTAGAGCAATGGAGAGTGTGGAAAAGAGGTGAAGAAGCGCTTGCAGGCAGGTTGGAATGGATGGAGAAAAGTGTCCGGTGTGATGTGTGATAGGAGATTATCGGCAAGAATGAAAGGAAAAGTGTACAAGACGGTGATGAGGCCAGTGATGTTGTATGGTTTAGAAACAGTGGCCCTGGGGAAAAGACAGGAGGCAGAGCTGGAGGTAGGAGAGATGAAAATGTTGAGGTTCTCTCTGGGAGTAACGAGGATGGATAGGATCAGAAACGAGTATATCAGAGGGACAGCCCATGTAAGATGTTTTGGAGACAAAGTCAGAGAGGCAAGATTGAGATGGTTTGGACATGTACAGAGGAGGGATAGTGAGTATATTGGCAGTAGGATGCTGAGATTGGAACTACCAGGCAGAAGGCCTCGAGGAAGACCAAAGAAGAGATTTATGGATGTGGTGAAGGAAGACATGAAGGTTGTTGGAGTCAGAAAAGAAGATGCAGAGGACAGGGTGAGATGGAGGCGGATGATTTGCTGTGGCGACCCCTGAAGGGAGCAGCCGAAAGGAAAAGAAGAAGAAGAAGAAGTATTTCCTGTGCTGTGAAAAATATTGAAATAGTCGTAATGTAAAAATAACTCTCATAATCATGTTATGTGATTTTAAACAATTTTTTTCTCATAGTGTATTTATTATTATAGAGGCGCTCAGGGTACAGCTATCAGTCAGAGGCTCACCATTTACACTGCTGTGCAAAAGTTTTTGCCCCTTACTGATTTTTTTTTTTTACTTTTAGTGATGTCTCAGTCTGGGAAAGGTACAAAGTCATTGGTAAATCTTTAGGAATCCGGACCACTGTCAGAGCCATTATCCATAAATAGAGAAGGCATGACACAGTGGTGACCCTTCAAAGGAGTGGCCAAAGTACCAAAATTTCTCCAAGAGCAAGGCGCAGACTACCAGAGAAGTCACAAAGGATCCAAAAACCACTTCTTATCAACTACAAACCTCACTTGCCTCAGTTAATGTCAATGTTCATGACTCCACCATCAGAAAGACTCGAGGCAAAAATGGCATCTTTGGAAGAGTTCGAGACGAAAGCCACTGTTGACAAAAAATAATATCAAGGCACAACTCACTTTTGCTAAGAATCATCTTGATCATTCCCAAAGATTTTGGGGAAATGTCCTCTGGACTGGTGAAATTAAAGTTGAACTTTTTGGGAGAAATGAATTTCGTTACATCTGGCACAAAAGCAGCACTCCATTTGATAAAAGGAACATTGTGCCAACAGTGAAACATGGGCCTGCTTTGCTTCTTCAGGACCTGGGCAACTTTTCATAATTGATTGAACCATGAATTCTGCTCGCTACCAAGAAATCCTGCCAAAGAATGTTCATCCATCAATTCGAGACCTCAAGCTAAAGTGCACCTGCGTTCTGCAGCAAGATAATGATCCAAAGCACACCAGCAAGTCCACTTCTGAATGGCTAGCAGTAGGCCTCCCTCAGTCTTGAAGGACTACGGAGCTGTGCTCTGGCTGGTATTCTGGCTGGTGATACTCTCCAGTGATAGAGCGCAGAGCCTGGGTAGGAAGTATGAAGGGCAGGCTGTTACCCAGCAGCAAGTCCCCCTTCTTGGCGCCACCGGAAGGATCCAATGGAAAGGCAGAAGCCGATACGACTGGGTTCCAGTGCCTATGCAGGAGTTACCAGAACGAACTGCCTCAGGGGACTCCGACTCCCGATTAGAAACACGCTGATGGCTTTGCAGCCTACTCTTGTCGAAAGTCAACAATATCTTTTACATGTCTCAGACCATACACAGTGAGAGACATGGCCAGCCTTTGATAACCCAGTGAGCTTCACGTGTGGGGGGGGGGCAGTGAAAACCTTTGTGGAGAGTGGGATTCGAACCCCCAACCTTAGGATCAGCAATCCTGCGCCCTATATCACGAGACCACCACTGCCCCCACTAGTGCCACCACTGAATGACTAAAAAAGAACAAAACGTGGGTTTTGGAGTACCCTAGAAAAAGTCCCAACCTGAACCCCATTTTATGCTGTGGCATGACCTTAAAAAGGATTTTCATGCCAAAAACCACCCAATCTGTTTGAGCTTAAACAATTCTGCAGAGAAGAGTGGGCCAAAATCCCATCACAGCAATGTGAAAGACTCATCGCCTCTTATCGCAAACGCTTCACTGCAGTTATTGTTGCAAAAGATGGTTCAACCAGCGATTAGGTTTAGCGGGCAATTACTTATTCACATGGACCCTTGTTGGCTCGGATGTTTTCCCCCCTTAATAAATGCAATTGGCACTGAAAACTGCATTTTTTGTTTACTTGTGTGTACTTTGTACCTTGCAAACAAGCCATGCTTCATATAGAAACTTGGTTCTTATTCTTATTCTTCTTTTCGGGTTTTTCCCGTTCTCGAGAGTCGCCACAGCGAATCATCTGATTCACACGTTTGATTTGGCATGGGTTTTTACGTCAGATGCCCTTCCTGTCACAACCCTTTTTAGCAAGGGACAGACACTGACGGCTTTGCAGCTACTCTTTACGAAAGTCAGCAATGGTTCTTTTACATGCCTCTCACCACAGACAGTGAGAGACATGGCCCGCCTTTGATAACCCAGTTAGCTGCACTGGGGGGGGGGGGGCAGTCACAACCTTGTGGGGACTTGAACCCCCAACTTTAGGGTCAGCGATCCTGCGCCCTATCCACTAGACCACCACTGCCCACTCATCAGTGAACAAGTAGCCCATTGAAAATTATTTGAATAAGTATTTGTGAATTTTTTTCTATGTTATTCATTCAATTTATTCATTTTCTAAACCTGGTGGCCTGGTGATATAGGGCGCTGGGTCGCTGATCCTAAGGTTGGGGGTTCGAGTCCCACTCTCCACAAGTCACTATCCTCCCAGTGCAGTTAATTGGGTTATCAAAGGCCGGCCATTTCCCTCACTGTCTATGGTGAGAGGTTCATGTAAAAGAACCATTGCTGACTTTCGTAAAGAGTAGGCTGCAAAGCTGCCAGCGTGTTTCTGTCCCTTGCTAAAAGGGTTGTGTCAGGAAGGGCATCCGGCGCAAAAACCTAGGTCAAATCAAATGTGCGAATGATTCGTTGTGGCGACCCTTGATAAAGGGAAAAAGCCTTTATATAAAGATAAAGGAAATCACATTAATCATCATTAATTCTCTAAACCCCTTCATCTTATTAGGGTCTCAGGAAGGCTGAGACGCTTACCTCAGCTGACTCTGGGTGAAGATGGGTTACACCCTGAACAGCTCACCAGGCAATTGTAGGGCAACACGCATGCTACCATTCATCCTCACTCTCACACCTTTGAAACCACCAATCTGCCTGCTGTGAATATTATTGTACTGTAAGAGAAAACCACTTCGCCACTGTGTCAAAGAAATGTGGAGCTAACCTTTAATGAGAACACTACGAGCTTCTGCCCAGTCAGTCCGCCCATCTGAGGTGAGCAGTCCAATAGGAGGGACGTTATCTTCTTCGCTCTCAGACATTTTCACTATCATTTCAAGCTGAGTAAACAGATCTTTCTCATCGAGTCGCCGGAAGTTAATGACCACATCAAGAACAAAAAACTGGGAAAATAAAGTTGTACATTCACATAATTATTTTATCAATTTCATTGCATGGTCATAGACTCTACTTTACAATGAACATACCATCCATTTTGAGTGGCACAACAGCTGCCTAATGAGTGACTGTAACTTGTTACATAAAAATTGATTGTCTTGTACATAATTAAAAAGAAATCAAGCATAAAGATGATTAACAACAATTCTCATTAAGTCAGTAGTGAGCACCTGCTTGAGGATCTTGTTTCTTAATTATGTTTCAGAGCAGGAAAAGAACTGCCCAATTGAGTTTTCCATCACCTTTGTTATGTTTTCATTTAGATTCATTGCCTCTATTTCAGCTCAGACCTAATAATGTGTAACTAAAAAAATGAATGGAAATGTACTAATAATCAGAGCCTGCTTTTCTTAAGCATTTGCATTGATCATCCTACCTGGTTTTTATAGGCCACTATAATATGCTCTGGTTCTGGCATAATGCAGCTTTTCTGAGCCACCAGTGTGTCAGTCTTTGATCCAGGAAGACGGTAGGAGGTAAAGAGATTATAGTACTGCTCCATACACAGTGGTGTGCCAGCTAATTGGCCACGGGCATAATCCACTGGTAGGGCATGTCTGCAAGTCATAACAAGAATCAGTTATGACAAATAGAACCAGAAGACTTTAAAAGCAAGTTCTAATACTGGTTAGACCTACCCATCAATCAAGCACTTGTATTCTAACACACCTGAAATTAGATGGGCTGAAAATCTATTAAGGAGAAAGAGTAAAAATACAAATTATTAAAATGAAAAGCAAAGACATATGAGGAGTCCATGGGAAAAATGGCATAGTCACAGAATCAAAATTTACTGAGTAACTCTTGCTTCCCCTTGACAAAGGCATTGTGTTCCCCTCTAATAAATCACCATCTCAAAAAACAAGTGCAGTTTCACATTAGACACTTTTCTAAAAGTCATCCTTTAGTCATATAACCTTTCATCTCCAAAAATAAAAAAAAGTGTGTTTCGACTGGCACAAAGACCAAGGTAACTCATCAATTGCTGGTCACATTGTTAAAGTGATTGGAGTACAATTCTAGTCAGAAAATATTTTTCAATGAATATAGGGGGGAAATGAACATGTTCCATAGAGGGCTGCTTTCACAAATTCTAGTAATTCTTAATGAAAATTGAATCAAAAGCACTGGTATTTTTTTTTTTTTATCCTTGTTCAAAAATGATATTTTATTCTGCATACAAAAAAAAGAAAAAAGTCAAACCAATCCACACAATATATATGTAAGTGTGAGTCTTCAAACTTTGACTTTTGATTTTCTTACATTTCACTTTTTGAAACCATACTCATTTTCCAGAGGACTCCTCATATGAGAATCGATTATTTTTGTGCAGGAAGAAACCAAATTTTGATTATAGGATTTCGAGTGCTAGAAAACATCCTGTGTGAGTGAGTTTTAAAAAATCCACAGTGTTTTAGTATCTGGATATTGATCACTTGGGATAAAGTTGCTTGCAAAGTATCGTATCTGAAAATTTAAACGTTACCTTTCATTCCTGCAACACGTTGAAATAATACGTCCCAACTATAAGCAGAAGTACAGGGTGACCAAAATCTCCCACATTTGGATGGTTAAAAAATTCAAATACAATCAAATTATTATTTGCACACATGACACTTCATTCAGTAGAGTTTTTATTGATACATATTTGCACACATAGAACTTAATGAGGCAGGAGAGGTGGTAGTAAGATTAGAGTCAAACCCAATATGAAGGCATTGAGCTTGAAGAACTTTGTGTCATTTCAGCAAGATGGAGCTACATCACACACAGAAGAAAATTGTAGGGGTTGCTAAAGGAAATGTTTACGGATCAGATGATCTTGTTGAGCAGCCAGCAGGTCAGGTAGATCCATGCTGGGCAGATGCAGATCAAGTGATCAATGCTAGGCTGCCAGCCTTTTCCTGTATCTTGCACCTTGTGAATTTTTTTTTCTCTGGGGCAATAAATCACGACTGTGTACTCATTAATCCCAAACTCTTGAAGCTCTGAAGGTTGCCATTTACCAGGGGTCATCTTTAAAACATGAGGTCACAAACATAATCAATAAATATTCATATGTGCAAATAATATTTAAATTTTCTTCAATATTTGTTCAGTTCAGTTCATTTTCTGTAACCGCTTAATCTTAATTCGGGTCACGGGGAGGCTGGCGCCCATCCCAGCCAACTCCAGGCGATGGCAGGGTACACCCTGAAAAGCTTGCCAGGCCATCGCAGGGCAGAAACATGCTGATGGCTTTGCAGCCTACCTTTTAGGAAAGTCAGCAATGGTTCTTTTACATGAACCTCTCATCATAGACAGTGAGAGACATGGCCCACCTTTGATAGCCCAGTTAGCTGAACTGGGGGGGACAGTGACAACCTTGTGGAGAGTGGGACTTGATCCCTCAGCCTCTGGATCAGCAATCCACCACCCTATACCACTAGGCCACCACTATTTATATTTGTTCATTTATTTTTTAAATTCTGCAGGTTTTATTGCTTCACATTGTTCATCATCATCATCATCATCATCTTCTTCTTCCGCTTAGTCCAGGGTTGGGTCGCGGGGGCAGCAACCTTAGCAAAGAGGTCCAGACATCCCTCTCCCCAGCCACTTCCTCCAACTCTCCCGGGGGGGGACACCGAGGCGGTCCCAGACAAGCCGAGAGACATAGTCCCTCCAGGGTGTTCTAGGTCGACCCCGGGGTCTCTTCCCGGTTGGACATGCCCGAAACACCACACCAGGGAGGCGTCCGGGGGGCATTCTGACCAGATGCCCGAGCCGCCTCAACTGGCCCCTCTCAATGCGGAGGAGCAACGGATCTACTCCGAGCTCTCCCCGGATGGCGGAGTTTCTCACTTCATCTCTAAGGGAGAACCCCGCCACCCGGCGAAGGAAGCTCATTTCAGCCGCTTGTATCCGTGATCTTGTTCTTTCGGTCATTACCCAAAGCTCGTGACCATAGGTGAGGGTTGGAACGTAGATCGACTGGTAAATTGAGAGCTTCGCCTTGCGGTTCAGCTCCTTCTTCACCACGACGGACCGGTACAGGCACCGCTTAACAGCAGAGGCTGCAGCGATCCGTCTGTCGATCTCTCGCTCCATCCTTCCCTCACTCGTAAACAAGACCCCAAGATACTTAAACTCCTCCACTTGGGGCAGGACCTCACATTGTTAAAAAAACAAAAACAAACAAACAGACGGCTTTCCAAATGCTGTCTGTGTAGATGCAGCTGTCAAAACTTCCACTCGAAACATCAACAGTGGCAGAGCCATCATCACCACTGTAAAGTTACATTGTGAAGTGGTTTATATCAGAAAAACACATGATTTATATTTAAAATTTGACTGATTTGGCAAATACAAGACAGCTGGGAAAGACCAGCACAACAGAGGTCTGCTGGCCTCAAATAAGGGACCAGGCAAATAAGCTAAGGAGGGCTAGCAACCCACCGTGGAACCTTGAATTTTTTGCTACAACAACTGCGGGCTGCTTCAAGAGGATTCCAGACTCACAACGCAAATTGGATAAGTCGGCGGCAGCTGTCATCCAGGAGCAATACCACAGTTGATGACGGCAGCCAGGTGGATCTGGGAACTTTGTTACAGAAGGCAACCAATGAACAGTGTGTTGTATGCAAGAAGTTCTAAGAAAGGCAGAGGACTGAAAATCCATCAGAAGAAGAGGGATTATCTGGTCTGGTGGCAATAGCTGCTGGCGGCGCCAGGCCGGGGGGTACCACCGGAAGTCGCCGAAACCCATGCTCATAGAAGTAACCCGGCCTGGTCGGTGGCTGACGAGGACCAGAATCCCTATCAGTCCGTGTCTGCCTTTGAGAAGACTGGGCCACCATGGGAGCATTAGGCTGGCCCAGGTAGGTTAGTTCAACTAACTTTATTATTCCTTGCACAGAACTTGTTGTGGGCTCATCACATTGTTTACTTCTCTGCCTACTTTCTGGAAGTTCCATATTACATGAGCCTACATCATTATAAGTGGAGCCGTTCAGTTACTGTTCAGGAGTTGAATAGGGATGAAAGGTTTCTCTTTTACTTTCAGGTAAAGTACTTTATATACTGTTTTAGTTTAATGTAAGTTCATGTAACACAATATGAACTTGGAATACTTACATCTATATTATGATTTGCAGACCTGTATTCCTGAAGCAGGAAGTGTAATAATATGTAGTTGTCATAATATGAAAACATGCACATTGGGCTATCTGGCTGTTCCCAATTACCCCTGGGTGTAAGTACTGTATATGTGAATGGTTGTGCTTGTATGCTGGCCCTGAAATGGACTGGTGGGCTGTTCAGAGTGCACCCAACTCTTTTCCACAGTCAGCTGAGAGGCAGGACACAGATTGCGCAGGATATCAATCTACTGTAAGACTAACACGGAAAGATCCTTGGCTAAAATTCAAACCCAACACCCTATTGATATGAGATTGTTTGATTTAACATAAAAATATAAAAATTAATAAATAAAAAAGCAAGACCTGAGCATTTATACTTTAGCAAATATTCCTCTTCATTTGAGCTGTTCAATACCTGAGTACATCTGTTGGGGTCCTAAAGTTGTGCTTTGGGAAGACCATAGCTGGACTAGAGTTCACAGGTAGTGCTAATCTGTTATTCAAATACATATCTTCAACCCAGTAGTCATATACCTGAAAAAGGAAAAGTATTTACTTTTGTATTTACAAAAAGTTTACAAACCGTAAATCTGAACATTTTCTGAACTTTCAACTTTGAAAGTTTACACTCAGATGACATAAAATTCACTTAAACATTTTCCAAAATACAGTGGTATCTCATCTAACAAGTGTTCCTTATAAAGATTTTTCCATGATACGAGCTTCGACCTCGTCAAAAATCTGCTCCATCCAGTGAGCAAAAATTCACCATAAGAGCGCTCCTCAAAATGGCTTTTCCGGGTCAATGAGAACACCTTGTGCAGTGCTTCTCAATAATTTTCTGTAATGCCCCCTATAGGAATAAAAAAAATTCACGCTCCCCAGCACCCTGTGTGCAACTATAAATAGTGTTTACTGCACTTCATATAATTTTCTCAGTGCTTTTTCCATTCACCATAGTGCGACATAGCGAGCGCTACTGCCAACGACTGTGGTGGATGTGCAATTACACTTCATTATAGAACATTATGGCAAAAAAGCATGTTCCCTAGGGTATACGCCCCTGCATCACACCTTGCACCCCAAAGGTGGTGGGCCCCACTATTTGAGAAGCACTGACCTTATGGGAGCTCACCACAAACCTTTCCTTGCTGCCATTTGTAGCATGCACACACACAAAATTCTCCTCCTCCTGCTCCACCTCCTCCTATTCCTCTGTTACACATGATATACTCTCATACTATATACTCTGTTTCTTGCCTGCCCACGTGACATCTTCGCCGCAGTCAATGATGGAAATGTGAGTTGACTTATTGTTTATTATTCATTATTATTAATGTTAATGCACATGTATTATTATTATGAAATGGCAATGGTGGTCTAGTGGATAGGGCGCAGGATTGCTGATCCTAAGGTTGTGGGTTCGAGTCCCCACAGGGCTGTCACTGTCCCCCCAGTGCAGCTAACTGGGTTATCAAAGGCGGGCCATGTCTCTCACTGACTATGGTGAGAGGCATAAGAACCATTGCTGACTTTCGTAAAAGGAGTAGGCTGCAAAGCCATGTTTCTGGGGACAAGTAGCAAGCGTCCCTGCGTCCAGGTTAATCTTCTCCGGAAGAGACCAATTGCTACACGACTCGACAGGGATAAGATATGATGATTATTATGAAATATTTATTGTTTTTACATGTTTATCTTTAATATATTAAGTAGTGGGGCAGTGGTGGTCTAGTGGTATAGGGCGCTGGATCGCTGATCCAAAGGTTGGAGGTTCGAGTCTCACTCTCCACAATGTTGTTGTTCCCCCAGTGCAGCTAACTGGGTTATCAAAGGTGGGCCATGTCTCTCACTGTCTATGGTGAGAGGCATGTAAAAGAACCATTGCTGACTTTTGTAAAGAGTAGGCTGCAAAGTCGTCAGCGTGTTTCTGTCCCTTGCTAAAAAGGGTTGTGTCAGGAAGGGCATCCGACGTAAAAACTTCTGCCAAATCAAAAATGTGCAAATCAGATGATTTGCTGTGGCGACTCCCAAGTAAAAGTGAAAAAGCTGAAAGGAAGACAGACATCTTTATATTAAGTCAAATATATGTGTTTGTGGCAGGCTATATGAGTTTTGGAGGGGGTTGGAACGAATTAATTGGTTTTCTGTTTGTTTGTTTTTTCTTTTTTTGGGGGGGGGGAGGGGCTTGCCCGCAGAAGGGATTAAATTCGTTAGTTGAGGTATCACTGTGTAGCTTAAAAAGCTCAAGAATAAACTATAATATTTCACTGTAAAGGTAATACAGTAATAATTAAAATAATAATAATAATAGATTTTACATAAATTTACCCAGTTTGATTTCACTTCTCTTCTTTGTTGTAGTTTTCTATGAAGCAGCTCTCCCAACCCTCCAGGAGCTCCAAACTTCTCAGTAATCACCTTGGTCCTTATGAACTGTTCCTCGGGGATCAGATGCTTCACGCACTTTAAATACATGTCTAATGTTTGCTCTAAAGCTGGCAGGGGCAATTTAGGGAGATCCTGAATGTATAAGATGATAGAATGTTACCGAGAAAACGAAATCAAGCAGAAATCAGATACAATATGCAATTTATATTTTTAATTTTCTTTTGTTCAGTGTAACTGAGTATCAGTTAAATGATTGATGTTTTGCAGGCGGGATGGAACTGAAATAATTTGATCTTCACTGTTTAAAAATACAGCATTTTCAAACACCATGGCTTTGCACTGTATACTCTGAATGTTGGTTAAAATGAAATATTTTAAGTAGCACATTAAAGAGCTCCATTGGCATTACTGTATGTACATTTAAATTATTAAGATTAACCCTGGAGTAATAAAGATATAAAAAAATACACGTTACACTTTGGTCCATTTGGTCCCTGGACGACTTGCTGTCCACAACTGGCATGCTCAGACTTCCAGAGCTCTGCTAGACTTGAAGAAATATCACATACACTTTACCTCTTTGCCTTCTGGAATAAATGAAGCCCCGAGTTTTGTTAATGAGAACAATTTCTCAGCCTTACACTTACTTAAGCATAAATTCGTATTAATGTGTAAAAGTACAAAACCGAGGTATTACTGCACACTGAGAAGTAAAACAATCCTAAAATACAAAGTTTCTTAGAGCTCATAACTTACCAGAACGGATGTTTTCTGTCTTTTAAAAAGATTTACTCAAATTAATTTCCCCTCTGTCGTCCTGTTCATCGAAAGGAAAACCTGTTCCTCTGTCGTTTCTTCCGAACTCCCTTTGCACCCCATTGGAGTGATACAGCCCGTTCTGAAAAGGTGCTCGAAGCTCCTCCCACCAACCTTCATGCGTCAAGTACAATATTCAGCATCTTTACGGGACCAAAAATAATACAATACTGTTTTGATTGATAAGAGTTTCTTTACACACACACACACAAACACACACACACACACACACACACACACACACGCGCGCGCGCGTGTGTGTGTGTGTGTGTGTGTGTGACAGACAGTCAGACATTCAGACAGACAGACAGATAGATAGATAGATAGATAGATAGATAGATAGATAGATAGATAGATAGATAGATAGGATTCTGTGTCTGTGTGAGAGTATAGCATTTTCTATAATATCTTTTAATCACTACTTGGAAAATTTACGCTTTCCATTGATTACTCAAAAAAGAAAAAAATACCCCCCCCCCCCGATTTTACCTCCAGCTGTTCATCAAACAGGTAATAATTTTGTCATCGGTGGATGTGTATCTATAAACTAAATGGCATAAAGTTTTGAATGCGTTAACTCTCTTTTGTGTGTTCGTACCTGAGTCGAAAGCATATCAGCTCTGTTTACTATTTATTATTATTTTTTAAAAGAATATACTAAACAACTATTTCCTTGCAATATCTGGGTTATTGAACTTGATTCAATAATTACAACTTTGATACTTATCAGTGCAAATTATATTCTTCATCGAAATAAAATTGGAAAGGGACCCATGCACACGCAAAACCAATAATGAGAAAGAGAAATGACTGCCTCCAATATATTATTTTTAATTCTGTACATTTGATATCCACATTATGTACATTCTGGGGTTCATATATTACATTGACGCATTCCAGGAATACACCCTCACAAAGTTAAGAGACTACGTACAGACAGTGGAGACGCAGGGTGTTAGGTTACATGTAGGTCCATCATCTAATCCATCATATTGTCAGTTGGCATTGCATATTAGTTACAGCAGCAAATACTTGACAAAACAAAAACAACTGAAACCTGCTCTGAATAATGACGCGCATTTTTTTAACGTACACGTTCATTTATCTCCCTGAACACATTTTAAAACACTGGGATGAAGTCTGATGCATGTTATCTCGAAGGTAAAATAATTCACAATGATACTTTTAATGCTAAATAGAACAAAATGGTTACAAATATACTGATATCCGGTAGTCTGAGTAATAGACAGAACACTTAAAGCAATGATCAAACTTGGGCTCTGTATGTTGCGGAGTTAAACAGCGTACAGTATAGTGCTTTTTAATGTTACACATTTTTCACCAATGTGAAGGAATTTTTATGTGATTCTATGGCTAGACTAAGCTCGTTTGTCAGACAAAGGTAAAGTCGACTTTGTGTTTACACTGTGTACTGTCAACTCAGCAGTGTTGATTTTATGCATAGTTTAGTTCAGGTGTTTCCTCTTGACTGTATGATCTGGAAAAAATGCCGTTTTCGTCCACAGGCAGACAGCTGTCAGATGTGTTGTAGCCCTGCTTTCTTTTCTTGGTTTGACACTCTTCTAGTCTGATGCTGTCGTACAGGCCTGTGGCTCCTTCCTCCAGCAGCATGTTTCTCTCGGAATGAGACGGCTTCATGAGGCACACGTTGCGCAACAGGAGCAGTGCTGGCGCGTAAAGCACGTTGGCGAGACCCATGCCCAGGTTGAGCTGCGCAAAACCGAGGTCGTGTACTATCTTACCAGCTACAACTGGTCCCAGAGCATACGCGACGCAGTAGGAGATGTCAGCAATGGCGTACACACTGCCATAAACGGAGACATGACGCACATCAACCAGAAACGCAAGTGTGGGCAACAGCGCGGTGTCCACCAGCGCAATGCCAAAGCATATGCCGCACAAGGGGATTATAAGTTGCTCAAAGTTTTGGCATGCTGGCACAGTGCAGGAGCTGGCACCTATTATTACCATGCCAAGAGCGCCATAAAACCATTGTAAGTGTGGGTGTCGCGCTGCCAGTTTTACAGTGATGTAGACACCTAAAACATGGGGGAAGAAGGCTGGTAACCACGTAAGTCCGATCTGCCACTGGGACGCATCCATGGTCTCCTCCATCCAGTTCGCGATGGTGGGCTCCAGAAACGCAAGGGGGATGTTACATGTTGTTAATGCACCTGCCACCACTGCTATATAAGGATCAATCATAAGTTTGTAAATGGGTGTGCCAACTGGCATGTTTTCCCTGGTTCTGCTGGAGAATGGCTTGAGGACAGTCATGCACAAAATACCATCGGCGAGACATACAGAGGCGAGGGCGAAGAAAGGGACCCGCTTCCCTGCGAACTCGTAAAGTACTCCGCCGAAGGGGGGCGCAGCCAGGCTGCCGAATGAAATAAATGCCAAGGCGATGCCCAGGGCTTTACTCCTCTCGGCCTCCTCGGTGTATGTATCTGCTATCAGAGCGATACCTGAAGTATCCGCGAAAGCCGAACCGAGACCCTGCAGACTCCGCGCCACGAAGAGAGTCGAGTAGTTTTCAGCGAAGGCAAAAATGCACGTGGAAGCAAACATGATGGAAAGTCCGATTAAAAGTGGTATGTCGTATCCAACTCTGTCTATGAAGGTGCCTGTCAAAGGATTTACAAGAAGTTGCAAAATGGCTTTGGATGCAAATAGGACACCAATCTGCAAGTCGAAGTTTGCTGTGCTGTTGGAAGAGTTGCTTGATTCACTTTCTAGGTTGGCCAAATAATCTGGAACGATTGGCACGATCACCATGTAAAGCATATTATCTAACAAAAGTGCCACGCAGACGATTACTAGAATAATCCTCCGCTGTCGCTCAGGATCTTGGATAGCACTGCCTAGTTGTTTCGTTTTTTCTCCCATCTCTGAGAGTTTAACAGCGGCAGACTGTGCCAAGCCACCGGATCCCTCTTCAGCCATAATTCAAACTTTTCTTCTTGTTCCAACGCAAACAACACAAGCGCGTTCAAGCACTGTGCTCTGGTTTCACGGAAAGGAATCTGATTTTGTGCTTTTAAAATAAACGATCAAGTCGAGATTTTATATGATCTTTCCTGCTTTACCTTCGGATGCGCTCCTTCATTGCGCTCGCTTTTCTCCTTTGGTGAGTTCAACGCGTTTTATCGTCGGCGGCCAAAGTTTCATTGTGACACCAAGCGTCATTTAAGGTGATGAAGAGAACTCAGACACTTGCGCTCAGGTTAGAAATTCACCCGATCGTGTTCCATGGTGGCACAAGTTGTCCTTTTTTTTTTGGAGACTTTCCGCGCTCGAACTCGAAATGATGGGACCTTTTACCTGACTGGATGTAGACTACGCACCTAGAGCGTTATAAAGGCTCGCCTTCACCCCAGCTCAGCTCGCCAGTGCTGCTACTGCTTCTGATGCTGCTGCTGCTGTGGGTGAGACACTCGTATGTGTGCTTGCCGATTCAATTCAACTCTTTTTTCCCAGGGATGTGACGCACTTCTTGCTTGCCCCCCAGTGGTTTCCCAATCAATCCCATTTATTAAGCTCATTTAACGCAACAGCATATTAAAGCCACGCCCTGAAAATAAATGGTATTAAATTGCAAATTAACATGATTTCAAGACACGGAAAAACACTAACAATCTGCTTCACCACCTAAAGTGAAATATGCTTTGAAAACTATGTTACACCGATGAACATTAAAGATTTCTTCTTATTATCGAGCTGAATCGGAAGGAAGTCAAATGAATATTAATATGCAGTGTATAATTGACTTGCATTTCGTTAATTAGGGATTAAGGCATTCTTTCACTTTGCTCATTGCTGCGTAAATCACATTACAGTAATTGCCCTGCATATTTCTGAGTTATGCTTATGATATGATTTATTGATGGGTGTGTGAATACGGGCTGCAAAATGTATGTGTGCATAAAATCTTCCCTCAAATCCCGAGTCTCTTCTTTTGTTGCCTATAATAAACATCTCTTTGTAGCCAAGAGCAATACTAACCACAACCCTGTCACATGCAGTTGAATATGTAGGTCTCTCTTGGCTGTATGCATTTCATTTTATTTGTTCTGCCTGTGATGTACTTTTTATGTATAATAGCCATATACAAAAATAAATGAAATTTGTAGTAACTACTTTTTATAATTGTACAATTGCGCAAAAAAAAAGACTTGTGCTTATGCTGGACGAAGAATTCAACTTTTGTAGGCTGACATGCATTATAAACTAAGATCAGACGTATGTAAAACTATATTCAAGAATTCTTTCAAATATATAAGGTAGAACACACTGGGTCTTTGACATTTCTAGCAGTGTGTAAATAGCCCATAGGTTTCCTTTGAAGGAATGAATTGAGATCTGAGTGTTGGAATCGGGCGCATAAAAGCATATGTTTAACGTTGGCATTCGGTCTCCGTGAAGAATGTAGCTGAATTTCAGCACCACAGTGAAGTGGACAGCTACAATCTCCTTTCGGTTCTCCTCAATCCACCAAAGCATTTTGAGCCGTGTCACAAGCTGTCAGAGTAGATCAATGCAGTGACATTCCAACGGAAAAAAATGCACCTTTACATAGTTTAAAAATTAATCTTAATCATTCTGAAAATGCATTATACAATTACACTTTGGGGTTTGGGGCCATCTCGTGTTCAAGCAAATTACATCAGCGAGTTACATTCTTCCTCTTTCATTTCCTCTTACAAAAGGCAGTAGTGACATCTAGAGTTTTTTGGGGTTATAAGCTATGTTATTAAATGACAAGATTTATATTTGCCATTAAAAATGTAACAGTAAAAAAAAAAAAAAAAAAAAAGGAAAAAAAGTCCGAACAGGGATGAATCAATTGTAACCTTCTGGCTGGTTCGGTATTTTAACCTCATGTAAAACCATGGCTTTTCTCTGTATGCTTCTCTCTTGCCTACATCACTTTTCTAACGATAATCACCCCCCTCCCCCTCCCCCTCCCCAAAAAAGGTCGAAGCTGGGATACACCCTGAGAACAACCCAATCGACCATTTCAGGGCAAACAACCAATCACACCAACTTAGTACTTAGAGGCAATTCAGAACAGACAACTAGCCTAATGAGCATTTCCTTGGACTGTGGGAGGAAATGAGAATACCCAAAGGAAACCAACACAAGCACAAGTAGAATATGCAAATTCCACACAGAAACACCCAGGGCCAAGACTAAAACCCACGACCATTATGCTGCAAAATTTTAAAACAGTTTTTATTTCGACTTCTGACTTTTTAACAACAACAAAATTATACAAATCGTCTTATGGTGTAAATAAAGTCATTTACATGGAAACACCAGGTGAGCATTTACTTCTCAGCTATGTTCTTATGGATTCTTCTTTCTGCTGAAACCCTCCAAACCTGACATAGATCCCTTACATTCTTCTAAATTGATTTTTTTTCCCCAAAACTAAAAACCATCAAAATTTCCAATTTACTTTAATGGGGTAAACCAGATATAAAATGTCACTTTCCCCCCCAAAATTTTAGATAATTGTACTTTCATATATAGTGATTATATTTCTATAACACCTGGTTTGATTTTTACGTTAAAATACATGTAAATAGTGTAAAAATCAAAATTATGTATTTTATATCAGATCAGATTTGTCAAATAATGTCTCCTTCAAATCTTGTAATTTCAATTTACTCTATCTCCACTTCTATTGCTGCGATTTTCATATTTTTTTTCCATAGTAATGAAGAGAAATCAAGTCCTCAATTTATTGGTGTAAGTAATGTCTAAAAGAAAACATCTGATTGGTTTATTTGTCTTACGAGTAATTGAGAATACAGCCGGCCCCAATTTATGAAATTAATCAGTTCAAGAGCCCTTTTCGGGGGTTTCGTCAGTAGGGGTCGCATTTTACATGTTAAACGGCTGATTCGTACCAAGGTTCCAGTCTTTAGACTGGATAAACCCCATAAACCCTTTAAAAATGATAAAAGTACACCAATTTTGCATGAAATATGTGTTAAAAGTAAAAGAAAATTATTTATTAAACCATTTAAACATTTTATTAACAGATTTATTAATTAAACCATTATTAAATATTTTTTTATTAACACACACACACACACACACACACACACACACACACACACACACACACACACACACAAACGCTTGTCTCTCTCTCTCTCTCTCTCTCTCTCTAGTGCACGTGACTTCAAAGCGCATTCCCTGCTTGACCATTTACTGAATTAAAAAAACTTAAAGAAACTAAACTAAAAACCCCCAGTGCAGCTAACTGGGTTATCAAAGGCGGGCCATGTCTCTCACTGTCTATGGTGTGAGGCATGTAAAAGAACCATTGCTGACTTTCGTAAAGAGTAGCTGCAAAGTCGTCAGCGTGTTTCTGTCCCTTGTTAAAAGGGTTGTGACAGGAAGGGCATCCGATGTTAAAACCTCTGCCAAATCAAACGTGCGCTGTGGCGACTCCTGAGAAAGGGAAAAATCCGAAAGGAAGAAGAAAAAAAACCCTAAAAACTAAAGCGTTATTCCCCCCCCCCCCCTCTCTCTCTCTCTCTTTGTCTCTCTCTTGCGTGCCTGCGGGCCACGCCCACAAGACGTGAATTCAAAGCACATTCCCTGCTTGACAAACTGAACTTTAACTTGATTCCTTTGAGGGATTGGAATTCCAGATGAGCTCAAATGCGCCCACATTTATTAAACATTTACCGAATTAAACAACTTAAAAAACTAAACTAAAAACTAAAGAGTGAAGCTTCCTTCTGTCTCTATCTGGGAGGCCAGCAGGGATGTTGAGAGACAGCCAATGAGAGAGCAACTCTCGTAGTGTGAAATTTTGATTGGTGCGAATTTCTTTTCGTAAGATGGGGTTGTTTCCTATCTCGGGGACAGAAACTCAGGAATATGTTTTTGTAACCCGGGGATTTCGTACACAGGGGTCTTCGTATGTCTGCTCTGGTCAATCAGAGCGCAGCTTACAATACAGTTCATTGTGACTGTTTTCAACATGGCTGCATGCTTGTAAACATGCTAGCTTCAAATTGTTTCATTTTCTATGATATTTTTTTCTAGAATGTGAAGAGAATTATTCAGAACATTGCTGAAAAGAAAAAAAAATATGTTAGGGTTAATCATCCCATAATGACATTGTACTGAGTTTAAGTATTCAACCAGGGTTTCACACAATGTTGGGACACTCACTTGCAGATGTGAAACGAGTTCGTCAGAGCATGTACAAGGGCTCCATTGTCCAACAAAAAGTCATGCAATCTAAAAGAATGGCCAGAAAAGACCAAGAAGAGAATCTATTTGAAACAGAAGGTGTAACCTACAGTGCAGGAGCATTTTACATGTTGGATGACAAAATGTAACATGTCAGGTGTGCTGAAACATATTTAAAGGTTTAAGTCGTAGTTTCTCTGAATTTTATTTTTCTCTTCAAAAAACAAGATATCTTCATAATTAATTAATGTTTTGCTATAATATTTGGACGTTATGTTAATGATTGTGGTATCTAGGCAATAAACCATTAACAGTTGAACAATCTTAAATATTTATTGAGCAAGTCATACAGGTGTGGTTTTGAATTACCAAAAATATGACCTTGCACATATATATTGTTTTGGTTCATTGCATAAAACTATTTTTATACTATCTACAGTGAAGAAATTAAGCATTTAAATTAATTAGCTTTAAATTTACAACTGTTACAATATTCAAAGTCTCTTAACAAGTTACACCTGTATATGCAGGTGAAGTATTTGATATTTGGTTTCTATATCTTTTCAATAATGTTATCATGTAGTATTGATAAATATATGAATTTATCTTTTGATTGTGTGAACAATAGTATACCTGGTTTCCCCCCTTAAAGAATCCTCAAAGACATGTGTATATGGTCCTTCTATTCATTACAGCTTCCTTGGTATCTTCAGTGAGACAGAGCTCTTGCATCTCCTCTAGGCACTCTACCAAAACTTTCACAAACAGATCTGAAGAGGTCTTGAGGCTGTCACGGAAACTGGACACAGAAAATGATGTGGTCTGATTGGGGATTGTATAGCAGGCTCAATAACCATTGGGTACTACAGGGACATGTACCTGACTTGTGGGGTGCATGAATTGGTTGCTGAAGATGTAGATCTGTGAAAATCTCTGGTATATCCAGGTTGAGCTTTCTAGAGATTTCTCGCAGTCCAAGTAAGGGGTTGCCTATTGCCATTCCAATTAAGAGCCTGGACAAATAAACAGTATGTGAAAAAAAGGGAACTATGTTCTAGGCTTTAACAGTATCATGCTTGGTTTTGGTATAAGAGCATTAAACTGGGTAGTTGATCAATATACTAAGTTTTTATTACCAGTATTGTATAATCGGTTTGTGCCCTAATAGCATCACACAACTTCTCCATCTTCTCAAATCCTAAGAAAGAAGAATATATGTGATCAATCAATACAAAGTTGGGATAATGTTGGAAATATTTAATACTTTTTGAACTTCAAAGATTTTCTACAAAGTTGCTTAAAAGGATAAAACAACTGGAGAGGTTTAGGTTAGTTACTCCCAAACTAGCAACATATGTTTGAATATTTTCGATCATATTAAAGTTTAGTATCTTCTTCTTTTCCTTCTTTTCTTTCGACTGTTCCCTCTTTTTTCCTCAGGGGTCGCCACAGCGAATCATCGCATTTTTGATTTGGCATAGATTTTTACGTCGGATGCCCTGTCTGACAAAACACTTTCACAATTGGCAGAAACACGCTGATGGCTATGCAGCTACTCTTGACGAAAGTCAGCAAGGGTTCTTTTACATGAACCTCACACCATAGACAGTGAGAGACATGGCCGACCTTTGATAACCCAGTCAGCTGCACTGTGGGGACAGTGACAACCTTGTGGAGAGTAGGACTCGAACAACCAACCTTAGGATCAGCAATCCAGCACCTTTTACCACCAGGCAACAGCTATTGAAGTTTAGGATATCAGCCACAAAATAGTATCAATAACTCAAATTAATAATTTCTGAATTACTACACACTTTGCTGTGATGGTTTTCATATGTAAGGAATCATTTTAATAAGTAATGATTGAGGTGTAATCTATCTTTGTTTTTACACATTCCATATTGTAACACACACACACACACACAGCAACAATATTATACAATGATATGTAAAACTGATTTTTACCACTTGTAGCTGAAACCTGTTTTATTTAAACCTGATATTTTGGGTCTGATATTCTATGGGAGCAGTGGTGGTCTAGTGGTATAGGGCGCTGGATCGCTGATACAAAGGTTGGGGGTTCAAGTCCCACTCTCTACAAGGTTGTCACTGTCCCCCCCAGTGCAGCTAACTGGGTTATCGAAGGCGGGCCATGTCTCTCACTGTCTATGGTGAGAGGCATGTAAAAGAACCATTGCTGACTTTCGTAAAAAGTAGCTGCAAAGTCGTCAGTGTGTTTCTGTCCCTTGCTAAAAAGGGTTGTGACAGGAAGGGCATCCGAGGTAAAAATCTCTGCCAAATCAAACGTGCGAATCAGATGATTCGCTGTGGCGACTCCCGAGTAAAAGGGAACAAGCCGAAAGGAAGACAGAATTTTGCGTCTGATATTCTCATGCTACAAAAGTTTGTGTGGTCTCCATCCCAAGAACCAAAGGACTGTCTAAGGCATTAACTTCAAATTAAGATAAGCATATTTTAGATTAAATTAGATTTTTAAATTAATTTTAGATTATCAATTGCACTGTAAGAAAATTATTTTAAAACATGGTAGTGTTTAATTGAATTTTTTTTATTTGGAATTTTGAAAGAAGTGTGGGTGAGGACATCTGTGGAAAACAGGATCATCCGAATTAGAATATGCTGATTATGAAGCACAAAAACGGGAAACTGAGTAATAGCTGACACAGCATCAAATCACATGAGAGTGTTGTGAACCACAGATGTATACAATACATGATATACGAGAGACTGTGAAAAGAGAGAATGTGTCTTAGTTGTTTAATTCTGGTTACCTTATATGATTTCTACCACAATAGCTCTCAAATGATTGACAAAGCAACAGACCGTTTGATGTGTAGAGTAATTCACCAAAAACCTCATAATCTTAATTAAAAAAAACATGCAGATAACTTCTACAACTGTTGGTGGGAATGTGCACACAGTGTGCTTCAATGTCTTTATCAATGGGCACTAAACAAGTATAGATTGAAATACGAATTCTGTTTCCTTTCAAATAGTGCTTGAAGATGACACAAGGCTATGTACAATAATTGCAAATATATATATTTTTAATTTCCATATGATAACAAAATAGGCTGAGTTTTGATATGATCTTTTCTTTAAAATTATGCACAATATGCTTTTTGGAACAAAACATCATACTGGATTTTTACCCGAGTATATATTGTCTTGGCACTTACCAAAGAAGGTTTACATTTTATAACTTATATGAACATTTATGAAAAGTGCATTCAAATTCATCATTTTCTGTAACTGCTTCATCATAATTAGGGTCGCGGGGAGGCTGGTGCCCATCCCAGCCAACTCAGGGCGAGGGCAGCGTACACCCTGGACAGCTCGCCAGGCCATCACAGGGCGGAAACACACTGACGGCTTTTCAGCCTTCTCTTGTCGAAAGTCAGCAATGGTTCTTTTACATGCCTCTCACCATAGACAGTGAGAGACATGGCCGGCCTTTGATAACCCAGTTAGCTGCACTGGGGGGGAGACAATGACAACCTTGTGGAGAGTGGGACTCGAACCCCCAACCTTTGGATCAGCAATCCGGCGCCTTATACCACTAGACCACCAGTGCCCCAGTGTTCAGTGTGTCAAAGTTTTTTTTAAATTATTCTTTCACTGGACATTAATTATAAGCCGTGGCTACCCGTACAAGATTTATTTTTTGCTGTTTGTACGGCAATCCTTTTGCGCATATGTAGACGTGCCACCTACTGGAAATTAGGTTAATCATTCTGCCGTATGTTTAGCAGACGATCCCCGTACTGTACCGTACTAAATATATTTTTTGCTAATTGTACGGCACCATTTTGCACATTAGAAATAATCCTGGTAAAATGTATGTTTACCCGTGGGATATCCATACTTCAAAGCATATGCCGTATGCTTAACTTTACGGAAGCCTTCGAAAGGGCCACTTTTCTGCAGGCGTGCTCCTGTTCATACGGATTTGAACTTTTGTCCCTATGGATGCAGTGCAATTCTACTTCAAGAAACTTTATAGCAGAATTTATAGCTTTGCCGATCGTATGATAGTGTTTTCGATTGTACGTGTCCTTCTTTTATACAATTGAATGTAGTGATGTTTTTGGAATAACTGAATGCATTGGGGGGGGGGGGGGGGGGACACACACACACACACGGACAGTGACAACCTTGTGGAGAGTGGAACTCGAACCCCCAACCTTTGGATCAGCGATCCGGCGCCTTATACCACTAGACCACCATTGCCCCTGCATTCAAATTATAAAATAAAAACAACTTATTGAATGCTGAGCAGCTCCTTTTATTGCATTCAGATTAATAACCTAATCTATGATCGGGCCTTTTGTCAGTCATGGCTTTCATGAATTCCAAGGCCTCAGCAGGAGAAGAGCGAATGTTGTCCACTCGACCTCGCTGGACGCGGCGGATTGAAGCACTCTCATAGGTTGGCACAGGTCTTCCATGACATCTGGGATGAGTAGACATATTTTCCATTAAATGCTCTGCTATGTTGAATATTATCCATGCATTGTGAGATGCAGTAAACTGACCTGTAAAATGCAAACTGCAGAGCGACTTCCCAGCTACCACGCAACGTTGTTGAGATCATTTGCACCGTTGCAGAAGGGTCGCAATTTCGTCAGGTTGCCTGTAACGTCATGTATATAGTCGGGCTCACTTCAACGCATACCTTGGGCTCTGGAACCATCCATCTCAAGAGAGGCTGGACCTTATTCTATTCTGGAGTTGCTCATGGGGAGAGGCGTCGAGCCGGTAGGGGTATTCGTGTTGCCCCCTGTCTCGGTGCCCAAATGTTGGGGTTGATCCCCCGGTTGATGAAAGGGTAGCTTCAGTCTGTGTTCGGGCAGGGGGGGCGGGTCCTGACTGTTATTTGTGCTTATGCACCAAATGACAGTTCAGAGTACCCACCCTTTTTGGAGTCTTTAGGGGGGGTTGCAGAACGCTCCCTCGGGAGACTCACTCGTTGTCTTGGGAGACTTCAACGCCCATGTGGGCAACAATAGTGTGACCTGGAAGGGTGTGATTGGTAGGAATGGCCTTTCCAGTCTAAACCCGAATGATGTTTCGTTGTTGGACTTCTGTGCTTGCCACAGTTTGTCTATCACGAACACCATGTTTGAACATAAGTGTGCCTATAAGTGTACTTGGCACCAGGACACCCAAGGTCGCAATTCGAGGATTGACTTTGTCGTCATGTCATCGGACTTGCGACCATATGTTCTGGACACTCGGGTGAAGAGAGGAGCTGAGCTGTCTACTGATCACTACCTGGTGGTGAGTTGGCTTCGGTGGTGGGGAAGGTTGTCTTCCAGACTTGTCAGGACCAAGCGTGTAATCAGGGTCTGCTGGGAACATTTGGCGGAGTCCCCCGTCCGAGAGGCCTTTAACTCCCACCTCCGGCAGAGCTACAACCACGTCCCGGAGGAGGCGGGGTAAATGGAATCCGAATGAGCCATATTTCGTGCCTCCATTGCTGAGGCGGCAGCCAATAGCTGTGGCCGTAAGGTTGTCGGTGTTTGTCGTGGCGGTAATACCCGAACCCGGTGATGGACACCTGCGATGAAGGGGGCTGTCCAGCTGAAGAAGGAGGCCTATCGGGTTTTATTAGCCTGTGGGACTCCCGAGGCAGCAAACAGGTACCGGCAGGCCAAACGTGCTGCAGCCGAGGCTGTCGCAGATGCACAATCTTGGGTGTGGGAGGAGTTCGGTGAGGGCCTAGAGAGTGATTATCAGTTGGCCTCAAAAAGGTTCTGGATCGCCATCCAACGCCTTAGGAGGGGGAAGCAGTTCTTCACAAACACTGTTGACAGTGGAGGTGGGGAGCTGCTTACCTCAACTGGGGATGTTGTCAATAGGTGGAGGGAATACTTTGAGGACCTCCTCAATCCCACCAACACGCCGTTCGTGGAAGAGGAAGACCCTGGGGGTGGGTGGGGGTCCGCCCATCACTGGAGTGGAGGTCACTGAGGTTGTCAAAAAGCTCCTCAGTGGTCGAGCTCCGGGGTTGGATGAGATCCGCCCGGAATATCTCAGGGCTCTGGATGTTGTAGGAATGTTTTGGTTGACACGTCTCTGCAACATCGTGTGGTCATCAGGGGCTGGACCTCTGGATTGGCAAACTGGGTCCCCCTTCTTAAAAATCGGGACCACCACCCCAGTTTGCCAATCCAGAGGTACAGCCCCTTTGTGTTCCAAATATCGTGGAATTACACTCCTCAGCATACCTAGGAAAGTCTATGCAGGGGTACTAGAGAGGAGGATCCAACCTATCAACTATCAATTATCGTTGAACCTCAGATTCAGGAGGAACAATGTGGTTTTCGTCCTGGCCGCAGCACTCTTGACCAACTCTATATGCTCCACAGGATTTTGGAGGGGGCATGGGAGTTTGCAAAATCTGTCCACATGTGCTTTGTGGATTTGGAGAAGGCTTTCGACCATGTCCTTTGAACGATCTTGTGGGGCGTGCTCTGAGAGTATGGCGTTCCAGTCCAGTTGCTACGAGCTATTCGGTCGCTGTATCACCGGAGCCAGAGTTTGGTCCGTATTGGCAACAACAGGTCGAATTCATTTCCAGTGGGAGTTGGAGTCCGCCAAGGCTGTCCTTTGTCACTGATTCTGTTCATAATTTTTATGGACAGAATTTCTAGGCGCAGTCGAGGGGTTCTTGTTTGGTGGCCATCGGATCTCGTCTCTGCTTTTTGCGGATGATGTTGTCCTTTTGGCTTCATCAAGTCGGGACCTCCAGCTCTCATTGGAGCGATTCACAGCTGAGTGTGAAGCAGCCAGGATGAGGATTAGTACCTCCAAGTCTGAGGCCATGGTTCTCAGTCGGACAAGGGTGGAATGCACCCTCTGGGTCGGGAATGAGGTCCTGACCCAAGTGGAGGAGTTTAAGTATCTTGGGGTCTTGTTCACGAGTGAGGGAAGGATGGAGCGAGAGATCGACAGACGGTTCGCTGCAGCCTCTGCTGTTAAGTGGTGCCTGTACCGGTCCGTCGTGGTGAAGAAGGAGCTGAACCGCAAGGCGAAGCTCTGAGTTTACCAGTCGATCTACCTTCCAACCCTCACCTATGGTCACGAGCTTTGGGTAATGACCGAAAGAATAAGATCATGGATACAAGTGGCTGAAATGAGCTTCCTTCGCCGGGTGGTGGGGTTCTCCCTTAGTGATAAGGTGAGAAGCTCCACCATCCGGGGAGAGCTCGGAGTAGATCCGCTGCTCCTCCGCATTGAGAGGGGCCAGTTGAGGTGGCTCGGGCATCTGGTCAGAATACCCCCCAGACGCCTCCTTGGTGTGGTGTGTCGGGCATGTCCAACTGGGAAGAGATCCAGGGGTTGACCTAGAACACGCTGGAGGGACTATGTCTCTCGGCTTGTCTGGGACCGCCTCGGTGTCTCCCCGGGAGAGTTGGAGGAAGTGGCTCGGGAGAGGGACGTCTGGACCTCTTTGCTTAGGTTGCTGCCCCCGCGACCCGACCCTGGACTAAGCGGAAGATGATGATGATGATGAGATATATATATATATCTCAGTTATATAGCGTGTTACCCTTGTGTTAAGACATCGTCTCTGTCATCTTTGTGTTTACACTGTTTTGTGGACTTTTGTAACCCTAAGCAAATATGGTTGGTCAGAAGCATAAGCCTACTAGCATGGGTGCAAATCTCATACACAAAGATGAATTAACTATCTGCTCAGATCGGCGCGATCTACCATGCATACTCAGTTAAGCAAAGAGAGCTGTAAAGTAAATTAAAACCCGAATCCAGAAATGAAAGAGAACTTTCCACCCTGCTGGTGATTCTCTCAGTGCAGGCTGAGTACTAAACATGTTCAACGGTGCCGTTGTGCCCTTGCTTACTTGAAAAAACCGGAAGTCTGTATAACCTGCGCTTTGTTTCAAGCACAAAAAATTAAACTACTTTCAGTATTGAGCGCCTCACGTATTGTAAGCGTTGATTGGATGTTTTAAGCTTCATGTAAAGTAAGTCGGCTCAGCTTTATGTCATGTGACTCGGTTGTGACCATCCGTCGACCATCGGAACCATTTACAAGCAGAAAGATCGCATCATAGGGAATGTTAAAGGTTATATTTGATACTGTATTTGATATTTAATGAGTCAATTTGATTAAAATCTATCTATTTGAAATTATTGTGCTTGACTTTAATTTATTTTAAATTAATGAACCAATTAAAAACGTAAGTCGGGGAGCGTCTGTACCTTTTGGCTTGACACAGCAAATGAAGATTTCTTCATCTTGGCCAACAATATTTCCTCTGAGAAAAGAAGATTTAACCGAAGATCACAATGTAAATTTAACTTGGCTTCACTTATGTTTATTGAGAGAATATGAAATGTGTTGCAACTGAATCATTTAAAGTCTGCCAGGCCTAGAGTTTTGCACACTAACATCAGTCATAATTTTTCTTAATCGCCATTTTTGTTTTTTACACAATTCTTATGCAGTTGTTCAAGGAGTCAAGTTACAAACAGAAAGGGATAATTATGATGATAATAAAATAAAATCAGTAGACAACCACAATAATGAAATTGCACTAATGATATAATAGTATAATTTTATAGGAAGCGCCATCTTGACCATTTACTTAAATGTGCGAGGACTGCCACAGTAAACTGCGCATGCATGTTTGTGCGGTTTCGAGCACTTTCAGGTTTTTCTTTTTTTTAGGTTTCGCCACAGCAAAACACAATTTCAGAAAAAAGAAATTTCTGAAAGATCTTGGCCAACACTATTTCCTCTGAAGAAGAGGCAAGAAGAGGCAAGATCACAAGGTAAGATATATGTACACAAAGCTAAGACATAGTTTTTAAAGCAATTATTATTAATTTAAAAAATCTATAAGTTGTACAAACTGTATTTTAGATAGCAGAACATGGTGAAAAAAAAAAATTTTTTATTCACTTGTTCTCCCTTGTTATTGTCAAATTGTGCCAAATTATACGCCTGAGATGGTTGGATGCACTGATCCACATTAAGTTCAAGGCCAGACACTTAAAACAAACAAGAAAAGCAAAATTCTCTTTTTCTTGCCTCTCAGGTGTGCAACAAATTGGAAAAGACTTAAGTAACTCATAAACACACACAATAGATTAAGTGTCTTGTTGAATAGCAGAGTCAATGTGGGAGTTCTCCCTTTGTGTTCAATTATGGGAAACATGGCTTGTTTTAACTTATAATTAGTGGCATGAGCAGTAGTAGTACTAAAAGTACTCTACTAATAATTTATTTCCAGCTACACCTGTATGCAATGGAAAGCTACAATGAAATCAAGGGAAGGCAGCGACGAGAATACAAGCGGAAGTGGATAGCAGCAAAACGTGCACGAGAAAAAGCTTTAAAAGCCATTCCTCTTGATGAAAGCTCAAGTGATGAAAGTATTGACCAGGAAGCCTCTTTAAATACTAACTCATAAGAATGATGGATCCTGCTTTGATCATCATTCTAATGCTGATGGTGATGGTACTTTCAATCACTGGGATGAAATTGATCAGCATGTCACAGTCTCTTCTGATTCTGAAAATTATAGGGGACACACACATAAAGATTTGCAAACTAGTTTGGCTAGTTGGGCAACAGACCTTCAAGTAAAGCACAATGCAATTGATGGACTTCTTAATGTTTTGCATCGGCATGGCCATTCAGATCTTCTATCTACAGCCGGAACATTGCTAAAAACAGCCAAAGATGTTGAGTCAAAGACAGTATGTCTGTCTGTCTGTCTTCCTTTCGGCTTTTTCCCTTTTACTCGGGAATCGCCACAGCGAATCATCTGATTCACATGTTTGATTTTGGCATAGGTTTTTACGTCGGATGCCCTTCCTGTTACAACCCTTTTAGCAAGGGACAGAAACACGCTGATGGCTTTGCAGCCTACTCTTTACGAAAGTCAGCAATGGTTCTTTTACATGCCTCTCACCATAGACAGTGAGAGACATGGCCCGCCTTTTGATAACCCAGTTAGCTGCACTGGGGGAGACAGTGACAACCTTGTGGAGAGTGGGACTTGAACCCCCAACCTTTGGATCAGTGATCCAGCACCCTATACCACTAGACCACCACTGCATGAAATATTTTTATTTTGGATTGCAAAAGCAGATAGAGCATCAACTTGATCAATACTTTTCTAGTGGAACAGGAAGCATTGATACATAGGAGTTGTCTTTTTAATGTTGATGGTCTTCCACTCTTCAAGAGTTCTGGACAGTCTTTGTGGCCAGTGCTGTGTTCAATAGTTAATTTAAAACCAATAAAAGTGTTTCCACACTGAGAGCAAATAAAACGGCACAGTGACTCTCATTTGGGAGTCTGGTAGGTTATCTCTTAAATGTTATGGAATTATTCACAGGCATAATGTCAATGTTGCTATCAAAACCGCATCTTTATTTTACTGCATAGTTGTCCGACTGCAAAGGTGTTTGAATATATTTGGCAGGAACCATGCAGTTTTTGGTAACGCTTGACTAGTCCAAAAAAAATCTTGTCTATTGTGGATAAGGGTAAATTCTGGTCCACTGTTGAGAAAAAATTCAATATAAAGAGAAAAGATTACACACTCCAATATTACAACTCAACATGGGAAGAATATATAAATGGAGAACTGGAAGATATTCCTCCAGACAACAAATTGCTGCTGCTTGAAATACCCAACAGTGCCATGAAGAATGAAATATTGGGTGATGTCTCTAGTCAGAACAGCAAAAACATCTTCATACAGTGGTACCTCACTTTATGAAAGACTCAAATGAAAAATTCAGGTTACGAAACGCATTTTCCTAAAATTTTTGTCTCTGGATACGAAACAACCTTCCATAAACATTTGTAAGATAATAACTTTGCTAAGAAGACATGGTCAACACACGCACGTGCACACACACATGTGATTTCCGGTTTGAGTGAGAAGAAGAAACAGGCTCGAGTAATAATCACAAAGGAATATGGCCAAACCCGTCTACCATCTGTACGATATCGAAGCAGAAGGAGGTCCTAAAAGGTATGCTTTTATAATTTTTAAAGGGTTTATGGGGTAGTATTGGGAGCCTTGGAACAAATCACGAGTTTTACATGTAAAATATGGTTCAATTTACAAAAAATGCAGGTTATGAAAAAGGCGCTGGAAGGGATTAATTTCATACTAATGTCATACATAGGTATTAAATGTATTAAGAGAATTAACGTCACATCTTTCTTCTATTATTTACCATGCATGTACTACTTAAGATATGTCAAATTTGCTTGCAGACAAAGAGACTACTTGTTCAAAAACGACCGAATGTTTCATGTTCTTCAGTTCAGCGAAAACCAGCAGCAGTATACCGCCAGAACGCAGCCTGAATTCTAAGTTAAGAAGTATGGACCTCCTTAAGTTTACTCTTAAGTCTCATCTTCTGTCCCAAGCTACCCAATTCAGTCTCTCCAAAGGCACTCCTTGCTAACATCAAATTATGGAAAATTGTAAGTATGTCTGTCTTCCTTTCGGCTTTTTCCCTTTTTACTCGGGAGTCGCCACAGCGAATCATCTTGATTCGCACGTTTGATTTGGCAGAGGTTTTTTACGTCGGATGCCCTTCCTGTCACAACCCTTTTAGCAAGGGACAGAAACACGCTGACGGCTTTGCAGCCTACTCTTTTACGAATGTCAGCAATGGTTCTTTTACATGCCTCTCACCATAGACAGTGAGAGACATGGCCCGCCTTTGATAACCCAGTTAGCCGCACTGGGGGGGGGGGGGGGACAGTCACAACCTTGTGGAGAGTGGGACTTGAACCCCCAACCTTTGGATCAGCGATCCAGTGCCCTATAAGTATAATTAAGTGTATTAAAGCCATATTACTGGTATTGTATACAGGAATAATCTCTTAATTTTCTGTTACATTTGATGAAGTATTGTGGGAACATGGTAATTACATTAGTAATTTCATTAGTTGTATTTTGAAATTTCAGCTTTCATACATATGGTGAATATGATGCTCTAGCGTCTTCAGTTCTTCAACAATATCTGCATTTAAATGATGGACTGGCTTCTGCAGATGCTCGGGTAAGGATGTAAATTATTCCCTATTGTTCATTTACTGTATGATGATTTTAATTTGTGATCTTTGAATCATTGATCATTTTAAAATAGGATACAAAATGGTTTAAGAGAAAGTGACAATTATGTATCACAATTGTTATCGACAGCACTTTTCCTCATATTATGTCAAGTACAGTAGTTATATCAAAAGATAATATTATTAACCATTAAAGATATATTACAAAACCTCATTATTTCTTGAAACACTTTGACACTACTGTATGGATCCTGGACTGAAACTCAGTGTGATGAAGATTTCTTCACAGTATATCAACCATTTGAACATATCTATTGTGTGTGTGTATATACTAGTATATAAATGTAAACCCCAGGTAATTCATGAAAAAGAAATGTAATTGTTAGTGATACTTACTCAGAATTACTTGATACAGTTCCAATTTTTTGAATGGTTTCTTCTGTTTTCGTCCTTTAAAACTGTACAAGGACCACAAGCTTGCCCAGTCTCCCGATAACGGCACGCACTGTACATTTTACATCCACTCCCTGTAGTGCCTGGAGAAGTTTTACCTACAACAAAAACGTCAGTCACCGAGTTACTAAAGAAGATCAACCACAGACTTACCTCAGTATATATTGTATAATAATTTAATTTAGCTCCCTTAAATTTTAGTGGCTTTGCAAAACTCCATAGGTTAGCACTACGATGATTTTATATTTCTTTCTATGGCTTTATATTATTAAAATTTAGCACGGTTTTATTTTAACCTTTTCTTCAAATTTGCTAAAATAGACAAAATAACATGGTCACCAAACTATCCCTATACAGTATCAGTTATTACAGAAAATACATTTAAAAGATGCACCCTCACCAATTTCCTTTTAAAGATGTCTAAATGTCCTCCAATTGTCTACAGAGGTCCTGCAGTTCTTCATCAGTCTGTGGGGGCTCTGGGATTACATCCGTTAACACCTCAGCAGGTTCTGCAGGCCCACCTGGACCGTGCATTCCTATCCACTGCATCAGTGCCTCCTGGTTTTTCTTCAAACTGTCCAGGGTTGTCCTCAAACTGTCCAGTGTGGCCAATACAGTTTTTTGAAAAGATGCTGAACAGAGATCACAACTGCCTTGTTCACTAAGGGACAACTTATGTTTTCACTTGGACTATCATTATGAAAACTATAATGAATTAAGTGAGCCAAGAAATTTTTTACATTGAAATGCATCATTAATTTGTAATTGCCTGCAATTAAAAACAACTGTCTTAGACTCTTGTTAACCAAGGAACAAGCTTTATTATTTTTAAATTGTGAATTCCTTTGCATTTAAACATTTTAATTGCCGAAGACATATTTCACAATAAGCCAAATGCACATACCAAAGTCTTCAAATTCCCCATTCACTTCTTGAATCTCAGGCTATCTTTTAAACTGGATGCAAGAAGGATCCGCACATGTTGGTGTCTCGCACAGAGTGGTCTTGGTGGAGTTTCCAGCGAATGCTTTGCTTGTAGAAGCCTGGTTGAAATGAAAAAAGGGTCGATAATACGAGATACGAAACAACCCCCTCTTACGAAAAGAAATTCAAAATTCAAACGCGCCAATCGCACGAATTGCTATCTGATTGGCTGTCTCTCAACATCCCGCCCCGCTGGCCTCCCAGATAGAGACAGAAGGAAGCTTCATGCTTTAGTTTTTAGTTTAGATTTTTAAGTTGTTTTAATTCAGTAAATGCTTAATAAATATGGCCGCATTTGAGCTCATCTGGAATCCGATCCCTCAAAGGAATCAAATTAAAGTTGAGTTTCTCAAGCAGGGAATGCGCTTTGAATTCACATCTTGTAGGCGTGTTCCGCAGCGCGCACGGGAGACAGACATAGAGAGAGAGAGAGAGAGAGAGAGAGAGAGAGAGAGAGAGAGAGAGAGAGAGAGAGAGAGAGAGAATAAAGCTTTAGTTTAGTTTTTTTAAGTTGTTTTAATTCAGTAAATGGTCAAGCAGGTAATGTGCTTTGAATTCACGTCTTGTGGGCGTGACCCGCATCACGCGTGCGAGAGAGAGAAGGAATAACGCTTTCGTTTTTAATTTTTTTAAGTTGTTTAATTCAGTAAATGTTTAATAAATGTGGGCCGCATTTGAGCTCATTTGGAATTCCGATCCCTCAAAGAATCGAATTAAAGTGGAGTTTGTCAAGCAGGGAATGCGCTTTGAATTCCAGTGTGTGTGTGTGTGTGTGTGTGTGTGTGTGTGTGTGTGTGTGTGTGTGTGTGTGTGTGTGTTTTATATATATAACTTCCTCTTCTTCTTCTTTTCCTTTCGGCTGTTCCCTTCAGGGGTTGCCACAGCAAATGATCTGCCTCCATCTCACCCTATCTTCTGCATCTTCTACTCTTACTCCAACTACCTTCATGTCAGCCTTCGCCACATCCATAAATCTTCTCTTTGGTCTTCCTCTGGGCCTTCTGCCTGGTAGTTCCAACCTTAGCATCCTACTTACAATATACTCACTATCCCTCCTCTGTACATGTCCAAACCATCTCAATCTAGCCTCTCTGACTTTGTCTCCAAAACATCTAACATGTGCTGTCCCTCTGATGTACTCATTTCTGATCCTATCCATCCTCGTTACTCCCAAAAAGAACCTCAACATTTTCATCTCTGCTACCTCCAGCTCTGCCTCCTGTCTTTTCCCCAGGGCCACTGTTTCTAAACCATACAACATTGCTGGCCTCATCACTTTCTTGTACACTTTTCCTTTCATTCTTGCCAATACTCTCCTATCACACATCACACCGGACACTTTTCTCCATCCATTCCAACCTGCCTGCACGCGCTTCTTCACCTCTTTTCCACACTCTCCATTGCTCTAAATTATTGAGCCTAAGTACTTAAAATCCTCCACCTTCTTTATCTCTGCCCCCCTGTAACCTCACCATTTCTCTTGGGTCCTTGTCGTTCACACACAGGTATTCCGTCTTACTGAGGCTAACCTTCATTCCCCTCCTTTCCAGGGCATACCTCCACCTCTCTAGATTTTCCTGCACTTGTTCTCTGCTCTCACTACAGATCACAATGTCATCTGCAAACATCATAGTCCATGGGGAATCTTGTCTAACCTCGTCTGTCAGCCTGTCCATCACCATAGCAAACAAGAAGGGGCTGAGAGCTGACCCTTGATGCAGTCCCACCTCCACCTTGAACTCTTCTGTCACACCGACAGCACACCTCACCACTGTCTTACATCTCTCATACATGTCCTGCACCACTCTAGCATACTTCTCTGCCACTCCAGACTTCCTCAAACAATACCACAGTTCTTCTCTCGGCACTCTGTCATATGCTTTCTCAAGATCCACAAAGGCACAATGCAGCTCCTTCTGACCTTCTCTGTGCTTCTCTATTAACATCCTCAAAGCAAACACTGCATCTGTGGTGCTCGTTCTTGGCATGAAACCAAACTGTTGTTCACAAATGCTGACCTCTGCCCTTAGTCTAGCTTCCACTATTCTTTCCCATAACTTCATCGTATGGCTCATCAACTTTATCCCTCTGTAGTTGCCACAACTCTGTACATCTCCCTTGTTCTTAAAAATGGGCACAAGCACACTTCTCCTCCATTCCTTTGGCATCTGCTCACTTTCGAAGACCTTGTTGAATATTCTTGTCAGAAAATCTACTGCTACCTCCCCTAGTTACTTCCATACCTCCTTTGCGTATGTCATCAGGACCAACTGCTTTTCCACTCTTCATTCTCTTCAATGCCCTCCTCACTTCACCCTTACTAATCTTTGCTACTTCCTGGTCCTCAACGGTCACCCCTTCTACTCTTTTTTCTCTCTCATTTTCCTCATTCATCAGCTCTTCAAAGTACTCTTTCCATCTTCCCAGCACACTTCTGTCATCAGTCAATACATTTCCCTCTCTGTCCTTTACCACTCTAACTTGCTGTATGTCTTTCCAATCTCTATTTCTCTGCTGTGCTAACCTGTATAAATCATTTTCTCCCTCCTTACTGTCCAACCTATCATACAAGTCATCATATGCCCTCTGTTTGTCCTTTGACACCGCTACCTTCGCCTTACGCTGTGTCTCCCTGTACTCCTGTTTACTCTCTTCGGTCCTCTCTGTGTCCCACTTCTTCTTAGCTAACCTCTTCTTTTGTACACACTCCTGCACTTCCTCATTCCACCACCAAGTCTCCTTATCTACTTTCCTTCCAGAGGACACACCAAGTACTCTCCTACCGGTCTCCCTGATCACATTGGTTGTGGTTGTCCAGTCATCTGGAAGCTCTTCCTGACTACCCAAAGCCTGTTTCAACTCCTCCTTGAAGACAACCCGACACTCTTCCTTTTTCAGCTTCCACCGCGTTGTCTTCTGCTCTGCCTTTGCCTTTTTCACCTTCCTCACCATCAGCGTCATCCTGCACACTACCATCCTATGCTGTTTGGCAACACTCTCACCCACTACTACTTTGCAGTCACAGACTTCCTTCAAATTACATCGCCTACACAAGATGTAGTCTACCTGTGTGCTCCTATCTCTGCTTTCATAAGTCACCCTATGCTCCTGTTTCTTCTTGAAGAAAGAATTCACCACAGCCATTTCCATCCTTTTTGCAAAATCAATCAACATCTGTCCTTCTGTGTTCCTATCCTGGATACCAAACCTGTCCATCACTTCCTCGTCCCCTCTGTTGCCTGCACCAACATGTCCATTGAAGTCTGCCCCGATGACCACTCTTTCACCTCTATGGGTACTCTGCAGCACCTCATCTAACTCACTCCAGAATCTCTCCTCTTTTAGCTCACATCCTGCCTGTGGGGCATAAGCACTAACAACATTGACCATCACGCCTTCAATTTCTAACTTGAGACTCATCACTCTGTCTGACACTCTTTTCACTTCTAGAACATTCCTGACCAACCCCTCCTTCAAGATGACTCCTATTCCATTTCTCTTCCCATACACACCATGATAAAATAGCTTAAACCCTGCTCCTAAGCTTCTAGCCTTGCTACCTTTCCACCTGGTCTCCTGAACACACAGTATGTCCACCTTCCTCCTCTGCATCATGTCAGCCAGCTCTCTGGCTTTATCGTTCATAGTTCCAACATTCAAAGTCCCTACTCTCAGTCCTAGATTCACGCATTTCCTCTTCTCTCTCTGCCTATGGACACGCCTCCCGCCTCTCCTTCTTCGACATCTTCGACCAACAATAGTTCAATTTCCACCAGCACCCTGTTGGTGAACAGCACTGATGGCAGTCGTTGTTAACCCGGGCCTCGACCAATCCGGTATGAATTTCGTTTTGATCATTTGCATGAGAAATGTGGCAGAAGTTTTATGCCGAATGCCCTTCCTGTCGCAACCCTCTGCATTTATCCGGGCTTGGGACCGGCGTGAGGGAGAGACACTGGTTTGTGCCCCCCCCCCCCTCATGGCTGCATTTATATATATATATATATATATATATATATATATATATATATATATATATATATATATATATATACACACACACACACACACACACACACAGGGTACTGGTTTTTAACTAAATAATCCAGTACTAACAAAAAATTTTATACAGTATATCATGCTCATGCAACACTGTCGGAATGTGAAATTATCCTCCCCATCATGTTGGATCAACACAGCTCTCCGTCTGAAATCAGCAGCTGGGCAAACTTTCATGTGTGTATTTCTTTCATGCACCTCGTATGCGCCGATAAATCTTAAGTCATATGACAATTCAAACAGAGCTTCATCCCACTCATAAACACGACAGAGGTAGAGGTCACCACGACTGGAACTTTTCCCATAGTGTATGTTCACAATCTCACAGCAAGTTGGGCCATCCAGGATGAAAGCATTGTTTGGTCTGGATGTTCCAAGGGTCAGTGCACCTGGAAACACTTTTACTGGTTTTGAATTAATTATTGAACACAGCACTGGCCACAAAGACTGTCCAGAACTCTTGAAGAGTGGAAGACCATCAACATTAAAAGACAACTCCAATGTATCAATGCTTCCTGTTCCACTAGAAAAGTATTGATCAAGTTGATGCTCTATCTGTTTCTGCAATCCAAAATAAAAATATTTCATGCCAGATACTGTCTTTGTCTCAACCGCTTTGGCTGTTTTTAGCAATGTTCAGGCTGTAGATGGAAGATCTGGATGGCCATGCTGCTTCAAAACTTTAAGAAGCCCGTTAATTGCATTGTGTTTTACTTGAAAGTCTGTTGCCCAACTAGCCAAACTAGTTTGCAAATCTTTGTCTGTCTTCCCCATAATCTTCAGAATCAGAAGAGACTGTGACATGCTGATCAATTTCATCCTAGTGATTGAAACTGCTATCACCATCAGCATTAGAATGATGATCAAAGCAGGATACATTGTTCTTATGAGTTAGAGTATTTAATGAGGCTTCCTGGTCAATGTACTTTCATCAAGAGGAATGACTTGCTATTTTAAAGCTTTTTCTCATGCACGTTTTGCTGCTGTCCATTTCCGCTTGTATTCTCGTCGCTGCCTTCTCTTGATTTCTGTGTAGCTTTCCATTGCATACAGGTGTAGCTGGAAATAAATTATTAGTAGAGTACTTTTAGTACTACTACTGCTCATGCCACTAATTATAAGTTAAAACAAGCCGTTTTCCATAATGAACACAAAGGGAGAACTCCCACAGTGACGCTGCTATTCAACAAGACACTTAATCTATTGTGTGTGTTTATGAGTTACTTAAGTCTTTTCCAATTTGTTGCACATCTGAGAGGCAAGAAAAAGAGAATTTTGCTTTTTTTTTTTTGTCTTAAGTGTCTGGCCTTGCACTTAATGTGGATCAGTGCATCCAACCATCCCAGGCGTATAATTTGGCACAATTTAAGAATAACAGGGGAGAACAAGTGAAAAAAATATATTTTTTTTCCCCCACCATGTTCTGCTATCTAAAATAAAGTTCCTACAATTTATATATTTTAATTAATAATAATTGCTTTAACAGAATATGCCTTAGCTTTGTGTACATATATCTTACCCTGTGATCTTGCCTCAGTATCTTCAGAGGAAATACTGTAGTGTTCTTTCGCTGTGGCGAATCCTGAAAAAAGAAAAAAGCTGAAAGCGTGCAAAACCACAAAGACACGGATGTGCAGTGTACTGTGGCAGTCCTAGCACATTTTAGTGAATGGTCAAGATGGCGCTTCCTAGAGGCAACGTTGCGGGGTTCAAATTGTTTCTTTGTTTGTCTTAAATGGTTTTGTTCGTTTGCTTTTTTGCACTGGGCAGCGTTGGTCTAGTGGTATAGGGTGCTGGACTGCTGATCCAAAGGTTAGGGTTTCGAGTCTCACTCTCCGCAAGGTTGTCACTGCCCCCGTGCAGCTAACTGGGTTATCAAAGGCTGGTCATGTCTCTCACTGTCTATGGTGTTAGGCATGTAAAAGAACTATTGCTGACTTTCGACAAGAGTAGGCTGCAAAGCTGTCGGCGTGTTTCTGCCCTGCGATGACCTGCCAAGCTGTCTCGGGTGTACTTTGCCCTCGCCCGGAGTTGGCTGGGATGGGTGCCAGCCTCCCCGCGACTGTAGTTCAGATTAAGCGGTTATAGAAAATGAACTGAACTTTTTTGCACTATGCTCGTCTATGACCGTGCGACCTTACTACAGCTATAAGAGCACATTCAGAACTGAGCACGCTCATCTATACTGAGCTAATATGCTACTGCAGCTCAATGCTAGCTGCACCCCGGATAACAATAAACGCAGGCGGAGACGCGGCAGGCGTGGAGCGGCTGAACGGAGACTCGGGCATTTGGTGAGCAGTTAACACTCCCGGTCATACTGTTTGAAAATGTTCAGTATCTGTGAAACAAGATGGACGAGCTTCTGTGAAGCATGGCTCGAGGAGAGTACCCGGCGAGGCAACTACACCAGCCGACTACTTCGCGTTAAATAAACCTGGTTTACGGACTGACTGTATCTCTAAACCTTGCTCTGACAACATATAACTTTGAAGTTGCGGCCATTTTGTTTACTCAGAGAACTTTTTTCTTCCAGCAAAACAATGGCCACAGTGCAACATAAATAATGTATAAATAAAATTATAATATTATATAGTAGTAGTAGTAGTAGTAGTAGCAGTTTGTAGTTTATTAAAGTGTCACGTGTGTGAATACAGAGTAAAAAAAGATGTAAATTAAACGAATAAAAGATTACATACACCCAGCCTAGTATAGGTTTATGAGACACTGTTAAAACAATATTATGTACTTAAGAATATAAATATGAAAAAAATTTTAATGTTTGTATAATGTATAGTACTCAGATAAAACATTCCCTCCTTCTAAACATTTCGTTAAGAGATATTGCTAAGATATATAGGAGATGGGGATATGAAGACATTAAATAAATATTATATATGTGCAATTTCGTTATTGAGGTTATCTGCTGATTTATTTATTGTATTATTATTACTATCATAATCATTATCCTTTTCTGTTTGTAACTTGTCTCCTTGAACACCTGCAGAATTGTGTAAAAAAACACAAATGGCTATTAAAATCCTGACTAATGTTATTGTGCAAAACTCTAGGCCTGGCAGACTTTAAAATGCATAAGTTGCAACCCATTTCATATCCTCTCAATAAACATAAATGAAGCCAAGTTAAATTTAGAACTATGAACGCATCTGGCTGTGAAGTGTATAGCTTTATATCTTACCCTGCGATCTTGCCTCAGATTTCGGTTAAATCTTCTTTTCTCAGAGGAAATATTGTTGGCCACGATGAAGAAATCTTCATTCGCTCCCCACTTCGCCACAACAGGCACCAATGACTTCCCAGCCACAGCTATGGGCTGCTGCCTCAACAATGGAGGCAAGAAACATGTCCCTTTCATATTCCATGTCCACTGTGTCCTTCAGGATGTGGTTGTAGTTCTGCCAGAGGTGGGGGAGTCTGCCAAACGTTTGTAGTAGACCCTAACTACACTCTTGGGTCTGCCAGGTCTGAAAGGCAACCTCCCCTGCCATCGGAGCCAGTTCACCAGCAGATGGTTATCGGTTGACAGCTTAGCTTCTCTCTTTACCTGAATGTCCAGAACATGTGGCCACAAATCCAGTGACACAACTACAATCATCTAACTAGCTGTATAAGGTGTCCTGGTGCCAAGTGGACTTATGGACACCCTTATGTTCGAACATGGTGTTCGTGATGGTCTGTGTTATCAAAGGCCATGCCTCTCACTGTCTGACTTTCAACAAGAGCAGGCTGCAAAGCCGTCTTTCCGCCCTGCGATGGCCTGGCGGGCTATCCAGGGTGTACTCTGCCCTCGCCCGGAGTCGGCTGAGTCAACCATAATTAAGCGGTTACAGAAAATCAACTGAACTATATGGGATCCTGGAGGGGGCATGGGAGTTTTCCCCAATCTGTCCACATGTGTTTTGTGGATGTAAAGAAGGCTTTGACCTTGGGCTACTCTGTGGGGTGTACTCTGGGAGTATGGTGTACCATTGCTACGGGCCATTCAGTCGCTGTATAATCGGAGCCAGCTCTTAGTCCGCATTGGTAACAACAGGTCGAATTTGTCGCCCCTGAGAGTTGGAGTCCGCCAAGGCTATAATTTGTCATCTATTCCGTGCATAAATTTTTACCGACAGAATTTCTAGGAACAGCCGTGGCGTTTAGGGGTTCTGAATGAGTGGTCATCAATGAGTGGGGTCATAGGATTTTATCTCTACTTTTTACGGTTGTCCTTTTGGCTTCATCAATCTGGGACCTCCAACTCTAATTGGAGAGATTCACAGCCAAGTGTGAAGCCGCCGGGAAGAGAATCAGCACCTCAAATGCCAAACTCGATGCCATGATTTTGGGTCGGAAATGGAGTGAACCCTTCGTGTCTGCAATAAGGTCCTGCCCGAAGTGGAGGAGGTGAAATATCTCAGTTCACGAGCGAGGGAAGGACGGAGCGAGTGATGGACAGATGGGTCACTGCAGACTCTGCTGTCAAGCAGAGCTTATACTGGTCCGTCGTGAAGAAGAGGGAGCTGCAAGGCAAAGCTCTCAATTTACCAGTCGATCTACGTTCCAACCTTCACCTATGGTCACGAGCTTCGGGTACTGACCAAGATCCTTCTCCTCCCTGGTGTTGTGTTTCAGGCATGACCAACCGTGAAGAGACTCTCAACGCTGGAGGGATTACGTCTCTCGTCTGAGGAAAGTGGCTGGGGAGAGGGACGACGGAACCTCACTTCTTAGGCTTCTACTCCCGGGATATGACCCCGGATTAAGCGGATGATGATGATGATAATGATAACTGAGGGTGTCCTCTGACTCACCATGGATCGCTTTAATTTCCAAATGTTTTTAATGTTACATTTCTGAAACCAAAGTAAAATCCTGTCATTTCATTGGGAATTCCTTTCGGCTTTCCCCTTTTTTTCCAGGGGTCGCCACAGCGAATGATTCAGAAGTTTGATTTGGCATAGGTTTTTACGTGGGATGCCCTTCCTGACACAAACACTTTTAGTAAGTGACGAAACACATTGATGGCTTTGCATCTACTCTTTATTAAAGTCAGCAATGGTTCTTTTACATGCCTCACACCATAGACAGTGAGAGACATGGCAGACCTTTTATAACCCAGTTGCACAGGGGCAGTGGTGGTCTAGTGGTTAGGGCGCCTGCTCGCTGATCCTAAGGTTGGGAGTTCGAGTCCCCACAGGGTTGTCACTGTCCCCCCCAGTGCAGCTAACTGGGTTATTAAGGCAGGCCATGTCTCTCACTGTCTATGGTGAAAGGCATGTAAAAGAACCAATAAGAACCATTGCTGACTTTGGTAAAGAGTGTGTTTCTACGACCTGGCGAGGGATGGCCCAAGTCTTACACCTCACCTTGTGGAGAGTGAGACTCGAACCAACCTTAGGATCAGCGATTCGGTGCCCTATACTACCAGGCCACCACTGCCCCCATTAGAACCCTCAAATGCCAGAAATGAATGAGGAATACTGTACGTACCGTTTGCAGCTTATATATAAGCACTCTTTAATAATACAGTAATTAAAATCGTAAGTATGTAACTCAGAAGCAAGCAGAAGAATTAGTGTAGTGTGATTTGCGAAGCAATTAGCAAAATTAAATAATGCAAAAACCTTTAATTAAAGAAATGAAAAGTGATAGTGCATCACACTTCCGATTGAGCTCTACAAGAAAAAAACATAAAAGATCCAATTTAATATTCATGGGTGTAACATGGTTTTCAAATACAGTACATTTCCTGGGACGGCCTGGTGAGCTGTTCAGGGTTTACTGTGGCCTTGGTTGAGAAAATGAATGAATGTGAGACAATGAATGACGTTAGTGTCTTTCTTTGTCTTTAAGACATAGCCTGTTAATTTGCAGTTGAATCGTATTCATTTGAAAGGCGTGGCTTTAATATGCCGTTGCGCTGAATAAGATGAATAATTGAGGAACCACTGGGGGGCAAGCAAGAAGTGCGCCACATCACGGGGGGGGGGGGGGGGCGGGAGTGCACATGTGAGGGTCAAACCCACTACAGCAGCAGCAGCAGCGCTGAGCTGAGCTGGGTGAAGGTTTATTAAAAGCACAAGATCACCCTTTCTGTGAAACCCGAGCACAGTGCTGAAAGCGCACGTGTTGTTTGCGTTGGAACAAGAAGAAACGTTTGAATTATGGCTGAAGAGGGATCCGGTGGCTTGGCACAGTCTACCGCTGTTAAACTCTCAGAGATGGGAGAACAAACGAAACAACGAGGCAGTGCTATCCAAGAGCCTGAACGACAGCGGAGGATTATTCTAGTAATCGTCTGCGTGGCACTTTTGTTAGATAATATGCTTTACATGGTGATCGTGCCAATCATTCCAGATTATTTGGCCAACCAAGTAAGTGAATCAAGCAACTTTTCCAACTTTGCAGAAAACTTGGATTTGCAGATTGGTGTCCTATTTGCATCCAAAGCCATTTTGCAACTTCTTGTAAATCCTTTGACAGGCACCTTCATAGACCGAGTTGGATACGACATACCACTTTTAATCGGACTTTTCATCATGTTTGCTTCCACGTGCATTTTTGCCTTCGCTGAAAACTACTCGACTCTCTTCGTGGCGCGGAGTCTGCAGGGTCTCGGTTCGGCTTTCGCGGATACTTCAGGTATCGCTCTGATAGCAGATACATACACCGAGGAGGCCGAGAGGAGTAAAGCCCTGGGCATCGCCTTGGCATTTATTTCATTCGGCAGACTGGCTGCGCCCCCCTTCGGCGGAGTACTTTATGAGTTCGCAGGGAAGCGGGTCCCTTTCTTCGCCCTCGCTTTTGTATGTCTCGCCGGTGGTATTTTGTGCATGACTGTCCTCAAACCATTTTCCAGCAGAACCAGGAGAAACATGCCAGTTGGCACACCCATTTACAAACTTATGATTAATCCTTATATAGCAGTGGTGGCAGGTGCATTAACAGCATGTAACATCCCCCTTGCGTTTCTGGAGCCCACCATCGCGAACTGGATGGAGGACACCATGGATGCGACCCAGTGGCAGATCGGACTTATCTGGTTACCAGCCTTCTTCCCCCATGTTTTAGGTATCTACGCCACTGTAAAACTGGCAGTGCTATATCCACACTTACAATGGTTTTATAGCGCTCTTGGCATGGTAATAATAGGTGCCAGCTCCTGCACTGTGCCAGCATGCCAAAACTTTGAGCAACTTATAATCCCCTTGTGCGGCATATGTTTTGGCATTGCGTTGGTGAACACTGTGTTGTTGCCCACACTTGCGTTTCTGGTTGATGTGCGTCATGTCTCCGTATATGGCAGCGTGTACGCCATTGCGGACATGTCCTACTGCGTCGCGCATGCTCTGGGACCAGTTGTAGCTGGTAAGATAGCACACAACTTCGGTTTTGCGCAGCTCAACCTGGGCATGGGTCTCGCCAACGTGCTTTACGCGCCAGCACTGCTCCTGTTGCTCATTATATGCATCAAAAAGAAGTCTCATTCCGTGAGAAAGTGCTGCTGGAGAAAGGAGCCACAGACTTCTACTACGCAATCAGACTAGAAAAAAAGCAGGACACCAGAACAACGGGACATTGTATGCTGTGGACGAAAATGGCATGTTTGCTGCAAACTCCAGATCATGCAATAAGGACATCAAACAGAATACTGTGCACATACAATGAAATCTACAGTGCTGCCTTGACTTCCTGATGCACATTAGTACACAATGTAATAGTCTATAGAAGCACAGAGACATTTCTTCACACCGGTGCAAAATGCGCAACATTAAAAACAACAACAACAACAACAACACAAAAAACAATGTACGCTGTTTAACTCTGAAAGACCCCTCAGCCCAAGTTGCAAGTGTTCTTTTTATGATTCAGACTACAGAATAGCAATACTTCTAACAATTTCCTTTCATTGATATTTAAAGATATCATTGTGAATTATTTTGCCTTAGATCAAATGCATTCGCCAGGCCATCACGCTGCAGCAAGTCTTGTGGAAAGTCAGCAATGGTTCTTTTACATGCCTCACACCATAGACTGTGACAGACACGGCCTTCCTTCCATAACCCAGTTAAGTGCACTGAGGGGACAGTGACAATCCTTAGAGAGTGGGACTTGTACGCCCAACTTTAGGATCAATGATCCAACAACGGACCAGGCCACCACAACCCCATTAAACAGGCTTCAGTTATTTTCTTTTTGTCAAGTCTTTGCTGTTGTTATATGCTATGCCACTTGCAGTATAATGTAATATGTAATCTATCCTTCTTTCCCACTGTCTATGTGTATTCTTCAGAATGTATTCCTGAAATTAAAAATATTGTTGGAAAACAGTCCTGTCTTTTTTTCTTTTGTTACTAAATATTGTTTGCAGTGTTCAGTTCATTTTCTGTACCAGCTTAATCCTAATTTGGGTCGCGGGGAGGCTGGTGCCCATCCCAGCCAACTTCAGGCGAGGGCAGAGTACACCCTGGACAGCTCGCCAGGCCATCGCAGGGCGAAAACACGCTGACGGCTTTGCAGCCTACTCTTGTCGAAAGTCAGCAATAGTTCTTTTACATGCCTCACACCATAGACAGTGAGAGACATGGCCGGCCTTTGATAACCCAGTTAGCTGCACTGGGGGGGCAGTGACAAGCTTGTGGAGAGTGGGACTCAAACACCCAACCTTAGGATCAGCGATCCAGCGCCCTATACCACTAGACCACCACTACCCCTTGTTTGCAGTGTTAAAATCGGAAATACTAAATAAAGTGCAATAACACAGATTACCAGGAAATGTTTTTTAAGAGGAAATATTGAGTATGATATGCTTTCAACTATTGCTGAAGAACGGTTATTGCAATCAACGTTTTTCTCCACATAACCAGATAAGTGCAGATAATGATTGGTTTATTCTGTATCTATTAACTTAAACTTGACTTAATTGACAGTCAGAAGTGCTGAGTCAGGCTATTTCTTTCATATGGCTTATAGATCAACATCCACAAATGTCAATGTGAGGCGTAAATGTGAATGTATATACAGTGTGTGTGTGTGTGTGTGTGTGTGTGTGTGTGTGTGTGTGTGCGCGCGCGTGTGTGTGTGTGTGTGTGTGTGTGTGTGCATACAAGACGGTGTTGAAGCCAGCGATGTTGTATGGTTTAGAAACAGTGGCCCTGGGGAAAAGACAGGAGGCAGAGCTGGAGGTAGCAGAGATGAACATGTTGAGGTTCTCTTTCGGAGTAACGAGGATGGATAGGATCAGGAATGAGTACATCAGAGGGACAGCACATGTATGAGGTTTTGGAGACAAAGCCAGAGAGGCTAGATTGAGATAGGTTGGACATGTACAGATTAGGGATAGTGAGTATATTGGTAGTAGGATGCTGAGGTTGGAACTACCAGGCAGAAGACCTAGAGGAAGACCAAGGAGAAGATTTATGGATGTGGTGATGGAGGACATGAAGGTAGTTGGAGTAAGAGTAGAAGATGCAGAGGATAGGGTGACATGGAGGCAGATGATTCGCTGTGGCGACCCCTAAAGGGAACAGCCGAAAGGAAAAGAAGTGTGTGTGTGTGTGTGTGTGTGTGTGTGTGTATCTATGTGTGTGTGTGTGTGTGTGTGTGTGTGTGTGTGTGTGTGTGTGTGTGTGTGTATCTATGTGTGTGTGTGTTCATGCATTCCTTAATGTTTGGGACAGAGAACACCCCGAACAGCTATTGCTATATAATTCTGTCGTGGCTGAATTATTGAAACAAGAAAACAGGTTTCCAGATTTATATAAAGGTATTACATTGACATTTTCATTTTGTCTTTTAAATGAACCGGTTTATATAATAAGTTATTCATGTATGTTCATAGTTTAACGATCTTTACGTTTATTTTTTTCAATAACAGGATACATATATATATATATATATATATATATATATATATATATATATATATATATATATATGTATATATGTGTGTGTGTGTGTATATATATATATATATATATCCCACTTTAATTAAAATCAGGAAACGTCTTGTTTTTGCATTTATGCACGATGCCCTTTATTTCCAAATCCACAGCTGTGAGAAACATCAGCTCAAAAATGTTTAGTGGTTCATGATCAAAAATTTCTCCTGATTGGCCAGAGCCAACATTTACAAAGAAATTATTCAAGCTATTAGCTACTTTGAATTATAATTTACAATACTATACTCCACATTCCTTTACTATCACTCACTCGTGCTCCTCCACTTAACCAGGGGTCGGTCACAGGGGTAACAGCCAAAGCAGTGAGGTCCAGACGTCCCTTTCCCCAGTCACTTCCTCCAGTTTTTCCAGGGGATACCAAGACGTTCCCAAACCAGCAGAGATATGTAGTTTCTCCGGCCTGTTCTGGGTTGACCTCAGGGTCTCTTCCCGTTTGGAGATGCCGGAAACACCATCCCACATAGACATTCATTCGGGAGACATTCAAATCAAATGCCGAAGCCATCTCAAGCGGTTCTACTCCAAGCTCTTCCCGGATGGCTGAGTTTCTCACCCTATGAGTGAGAGCCCCGAAACCCCGCAAAGGAAAGTAATTTCAGCCGCTCGTATCTGCAATCTTGTCTTTACCATCACCCAAAGCTCGAGGCAATATGCGAGTGTTACAAAGTGGACAGGTAAATTGAGAGCTTCACCTTAGCTCGGCTCCCACTTCACCACGATGGACAGGTAAGCTGCGCTTTTCAGCAGAGGCACGCGATCCACCCCACTCCATCCTTCCCTCACTCGTGAGCAATACCCCAAGATACTTCTATTCCATCAGCTGGGGTAGGACCTCATCTAGACCTGGAAGGTGCATTCACCTGCTAAAAACCATGGAATGGGACTGCTGATTCTCACCCCAGCCTTTTCGCACTCGCTGTGAAACGCTTCAATGAGAGCTGGAGGTCCCTGCTTAATGAAATCAAAAGGACAATATAACATCATCTGCAAAAAGCATAGACAAGAGGCTCAAACGAGAACCCCTAAACTCCTCAGCTGCATCTAGACATTTTGCTCATAAAAATTATGAACAGAATTGATGACAAAGGACAACCTTGGCAGACTCCCACCCTCAAAGGTAATGAATTCAACCAAACGGCTATGGTGGTATAGAGACAAAATGAGAATAGCAACGGGTCCGATATGCTATTCTCATGGAGCACTCTCTACAAGGTAGACCGGACACGGTCAAAAGTCTTTTTTAAATCCGCAAAACACATGTGGATAGATTGGGCTAACTTCCATGCACCTTCCAGAATGTTGTAGAGTATATAGAGCTGGTCAAGAGTGCTATGGCCAGGACAAAAAAAGAGACATTCCTCCTGAATCCAAGGTTCCTTTTCTCCAGCACTCCTACACAGACTTTCCCAGAAGGACTGAGGAGTGTGATTCTACTATAATTGGAATACAGCCTCCTGTCGACCTTAGGGGAACTACCATCATGGTTTGCCAATCCAAAGGTATGGCTTCCAATGGCCGCAGAGACAACCAAGACAGGCCTACAATATCCAGACCCTTGAGATAGTCAGGGCAGGCGGGCACCTACCCAAACCCCCAGGGTCTTCATCCTCCTCCATGGAGGGAGTGTTGGTATTATTGAGGAGGATCCACTGTAAACAGTATTTGTGGAGAACTGCTTCCCCCTTCTAAGGCGTGGGATGGTGGTCCAGAACCTTTTCAAGTCTAAGTGATAGTCGCTTTCCAGGCTCTCACTGAATTCCTTCAACACCTGAGATTTTACATTGGCAACAGCCCTGACTGCAACACGGTGACAAGTACAGAAGTCCAACAATGAAACACCATTCATGTTGAGAATGGGGATACTGTGCCTACTGATCACACCTTTCCAGGTCACACTATTGTTGCCTACATGGGTGTTGAAGTCTCTCCGGATAATGAGGAAGTCCCCAGGGGAGTATTCTCCAACAAACCCCAAAGACTCCAAGAAGGGTGGGTACTCTGAACTGTCATTTGGTGCATAAGCAAAAACAACAGTCAGGACCCATTCCCCCACCCAACGGTGGAGGGAAGCTACCTTTTCATCAACCGAGGAGAACCCCAACGTGTCAGACAGGGAGCAACAAGAATACCCACACTGGCTCGTTGCCTCTCCCCATGAGCAACTCCAGAATGGAATAAGGTCCAGCCCCTCTTGAGATGGGTGGTTCCAGAGCCCAAACTATGCGTTGAGTTGAGTTCGTTTATATCTAGTCGGCATCCCTCAACCTCACTCATGAGCTCAGGCTCCTTCCAGAGATGTGACATTACATGTCCCAAGAGTAAGAGTCAGTAGTCACAGATTGGTCTGATAGAACCCATGCCTTTGGCTGCCAGTCTACTCACAATGCACCCGACCCCTTTAACCCCTCCCACCGGTGTTGCGTCCATGAGAGGGCTGACCCATGTGTTCTTTTCGGGCTGGGCTGGCCGGGCTCCATGTGAAGAAACCCAACCACGAGGTGCTCACCTTCGAGCCCCTCCCCTAAACCTGGCTTCAGGGGGTACCATTGTGAACTGCGTCCAGGCAAGGGAAACTGTAACCTTATATGTTTCTCTATATAGGTGTATTTTGAACCATGCTTCGTCTGGACATTCACCTGGGATATGTTTTCCTAGGGTGACCCTAATAGGGACATAATGCCCCCGACAGCATAGCTCCCAGGATCATTAGGACACGCAAACCCTTGACCACGATAAGGTAGCAATTCAAGGAGGGGCCCTCAAGTAAAAGCAAGGAGGTATTCGGATCTCCTAACAAACCAGGACTTTTTCTGCATTTGTTGTTCTCTTGCCTAAATAAATTCACTCATGGTAATCGGGTTCCCTCCGACAATGACAACGACAATTATGAAATAATACGACTGTCTGACTGGTTAAACAAGTACTGTATATTACAAAGCAAGAAATGTCTAGCGATATAGACAATAAAATATATTACTGTATTAAAAAATAGGGTTAGACCTGTCATCATAGAATATAAAGACATGTTAAATTATATTTAAAAAACACCAACAGTTATGTAAAGCCTTTTCTTGTAAAAACCTGTATCAGATAATTAAGCAGCGTCAAATATAAATGTCTGTCTTCCTTTTGGCTTTTTCCCTTTTACTCAGGAGTCGCCACAGCGAATCATCTGATTCGCACGTTTGATTTGGCAGAGGTTTTTACGTCGGATGCCCTTCCTGTCACAACCCTTTTAGCAAGGGACAGAAACACACTGACTGCTTTGCAGCTACTCTTTACCAAAGTCAGCAATGGTTCTTTTACATGAACCTCTCACCATAGACAGTGAGAGACATGGCCCGCCTTTGATAACCCAGTTAGCCGCAGTGGGGGGGACAGTGACAACCTTGTGGAGAGTGGGACTCGAACCCCCAACCTTTGGAGTGGCGATCCAGCGCCCTATACCACTAGACCACCACTGCCCCTCGGTTCAAATATAAATGTAATGACAATAAATAATCGAGAGTAAAGTGTAGGTGTATTATGCACACAAAGATCACCAATGAGTGTGGTTACTGTGTGTGTGGAAAGTAGTGCAATGTGTGAGTTCACCTCATCATCTGAGGGAGAATGTGATCCACACAAACACAGGTTTAAAGTACAAACTCCCTACAAAACCACCCAGGATCAGAATTCTAACACTGGACATTTTTATTGTGACGCAGAAGTGCAAATCACTATTCCTCTGTGTTGCTCTGAAATAAATAGTGTAAGGATAATAAAAAAACAGATGCACACGTTCTATGTTTATTAAAAATAAAATGTTCAACCATATGCAAAATTTAGAATGTGCACGTGATGTTTTTAATATCGTACAACTCACTCAAGAACTAGAGAATGGCTAAATGTGTGTCGTACATTTTGAGCGACGTGTCTCATTTCTATTCACAATCACAAATACTGTACCAAGAATGATCAGGGCTTTAATCACAAGGACATCAAAGCTGTAAAGTTCCTGTATTGTAAAAGTCACCTGAACTGCATATAACCCAGACGTGTTACACACTGAGGTTCTGACTAACAGATCAGTTGAAATTAAGCATATCTAAAATACAATATAAAATACAGGCTCAAGAACACTAATACTGACACAAGGTGCATTGAGAGTGAAATGTACACTAAAGTAAACTTAGGAGTAATTTTAATCATTAAATAACATTCATAAAAATATTCAAAAATGCATGAAGGATACAAAAGATACTAATAAACATCAGCACAATGCATTATCCTCAGTTAGCAAACTATAATAAACAAATCTCTCTCTCTCTCTCTCTCTCTTTCTCTCGCTCTCTCTCTCTCTCTCTCTCTCACACACACACACACACACACAATCTCAGTTATATGTTTGATGTTCTTCTGCTTTGTAAAATCACAAGGTAATATTTAAATGCTGTTAATGAAAACTATCTGATTATTCATACATCATGTTCAAATGTATGTCAGTAACTATAGATCATAATACTCATTACTCATACTGATACTTTAATTCATCTCTAAACTGTGCTGTGTCTAAAAATGTTAAATTTTAAAGAATTTATTTAACTTTTAGTTCTGCACCTCCACCCCCCTAAAATGCTGCAAATTTCGACTTGCATGACATAAAATTGATTCTCATGATTTTTTTCATCCAAATCTCTTCAAGAAGTATTCATTTATTAGGATAAATTGATAACAATATAACAATAATATAATAATAATAATAATAATAATAATAATAATAATAATAATAATAATAATAATAATCATAAATACATGTAGGCATCCATACATGCTTACCTACATACATACATATATATAATCTTGGGATCATGCCTGGGTTTGGGAAGAGGCCTGTTCGAACTGAATATAAATCTGCTAAAACAAAACTCTATGAAAATAGAGTCAGCAAGAGTCAGATTTGAAAGCACAAATGTTAAACTTTCATTGGTCTAATTTCAGATAAGGAGGACATTTTCTTTTATACATAGACTAGTTAGCCAAACGTCTGACACATCGCCATCACATTCATATGTGTTTAGTGAATAGCCAAATCCCAAGCTCTGGGAGTCAATATATTATCCCCCACTTTTTGACCTTACCTCAGCCTATTATTGTAGACTACTAATTTGAGTTCAGGGTCTCTCGTTTAATGCTATAATAACTTTGATTTTGAATCAAGGCTGTAGGCATTTGTGTTTATTCAACCACAATATCCTTCCCAAGATCAGGTATTGATGTAGGGTGAGGAAGCCTGTTGTGCAGACTCCTTTCTTGTTCATCCCAAATGTATTCGGAGTTCTGTGCAGAACAGTCAAGTTGTTCCACACTATCCATGACAAAATATCTTTATACACTATGCACAAAACAGCCCCCTTTCAGATAATTTTGTACATAGAGCATCGTAGAGATAGTTTGGGGAAGACCTGCATATACATGTCGGGGTACATTATAAGAGTTCTACTGTATTTAATTGCACCATGAACTGTGAATAATCTTCTCCAGTCCTTCACACAGGGGACATGTCTTATATTTAAAACGTAAACAATTATAAGTTCTTGCACATAACATTTTTTTGCACAAACCATGTCATGTCATGCAAAAGATGATCTGACATAAACATATTTTTCTTGTAGGAAATTAATAATGTATTAGTGTGTAAATATGTAAATATCTAACACTGCCTATATAGATTTCACCATGACCCTGATCAGGATGAAGTAGTTAAAGAAGCTGAATGAATGACTAAATAAGTGATTCATTGTGAAATTTTGGGTTTATTTAAACTTAGGCTCATTAGCAAGAGGTTCAGTCTTTTGTCCCGTGAGCAGCTGCCAGATTCCAACTCTAAAATGTTCATTTCCAAGTGCATAAACAAAGACGTTGAAAGTTGGAGATGTCTTGGCCATGATAGGAGGAATCTGCAAATACACACATGGTTATACTTCTGTTCTTCTTTAAGAGTACTTTACTTATAACTTTTGGGAGAGTTTTATTTTTATAAAAACGAAACTTGTTAGGGTTACCATTCTCAGTTTAGGAGGCAAAATATTCACATTTTTCACAGCAGCATAAAAGGCTAAGATCCCATAAGGGCTCCAACAGAATAACAAGGTCTTTATAGGAGTCCTGCAGTTGAACTGTAGGGAGGACAAAGTGAACTAAGTTTAATTCTCAGTTAACAACAACAACAATAATGTGTTATTATGATTGTTACTATTCTTGTTTTTTGATGGTAACACGCACAACAGTCCTTAGAAACTTTGAAAATTTGTAGAACAAACTTCACTGAAATTGTTTTGTTTGTAAAAAAAAAAAACAATTTCAATAATAAAACCTTTATTTACAAATAACACACGAATTTTTGTTGTTGTTGTACAAATTTAACAGGACTACAACAGAGTTAACTGGTGTGGGTTTGGATGAGGTGAGTGTTGTTGCGTTCACATACAGTGTATTGTGTTGCATATCTGTCATGGGGGGAAAAAAATCAGGTTTGTTTAGGTTAAAATTGTTCAATGTTAATAAAAAGTAATCGCTGATGTAAAAAAAAGAAAGAAGGAAGGAAAGAAAGAAAGAATCCTAGTTTGATATTCCTGAGATACTACATACGTTACATGTATGTGTGGCATGAGTGCCCTCTGCAGGTGAGAGAGGGAATCAGACAGGGTTGTATGAGCAAACATGACAGTGGAACGGTAAGGCAGTGCAGTGTGTGGGTACTGTATATTCAGTTTAATTTGTAATTTGTTTCTGTGTGTGTATGTGTGTGTTTGACAGAAGCATATGTTTATGCGTACATTTCATTATCTAAAATAAAAATTAAGCCTTTGCATAAATCTCAAACGCTATTGATGAAAGTGATTTTCTGGGTGATGGTCAAGTCTGAGCTTTGACAACATAGTGATTATCTGTGAACAATTCTCATTCAGTTCATTTTCTGTAACCGCTTCATCCTAATTAGGGTCGCGGGGAGGCTGATGTCCATCCCAGCCAACTCAGGGCGAGGGCAGAATACACCCTGGACAGCTCACCAGGCCATCGCAGGCCGGAAACACGCTGACGGCCTTGCAGCCTACTCTTTTTACGAAAGTCAGCATTGTTTCTTTTACATGCCTCACACCATAGACAGTGAGAGACATGGCCGGCCTTTGATAACCCAGTAAGCTGCACTGGGGGTTGGGGGGGGGGCTGACAAGCTTGTGGAGAGTGGGACTCGAACACCCAACCTTAGGATCAGCAATCCTGCGCCCTATATCACGAGACCACCACTGCCTCCTGTGAACAATTCTGTTTCAACTAATATATATCTTACTATAAACAAATAATACTGCTTTACACTTATTCATTTAATGAGTATTCTCCTTGCTATTTCCTTGTACACATTTAATTTGACATGCATAAATGTCTTCTATGAGAATACTTTTAATTTATTTATAAAGTAACACACACACACACACACACACACACACACACACACACACACACACACAAACACACGGCACACTGATTGAATCCAATACCTGTAGAGTATGGTAATACAAATAAGAATAATGGGTTGCTGTAGGCCTCACAGACAATTAGGTTTTATGCTTGAGTCCTGGGCTCAAGGATGTTTCTGTGTGGAGTATGCATATTCTCCCTGTGCGTGGGTTTCCTCTGGGTACTCTACTTTCCTTTCATAGTCCCAAGACATGCACATTTGGCTAATTGACGGTTATAAATTGTCATGAGATGTGAGTGTGAATGGTTGTGTATGTGTTGGCCCTGCAATGATCTGGCAGGCATTAAAGGGTGTACCTCACCTTGGCTGAGATAATCTCCAACATCCCCGTGACCCTAATAGGATTAAGCAGCTCAGCAAAAGAGTAAGAGTGTGAGAATTCTTGCAAGGGGCTTCTTTTGGGTAGCCTGATTTCCTCACACAATCCATACGCATTCACATTTGGTCAACTGGCTACCCTAGGTCGCCCATAGCTGTTAATGTGAGTGTTATGGTTGTCAGTGTACAGTAAGAGAATGTCGAACTATGGTGTACCCTGTCCCTTAACTGAAATTAGTGGGATTGGTGGTTTATAATTCATTCATTTTCTAAGCTGCTTAATCCTTATTTGGGTCACGGGAAGGCTGGCATCCATCACAGCTAACTCTAGGAAAAGGTGAGGTAGACTCTGAACAGCTTGCCAACCATTACAGGGCCAACACAAGCACAACCCTTCACACTCACACCTAGGGGTGATTTGCAACAGCCAATTAGCCTACTGTGCATCATTTTTGGGCTGTGGGAGGAAACAGGAGTACTCAAGGGAAACCCATGCAAACATGTAAACTCCATACAGACACGCCCTAAGTATTGATTTGTCTTGTCAAAATAAATCATTACATATAGCCGAGGCATTTACTTGCCACCAAACAACTTCTATAATATTAAAAAAAACAGTGAAAACATTAAGATGCATTTATGTTATTTTTAATAAACAGAATGAAAATGTACATGAGCGTAAATTTCATAGCATGTGGCCAATGTCTGAGTATATTTATAATAAGTATATACATATGTGCGTTTGTTTGCGTGTATATATATATATATATATATACACACACACACACACATACATACACACAATTTGTTATTTATTAACCTACAACAGATTTGAAGGATCAGCTCTTTGTGTGTGTGTGTGTGTGTGTGTGTGTGAGAATTTTCTTACCCTTTTTTGGCCTGTCTTCTTGAATTTCTTGTCAATGGATTGGTATGAAAAGAACACAATAAGCACTTGGATGCCCATGTTACAAATTGCCATTGGAATCAGATAGGTGACATAGTTCCTAGAGAAATGCGTGAGGTAATGTTATTATTTTTGTCCTGTTTCTCTCTTTCCTATACAGAGTACACAAATACAAGAGCTCAAGCAGACACAGTGATTTGCAAATGTATTCACCTCTCTTCTTGTTGCTTTCCTGGAATTATTTAGATTTTGTTTATGTACATACATAACATGGCAACAACCTTGATGACACGAAATACTTGTCATTGTTAAAAAAACAAGAAACAGAATATCTGTATCATGTCTATAGAACATCACGACCGCCAACCCATCTTTCTACCCAAAACTGCTCTATCCCATTCAGGAATTTCTCTTCCTCTGTCTCTAACTCTACAGTGATAAGTTTATATATAATTGTATTATATTTATTACATTAAATCACAAGAGGAATGTAACATGCACTGAAATATGATTAAATGAAATTAATCCAAATATTGTGTTGTGTTGTCATTATTATTGTTATTGTTTGTGCTCTTAAACGTATCTGGGTGTCATGGGAAAAGCTTTGTACTGGTGAAATCAAGAACTCATACCTATCTCCTTTGCTTAAATCCAGTGTGCAGCAGGTCCGAAGGGGCTCATAGTCATACTCTCCCCAACCAAGCAATGGCATAGCTGCCCAAAAGCCAGTAAAGAGCCAGATAAAGATGGCTATGGTGATGGCACAGCTCCACTGTAACTTTGTTCCTTAAAGCAACAACAAAATAATCGACTCACAAACCTCATCCACTTTTACTTTTAAACAATTTTTCTCTATGCTTCCAGTATACATTTCACTTAGAAAGTATTGGAGCAGCAAGGCCAGCTCTTTTGTTGTTTCTATATACTGAAGAACTTTGGGATTGCTATGAAATATGTGACAGTAAATTAGAGTGTCAGCTTTCTTTTCTTATATTTATAACATGCCGCATTCAGATGGAATTTACCAATTCTTCAATTGAACACAAACTGTCTTCCTTTCGGCTTTTTCCCTTTTACTCGAGAGTTGCCACAGCAAATCATCTGATTCGCAGAGGTTTTTACATCGGATGCCCTTCCTGTCACAACCCTTTTTAGCAAGGGACAGAAACACGCTGATGACGTTGCAGCTACCCTTTACGAAAGTCAGCAATGGTTCTTTTACATGCCTCACACCATAGACAATGAGAGACATGGCCCGCCTTTGATAACCCAGTTAGCTGCACTGGGGGGGGACAGTGACAAGCTTGTGGAGAGTGGGACTCGAACCCCCAATCTTTGGCTCAGTGATCCAGCGCCCTATACCACTAGACCACCACTTCCCCGCAAACAATGAACGATAAACAAACTGACAGTTGTTTCTTACAGCACAGATTTACCCTGTTAGATTTATTTCAGCAGTTAATACCTTTAACTATCGATAATGGGCTACTCTGGTTCTGGGAAAGGTAAGGGTAAAGTCCATTGGGCTTTTTACACCTCGAGCCATAATGGCTCATCGGACCAGTTCTTATCCCCAGTCTCCATAGCATGAAGCGACAAGGAGTTCAACTTCTTCTGGATGGTACACTAGTCCATCGCAGGTTACCTTCCCAGTATGTTTTTACTGGTACCCATTTATACTGCTGGGTGAACAAAGCCACAATTTTGGTTCAGAGCTTGCCCAGAGGTCTTAGCACAGTGGGGGTCTAACTGGGATTTGAACACACAACCTACCGATCATGAGCACAGCACCCTAACCACTATGCCATTGGTCCCTTACCCTGATTCTGGGGGTTAAAATTTTACAATTCCTGATCAGGGTAGATTGATCAGATATGACTAAAATAAATATACTGTAATCTAGATATATAACTCTTCAGTGACATCTTAACATGACATGGTACATAATTGTCTACATTTACTGAATAAATCAGAGACTGAACGTCCGTAGTGACCATCTGCTGATGAGTTTATTGTTAACCTGTCCATGACAAAGGTAATTGCCTAGGAAGATGCTTTATGAAAACAAACTCATTATTTTATACATGAAATACAGTGGTACCTCACCTTACAACGAACCCAACAAATGAAAAATCTAGGTTGGCAATCTCCCAACATCCTGCTCTGCTGGCCTCCCATTGGCTATCTCCCAACATCCCGCCCCACTGGTCTCCCATTGGCTAGGATGGAGCTGCATCTCCATAATACCCATGATGCAGCTCCCTCCCTTTGCTTTTTCTGGAGCTGTGTCTCCATAATACCCATGATGCTTTTGTGTGCCTTCAACCCATTGTTCTTCATGGAGTTCTAACAGGTGTAAAGGACAGAGTTACTGTTGTTTCGGGAGTTTTTTTGAGTGTGCTTATTGCAACTTTATATTTTGGTTCAGGCTTTTAACCTTGCATAAATATTTGTAAAATTATAACTCTGCTATGAAGACATGGTCAACACATGTGTGCACGCACACACACGTGCACACACACACACATGCACACACACACGCGTGTGATTCCCGCTGAAAGTGATTCCTGGTGTGAGTGAAAAGAAGAAGCAGGCTTGTGGCATGCGGTTGAGTGATATTGCAAAGGAATACAGTATGGCCAAACCCATCTACCATTGGTACGGTATTGAAGCAGAAGGAGGCCTTAAAAGATATGCTTTTATCATTTTTAAGGGGTTTAGGGCAGTATTGGGGGCCTTGGAACGAATCAGGCCTTTTACATGTAAAATGCGGCTCAACTTATGAAATAATCAGGTTATAAAACCACTGGAATGGAATGGATTAATTTCGTAAGGTAAGGTACCACTGTAATTCTCAAATAAATAAATAAATAAATAAATAAAAATTAGTAAGATTAAAGAGAGCAAAATTTTATATTATTACGAAGCTTCAAATAATCATAAAGACAATAATAATTTCATTTTACCATTGTATTAATATCATTATATTTTAGTTTATTGAGCAGAATCTAATCTGGATTTTTATAATTAGCTGCAGATATTTTACTTATCATTCATAATTAATTTAGATTTTTTTGATAATTTCATTGATTATTTAAATTAATTTCAGTACAGTTCATTTAAATTAATCAAAGAGAGGTTTTCAAAAATAAGAAATAAATATACAGTACTAAAAATTTACTGACAGATATTTGATGCAAACAATCTGAATACATATTTATAGATTTTGTAAAGCTGTATTTCACAATTATAAACATATTTATTTTGCAACAGTTAAATGATTATTGCACAGAAAGGTCATGAAATATATCCCTATAAAATCCATTTCAGTTTGTAGCCCAGTGACACATGTATTTAAACTCCAATACAACATCAGTGAGCCAAACACATGGTAATTTATGCATCCTTAACCCTCTCTGTTGGTAAACCCTGCTCTTTTGCTTAGTGGACCTTGTCTCTTTTGGATACTCCTAAATAGAACTCGATGTCCAAACCTAAATGGCAGCTATTCACTGAAGCCTTTGTAAGGGATGAATGGGACACGTCTCTCTAAGCATGTAGAATCAAAGTTCCTGAATAGGAACTGTGGCAGAGGGACTTTTTTCCAGTTTTGACCACACTGAAGAAAATCCTGCCAAGTATAATCCTTAAACCCATTAAAGCTCTGCTTCTGCAAATGGAACCCCAATTGGTCCATGAACATACACAGGAGTTTTTTGTTTTGTTTTTTTGTTGTTGTTGTTGTTGTTTTTTCTTAACAGCGGTGATATCACAAAGCATCATTTCCAAAATCATTGCTGCGTTTATTATTCAATACTTATACAGTGATCTCAAAGTGATAAGTACATCTTTCAATCATGGTTTGCCCTATATTTCTATATTTTGGACTATAAGGCACACTTAGATTCCTCAAATTTTCTAACCCCCCCAAAAAAAACAAAAAAACAAACAAAAACAAAACAAAACAAAACAAAACAAACAAACAAACAAACGAAAAAAAAAAAAAAACTGGCAAACAGTAGTCTTGGGATTATTATTATTATTATTATTATTATTATTATTATTATTATTGTGGAACAAGGAGTAAAAGCTTTTTTCCTGCCAAACATCTTACTACAAAATGTCAGTTTTGCATGTCATTTGCTATAGGATATCGTGGTTTTCTTTAGACATAGTTTCACTTGCCATGGGTAAAATGTAGCTTATCACAAATATGATGGGCGGGGCAACAATTTGAAGGCTGAACGTTTACTAAAATAAAATAAAATAAAAAAATCTTACTTGTACAGTATTGGTGGTATCTGTCCCAAGCAATTGCTGCAATGAAATGGATGCTTGCAAGAGCAGTTGAGAATCCATGAAAGCCATGAGTCTGGCATCCTTCTGATCCATAAGGCCAATATCTGAGTTTGTTTATTTTTAAAAGAGGTTAAACATGTATTACAGCCCGATGCAATAGCTAAAAACCACACACACACACACACACACACACACACACACACACACACACACACCTATATGTGTAATAATAGCAGTGTGGAGTTCAATTAGTGATGTCATTCACTCTTCATTCTGTGAAAAACAGGTGGTAATAATTGCCCTCATTTAAAGAAGGAAGGTTTTACATGCTGATTATAGAGCATTTCTCTCTGAAATGCTGAGGAAAATGGGTCATTACAGACATTGTTCAGAAGAACAGCATATCTTGATTGAAAAGTTGATTGGAGGGAAAACATAAAGAAGTTCAGAAGCTGAGCAGCTGTTCAGCTAATATTCTCCAAAATGCTTTCAAATGGCAACCAAAACCTGAAAGATGTGGAAGAAAGGGAAAAACTACCACTCAAATGGATGGAAGAAAAGTTAAAAATAACAAGGACCCAGCCAACAATCAGCTCTAGGGAGATCAAAGAAGGTTGAAAGCTACCTGTGAGTCCTGTTACAATTAGAAGATGCCTATGTGAAGCCGAGCTATTGGCAAGAGGCTCCTACAAAGTCCCACTGTTGAAAAAAAGACGTGCTGCAGAGGCTACAATTTACTAAAGAGCACATTGACTGGCCTAAAGAGAAATGGCACACCATTTTGTGGACTGATCAAAGTAAGATTGTTCTTTTTGGGTCTAGTGGCCCCCCTAGATGACCCCCAAACACTGAATTCAAGCAGCAGTACACTGTGAAGATAGTGAAGCCTGGTGGAGCAAGCATCATGATATGGACATGTGTCTCATATTATGCTGTCTGGCCTATTTATCCCATCCAAGGGATCATGGATCAGTTTGAATCTTCTTCTTTTCCTTTCAGGTGTTCCCTTTCAGGGGTCCCCTTTCAGGGGTTGTCACAGCGAATAATCTGCCTCCATCTTCATGGAAGTCATATTAATGATCCGCATATTTGATTCGGTATAGGTTTTATTTACGTTGGATGGCCTTCCTGACACAACCCTTTAGCAAGGGGCAGAAACACGCTGATTTGTTATGCAGCTACTCTTGACGCAAGTCAGCAATAGTACTTTTACATGCCACTCACCATGGACAATGAGAGACATGGCTTCGATAACCCAGTTAGCTGCACTGTGGGGCCAATGACAACCTTGTGGAGAGTGGGACTTGAACCCCAAGCCTACGATCCAGCACCTTAACCACCAGGCCACCACTGCCTCCCATGGATCAGTTTGAATATACCAGAATATTTGAAGAGGCTGTGCTGCCTTATGCTGAAGAGGAAATGCTCTAGAAATGGTGTTCCAACAAGACAACAAACCCAAACACACCAGTAAACGGGCAACATCTTGGTTCCAGACCAACAAGATTGATGTTAAGGAGTAGCCGGGCCAATCCCGGACCTTAATCCAATAGAAAACTTTCTAAAAAAACTTTTTTTTTTTTTAGGTTTCAAGAAATACAAAGAACTGTGGAATGTAGTCCACTCATCCTGGGCTAGAAAATTTGTTCACAGGTGCCAAGTTGGTTGACTCCATGCACCACTGATGTGCAGAATTTCTCTGAAATAGTGTTTATTCAAATAAATATTAGTTCAGTGATTGAAAGAAAAACAAAATCTTACTCCATTTATCAGTTTGTACAGTGAATGTTTGTGTTTGTAAAGAAGAAAACAGATGCTGCCTTTTTAAATTTCATTTCTTTGAACAGTCTAACATTCACCTTTCTTCAATTTCTTCAAAGGAATAACACAAATTAGATTTTTTTTTTTTCGTGTTTTGATTTGGAATAGAATGTTGTGTTCACAGTGCATTTGGGTGTGTGTAATTTATATATTTATATATTATAAGGATTTTGAGCTTTATACACTTTTTTAAACACATTGCTCTTATTTTAAACACAACTGTATGCACACACACACACACACACACACACACACACACACACACACACACACACACACACACACACACACACACACATACACACACACGTGTGTGTGTTCTGATAGTTAATAATCTGAATTCAATCATTATATAACATACATGAAAGTCTTTTTTCTGTAATTTATCACCAGAAGAACTCACCTTAAAAAGCTTGAAAAGGCAGCAATAGTGGCATTTGCGGAAATGCCCATATCAGCAAAAGCCAAACCAAATATCAGAAAGTTGCTTGCTGTTCGCAGGTCTCGTATTTTAAGAAAAGCAATCACTGTGACAGCATTCAGGAAAAATCCAGCAAGACCTTCGGAGCATATTAGAGAACTAACAGTATGCGGTGAGAGAGTGAACATCTCCACAATTTACAGGGAGCATTGCATTTAATCACATCAGTACACCCCAACCATCCCTTAAACACATGATCAGCATTGAACCATCAGCACTGTCTCTTACCTTCCACAAGCAGACATGACCCCAATGCAAACACATCGAGCTCAGAGAATCCTTCAGGTATAGATGAAGGTTGCATATCTATTGATTTAAAAAAAAAACAAAAAAAAAACAAAAACATATAATTCTTATTCAGAAGACAAAGAGAGAAGATCACAGACCGAACCCGTCAGAGTGATCAGAAGAAAAGGTTGAAATATTCGTGAGAAAAAGGAAGCAATGTCGTCACACAAAAGCCCCAATCCACTGAAGAATTTCTTAATGAACATACACATGGCCTCACGAAGACAACTAACACAATGAGCTTATTCAGTTACCCAACAAGCCTTCAACAAGCCCGTTCTGTTTGAACTATAGTGAATCACATCCCAGCCCACCACAGCACTCTCCCTTTCTTAATGTCTGATTGGCCTAAATATAAGGGTGGGGTGAACTAGTCTTTATAAAGTCTCAATACAGAAGCACATCTCTGCCAGTTTTCACAGTGCATTCACTCACTGATGGCTCTCACCCAGTGTCCATGTGTTACTAAGTATTTAATGCACCTGCACATTCTTTTTCCTTTTTCTTGATTAAATCAATTGATTATCAATTATTTGTCATAAAAAAATTGAAAGTCTGAATCAGTATGAATCATAGTTTTATTCCATGCAATAGTGTGTCCATTGTTAAGTTAAATAGTTATAAAATAATAATTTTATTGAGGCAGTGGTGGCCTGGTAGTAGAGGTGCTGAATCACTCATACTAAGGTTGGGGGTTCAAGCCCCACTCTCAACAGGTTATCAATTACCCCTCAGTGCAGCTCACTGGGTTATCAAAGGTCGGCCATGTCTCCCACTGTCTATGGTGGGAGGTGTAAAAGAACCATTGCTGAATTTTGACAAGAGTATTCACTCAGCGTGTTTCTACCCTGCGACGGACTGGCGAGCTGTCCAGGGTGTACTCTTCCCTCGTTTGGAATCAGCTGGGATGGGTGCCAGCCTCCCCACGACCCTAATTAGGATTAGGCAGGTTTTTTTTTTAATTATTATTATTTTATGTGCATAGTACGCACTGCTGTTTTCTGTATAAGAACCTGAAGCAGTCAGCTTTAAGCTTGTGGTAAGATTGCTGCACATCTCATTAAGCAAATCGAGTCTGAAGGCAGAATTTGTTTATGTACATACTACTGTATTGTGGACATACTGCACTATGTGAAGGTTGTCACATTATTTGATTCATTCAGAAATTCATTTGAAAATAATGTTTTCTGCCAATCTTGTGGAGGGTGCTGATCAATTAAACTCCGAGCATTTTGCATTGAACTGTATGAATAAAAAATGTGGAAAGAAATGTTTTATATTGTGATTATATGCATTCATTTATTTTATAAGCCACTTAATCCTAATTATGGCCATGGAGAGGCTGGGGCCCATTTCAGTCTCTGGGTGAGGGCATGGCATGGCCTAGACCATCACAGGACCAACATTCACACAATCATTCACACTCACACCTAGGGTGATTTGAACAGCCAATTAACCTTCTGTGCATATTTTTGGAATGCAGGAGGAAATGGGAGTATCCAGAGGAAATCCCACTGAAGCATGCAAACTCCATACAGAACCATCCAACCTTGGGATTTGAACCGAAGACCTTCTTCCTGTGAGGCAAACATTCTAACACATCAACGTCAAGAACTGACTGTGCACGTTTTGCCTAATGCATCCCCTTACTTGGCCCCTGTAACGAGAGAATCAACGTGTAGCTACTCACAGGCTCAGGACCCTGCAGAATCAAGATCAAACAGATGGTTCACTCTGTTTATTGACTTTTGCCCAACTTTGCTTAAGCTACTAACTTGTTCACTCCCTCATTTACTAATCTAGGGTTACGGGGATTATTGACACTCGGCAAAGTGGTGGTACATCCTGGTACACCCCAGCCTACCAGACAATTATAAGACTGACACACACAGTCATCACACACACTTACACCTGGGTCAATTTGGATCAGCCAATTACCACCATGTGAATGTTTTTGGACTGTGGAAAAAAAACAACAGAGCACCTGAAGGAAACCCATGCAAGCACAGGAAGAACATGCAAGGTCCACACAGAAAGTCTGGGGCTCAAACTCAGAACATTCTTGCTGTGTGAGGTATATGTGCTAATCACTACTCAGGAACGTGAGAGACTGATAAAATTATACAGAATTACTTAAAGTTATTGCTCTTTAAGGTTGTTCTACACACTACTGCATTATGGGATAATTTTTTTTTTTTACATCATCAGATGAAGCTCTTTCAGATGCAATGTCTCTGATATCCTTAGACTACCCTTTCACTTACAGGCATTTGTGGATGTATGCTTTTAACAAATAAGTCTCTTAGTGCCCTGTGGGCCCAGGGCTTAACTGCCATGATGGGGCAGATTAAATGTGCTGGAAGAATCAGCCTGCATTATGACCAATTCATGAGTGCTTTTGGCTTATAATACACAATTATGTGTATGCAGATTCCTAAATGCAAAAGCATGCAGATACGCGACTCTATAATCCTCTTTGCTTTATTTTAAATCTGAGAAAAGCTTCGAGCTGGATGGGATATGGAGCCAGACAGACTTTGACATGCTACTGTGATTTTCATAAATGAAAAATCAGAGTATATTCAGAGTCATTCCTGGGTGTTGAAGTAAAGAGGGTTAAAGATGATGGTCATTGTTTTCTTTGCTCTACTGCTTGCATCAGGAAGATTTCCACCTGCTCAAACGTCATGTCCTTTTCAGTGCAGCTGCCTCTATCACAACATGAGTGATGGATCCATGGCTAGGTAAGTGCTCAAAAATGTATGAATTAAATAATGTTTGCATTGTAAAGTTAAAATATAATTTGATAACTTGTTTACATAAACACGTCTTAACTAAAATATCTCACTCTGATATTCTTTTTTTTAATGGTTTACATCGATGGTTACTACCCTCTTCTCAGGGTGACAAGATTTGGAGTTTGTCTTAGCCAAGAGCCTTTCTGTGTGAATGCATGTTCTTCGTGTGTTTGCCTGTTTTTCCTCAAGATGCTTTGGTTTCCTCCTACAGTCAAAAGACATAAACTTTAGGCCAACTATTTCAATTTACTCAAAGATGTGAATATGAGTGTGAATGTGTTGTTTGTGTTTGTTTTAACCTTGCAATGGACTGGCATCTTGTCTTGCCTCATGCCCACAGTTAACTTAAAAATTTCCTGCAAATCTGACCAATAACTGGCATGATGAATGGCTGGATGTTTGTCATATGTTTAACTTGAGTATTGCAATAGAAACTAGTGCATTTGATGCTCTTCCTTTGTAACACCCTTCATTTTGTTCTTATTCATAAAATGCAGTCATAAATTATACAGATCTTGCATTAATTATGTCTTCTCGTTTATTTAGGAGCGTGATTTGTAATGACCCTAAGATATCTTTGGTGCCTGCTAGCATCCCCACTGACACATCCAAACTCAGAATAGAAAAAACAGCTATAAAAAGGATTCCTAGTGAAGCATTTCAATACCTTCCCAATCTGGAGTTTTTGTGGATGTCCTTCAATGTTCTGTCATCGGTGAGTGTGGACAGCTTCCGTGGTCTGAACAGCCTGGAAGAACTCAGGCTTGATGGAAATTCCCTTACTTTTTTTCCTTGGGAGTCCTTAAAATATTTGCCTAAACTAAAACTCCTTGACTTGCACAGTAACAAATTATCTTCATTACCTACAGAGGCAGCAAAGTATATAAGACCTTTAGCATACTTAGATCTCTCTAGCAATAACCTTCTGACAATGCCATCTGAAGTTCTCACAAGTTGGATGACGGTCAAACCCCATCCAGGAGCCAAGAATTCAAAAATTATTCTTGGTATGTATATCATTGGTAAATAATCGAAGTTAAAAAAGCAATCAATATCATTATTTTACTGACAATACACACTATTTACAGAAACTTTAATGGAATGTGTTTTTTAAATGAATGATTTTTTTCTTTCTTTAGTGTTGCTTACAGAATGTAATTGTTATGTCATTGTTTAAAACAAAAAACATAAGTAACCTAACCTTTATTCTCATCCAGTGTTGGGTTACTTTTTCACCAATATCTTGAATCGAGGTGGGAAAAATTGAACCAGTCCATGTCTTCTACTGCACATCCCAAAATCTTTTAATAGGGTTAAGGTCAGGACTGCAGGGTGCCAATACATATGTGAAAACAATTCATCATGCTCCCTGAACCACTCTTTCATTTTATGTATATACATATATATATATATATATATATATATATATATATATATATATATATATATATATATATATATATATATATATATATATATATATATGTATATGTTTGTGTGTGGGTGTGTGTGGGTGTGTGCATGCATTGGGCTCATACACAAGCTATAGACAAATTGGGAAATCCAAATTTTGCCATCTTATAAATATGTGGATAATTGATCCTGAGGACTTTATCATCATTCACTGTATTCTCAGTGAACTCATTAGGTCTAACCTGGTCAACTTATTGTAAATGGTCTGGTTATGCCCCTTGTTCTGCTGGACAAGAAATTATGTGTATTCACAATATTATAAATAAACTTAATGACTGTTATTGAAGAGAAAGTCAGAGATAAGTTCCGCATGACTAGAGTCAGAAAGTAAACCGGAAGTTAACGTGTAACGGGCACTGCGCATGTGCAAGCCCAAGCTGACCAATCAACAAACATAATATTATCAGTAAGCAATAATAGCTGAACACTGTCAATCAAACAACGTGCGAGTGTGAGAATAAAGCACAGTTTGTTAGTCCCGCCTCTGGCTCCTGCACATGTGTTAGAACACAAACATTGATGCACAGAGAATGAATAGCTAAAATAATCATAAACCATCCAGCCTGGATCTGCAGCCTAATGCTCAGTACTTTAATAAAATTTATAGTATGTTTTTGTGCTGTAAATATGTATTAATATTTGTTTTGCCTTTGAATAGATAAATAACTTTAGCTCAATTTCTAAATTTTTTAGCACATGTACTTTCTGATGCAGTTTGAAATATATTTGAGAATGTTTTTGGTTGAACTATAATATTTGATTCGTCTTCTGAGAGTAATAGATGAATCGTCTTTGCGTGTTGTTGGCGTGAGATTCCATGCTGTTTATATTCATGTAATATGTTGTGATATGCATGCACTATATATCATGTGGTACTTTGTACCAACTCAGTGACGTCACGGTAATTTTGTGTAGGCGGGCACTTAGCAGTGGCGGCTTTCGGGTCGATAACTTATATGACAAGCACAAAAAACAAAACCGCTGTGTGTGCAATGATATAAAATTTAAGACACAATCGCTTCAATAAACTATACTTAAGCTACCGCCAACTTATTTAGTCGGCATTTCATTTCCCCTTTAAGGCTTAGGCCTATAGTCCCTGGGACTCGAGTTCCGGTCAACCGACATGTGCACCCCCCCACGGTCAGACCAGCCTACGCCCTTGGGTATAATGTGCTTCTTGTAGATTTTGTAGTGCACTCTACAGTAAATTTAATTTAGACTGGAGAATTTTAAACTGCTCATCTACTGTGTATATATATTGAATATATATATATATATATATATATATATATATATATATATATATATATATATATATATATATATATATATATATATATACAGATGCTCCCCGACTTACGTTCATCCGGTTTAAGTTTTTTCGCTTTTACGTGTTTTTTTTTTTTTTTTTTTTCCAAAAAAAAGTCAAGTTTAGATGTACCTACATAGTACGGTGACGTAAAATACGGTATAATGGAATACGGTAATGATACAATGATACGTAAGTCGGGGAGCGTCTATATATATATACTAGTATATTCTTCCTTTTTTTCAGCTGTTCCCTTAAGGGGTCGCCACAGCAAATGATCTGCCTCCATCGCACCCTATCCTCTGCATCCTCTCCTCTTACTCCAGCCACCTTCATGTCCTCCTTCACCACATCCATAAATCTTCTCTTTGGTCTTCCTCTAGGCCTTCTGCCTGGTAGTTCCAACCTCAGCATCCTACTGCAAATATACTCACTATCCCTCCTCTGTACATGTCCAAGCCATCTCAATCTAGACTCTCTGACTTTGTCTCCAAAACCTCTAACATGTGCTGTCCCTCTGATGTACTCATTCCTGATCCTATCCATCCTCGTTACTCCCAAAGAGAACCTCAACATTTTCATCTCTGCTACCTCCAGCTCTGCCTCCTGTCTTTTCCCCAGGGCCATTGTTTTATACATATATATATATATATATATATATATATATATATATATATATATATATATATATATATATATATATATATATCTGTGTGTATACTCACTACAATACAATACAACACACACACACACACACACACACACACACACATATATATATATATATATATATATATATATATATATATATATATATAGAGAGAGAGAGAGACTGTGTGTGTATGTGTGTGTGTGTGTGTGTGTGTGTGTGTGTGTGTGTGTGTGAGTATATATGCATGTTGTATTGTAATGATTGGGTGGACTTTCTGAACATATTTATACTCTCCATTCATGAGCTAAATTTAAAAAAATATTTGTTTATTTATTTATTTTTGCTGAAGGTCTCCATGACAATCCCTGGGTTTGTGACTGTCGGTTGTATGACCTGGTCCAGTTCCAAAAGTCTTCTTCAGAGTCTGTGACCTTCATTGATACCAGACTGAGGTGCAGTGCTCCTGAAAGTCTCTCAGGTGTTATACTCAGTGATACAGATCTAAGACGATGCCAGGAACCCAAGGTTCATTCAGCCATGTCCCGCATCAGAAGCACAGTGGGCAACAGTGTTTTACTGCGATGTGGTGCTGTTGGTGTTCCCATGCCCATGGTGAGCTGGAGAAGGGCGGATGGAAAAACTTTAAATGGGACAGGTACGCCAAGTGAGTGTGTGTATTGAATCAGCACATGAACCAGAATCACTAATGTGCAATGTAGTTACCCGAAAACTCTGACTAAAATGGATACCTACCTTATGGGCTAAGTCTTGAGTGTTTAGAGAAAACAGTAGAAATTTAAATAAAGTTTTAAAATATGAAAGGCAAAATTAATTTTTGAGTAAACATACAGTTCACAAACAAACCCGTTTTCTTCTGAATATTGTTTATAAATTATCCATCATGTATAGCTGCCACATTTTATGACCAACTATTTGGATGAGGTGACTGCTGGACACCCCCCCCCCCTTTATTTTTCTTTAAATAGAATGACAAATGATACCATGAACCATTTCCAAAGAAACCATTAAGTAATCAGAAGATGGTATTTGCTCAGGACATTTTTTCTGAGTACACCTTTCATTTTGGGGCACTTCTACTTCATTTATATGTTATGTCTTGTTTAAGTGATAGCTCAGTGGCTAAGGGTCTGGATTTCTGACCTGACTGTTGGTGACTCAAACCCCAATACCACTAAGGGGCTACTCTTGAGTGCTTGAGTAAGGCTCTTAACCCCTTAACTGCTCAGTTGCATAAATGAGAAAAAAAAAAGTTGTACTGGAGAAGGGAATCTGCCAAATGCCATAAATATAAATGTAGCACTTAATCATTCATAAGCCTTTTGTGTCTGGTTTTAAACTCATGCCTGTAAACATGACAGAAAAAAAAGTCTTTATCAGAATATCAAATTTGATTGGCCTAGAGACCTGCTAGGTTTTGACTTACTTGGATTTACAAGGACAAAATATGCTGTAGACAAACCTTTTACCACAATTATCCAAAATTTTAGACTTTGTTTTGCAAGAAAAGTGATGCTGTTTATTTCAGACTTTCTGTTAAAATCTACTTTGGGTTTATGTACTTTATGTTTGTTTTTGCAGTTAAACAAGATAAATCTAAAGATGGAATTCTTTGGTCTATTCTTAATGTGCCTGCTGTCTCCTTCCGTGACTCTGGAAAGTACATTTGCAAAGCAACAAACTTTGCTGGGAGTGCAGAGGCTTTGATCGCTTTAATCATAACAAGGTCAAAAAAGTCAGACAATGGAACTGGAACTGTAGAGAAAATCAAAGAAGACATTCAACGTCCTGTTGAAAAAGAAAGAAATGCTACCAAATATATTTCTCCAAGTCCTGTCTCTGCTTCTGTGACGGCAAGTCCTATCGAGAACATTGGTCACGATCCTGGCATGCAGAATGACATTGTTCCAGAGAGTAGGACAAACACACAGCCAACTAGTCTTGATCATTTTCTTGACACCAATCTTAGCAACCTCGCAGCCAATGCATCCTCTCTTCATCAAGACCTTGACAGGATTGTCCGATCAGTCAAAGTGATTGGAGATACAGACTATACCGTGTGCCTAAGCTGGAGAGCTCCAAAAGCAAATAACACGACTGCCTTTAGCGTGCTGTATGCAGTATTTGGGGAGAAGGACATGCGCAAGATTAATGTCAGTCCTGGAAATAATAGAATCATCATTAATGGCCTGGTTCCGAAAACCAAATACATTGCCTGTGTGTGCGTAAAAGGCCTGATCCCTAAAAAAGAGCAGTGTGTAATCTTCTCCACAGATGCAGCAGCAAGTGCTAATGGAACCCAAAAGCTCATTAATGTAGTTGTGATCTCAGTTGCCTGTGTGATAGCGGTGCCTCTGACTGTGGTTGTTTGTTGTGGAGCACTTAAGAGGAAAATCAAAAAACTTCTGAGCAAAAAGTCTAAAGACATTCAGGACTCATTAGAAACATTTGAGAGTCTCTCCCCTACCACAAAGGCCAAAAGCCTAGAAGGAGACTATCTGTCCAAGTTGAACCCAGAGGAGTCCAATAGATTGATATCAGCTAGGTCTAGCCTGGCCTCCGAATCCATCACTAAGTTTGAAGAACAGCCAAACGAGTACTCGTGCTGACAGTTTTCCTCAATCACCACTCCATCATCAAGCTTAAGTGTCCACCACCACTACCAGTATCAGAGTACACACAGTTTATACCAAAATTGCTTTGATGAGCATTGCTATTCTTGATTCAGAAATTCCATTCAGTAACTCATGACACAGTGAGAGGATTTTAAATCTAATATTCTGAAATAATTAATGCTTCATGTTACTATACTGCCCTCCCAAGCCAGACCGCAGTATCTGCAAAATCATGAAACTGAGAAAATTGAGCCCACTAGGTGGAGCTGATTGCACTTAGTCAGAAAAACATAAAAGGCCAATTTGGCTAAAATTGCAGATACTGCGGTCTGGCTTGGGAGGGCAGCATAGTCTTCATTTAATGACTAAATCTATACCTGCTGGTGGGGTTGTGATTGAGTAATCACTGAAGTATTCTCTTTTGCATCTCTGAATACACACACACACACACACACACACAAACACACAAAGCTGATCCTTCAAATCTGTTGTTAGTTTATAAATAACAAATTGTAATGTTCTTAGTGCTCACTGTGAATAGAGTATGTATTCTTCCTTATATTCCACTGATATAGTTTACCAATATTTTGATAATAAATTATCTGACATGACTTTTTCTACTCATACAGGAAAATACATAATAATAATAATAATAATAATAATAATAATAATAATAATAATAATAATAATAATAACAATAAAGCTGGAGCAATATTACATAGCCCTAGAGTATTACGTAATTACACACTATATAATATGACATATTTTTTTCTGTAGTTTGTAATTTATAAAACGTGTGACTTGTGCCACTGTTTAGTACTTTGTGTTCAATAAATAAATGTTTTATACATATGCATGCAGATGAGGGATTTGACTGTTGTTTGTTTACTGATTTTAATTAAAGAGGAATGAAAAAGAAAAGAACAGAAGAAGAGAAGAGAAGAGAAGAGAAAAGAAAGAGGGATAAAATCTTAAATTTGCTATGCCAGGAAAATGATTCGCATAGTTATTCGCATATATTGGTAATAGGATGCTGAGGCTGGAACTACCAGGTAGAAGGCCTAGAGGAAGACCAAAGAGACGATTCATGGATGTGGTGAAGGAGGACATGAAGGTCGTTGGTGTAAGGGAAGAAGATGCAAAGGATAGGGTGAGATGAAGGCAGATGATTCGCTGTGGCGACCCCTGAAAGGAAAAGCCGAAAGGAAAAGAAGAAGAAGAAGAGGAAAAACATTAAATTACTGTCTTGATCTAAAGAAAGAAATTGGTGGTCATCTGATTTTACAGCAAACCCCTTCATATGTGGTCTGAATTACCCAAATATATATATATATATATATATATATATATATATATATATATATATATATATATATATATATATATATATATATATATATATATATATATATATATATATAATGTTGTTAGTTTATAAATAACAAATTGTAATGTTCTTAGTGCTCACTGTGAATAGAGTATGTATTCTTCCTTATATTCCACTGATATAGTTTACCAATATTTTGATAATTTTAATAATTGGGCTTTATTTATCCCACAATGGAGAAATTCACTGTTACAGGCTCTTGAGGTACCATCAGTAGGGGGTGCAAAAATTGATACATATACAAACATACACACATACATATATATTATATAAGTAAATAAATAAATAGATACATAAATAGTATAAATTAATAAACAATAAAATAAAAGAAGGGAACGACTTTATAGATTAGCCTATATTAAAGTGTAATGTATCTGAGTGCAGAGTAGATGGGTTGATATGGTTCACAGTCAGTGGGGTAGATGTGGTTGATTAAAGTGCGTGGGGTTTTTATTGCACATAACCGGTATTTTCACAGACAGTTACAAAGTGGCATTGTACAGTCTGACAGCGGTGGGAATGAACGACCTGCGGTAGTGCTCCTTCCTGCACTGAGGATGTCTCAGTCGTCCACTGAAGGAGATATTATATATATATATATATATATATATATATATATATATATATATATATATATATATATATATATATATATATATATATATGATTTTCTGAGTAGATCCTTCCGTAGGAGAGTGCTCAATACTTTTTGGTAGAGCAAATTCTTCTATAATCACCTGAAGAGAGAGAATGGTTTCACCACCCCTCGAAACAGATCTGTAGTGATAAATGGAGTTTCAATAGAAAGTCTTTGTCCTGTCCTTTTATTTTATTATATATATATATATATATATATATATATATATATATATATATATATATATACATACATATACATACATATATATATATATATATATATATATATATATATATATATATATATATATATATATATATATATATATATATATATATATATATATATATATATAGTTGACTGAGATGGGCGCCAGCTTTTCTCCGATCTTAATTAGGATTAAGCAGCTCAGAAAATTAATGAGTGGAAATGTATTCCTGCAGTATAGTTCATGAGCAATGTGCTATGTATTCGAATTGCAATGCTACCACAATGCACAGAGAAGAGATTAATATCATTGGAAACAGTCTGCTCTGCTGTTTATTGTGATATACAATATATTGTGAAGTGACAGGGTCTTCATGGCTCATTCAAACGAGAATCCTGAGTGTGAAAATATGTGAAGAAATTAAGTTACTCTTTTGGAGAGTCTTCATATATTTTTCATAAGAATGCTTATTTTGATTGCTTGTTGACATAGACAGACATGAATCCATCTTTACGCCACCAGTGCCCATCCCACACAATCATTGCATCTGGAAAGCTTGTGTTTTGCAAAAAAAGACATCTGAAGATGGATCTCACCAATTTTGTGTCTCAGAGATGAACAGTGGCTTTAGGGATGCTTGGGGTTGGATGTAGTCTATCCTCTAGCCTAGCATGCATGTTGGATATCTGTCAGGCCCCCCAAGTCTCAATCTTGGTGCCATTCACATCCAGTCAGACATATTGATCAGCTGTTAGTTTATTGTAATGACATTTATACCATTTAATTAAATTATATCTGCCAGGTAACAGGTCTTGATGGTTACACAAGCTGTTCCCAGAGGAAACCTTACACAAAAGTGATGAACCTAACAAACTATGTTTGGGATACATCCAGTTCATTAGGACCTTACTAGAGTAAATAATTTGTGAGCAATTCAACTGAGAGAAGGATGTGTATTTGGAACCAATCTGGAACAGTTAATTAGCCTGATGATGTCTTTGGACTGTGGGAGGAAAATGTAAGAAAAACCATGCAAGCACATGCAAAGTCCTGAGCAGGGAGTCAAACCCAGGACCTTCTTGCTATGATGCAAATGTCTTAACATTTATCCTAATTCAGCAAGTAATAATTCTTGAAGAAGAAGAGAACAAATCATACATTTTCTTGATTTGGACAAATTTTTCTGATGAGCTCTCTCTCTCTCTCTCTCTCTCTCTCTCTCTCTCTCTCTCTCTCTCTCTCTCTCCACACAGAACCAGCATTGATTACATCAGACGTGAACTAAATTCATCAGATGTACGTAACATGCAATGCTCTTGACTTCTACCATTTAGATCCTGGCTGATACCTCACTGTCCTACTCCATGCATCTTTATAAAAAGAATTTGAGTTTCAAAATCTTTAACTTGCACAGCTGTCACGAATAGATGATCTAATTGTGTTCATAACAAATTGTAGATTACATTGAGCTACAGTGCACTGGGTAACCCACGCTGAGCCTTATGCAGTGCTTATAAAGCTTTTTCCTAAATCAACAAGCCTCATGAGTGCTTTTGTGATTTTGAGTATTTTAATTTCATATCAAATGTGACCTCATCTAATAGTTTCCAGAGGATATGGTAACGATTAATATATGTATTTTTTCTTGATGCACAAATGCATTTCATGTAATAATCCTCTTAAAACCCACCATAGTTCCAACTTGAATGCATCATTTTAAATCATCAGCAGGCCATTACACCAAATGACCTCCATTTGCTGGTTTTATCTATTTCAAGTTCAACTTTTTTTAAGTTTCCAACTCTGAATAAAATAATGCACATATTAAACTACTCAGAATGTGTATTGGTCCATCTCAGGCCACTTCATCAGAAAATCTCACGATTTTTTTCAGTTTTGTTACCAAAATGCATATGTCATTTAAAATAACTGTTTAACAGCACATCAGATAATTATTTAGTTTCCTCCAAAAAGCTTTATTTATTTATTTTTCTTTTCTTTTACTGAAACAGTTGATTTCATTATCAAATGATTGATCTTTGTTATTAAAATGTCACTATGCATTACTCATTCCAGTTATCACTTGGTCCTGTTAGTTTTTAATCTCGCTAACAGGACTAAAAGTAACAGGGCTGAGTTTTTAGCATAATATACACAAATAAAAAATTGCATAAGTAAAATAAAAAGCTGAAGCTATTAAATATTTAGGTAAAAAGACATTCATTCATTTTCTGACCCACTTAGTCCTAATTATGGTCACAAGGAGGCTGGTGCCGGTCTCCAGGTGAGGGCAGAGTACACCCTGGACAGCTCACCAAGCAATCGCCTGGGCAGAAACACGCTGACGGCTATGCAGCTACTTTTGATAAAAGTCATCAATGGTTCTTTGACATACCTATCACCACAAACAGTGAGAGACATGATGGCCTTTGATAAGCCAGTTAGATGCAGTAAGGAGACATTAGTGATAACTGTTGACAGTAGAGCTTGAACCCCCAAATTTAGGATGAATAATCCAGCACCTTACCACCGGGCCACCACTGCCATATCCTCCCCACTGAACATCTGGCAAAATAACCTTGCATTTTCCTCCAGGCCTTTTTACCATTGTAACTTGTTTAAAACTTCTTAATGATTTCTCTGACAGTAGATATGCACAGGTGCAGGCAAGGGCCAGTTTCTTGTAGCCATTGCCTGACTTGTCAAGGTTGACACACATCTGCCTGACTTGAATGTGTTCCTTTGTCTTTCTAATGTTGAAGAATGGATAAGAGAAGTAGCCCCTGCGTCACTTCATATTTATACCCCAGGGGAAACAGGAATTGATGAATTACTAATTAAATGTTCCTAGATACTCTGATCAACTTTGTAAACTACTGTATAAATTAGTAGGAATTGCTGGGGTGCCAATAATTGAGGAACAGGCGATTTTATGAAAAATAATTGTTTATTTGTTAATAAAATAATAATTGATTTTTCCTCCTTCAAATTCACTTGAATTGAAAGTTATAATTTTCTACAAGTTTTGACAGGAGAGCTGGTTCAGTAATAAAAATGTAATTTATTTTAAGGCTTTTAACACACTTTTTTACTTATAATAATTTTTACAATAATTATGGAGGGGTGTGTGTGTATGTATTTTCATTGTTCATGCAATAGTTGGCAATAAATATATCTTATCTTATCTTATCTTATCTTAGAAATATACTGGTTACTGGTGTGCAGGCTTCTGGTATCACTGGCCCTTGCAGTATCTACTCTCTCTTAGAGAGGACAGAATCCCTCCAGGACAGATCACCGGCCAGCACAGGGCAGAAACACCCTGACGGCTATGCAACCTACTCTTGACGAAAGTCACCAGTGGTTCTTTTACATGCCTCTCACCATAGACAGTGAGAAACATGGCCGGCCTTTGATAACCCAGTTAGCTGCACTGGGGGACAGTGACAACCCGTGGAGAGTGGGGCTTGATCCCCCAACCTTAGGATCAGTGATTCAGCACCTTTACCACCAAGTCACCACTGCCGCAATCTTATAAATATATATATATATATATATATATATATATATATATATATATATATATATATATATATATATATATATATATATATATATATATATATATATATATAGATAGATAGATATATAATTTGTACTAATCGCTGTATTAGAAGTCACATACTAAAATCATCGAGGACCAAAAAGTTCCAAAGTATTTCAGTTATTATTTAAATATACTTAAAAAGTGTTATCTATAAGTATATATTATTTTATATCTCTACTTGTAATTCATATTAATTGGGTTTAAATAATCAGAATCACATCAGATTTGTTGGATATTACCCGAGATCCAGATTTCCCAAATTCCAAGTTGAATGACTGTCCCGTTGCACTCTCATCATCTCATCACAACCTTTACTGGAGAATTTTTTAAAACGAGTTATGGGTACAGTGGATTGCAGCATAACTTCAGGAGATGGGAAGAAAAAACAAGCCAGCTGAGTGAATATTTATGTTCATAGCAAATTCTATACCATCAAAACTGTGGACACACCTACTCATTCTAACTGAAGTGCAAAGTGTGTCTAAACTTTTGATTGGTACTGTAGTACTGTACATGATTAGGCGACTGCCAAAATTTACATCGTTCTTAAATGAAATGAACGTTTACTGCAGATGTGAGCATGTACAAGAGTGCACATCTCAAATATTCACATCAGTATACAATATCAGTATAGGTTCACTGTTTTTTTCTCTGCAAGTCTCAATTTGAGTTCAGACACCAGTGCTGTATTGAGGTCCCTCTGCTTCTTACTAAAGGATTTCCTCTTTGCCTTTGTTGCATAAATGGATAGCACTGCACAAGGCTGCTCTGTAATTCTGGAATGGTCTGGTAATGGAGGTGGTGTAGGAAGGGAATGATGCACACCCACGATGTTGTTGTTACAATTGACATTCACTGGGACTTCACATTTTGTCTTGAGCCTTTCCTTGCTCTGTTGTTTGAAGGGATTATGAAAGTTCCATTGCTTGTGTTGCCTAGGGTTTCTTCTGATGATCCGTCGAGAAGGCAAGATCCTGTTAGACTTTTTATTACGCATAAAAATAGCTGTAGAGATCAAGATTGTCAGAAAAATTAAAGCTAAAATCACGGCTGTGATCAGGCTAATTATTTGGATGGGATTTTCTCTACTTTTCATTAAAAAGGATGTCAGTGGGCCATTGGGTTGAGTCTGTAAAAGAGCACAAAGAAATATTAAGTCCATGGGACTGAAAACGTATACAAAAAAAGCTACAGCAGGTATCTCAACAGTGATGGTGTTAGGAAGCATGCTTCACACCCAGTGTTAGTATTAACACACATATGCTGGCTGTATCAGAGCATATTCTCTGAGTTGAAATAGATGAACTAGCTTAGAAAATATAATTATTCCAATAAGTCCATTTGGGAACGCATTGCAGAATTTGATGAATATAAATGTCTTCCGAGATTGATTTCATGGTTAAACAAGATCAGAAGGGTTGCAAAAAACACCCAGAACAGAGTTCTAGCTATTAGCTATAGGTTTAAATTTTATGTTCAATTTGAGGATGACATCTGCCTTACAGCAAGAAGGTTATTGGTTTAATTTCTGGGCTCTGAATGGGTATTGTTATGTGTAGTTTGCATGTTTTCCCTGTGCCTGCGTGAGTTTTCTCTGGGTTCTCAGGTTTCTTCCCACAGTCCAAAGACAAGCACATTAGGCTAATTGGCTGTTTATAGGTATGCGTGTGAATGGTTTGTGTGAATTTAACTGGGATGGGCTCCACCATCTCCATGACCCTGGTAGAATAAAGTGGTTTGGGAAATAAATGAATGTTTAAAGCATGGGAATCTTTTTAAATATTTCAATAAATGTTATAGTTACAATACAGTGTTCAGGCTCTTGACCTTTTTTTTTTACAGATGGTAAATGTCATGTGTTATCTGAACATTAAATGAGGAGGGAAAAAAGTGGAAGAAATGAAGAAACTCTACATTATGGATGGTAACAAAATGAGTGCATGCATTGCCACAAAACATAATAATAATTAGGGCCTTCTTGTAATCTTTCTGATCTTGAACTGTGGGTGGACCCGAGACTTTTTCAAAGAGTTTTAATAAATTATGAGAGATATGAAGACTGCCAATAAGATCATGAGGATGACTGTACTGAAACATATAGCGAAAACAGTCCAGAGTCGGGTTCTTAGGCTCAAGAAGTAGGAAATCATTCTGGACTTGATCTGCAAGGGTGATAAAGGAATATTACAAACTTGAAATAAGAATTTTTAAAGTTTACTTGGTTTAATTTATACTAACATGCCTGACAATATCTGACAAATGAACATACTTTAATTTATTCTTTAAATAAAGCTGCAATTAAAATACAAATTAAAAGCTTTTTACCACTTCTGTGATGGCAATTTTCACGAGTGTGGTTGTACTTAAAGATGGCGAACCTCTGTCTCTTGCCTGGACCACCAGCGACCAAGTACAGTTTTTGTGATTTGTGATGTTTTTCACTATGTCCATTGACTTGATGTAAGGCTTCAGGTTGATTTCTCCTGTATCTGTATTCATGTCAAATATGTTGTCTGGGTCTACTTTCATAATGGAATATTCAATCACATTGTTTGGCTCCTCTGCATCATCA